>CM042177.1:11945875-11975875 GCA_023376005.1 Doryteuthis pealeii
AATAAAATAAAATAAATAATAAATCAAAAAAAGTCACATCAACATACCAACAACACACATATAACTTAACGACAAACCCAGTTCCCAATCACACATAAACAAAAAACAATTAAACAGACACACACACACACACACATACACATATTTAGCTAACCAATCCCCACAATCTAACACCTGTGGTACCACCATTGACCATTTCGGCACTCCCCATTCCAGAGAGAAGAAGAATCCACTAACCACCCCCAACTACACTTCCCCCTACTGACGACCTTCCGCTTTTCAGCATTTTGAGAATTTCCATCATTGGAGTAAGAACTATATTCAAGTCCTGAAGATGGTCTAATAAGAGACCGAAACGTTGCACCGTCGACAATAAACATCAAGTTTCCACAACATCCCGTGTTTGTCTACTTTTCTCCACATACTGTTGGATTAACCTTTCTACCATATATATATATATATATGACTGTATATATATATATATATGACTATATATATATATATATATATATATATATGACTGTATATATATATATATATATATATAGTCATCCACAGACACCGTGTTTCGACATTTATGTCTCATCAGTGTGGCTAGACTTAACAGCTATTTCTAGCTGAGAGTGAACCCAACTGACTTTTCATCAGTCCAACTCCTTTCCTCTTGGCAGTCACTAGCTGTCAGTAAGAGGTAAACATTTAACTGATAAATACATACACCAGTAGATGTATGTTACGATTATCAGAGAACTCAACTCTGTAAACAACAGATGGGTATTACCTTACGCTAAGCGGTGAAAGTTCATTAAAGTTCTCTCTAGAGAGCTCTACCGAGTTTGGGAGAATATATAATTAGTCTGAAGATTGCATAGGTGAGAAACTGCCAGTAAAAAGACACTATTGACTTCATGTCCACACTACACTAACTTTATATATATATATATATATATATATATATATATATATACTGCAGCTACCATTAAATCCACCAAGCAAATAAGTATCAAAGTTTATTTACTTCTGAATTTTTTCCTAAGACCAATTAAAAAGTGCTCAATATAAAGAGCTAAATATATGTTTAAAATCGAACGGTCTAAAAACTACCGAACTTGAGTTTCTCGCAGCAGCACGAATCTTCAGGGAAAAACGTATATGTATATATATATATATATATATATATTAAATATTGATAATATAATTTGCTATATTTATAAGTATAAGAGCATGTGTATCTAAGTTAGGGTAGCAAAGACATGAAGTCATTGGCACTTGGTAACTGACAGTTTCTCACCTGTGCAAGTTTGGTTTGAAAATTGCATAGGTGAGAAACGCTCAGTTACCAAGTACCATTGATATGTTTTTGCTATCTTAACTTATATATAGTTATTTTCTGACATAAAGTTCGATTATTGTGGGGAGTCATGAACAACCTGCAGTAAATGTGGTACCCAGTATAGAAACTGAATGTATCCCCTTGGCATTCTTTTTTTGAAGCGCCGGGTAATAAACTGAACCCTGCCATTTTTAGACAAGGGGTCACATGTTGCCTGGTGGGATAGACCCTTAGGAGTCACACTAATATTATATATTTTTACTGGTCCAGAGGGCAAAGCTAAAGAAACCAATTAAGTATTAACGTTATATATATATATATATATATATAGGGTCATCCACAGAGACGGCACCTTAACCATTAGGCTGTCTTCACTTACAGAATGGGAAGGGGATTTTAACTGTTTTAATACACACATCGCTTTGTGTGTATTCACAGAGTGCTCCATTCCTTATAGAGAAGAGCGTTGCATCTAAAGACACCGTGTTTCAATGTATCATGTCTCTTCAGTGTGGCTAGACATTTACAGGCTACCTCCAGCCAGGATGGAAACCCAATCAATTCATTATCAGTCAGGCTTCTGAACTACTCAGCCATTGTCACCTACAGACTGGGAGGAGGATTTTAATTGATAAATACACACATCTGTATATATAGGCTGACAGAGAGTGCTCCATCCATTTTATTGAAGATTGTTGCCTTTAAGCTTAGTTGGTGGCCGTCAGCTAAATCCTCTCCTAACCCATTAGAGGTTGGGAAGTATATATATATATATATATATATATATATATATATATATATATATGAAAGTAAAAACTGAAAATTTTCTCCTTCAGTTGGCTAAATTCCTAGCATAAAAGTGTGCATGCGCATTATCTGAAAGGAACTTAATTGTTATTAAGAACACATTTTATGATATTTTTGTGTTAAAGCATGCAGTTGTATTGTTTTCGAAAAGTTTCTAAGATTTGTGTATTTTGCACGGAGACTTTCAAAATGGCTACCGGCTTGTTTCAAAGTGAAAGTCAGTTGGCTAAATTCCTAGCATAAAATTATCTGAAATTAACTTAATTGTTATTAAGAACACATTTTATGATATTTTTGTGTTAAAGCATGCAGTTGTATTGTTTTCAAAAAAGTTTCTAAGATTTGTTTATTTCGCATAGAGACTTTCAAACTAGCTACCGGCTTGTTTCAAAGTGAAAGTCAAGGGAGGTTACTCTAATTGCCTTATTTGCTAGGAAATTAGCCAACTAAAGGTGAAAATTACCTGTAAATTTTCATAGTTCCTGATGTAAGATTAAACTAATGTAAAGATTGTTCATTTATTTAAAATTTCACTGATGTCTATATATTTATTTGTCTGTATTTGTTTATTGGTATAAAAACAGGATTACAAATCTTATTATAATGGAGATTCGGTGTCTGTCTGTAACTGAAACTACGTCATTGCTTATGGCACAATACCCTTAGGAATTGCATAATTTTATCAACGAGCATTTAATTCATTGTCACAATCATTAATCTTATTATAATGGAGATTGTGTGTTTTTCTGTCTGTAACCAAAACTATATTACTACTCAACTCATAACTGCATGTAGTTATTTATGTCACATTCTCCATGATTTTATTTTTATTTAAACTTCAATTATTAATAAAATTGTTTAATATTATTAATACTGTTGACCATACCTACATATCAATAACACGCAATTGTATTTATATATATAACAAAATAGCAGTTTACAGTGTGAATGGGAAGGCTAATTTGCATATGGACATTATAAATTTGATTTTAATAAATATGTGCTTAGTATTATTGATTTATAATTGTTTGGTTTTATCTTAATAAATATAAGCAAAAATCTCGGGGATAAATCTTAAAAGAAACCCAATAATAAGAAGAAATAACTGTCATTTATTCTTTACTTCCTATTTCAACTAAATAGTTAAATTAGAAAAATTTAGTAATGAAAGATAGGAACTGTTCTATTTTTCGATTATATCCCCCCTCTGTTTCAAATCTGTTTCAAATCTTTTTATCTGCATTCTTATTTAGTTTCATTAGTCTTTCTAATTTAATATGATATTTTATTGCATCAAAACTTTAATACTAGCACCCGGAGGGTGCATATATTTGCTAGTACATAGAATAAATGTTATGTTATTTATTAACAATGTATCTATGAAAATATGATTTAGATTCACTTCAAAGCAGACCATGTTGTATTGCCTTCAAAATCCTGCAATGTATTTGATATATTATTAAGAAATAAGGGTTTTACATAGTTTATGATGTGGTTAATTTGCATACTGATTTTAACAAAACCGAGTTTAATAAATAACTAGTTGGTATTATTGATATCTAATATTATTGTTTTATACTCCAACGTATTAAAATCAATCCTATGAATGATTTTATATAGAAAGCAATTAAAATATAATTAAAATAAGTGTGATCTTTTTATATGCTTTTTATATTCTTATTTAATTTAGTAAGTCTTTCTAATTTAATATATTTCATTATATTAAAAGTTAAATATTCTTGCTAGTATTGATAATCTATGATTAACAGATAATACCTAATTTTTATACTCCAACCTGTCAATATAGTCGCTAAAAATAAGTGAAAACAAAATGAGTCTAAGGGAGATAATAAATTCAAGTCTTGTTTTCATATGGGGTATTTCTGGTCTACTAATATATATAAGGTGACTACAAATGATATGAGATTCTGAAGTATTATGTCTCTTCTAGTGATGTAGCTTTATGTTATACTAAATTTAACAAATAATCAATTAGTAATAGAATGTTATTTGTTAATTTTTAAATCATTTTATTGTGGGAAAACCTTTTTTTAAATCTGAAAAGAGATTTATGTAGATGTAGGTACAAGAAATTATGTTAAAGTGACTTAAATTGTGATTAACTCTGTGTTAGTAAATAAACTATTAAAGATAAGATATGTTTAAATATCTGTATAAATTAAGGACACTGAAGAATACTGATATCGCTGTGGAGGACTAGCAGAAGCTAGCTTCTAATAGACCTGGCTGGAGAGCCATCATCTACTGGTCTGTGAAAGAATTTGAGTCCAACCGAATTAAACACCAAAAATTGAAGTAGGCTATTAGAAAGGGTTATTTTCCATCCATCAACATTCAAAGTGGAGAAGTTCCAACAAGTAGTTCATATGGAAAAGTATGTCTCTCCAGGATTGGCCTGGTGAGTCATCTGAGAAAACAAGGATATAGTGTCAAATGCTACTGGCGCTCAAGTATGAAAAAAAAAGAAGAAAAGAAAAGGAAATGGTCTTACATGGACGAGTTTACATCCATCATATATTAAAATTATTTTAATTTATCCTAATGAGAAAATCACTTGTTATCTTTATTTCATTTTTATCTTTTGCTTAATCTACCCTTGAGAAGAGTGTGAACTATTTCTCTCATGGAAGGAATGATAATAATAATAATAATAATAATAATAATAATAATACCTTGCCAGAGAACTGAAAAAGTTATGGAATATGAAAGTCAAAGTTATACCAATTGTAGTTGGTGCACTTGGAACGGTCCCAAAAGGATTGGAAAAGGGTTTGGAAAGTCTGGAAATCAGAGGAAGAATTGATACCATCCAGAACATTGCACTGCTGCAATCTGCCAGAATACTCAGAAGAGTCCTGGAGATCTGAGGAGACTTGTTGTCACTCAGACTTCAGTGAAAGACCATCAGCTAATGCTGATGTGAAAACTCAAAAGGAGTAAATAATAATAATAATAATAATTCTGCAAAAATCTTGCAAATCTGTGCTTTCTATGTACATACAAAGAGGGGGGGGCATAGAAAGCACAGCATAGAAAATGGATTTATATGACCAAAGTTCTGAGAAAATGTTTACATAGCAATAAAGGAGGCCCGCATGTTGTAATGGTTATTGTCGTAGGAATTGGATACAGCGACAAAAGTTAAATTTTGGCATTAAATAACCCAATTGGACACATAGCATAGTAAATAAAGGCTGCAGGTTCAATCCTAGTCAAGGGCAACAGTAACATAGAATAATAATTAATGCAGCTTAACACCTGTACCCTAGCTATGGTTAGCAAAATGAAAGCAGGATATCCCAATGGATCGAATAAAGGATTGGGTTCAAAGTTCTGTGATGGCTCCCGATTACAAGAAGGTTCCTGAGTTCAAGAAGACTCCCGAGTCCGACAAGAAATACTGCAAGAAGGCTGGAGGACTCATATGTTGTACACATAACTATAAAGATGAGGAAAATAGTCCGAATAGTCCAAACAATACTAACCCATGAGAGAGAGAGAGAGAGATCGAGATTGAGAGAGAGAGAGAGAGAGAGAGAGAGAGAGAGAGAGAGAGAGAGAGGGCTATTGGAGAGAGACAGATACAGACAGTTGTGTTGTGACTTACTTGCTTCATTTCTTTTCTATTGCTTCATCTAGTGGTTGTTTCCTTTCCTTCTTCTTCTTTGGCTAGTCATCTTGTCTAGTCTTCTTTTTCTAAAGGCTTACTTTTTAAGGGCTTCTTTTTAAGTCATGCAATTAATCAAATAGACTTTGATTTCTTGTACAAGATTTTATTTTTATTTTGCCCATCTTCTTTCACCGCACGAGAGAGTCAACCTCAGCAGAACACGTCTAATCTGCTTCCATTTCTGGTTTAAACTGATTTCCTAACTAACTAAAACATGTAACGTGTGAGATTCCCGCCTTTGGGATCAGGGTTACCAACGGTGTGGTATTTTTCCACTTGGGCCCCTTGAATTCTCGCTACCAGGTATTGTCAAAAACCCACGCCACCACACAATTATGTAACATTCGTAGTTAGGGTCTGCAGGACAGAAAAAGTTGAAATTCTCTTCCATGTCATCCTGTCTAAGAAGTCCCTTTACAAAGAAGTTGCTTAGCCTCTTCTTCCTCATATTATGTATTTAACAAATCCATCTGCACGTACAGGATGCGATAAAATGTTAATCTAAGCTAATGTTAACAGGTGTGAATTCAGAGTTTTCCTTCTCCTACAATAGTTGTTATACCAAGGTTAAAGAGCCCAGACTACCCTAATATTTTTGACTTCCCACGTTGGTAATATGACAATTCAGTTCCAAACTTTCTCTTTCCTCTCCTTTCTCTGAAGGAACAATACCTATCTCATTTTGGTGTTCGCTCAGTGAGCAAAAAAAGGACATTATTTTCCCAACTCTGTTCATTGAACAGAATAGAGACAATTACTCTTCAACTTTCTCTTCATTTGTTACCCCCCCCCCCTGAAAGACATCGTAAATTTCTTATGATTAATTCCTGTTGTTTGTTCATGAAACATATTATGCATTTTACTTGTTTGGAATATGTACAGCTATGTCTATAAAACATTGTTATATCATGCGTATGGTTGCAAGGAAAAAACAAACACAGGTTAACGTTTAATATGTTGTGTATTTTATACGTACAGCCACTTGATGAGTTAGTGAAGAATTACGTGGTCGTCATTGAGTGAGGAGTCATTGATACAGCACCTCTCTCTGTGTGTGTGTGTGTGTGTGTGCGTGTGTGTAAGAATGTTGTTCAGGTCGCAGTCACGGAGTGTGAGGAGTTGATGTATGAAATATAATATCTGGTTGCTGGCATAGAAGCGAGATGAAGGTGGTTGACGTGTGCGCCGCGTTCGAGATGGTGTCGGGTCGGTAGGTGACTGGCAGTATCTCGACGAGGGAAGTGAAGAAAATATGACACGGCTCGGTCAGCGATGTCGACTTCTTCGCGTCTCCCGTTCTGACTGCTGGCTGACGAAAATTCTCTGTTTTTAAGCGTCCAGAGTGGATCAACTCGGGTCGGATTTCACGTCTCCTTGGTTTGACAGCGAAGGTAGTTGATTGGTTGAAAAATGGCCCTTTCGATGTTATCTTGATAATTCCATCTCAAAGATGCGCAGAGCCATGTGCGCAGACCCGCATTTTTTAAATTTTGTAGACAGATACAAGGGTTAGAGGCGATAGGCGCCTAAACCATGTTTACTCGTTGACGGCCTGAGTGGAAAAGAGGTAGAATTCAGATCTCCCCTCTCGTGGCCAAACACCAACGTTACCTATCGGCTGAACGAATCACAACAAGGGAAGATAACTCATTTTGGACTTATGTCCACACAGACTTCGTTTTACTGACCCAATATTAGTATAGCATTTAATTCTAAGACTAACAGCAACAAATAAATGAATCAAAACGTAGTTTAATTCTAATAATTTATTAAAGAACAAATAAAAACAATGAATAACAATATAAAGTCCTTCCTGGGTAAAGAGTTAAGTTTGAGGGACTTATCGACGAGCTGGAGAAGATATCTGGGGGATTTCTTGGGGAGGATTTCAAGGCGCTGCCTCGTCGGGGTCTTCTCTAGGGATTTTTGGTATTTTGCGCCAAGACTTCTAGGCTCATCACGTGATTGGTATATCCAGTCACAGAAAGCCTCTCCCTCACTCAACTCCACGCACAGGAATTACCATTTTACTGATCCAACACTTGGATGATGATTACGAGGGTGTACTGAAAACTTCTCGGCCCGACCAAAAGAGGGAATGAACTAAAGCTATGAAATTTTCTTATTTGTTTAAATTACATACGGTTACAAACATTATCATTTTGATCAAATTAGGGTATTAGTCAAATTGTTCTATCTCGCTTCTTTTGTTTCATTGCATTTAAAACGAAAAGAAAACAATGTATCTATTTTGTGTAATTAAAAAGTATCTAAATATCAAGTCACAGTGACATCAGGCAGTGAATGTTGTAAAAATCTTTCCTTCTGAGTTGAATTTCTTGTGATTCCAATGGATTAGATTTGACCAGATTTTTTTTTGTTATTTCTAATCAGTCCATTCTTATCAACTTTCCCCCGGAAACAATTTCCATTTTCTGTTGTGAGATTTATAGTTCTTATAATAAATTGGAAGGCTTAAAGTAACCTTCCTACGTGGGTACATGTGTGTACATAAAATATTCCGACAAAGGAGTTAGAAGATATTAACAAACAGACTTTAATACGTGAGCACATAGAAATACATTCAGGACAAGAATACTTATACTAATTACAAGGTACAAGATAAGTATACAAAACAGATACATAAATGCATTATAAAGGAAGTAGGATGTAGAACTTACGTCCTAAGGAATGTAACTTACTGATAGCTAAGTTGGTGGGGGGGCTTTGATAACAGGACGCTAATGGAAGAGGAAGTTGTGACTCTTTGTGCAGTTTGTGGTGGAGCAGAGGACACTTAAGTCTATGTTGTCAGCTGGCAAGAAAGTTGTCTTATCATTAAGCCGATGGCTGGATTCGCTGATGTGGGTTCCTACCTATTTTCTATCTACTGCTACTGGAACGACCTCTCACTCCAACGGCTGGTCTGAAACTGGTGAAAGAGCTTGAGCCGGCTGAATAAATGCAGATTCCACCCCTACACACCCCCATGGATTCGGCCAGCCAGAAACAGGTACTTACTTTTCTTCTCAGACATCGTGACTGTTTTTTCTCCTAAAATTATAGCCATTTATATCAGTCTCAATGTCCCCAATTTTCAGACCATTAACTTTTTCAAGACCCGTTTTCTCTTAAAACCAGCCACATAAAGATATTATCTCTAACTGGCTTTACTTCATGGTGGCCATATAATTCTCTTATGAATCTCTTGAACTTTATCTGACTGATCGCATTCTATTTTCCTTCTTTTTTTCTCTGATCGTATTTTTACTTAACCATTGTGTCACATTACAGTAACAAGCCAATAAAACTTCAATCAAAACGAAATTTTAGATATACATGCCGAAATTAAGTACTACACACGTCATTAGATCTAATGAAAGAAAAAGGCTTCACGTAAAAAAAGTGAAGAAGCAGGCGATATCCAACAAAAGCTATTACATATACGGATTACGCCGGTGATAAACCACTTTTGGTAGAATAAATAAACCTTCTCAAGCCGAACCACTGCTTCATAGCCAAGAGAAGGCAGCAAGAGGCATTGATCTCAATGTAAACTCAGATAAAAGAGTTCATTCTTAAACAAGATGGAATCATCGGACCAGATAAACAATAAGCACCCCAGCTGATAGCAGTTTTGAAAAGAACAGATTTTGCTTTTCACCATTAACTTCCGTTCAAAGTTTTATAATTAAAAAAAACAAAAAACAAAAAACAAAAACAAACAAACAAACCAATATTTGTTGATCGTTTAGTACAAAATTTCACATATGCTAACAACAACAACATGAAATAACTATGTTTTATTAAAATCAAAAACCATTTTAGTATAAAAACGTGTCTTTGGTTTATAAATAAACATGAATAAACTTTTAAAAAATTATAAGGTAAAAAAATCGTCTGTTGCTTTTGTCTACAAACACAACCGGAAGTTAGCGGTGAAAAGCAAAATCTGTTATTTTCAAAACTGCTTTCAGTCGGGGGTGCTTATTGGTTACCTGGTCCGAAAAATATTCACACTAGATGACAAGGCTATGCAATTAGACCAGCTCTCTGCGGATATTGGATGTCGTGAAGAAGACTTGCCAGGGCCACTGAACTATAGGGTCAGGTGGTGAAAGAGTCATGGGAATCTGTAAACGAGATGATGATGATGATGATGATAATGATGGCAAATTGGATTCATTTTAGGTTTGGATCTCTTGTTCTTTTTGTACTCAGTTTAAAAACTTTATTTTTCATTTAATGATTTTTATTGTTTCATTATTGACTCAGATATTTACGACGTATTCTGCACATTAGCTGGCAGGATAAAGTGCCCAACACAAACGTGCTGGACTGCGCCCACAAGAAAAACAGTGAGAGGCACCTTCGCTGGCTTGGGCATGTCAGGAGGATGGAAAATAGAGATCTTTTGTATGTCGAATTAGTAAAAGACTCCCGATCGATAGGTAGACCACGCCTATCAAACATGTGGGAGGTAAATGCAAAAATCGAGCGGTCTGGCGCCTTAACGTTAAGCAAAGCACAATGAGGCGGAGAGGAGAGTAGCCTCAACAGTAAAGAAAGCCAGAAAAAGGGAGAGAAAGCAGCAAACCCAGAAAGCATCACGGTTTGTGTGCAGTCATTGCACCAAATACTTACTCAGGGATAGGCCTGCATAGCCACTTGTGCAGATGCAAAGAATTATTTATTTATTTATTTTTGGACACTACGCCATAGTCCATAGTGAATGGAAAGGTCCAAACAAAATTGACACATTAGGATCACCGAAGTTAAAAGAACATTTCACATTGACTCTACTCCTATGAATTTCTCAATCCACTAGAGAATACGGAGAAGCAGCCGTTGCATCCTCTTGTAAGCAAATTAAATATTTTAGATTAAGTCGTTAAAACATCAGTATTTTCATACAATTGAAAAAAAAAAGATGTTTTCTTCTGAATATTTCTGAAAAACTTGAAAAATACACAAAGAGGATAGATATTTAAATAGATCGGTTTCGGCTAGGTTTGGCTTGTTTTACCGCATATCAATCTCAGTGGGTCATTTAATACCGATAAAGTTTTGAAATAAATCCATTCTTAATGGACACTCATTATTTTATAAACATATTTTTCTATTTAACCCATTGATAGGACCCTAACAGATACTACCACTCCGGGTCAGAGTGGACCAGGGAGCAATGGTGATGAATGGGGTGCTCCACATTCCCCAAACCTCCAAAACTGGAACCTCACCATCAGATAGAGTTTAACGTCATTCCCAGGACATGTAGACCCGCAGCCACCGCCTTCTAGCACCCATATGATAAAAAGTGGTTGGGGCTTGCCATAAGGGCAATAGGGTTGGGAAAATCATATAGGTGCTAGGGCTTGACGTGACCAGCCGATTGATCGGAGGGGGCCTCTCCGACCGCCCGTCTAGCCCAAGATAGGGCCAAAGTGGAGTATTGCATGTCATGAACTGCTCATCCATCTGGGCTCTATCCTTAAGCATCACGGATCGCCACCCACGGCCAACAGGTGGCCCCATTGGGGGAGTCTTACCCCTCTGCAGAGGTGCAGTCGGTGTATTCTAACGCCCCAGCCGACTGGGCGGAATAGGTTTAGGGCTATCATATAGTTGCTAGGGCTTGACATGACCAGCCGATTGATTGGCTTTCCAACTGTCCGTCTTGCCTAAGTAAGGGTCTAAATGGAGTGTTGCATGTCATGGACTGATCATCCACCAAGATTTCGTCCTTAAGCATCACGGGTCGCCACCCACAGCCAACAGGTGGCCCCAGGTGAGCCATACTCCTATGCAGAGGTGCAGTCGGTGTATTCTAAAGCCCCAGTCGGCAGGGCTGATATTTAAATAGGATCTGAATTTAAAAGAAATTCTTTATAGGATTCGACATTGTTGGAGTTTTTTTGCTATATAAGGTGTGCTGGAAACCACCACTTAAACTTATAGACTCTGCATAGACCCGTGGATTAAAACCAGCCAACCAACTGCTCAAATACCTGGTTAGTTAACAATTTAATCGCCGATATTGAAAGCCGTTTATTCGACATTGACGAACGGACCTGCAACCAAGGACTTTGCTCAGCGCAAGGATTTTACCCAACACTAAGGGACACCGAGGAACAACCACAGGATTCTACCCAACACTAAGGGACACCGAGAAAAAACCCAAAGGATTCTACCCAACACTAAGGAACACCGAGGAACAGCCAAAGGATTCTACCCAACATGAAGGGAAACCGAGGAACAGCCAAAGGTTTCTTCACTAAAGATCAGCCTCTGCTTAACACTGTAAAGCGGTCACACTTGAAGCCTAAAAATGGCCACAAAAATCGTAACAATTTGTCACATTCACAATTTCTACATCTGACAAATTATCCCTCATGTTACCAAAATATTGCAAAAAAAAAAACATTGATTTGAGAGAACTTTAAAATAAATATAAATATTCACTTAGAATTTTACTCTTTTGCTTTTGAATAGTAAATCCAATGGGAAATAATTTACATCTCATCTAGTCATTGCTTATTCCATTTTGTCAGCAAAAATATTTTGGGTATGCATACTTATGATACATTATGGATGGGCAGAAGCCTATCATTTTTGTAAGGTAGTGTAAAGTAGTTTGAAAATAACAGTAAATCAGTGAAAAAAATTGAGGGTGTGATAGACAGGTTTTGAACCCAGAGTAATCTGAAACAAGACTCTCATTGGCTTAGAGAGTCATGTGACCAGGCGACTCTGAGTAAAGTAGGATTATAATTAATGGAGTTAAAGCTAGTGGCCCATACTAATTCATTGCAAAATGATCATTTACATAATTTATTTTCTGCGATCATTTCGTTCTGAATTTCTACAGCATATTTTTGTCCGGGGAAGATAATGTCAAAAACGATTTTGATCTAAAATCCAGAAAAGGTAAACGACCGCAAGAGAGAGAGAGAGAGAGAGAGAGAGAGAGAGAGAGAGAGAGAGAGAGAGAGAGAGCGCACCCGTAAAAAAACGAGAATGAATTTAAAAAAAAGAACGGACGTGGATGGAACTTTCTCTGTTTACTGTATAAATTCTTTTGTCTATTTTGCCAAACTTACTTTGGCAATCACACAACCTGTGCACTGAGTCTACGGCAAATAGCATGACTATATATCACTAATGTATAAATAAGTGTGCGTATGTATGTATGTATTTATGTATGTATGTGTGTATTTTTGCACGTGTGTGTGAGTGTGTGTGCTTGTGTGTTTGTGCCGTGTGTGTGTGTGTGTGTGTGTGTTTATGTGTAAGAATGGAATTAGATATTTGAAATTGTTGCCAAAAGAAAGTCAAACGGTGTTATCTGTAGTTGGCTGAATCTACCGTCGGCCCAGGACCCGTGCACCTCGTTGAATTACTTTCCTTTCTTGATAACCAAAGTTATGTAATATTTTGTTTAATGGTCTTTACTGAATAAAATATTTTGAACGTTCGAGCACGATCTAATAACGAATGGCAAAAACTGCGAAGGAGTTTTCTACATGAACTCATAGACATTATCGTCAGTTAATTAAAATAAATGGAATGCATATTTTCAGAAAACGAAACTGAATAGAAATAGAAAATGACCATGTGTCACACCCTACTCGTACGGAAGGTTTGGTTATATATATATATATATATTGTCATGGATATCCGTGCTAATTGCGTGACATTAAGAAAAAAATTAGAGAAAAAAGGAAAAAAACAACAAGAAAAAAGAAAGAAAAAGAAAAAAAAGAAAAAACAAAACAAAACAAAAGCTAAGTATATGAATTTTTCTATTGACGGTTTTTATTTTGAATTTGACATGGCTACATTGTTGCAATATTCACCGGATGACAAACAGACAATATTGGATACAGGGTTCAAGCATTCGTTCTCAACAGACATTCAAAAAAAAAGAAAAGAAATTACAGTTATTCGCCCATTTCATTTATAACATGAGGAAAAAAGAAAGGAGGAGAAGAAAAAAAAAAAAAAAAAAAAGGAGAGGAAAAGAAATAAAAAGACAAATTATAACCACACAAAGACATACGTAAGCACATACATTTCTGATATGAACCTCTGATGATGAAGTTTATACTTTGAAATCGATAAGACAAAAATAACATCTTTTTGTTTTTAGTTTTTATACGCATTGTAATTGCCTTCAAATGATTAATATATATATATATATATATATATATATATATATATATATGGTTTCTCGAGTGTGATACTAGCCCAGCCTTGCTGCGGGCTACAAAGCCACACTGACAGGTGAAATTTTCTAAAGCTGGAGTTAAATGTTTTTGATTTAAAATTTGACGTTGATCACGATGTTTCAATTTAATTTCTTCAAAGCTCTTTAATTTAGCGAAATGTGTCTTACGTTATTCTTTCCGATTTGATACTAGATTTTCCTAGGTACTCATGTCAATATTGTGTCGTTTCAAATTGTCCTTTAATTTGTCTTTATAGCGTAATAGAACGCTTAGCATTTGGTAGTTGTCCGTATAACATCTTTTTTAGAAACCTATTCTCATTCAATCTGAAAACGTGACCAGCCCGCCTAAGCCCACCTTTGCTTGTAAGGTTTCAATGTCTGCAATATTGTTACATTATTTTAGTATTACACAATTTTTTACCCATCATCCCATTTTATACTGCAAATGGCACGAGGACAGCGCATGTGAAAGGCGTTAGATTGGTTTACGTGCTTACGGTAAAGTGTACAAGTTTCGGCACCATAGAGCAGAGTTGAAAGCACAACTGATCTGTAAATGTCAATTTATATTTTTAGAGATACATCTTTGGTGTTCCATAATCGGTGCTTCAGATTGCCGAATGCAGTGCTTACTTTAGCTATTCTGGAAAGGATCAAAAGCGACTGTTAATCCAAGATGTGAACGCGTCAACATCACACACACACACACACACACACACACACACACACACATATATATATATATATATATATGTGTGTGTGTGTGTGTGTGTATTAGAGTAGCGAAGATATGAAGTCAACAGCATTTGGTTACCTGTGCGATTTGCATATCAAGTCTTGGGTTAAAAATCGCATAGGCGAAAAACTGTCACTTACCAACTTTATGTCTTCTCTACCATTAGAAATATATGCTCTATGAATGATATTAAGCAATCTTTACTTATTTATATATATATATATATATATATATATAATATGATGGACATTTTCCAAAAAATTTGAAAATGTGCATCATTGAAGCAAGTACTATATCCAAGTCCTGAAGAAGGTCTAACAGACCGAAACGTTGCATCGTCGACACCACTACCCACAATAAACATCCATTTTATATAACATCCCGTGTTTGTCTACCTTTCTCTCCACACACACACACACACACATATATATATATATATATATTATTTTTTACTTCTAAACTCTACCGGTGTTGAAAAAAAAGTGTGTATAAACATACATTGATATTTATATTTATATACGCAACCATTCACACATACACACACAAACACACACACATAAATATATGTTCATCAAAAGTTGCTACAACGTTTTCATTGTAGTAGCATTAGTAGTTAACCCCAAAAAGTGCTCAATATATTTCGTAAAATATAGAGCATTTATACTTGTAGAAAAAAGTTTTTTTCTCTCTACTACGGTTTCGATGTTCAAGGTACACCTTCCTCAGGATAATTCAGGAGTTCTCCTGTGGAAAGTGTACCTTGTACAATGGTAGAAAGACATTTTTTCTACAAATATATATATATATATATATATATATATATATATATATATATAATTCCCGTATTCTGGCTTCCACAGGAAAACGTCGCTTATGAGTATATATGCTGCTCTAGCAGTGTCCGGCATGTCTTGTTTGTCTCACTTGGATGGTTTGTGTTATAGGAGGCAAGTGGCCTTACAGCTGCTTTCTTCTGGCATGTTGTTTCTACAATGTGTTTAATATTGCGCGTAACATTCTTTTGCGGCTACTATTCAGCTTATTCTCAAAGCATTTTGTTAGAGTCCAGCTGGTGCAACCATACAGTAACACTGATTAAGCTACGACCTGGAATTGTTTCTTTAACTTGTCAGTCAGATCAGATTTTCATATGGCTGATAAGCTGTTTATAGCAGACCATGCCTTCTCTCTGCGTGCATTTACATCGCTGTCTGTGGATGAGATATTACTACCTAGGTATATGAATTGGTCTACCGGCTTTAGAGGCACACTGTCGAGTGTAGAGATGGCTCCATCCTTTTTAAAACACATGAATCCATTGTTATGGGAATTCACACAGAGGCCGATGTTCCGTGCTGCCTTCTCCAGGCTAGCTGGGATTTGGCCTGTGCAGGGGTATTTGCATGAAGTGCCAGATCATCTGCGTAGTCCGCGTCTGTATCGCCTGCCTTTTTTTAATGTGAGGCCTTTTTTCTTTTATGGGATCTAATGATGTTCGCAGAACATAGTCTAGGTATATCATAAATATATATGGTGCTAAGGTGTCTCTTTGTAGGACTCCAGCGACTATGTAAAAAAAAAAAACCACTGTGTCGCCATCAGGTGAGCATACCATTGCTTTAGTGTATTTGTGGAGCGTCATTATAGCGGTTACTCTTTTATGCAGTTACCGTATAACCCCCCACATACACACACACATATATATATATACATATATATATAAATATATATATATATATAATTAATTAAAAAGTATATATATATATATATATATATATAAAGATAATAAAAACATGCGGATTTAGAGTAAAAAATGAAAGTATCCAATACCCAAGAGACAGAGCAGTATATAAACTAAAAACAATCTTACAATATTGCACTCTCTTCACTCTAACTCGAGTTTCATGTGGCTTTTTTTGCTATCTGGTGATTTTAAAGTTAAATTTGAAAAAGAGATCGTTACAAAGCAAAATGTAAGTATTTAATAACATCTCCTGCACTCCAATCCTAATTTATTAATACTTCATCCCGGTCTTTGTCCATTTTGAAATCAGATTTGAAAAAGCCAGGAGGCTGAAATAGATTTACAACTGATCACTTGAACATATTCTGGTTTATGCATATTCCATTTTGTTGTATAGTCAAAATTATTTTTTTTGCATAATTCCCAGTGGATCACCTTTCCAACCCAGCCGTGCCTAGTTTTGTACTCCCGTTGTGCTAGTTTGCTACATTCGCATAGTACATGGTTTACAGTCTCATCTCTATCACCGCATAGTCTACATTTACTATTTTGTTGGGTCTTATCAATTTTCGCTTTGATATAGTTTGTCCTTATGGCATTATTCTGTGTAGCAATTATTAGCGATTCAGTTTCTCTTTTAAGGTTTCCTTTTCTTAACCATGTTTTTTCATGTGCAACCTCTCCGATTTCCAAAAATGGGAAGAAAAACAATTATATAGACACTTCAAACAAGTGTCTATATAATTGTTTTTCTTCCCATTTTTGTTTTCTAGTTTTTGTTATTTTTCTGTTTGTCCATATGCCACATCTACTATTGTAATCTGTCTTTGTTCTTTCTTGTGTAGTCTTCGAGTTGTTGGATTGTGGCCTCTACGTAGTCTTCTATGTTGGCAAGACCTCGTCCCCCTTCCTTTCTTGATACATATAGTATATCTCTATCGGCTCTAGGGTGTATGGCCTTGTGCATGGTCATTAATGTTCTAGTCCTTTGGTCAATCTGTCTGAGTTCTTCTTTTGTCCATTTTAAGAATGGCCTAGAGTATCTTATAATGGGGACAGCCCAGGTATTAATTCCTTTGATCAGATTTCAGCTGTTGAGTTTGGTTTCTATGAGTTTTCTTGTTCTCCTCTTTTTTTAAAACTTTTCCTTTCATTTCTGCTTGCTTGATATTGTCTGCTTCTAAAATTCCTAAGTATTTGTAACTTTCATTTTCATCAAGTGATTTTATAGTGTCCTGATTTGGCAGTTGTATTCCGTCCATTAATTTTCTTTCACCCCGTTTTATTACTAGCATAGCACATTTTTCAATTCCGAATTCCATCCCTATATCCTGGTTATGTATTCTAATAGTTTGTACTAGGGTTTCCAATTCTTTTTCATTTTTTGCAAAATTTTTTTATGTCATCCATGTACATAAGGTGGTTTATCTTTTCTTGTGAGTTAGTGAATTTGTACCCCCCTGTACATTTTTTAAGTATATGATTGAGTGGCATCATTGTTATAATAAACAGTAGTGGTGATAACGAGTCTCCTTGGAAAATACCTCTTTGCATTTTTACTTCTGCCAGGGATTGCCCTCCGGCTTTTAATTGGACTCTCCAGTTTTCCATGGCCTTTTCAATGAAATTTATGATGTTGTTGGAAATTTTGTATATTTTTAGACATTCTAAAATCCAGGTATGTGGGACCATGTCATAAGCCTTTCTGTAGTCGATCCGTGCCATTGCAATATTTTTCCGCATTATTATTATTATTATTATTATTATTATTATTATTATTATTATTATTATTATTACTAAAGATGAGTTAACCAATATTTGATTCCGAAAGGCTTTTTACTGTTTAATTTAATGACACAAAAATTATACTAAATTATTCCTTACTTTTAGGATTGAATTATTTTTTAAAAACAATTCTGTTTTAATTGGTTCTAATTAGTCGTAATTTGCAATTAAGTAAAAAACCTACCAATCTCTTACTTTACTCTCTGTCTATCACTTTCTTCCCCTCTATGTATATCTCTTGACTACCTCCTCATTATATAATGTTAATTTCTCTGGAGAGAGAGAGAGAGACAGAGAGAGAGAGAGAGAGAGAGAGAGAGAGAGAGAGAGAGAGAGAGAGAGAGAGAGAGAGAGAGAGAGAGAGAATTTGAAATTGATTTCTATGTCAAATTTCACAACCAGCAACTCGTAGCTTAAATGAGGTCAAACATTTCCTTTCTTAGAAAGCTGACAAAATGATTTTAAGGTTTCGTCCGGCCGTATTTATTTAAAAAAAATTGATCACTAGAATAATGTTTGCTTCTCAAACCCTCTTTCATGGGACCGATGAGATGATGGTCTGAAGGCGCTAAATCTGGTGAGTGTGAAAAGTGAAATCTGTAGTGAAGAAGTGGCTCAAAGAACAGTCAACAGAATTTTACGGGGCAGGGATACATGCTCTCATTTGAAGGTGGGACATTGCTATTGAGAGAAATGGTGACTATGCAGAGAAGTAGGGATGTGATCTACAGAGGACCAGCTTCATTTTGATGTATGAGATATATGTTCCTGTGTTGGTATTTATACCTGTCCTAAACAAAATGGCATTACTTTTTGACTAACCCCCGTAGATGTCTAACTAAGAACTTGCTAGCTAGCAACTAAAGTCATAATCCTTTTTTATTACTTATTTCTATGATTTTTCCCATGTTATATTTATGTTTGCAAATGATTATTAATTAACCTTTCAAAGATGTTTATTAACTTTGAGTCCTCACAAAATACATTCCTTTTATTTATCTAATTGCAACTAATAAATTGTATAAATAGGATGAGAGTCGACATTAGCACCCACAGAAGTCGGCTTTTAAGCGAGAAGTAGAATTTATGCAATAATGACATTAACAGAGTCTGTCTGATTCGGGGATGGCGAGTGGGGTGTTCATATTTTTAGGATACCCAAGACAAAAAAGAAAAAAAGGAAGGAAATAAATGGATAAAAAGTGGCAGAAAGTTTTTAAAAAAATCAGGGAAATAAACAAGTAAATAAAAGACAATATGTTAGACTGGAAAACCAATTGGCAAAGGTGTTGCGTGTGTGTGCGCGCCCGCGTGTGCCGGATCTACATGTTGTATGTGTGTATACATGTTGTGTGTGTGTGTGTGTGTGTGTATGTGTATGTATGCCGGATCTACATGTTGTATATGTGTGTGTGTACGTATATATATATATATATATATATATATATATATACACACACACACACACACACTCACACACATATATATATATGTGTGTGTGTGTGTGTGTGCCGGATCTACATACTTTGCTCACATCTAATGGTCGGTTTCCCAATTTTTGTATATATATATATATATATATAATATATATATATATATATATATATATATATTCATATTACATAGTTACATAGAAAAAAAATGAAGTAGGCTTCTCCAGCTAAAAGAGATTTACCATGATATCAGATACGCAAAGAACGTTAAAACGATTTTTTGGCATTTCGTCCCATATTACGACACTAAACACACACATGAATTTATTCGATAACCAAACGGCTACACACGCAAGAGTACGTCTCTCTCTCTCTCTATTCTCTCCCCCTCTCTCTCTCTCCCTCCCTCCATCTCTCTCCCCTCTCTCTCTCTCTATATATATATATATATATATATGTATGTATATATATATATGTATATGTGCGTGTGTGTATATACATTTGTAGGTGTGTGTGTGTGTGTGTGTGTGTGTGTGTGTGTGTGAATTCTTCCAGAGAATTCCTAAACGATTATATTATCATCACATTAAGCCTTTTACTTTGTAATCCCATCCTAAAAAAGTCATAATTGCGTTAAAAGCAAATAAATCACACTAAACTTAATCCAACGGAAAAATATTTGAAAACTGAGGCATGATTGATGCTAACTTTAACTACAAATAAGACAAAGAATTGACCTTGTGTCACATCCTGCTCATGTGGAGGGGTTGGGGAAATACATACAAATAAGAAAAAAACATCAGTAGCAATAATAACAATAACAAATTTTCAAATCAAAAATATTCTAGAACTTTATTGAAAAAATCAGATTCTAGAAAATTTTGTTCCATTTTTTCGAATACCAACAACAATAAGATCAAAATGTCCAAATTAACAAAAATCTAGAATTTTATTTAAAAAAATCAGATTCAAGAAAATATTGTGCCATTTTTCAAACAACAATAACAACAACAAAATGTTCAAATAAAAAAAACTTAAACTTTATTTAAAAAAAAATCAGATTCAAGAAAATATTGTGCCATTTTTAAAAACAATAACAATAACAAAATGTTCAAATAAAAAAAAGAACTATTAAAAGATCAGATTTTAGAAAATGTGCAATAATCTTCATACAATGACTGCTATTTACACAGTAGCATTGCAACCAACAAAGCCTTCATCAGATGATGACTCTGGGTTCAGGCATGGTTTCGGGGCCGAGGCATCATTACCACTTACCCAGAGCGCCCCAGCAGTATCTCACGATACTACCAGACTTTGTCGGTTTGATGTCACAATATAGGACTGCCATATCGACGCTGATGCGGTTAGAGCTTTATCCTGGATCTTTTTTAAGTATTTCCTCTTCTGGTGGAGAAAGTTCAAGTTTAGACAAAAATGCCAAGGTTGAGTTGGTAATAAATCCCTGGCACCTGACTTCGATAGGAAATACATCTGTTATCCTTCCGTTTCTGACGCATTGTTCACGTAGGTGTTCATATTTTTCCAACTTACGATGATGTGCCCAGTCAAGATTTTCTTCAAATAGAACTGTCAATTCAACGATAAAAGCTTTCTTTTTTTGACCAAATGACAATATTAGGACGCTGGACCGTTAACGTTATTTCAGTTGGAAAAACGAGTTGATGTTCCAAGTCGCATGCAATGCGCCAGACAATGGAACCATCAAACAGTTACGAAATGTGCCTATTTTTACTCGAAAATTTCGAAATGTTTCCTTCTTTAACGAAATGTACTGCTTTGTTGATGTTATTAACAACTTTATATGCAGTCTCACAACGTATCTTCGACGCCTCCGCAACAATCTCGAGGAATTCATTGTGTCTCCACGTGTAGCTTTTTAGAGCATACTCGCATCCCATGAGAATATGTTTCAGGCTAGCAGTTTTCCCACATGCCTTGCATAGGTCTGGCGTAGCTAACCCCCAGACGTGAAGATTGGCTGGTGTTTGTAATATGTCATAGACTGCCTTTATCAGGAAACTTAATTTTTAGGCTCCATCTGTCTTATGACGCTCCATGTTACAACTCTCTCTTATGTACTCTCCCACCTGGTCCATGCGCCCTGTTTACTTTGTCCCACAGCTGTAGCAATACGCTCGACTTCCTCAAGTTGGTGAATTTCCTCCGAAATCATAATCCTTTTATTTAACGTGGATTCTTTAGACCACCAACGCTGTGAGTGAAGACCTAGTCCTGATCTTCCCTTTGCCACAGTTCCAATTATTTCTTTCATCTTGAGGGATGATTCTGTGTTTTCTACAGCTTGTTGTGCCTTTTATTTTCCACCAGTTATTACGGAAGGCTGGGCGTTCTTCACTAGTGGGTCGCAAGAGTCACGCAGCATTTGGAAAAGTCGCGCTTTACCTAATTTGAATTTCTCAACAAGTGACACCATCGGAAGTTTTAGCTACATTGATGAACTGTATAGTGCCACATTTGTTAAGGAATTAGGTACCCCCAACCATTTTTTTTTACATAATTACTGATTAAGCGCTCCATTGTTTCAACCTTTGTCAGTGATACCTCATATATTTGCATGGGCCATGATAATTTAGGAATTAATCCAAAATAAATGCACCATATTTTGTCTTTATGTATGAGATCACATTTATCAATGGAGCGTAGGCCATCCTTTAGATGTTTGATAATGTCCTGCCAACGTAAAGATCTTACCTTCTACTTTGAGTAAGGAAATTTGTCGAAACTGGTCTATTCTTTTGGAGTCTTTTTCTTTCGGAATATGGATTCCATCAGCTAATCCCTAATCCTCCGCGATAAATTTCTTTATGTGGGCTTTCCGTAAGAGCCTCCAGAGAAGTGTTAATATTTTAGGGCATCTTTTATAGAGCTTATACGAAATACCGTTAATCCCCGGTGAGCTCTTAGCTCATGCTTTTTTGACAAAGTCTCATATTTCACCTAGCTTCAAAGGTGAATTTTCAAATTTTTCTTCCGGGGGATGTGGACGGTTTAGTTCATTAAGATGATCCAGAGAAATGTTGGTGAGTGGGTCAGTGTACTTTTCCCGAAGATGCGCTTCCAAGTCCTCTTTCGGAACGTTGAGAACTCCATTTTTCTCTCCCTCGAATAATTTTTTTGTGAATTTAAATGGACTTTTTTCCAAAATCCCGCCTAGTTTTTTCTTTTCTTTTGTCGCCGCTTCCTTGTGTTTTCCGCTCGTGAAATGGCAAAAATTCATCCCTTCACTTCTGATAATTGTTTTCTCACCAACACTCGGTCCTCGGGTATTTCTTTAAGCCGCTTCTTAAGAAGCCTTTGCTCGACTCTAAGTCGGCTCTTCTCTCGCTGTTTTCTATTGGCTGTACGTACGGTGTTTTCTTTGTTCTTTGCAGCTCCAATGTGTGATCAATTCACACTGCATGTGAGATTTTAGTGAAAGAATGCAATTTCACTCCGATAGTACCCTTCAAGTTATTTTTGAGAATGAAGGATAACTCTTCGTCAAGGGCTTTCCATTTATTATCATTTGATCTTGGCCAGTTGATCCGAGTTGCATTTTCTTTCACATTGGTTGCATTTGGTCGACAAACAATTTTTGAATATCGTATCGTTTTGATTGAGAGAAAATTACTTAGTAAAACATTTTTAACTAAATATTAAAAAATCAGTTTACAGTTAGAGTTTGAATTAAATAATCTATCACATGTAAAATGATTATTTTTATTGGTTCAAATAATGTTCGACACGAACGTATACGATGATTATTAATGTTTCTGTAAAAGCCATCAACTAACAAGTCGAATTTTGCAGATGTTGTCTGTTTAAAGTTTCTCGATATTTTTGCGTGTAGTTATCTGAAAACAAGAAACAAAAAATAATAAATAAATGAGTTAACCCCGGCAGAAAACTGTGCATCTGCAAAGACGGTAAAGTTATGCAATATTACAAAAAAAAAAAAAAAAAGAAAAAGAAAAAATCCGACCCATCTATCTTCGTCCTGTTCCGGTGACGCCCAACTGCAACATGTATTGCAAAAGCAGTAGAAAAGTTTTAAGAGTTTATGGGTCAACACGTACACTTAAATTTCTTACTACAAATCTTTTACTTTAACAAGCTGAACCATTTACAATACATACAATTTATTATTACAAGTAAAACGGACAAAAAGGGAAGCGCAGTAGTGTACAGGGAAGTACGGTGGTGATGGTGCGACCGAGTTCGATACCCAGACGAAGCCACAGTTCACATAGCGCTAATACACTTGGGAAAGGTATGAATCCAACTATTCTCCCTCCATATATGGGTAAATAGTAGGGGCTCTTTAGCCTTGGTTAAGCAACCAGTGTAGGAGAAGGAAAACTCTTAATTCAAATCTCTTAAATCTCCGCTTGGGGTGGTCACTACTAGAATAGTCTCAGTTCTAATTAGTGATCTATTTCAATTTAAAAAAACAACAACAAAAAACAAGTTGAAATTCTAGGTGTCCACAGGAAAACGTCACCTATGAGTTCGTCCGTGCTTCTGCAACATGTCTTATTCGTTTTGTGTGATAAGAGGCAAGTGGGCATAAAGCTGATATTATGTGGAGTACTACTTCCAGGATTTGTTCAAGGCAGCGCGCAATACCCCTGAGTAGTCCCCATCTAACTTATTCTCCAAGCGTTTCGTTATTGTCCAAGTGGTGCAGCCATACAGCAGAACTGACACGGTCACAGCTAGGTATACATCACGCTTTATCGTATCAGAGATCAGGCGCGAGAACCTGAGAAGACATTATTACATTGTGAGATGTGTCCTAAAAATAGAATAAGTGAAATGACAATATAATGGACCGTGATTAGACAATTAGAGATATTGTACACTGTCTCTAATTGTTTAAAAAAAGTTCAATTAGAGATAGTGTGCACTATCTATAATTGTTGAAATGTGTTGTACTAGATCAAATCTCCAGTACTCTTATTCCGAATCTGTACGCTGAATTATTATAGTAAGTCGGATTTTCTGAGATATAAACATACTTATATTATTGATAATATTTTAGAATAAAGCATATATAAGATTAATAGTATATACTAGTACAGTATATAGTATATTCATGTCCAAGGCAAAACGTACATAAGTAAAACTTTATTTGTACCCAAGAAAAATTTAAATGATGATAGGAAATAACTCAATAACTGTAAAATACTAATTTCATTTGTGATATCTTCAGAATATTTGAGATACCTGATCTTGCGTATTGAGATGGTTTCTTATTGTAGAAACGAGCAGTAGTCAATCATCATGTTTTGGTTGAACCAGAGTTTGATACTTCATTTACATTTCATATATATCCTGATTTAATTTCTTATCTACTCACCCGGTTATCTTGGAAAACATCGAGATAAGAATGCAAGAATTGCATTTTAAGAGACATCTAGCATGCCAATTTTTTGTAAATAGTCTGATATCAGCATAGTTTTCAGCTCTGTGATACCCAAGAAAGTTATTTACCGCTAAAATGAAGGAATTCCATGTCACTGGTTCAAGAGGAAATAATTTACATTGCAATCAGATATCAATTCTCTGATCTCGTGTCCAATAAAAATTGTTGATTTCCATATTCCCTTTGCCACAGTTCCAATTATTTCTTTCATCTTGAGGGATGATTCTGTGTTTTCTACAGCTTGTTGTGCCTTTCATTTTCCACCAGTTATTACGGAAGGCTGGGCGTTCTTCACTAGTGGGTCGCAAGAGTCACGCAGCATTTGGAAAAGTCGCGCTTTACCTAATTTGAATTTCTCAACAAGTGACACCATCGGAAGTTTTAGCTACATTGATGAACTGTATAGTGCCACATTTGTTAAGGAATTAGGTACCCCCAACCATTTTTTTTTACATAATTACTGATTAAGCGCTCCATTGTTTCAACCTTTGTCAGTGATACCTCATATATTTGCATGGGCCATGATAATTTAGGAATTAATCCAAAATAAATGCACCATATTTTGTCTTTATGTATGAGATCACATTTATCAATGGAGCGTAGGCCATCCTTTAGATGTTTGATAATGTCCTGCCAACGTAAAGATCTTACCTTCTACGTTGAGTAAGGAAATTTGTCGAAACTGGTCTATTCTTTTGGAGTCTTTTTCTTTCGGAATATGGATTCCATCAGCTAATCCCTAATCCTCCGCGATAAATTTCTTTATGTGGGCTTTCCGTAAGAGCCTCCAGAGAAGTGTTAATATTTTAGGGCATCTTAATATTTTAGAGCTTATACGAAATACCGTTAATCCCCGGTAAGCTCTTAGCTCATGCTTTTTTGACAAAGTCTCATATTTCACCTAGCTTCAAAGGTGAATTTTCACATTTTTCTTCCGGGGGATGTGGACGGTTTAGTTCATTAAGATGATCCAGAGAAATGTTGGTGAGTGGGTCAGTGTACTTTTCCCGAAGATGCGCTTCCAAGTCCTCTTTCGGAACGTTGAGAACTCCATTTTTCTCTCCCTCGAATAATTTTTTTGTGAATTTAAATGGACTTTTTTCCAAAATCCCGCCTAGTTTTTCTTTTCTTTTGTCGCCGCTTCCTTGTGTTTTCCGCTGGTGAAATGGCAAAAATTCATCCCTTCACTTCTGATAATTGTTTTCTCACCAACACTCGGTCCTCGGGTATTTCTTTAAGCCGCTTCTTAAGAAGCCTTTGCTCGACTCTAAGTCGGCTCTTCTCTCGCTGTTTTCTATTGGCTGTACGTACGGTGTTTTCTTTGTTCTTTGCAGCTCCAATGTGTGATCAATTCACACTGCATGTGAGATTTTAGTGAAAGAATCCAATTTCACTCCGATAGTACCCTTCAAGTTATTTTTGAGAATGAAGGATAACTCTTCGTCAAGGGCTTTCCATTTATTATCATTTGATCTTGGCCAGTTGATCCGAGTTGCATTTTCTTTCACATTGGTTGCATTAGGTCGACAAACAATTTTTGAATATCGTATCGTTTTGATTGAGAGAAAATTACTTAGTAAAACATTTTTAACTAAATATAAAAAAATCAGTTTACAGTTAGAGTTTGAATTAAATAATCTATCACATGTAAAATGATTATTTTTATTGGTTCAAATAATGTTCGACACGAACGTATACGATGATTATTAATGTTTCTGTAAAAGCCATCAACTAACAAGTCGAATTTTGCAGATGTTGTCTGTTTAAAGTTTCTCGATCTTTTTGCGTGTAGTTATCTGAAAACAAGAAACAAAAAATAATAAATAAATGAGTTAACCCCGGCAGAAAACTGTGCATCTGCAAGACGGTAAAGTTATGCAATATTACAAAAAAAAAAAAAAAAAGAAAAAGAAAAAATCCGACCCATCTATCTTCGTCCTGTTCCGGTGACGCCCAACTGCAACATGTATTGCAAAAGCAGTAGAAAAGTTTTAAGAGTTTATGGGTCAACACGTACACTTAAATTTCTTACTACAAATCTTTTACTTTAACAAGCTGAACCATTTTCAATACATACAATTTATTATTACAAGTAAAACGGACAAAAAGGGAAGCGCAGTAGTGTACAGGGAAGTACGGTGGTGATGGTGCGACCGAGTTCGATACCCAGACGAAGCCACAGTTCACATAGCGCTAATACACTTGGGAAAGGTATGAATCCAACTATTCTCCCTCCATCTATGGGTAAATAGTAGGGGCTCTTTAACCTTGGTTAAGCAACCAGTGTAGGAGAAGGAAAACTCTTAATTCAAATCTCTTAAATCTCCGCTTGGGGTGGTCACTACTAGAATAGTCTCAGTTCTAATTAGTGATCTATTTCAATTAAAAAACAACAACAACAAAAAACAAGTTGAAATTCTAGGTGTCCACAGGAGAACGTCCCCTATGAGTTCGTCCGTGCTTCTGCAACATGTCTTATTCGTTTTGTGTGATAAGAGGCAAGTGGGCATAAAGCTGATATTATGTGGAGTACTACTTCCAGGATTTGTTCAAGGCAGCGCGCAATACCCTTGAGTAGTCCCCATCTAACTTATTCTCCAAGCGTTTCGTTATTGTCCAAGTGGTGCAGCCATACAGTAGAACTGACACGGTCACAGCTAGGTATACATCACGCTTTATCATATTAGAGATCAGGCGCGAGAACCTGAAGAAGACATTATTACATTGTGAGATGTGTCCTAAAAATAGAATAAGTGAAATGACAATATAATGGACCGTGATTAGACAATTAGAGATATTGTACACTGTCTCTAATTGTTTAAAAAAGTTCAATTAGAGATAGTGTGCACTATCTATAATTGTTGAAATGTTGTTGTACTAGATCAAATCTCCAGTACTCTTATTCCGAATCTGTACGCTGAATTATTATAGTAAGTCGGATTTCTGAGATATAAACATACTTATATATTGATAATATTTTAGAATAAAGCATATATAAGATTAATAGTATATACTAGTACAGTATATAGTATATTCATGTCCAAGGCAAAACGTACATAAGTAAATACTTTATTTGTACCCAAGAAAAATTTAAATGATGATAGGAAATAACTCAATAACTGTAAAATACTAATTTCATTTGTGATATCTTCAGAAATATTTGAGATACCTGATCTTGCGTATTGAGATGGTTTCTTATTGTAGGAACGAGCAGTAGTCAATCATCATGTTTTGGTTGAACCAGAGTTTGATACTTCATTTACATTTCATATATATCCTGATTTAATTTCTTATCTACTCACCCGGTTATCTTGGAAAACATCGAGATAAGAATGCAAGAATTGCATTTTAAGAGACATCTAGCATGCCAATTTTTGGTAAATAGTCTGATATCAGCATAGTTTTCAGCTCTGTGATACCAAAGAAAGTTATTTACCGCTAAAATGAAGGAATTCCATGTCACTGGTTCAAGAGGAAATAATTTACATTTGACCTTGCAATCAGATATCAATTCTCTGATCTCGTGTCCAATAAAATTTTTGATTTCAGTTTTAGTTTTGTTTTGTTTTGTTTTGTTTGGTGGCATATCAACCCTGTTGGTTATTTAATGCCAAATCATTTTTGTATATATGAATGAGAATAGTTTGTATGTAAATGGTTTGTTTTTTAAACAAATTGTTAGAGTGCGAGTCAACAGTTGTTAATCAATTTTGCTTTACAGGTGTATTTTTGTAGAACTCATCTTTTAAATCTATTTAAGCCATATAACCTAGTGCTTACTGATAGAAACGAGAAGTAATTATCTCTCACACCCCCTAGCGTCAAATAGAAGAACCATGGCGAATAAGGAATGTAATCCTTATAACTTTTTTCTTTTTGAAACATTTTTTCTTCAATACAGATTTCAAGATTATCGTATTTGCTTTTTAGGTTTTTCTTTTAGATTCTGAAATCCATAATCCATAACCATATTGTATCATTACATTCATAAAGCCGAATTTTATGTGGATGAATGGAAAGATGATCTTTTGTGAGTCTATCAATGGTAGATGTATATTGTAAAAAAAAAAGAAAGAAAATACAAACCCTGACATGATCGAACAATTATTAAAACTGATTCTGATTCAACATAGATAATTCAGTTGAAAATTAATTTTAATATAATTTAATCTAATTCTAATTATTTAATTCTAATTATTTACAATATTCTAATTTACATACAAATATATATTCAAATTCTGTAATTCATAGCTTAAATAACAGCCATAAGTACAATTTCGAACGTTCTTATTTTCCCGCTTTTTAAAGTTTCATAAAGTTTGGTTTTCCTAATTACGTTACAATAGACAATGTTTTTCCTAAAATTTAGATTTTTAACTAAATCATTATCCGATAAAAATCATACAGCGTGAAACGTTGTAATAAATATATAAACACAACCAATTGGCTTTTTACATTTGATTTTTCTTCCAGTATGGAGTATATATATATATATATATATATATATATATATATATATATATATAAGTTAGAGTAGAGTAGACATGATGTCAATGGCGGTTGGTAACTAACAGTTTCTCGCCAAGTGAGAAACAGTTACCAATAACTGTACATTGCATAAAAACCTGTGCGGATTCTGAATTAGCATAAGAAATTCCTTTGAAAACATACGCAATAAAAATCTTAGTTGTCCAGTGTTGTTAATATAGATTGTCTCTAAGACGAAACAACTAATAGAAATAAAATGACTTAAACAATAGAACAATGATTGATTGGCAATAAAAATCCAATC
>CM042177.1:11980875-12005875 GCA_023376005.1 Doryteuthis pealeii
ATAAATAGAAACATCGATATCATTATGGACCGCTGTTATCCCATTATTTCACTCCTACACTTGGTATTCTGTTGCATATTATCAATCATTTTCATTATTGCTTATTTTTGTAGAAATCTCTGAGATGAGGAATTATTATCATGATGAACTTTTAAAAAGATTGTTTATTATAGTTGGGTAATTCCATGTCAAATTATCCAGGCCATGTCACCCAATCTTTCCGAAATTTTGTCTAAGTTTGAATTATGATAAAGTTAGACAATCCCCCAAATTTGAGCTTTCCAATTCCAAAAATTAGCGGAGTTATGTTGATTTTTAGTTCTCCAAATTTGAGGCGGGTCGCGAAAAATTGCCACTCCCACCAAATTTGGAGAGGTAAAAATCGACATAATTCCGCCAATTTTTAAAATTGGAAACTCAATTTTTGAGGATTGTCTAACGTTAACAGGTGATTGTCGTGTTCCTTTGAATTTCCAGCTTTATTAAATCCTGGGAATATATTCTTCTCTTTCCGTTATCCATGTCAACTATCTGTGGGCTTTTGTTCAATTTATTTAGATTTGAAAGAAGACCGGATGATGCAACGGCTGAAACCAAGATGTGAACATTAACCTGAGCGCATAATAATGATACTTTCTTATTTAAAAACAAATCAGACAAAAATATTTGAAAACGATCCAAAATATTTGTCCCACTTACGGGGAAAAATCAAAATAAAACTTTGAAAGTAAATTAAAAAACAAAAAACAAAAAAAACAAAAACAATATTAAAAATAAAACCTCATTTAATATCCTTTCTCTTGGGGTTTGATCATTTCTAAATTCTTATTGTACTAATAGGAATTAAATCTAAAATTACATGAATGTTACTGAATACGATAAGTACCTGAAGAAGACCGGCGGATACAACGGCTGAAACCAAAATGTAGACTTTAATCTGAACGCATAATAATGATACTTCCTTATTTAAAAACAAATTCAGACAAAAATATTTGAAAACGATCCAAAATATTTGTCCCACTTACGGGGAAAAAGAGGAAGTAATTAAAATAAAACTTTGAAAGTAAATATAGAAAATAAAACAACAACATTAAAAACAACATTAAAAACAAAACCTAATTTAATATCCTTATCTTTCTCTTGGGGTTTGATTATTTCTAGATTCTTATTGTACCAATAGGAATTAAAGTGTACCAGCCAACTTAAGTGATAACAAATAGAGTAAAAACAGATGGTGTTAAATAAAAAATATGTTTCTTGTGTTTTTCCCCCTAGGGAACACAAATTGGGATAACATGAGAAGAGTTATTTACAGCGCAGTAATTGGAAAAAGAAAAAAGTAAAAAAAAAGTAGTTCTGTGTAAGGATTGTTTATTTGTGGCTTGTGGTTTGTGTTGGCAGTTTCCCCTTCAAGACTTTCCAGATTTGTTGAGTAGTTAGTGAAGTAGGAGATCCGGGCCGCTTCGCACAAGTCTCAAACACTTTTATCACTGTAGGGGCATCTTGTGTGATGTAATGGATTGTAATCTAGGTTACCAAAACATTATAAGTGAATTCGATTCTCACTGAGTGAACCTTATCTCTGGCATTGTTCTAAGCTAAACTAAGCTTAGTAAATGATTACTACTGAAGTGATCCCAAGTAAAATGCAGTTAAGTTTAAATATTCTTAGTGAAATGGTTAGCAAGATAGTCTCGCAGATCGATTATTACTGAATTGGGAGTTCGATCCTCGTTGGATGCATCATAAAGATCTCCATAAAGATGTTGAGTTAATCCGGCCTGATAGGAGGTCAGGAAAATGATTTAAAAAAAAACATATTCTGGGTTTGTTTTGTTGTTGCACACTCCACAGTTTGCAATCGATTTTTAATATAAATTGAACAATTGAAAAAGAAAAGGATTTACCCCCCCCCCTACTAAACCCAAAGATTTGAAATCGTCCTGGATTAGAATAAACTGACCGTATCTCCCTTATCGATAAGTCATTATTCCCGTTTTTCTTTTTATACGAGGGTGATTCAAAATGTAATGCCATTTTGTTTAGTTTTGATTTGGTTTGGTTTATTTTGTTTTACGGCATATCAATCTCAGTGGGTCATTTAATGCCGATAAAGTTTTGAAATAAATCAATTCTTAATGGATAATACAATTTTTTTATAAATACATTTTTCTATTTAACCCATAGATGGGACCCTAACATAACTACTACCACTGCGGGTCAGAGTGGACCAGGGAGCAATGGTGAGGAAGGGGTGCTCCACATTCCCCAAACCTCCAAAACTGGAACCTCACCATCAGATAGAGTTTAACGTCATTCCTAGGACATGTAGACCCACAGCCACTGCCTTCTAGCATCCATATGATAAAAAGGGCTTGGGGCTTGCCATAAGGACAATAGGGTTGGGAAAATCATATAGGTGCTAGGGCTTGACGTGACCAGCCGATTGATCGGAGGGGGCCTCTCCGACCGCCCGTTTAGCCCAAGATAGGGCCCAAAGTGGAGTATTGCATGTCATGAACTGCTCATCCACCTGGGCTCTATCCTTAAGCATCACGGGCCAACAGGTGGCCCCATTGGGGGAGTCTTACCCCTCTGCAGAGGTGCAGTCGGTGCATTCTAACGCCCCAGCCGACAGAGTGGCATTTTGTTTAGGACAGGTATAATTACAAACACAGGAACATGTATCATAAATCAAAATAAAGCTGGTCCTTTATGGATCACATCCCTACTTCCCCACATAGTCGCCGTTTCTCTCAATAGCAATGTTCCACCTTCGAATGAGAGCATGTATTGTTACATAATCATTTAGATACCTAATGATTATGAATAGTGTAGAAATCATATTAGTGCAGCTGATGGCCTTGAGAGTGAGTGATAGCGTTCTGGGGATGATCGTGAGAATCGGAAGGCAATAGAAGGCCCTTCCGGTTTAAGGTGTAAGCAACTAAGTTAGTCAGTTAGGGAGTTAGAACTTAGAAGCGAAGCTAGCAAGATGTGAGCTCACTGCGTGATTGTCTGGTCTGGGGGTCTACGAATAAAGTAACATCATCGTAAATCGAAGTCTTGTTGTTATTACTAAAAGCTAACAATGGCACAGGGCTTCTGATAAGGAATGATCCCAACAGAACCAGACCCGGAACCCTCAAAAGAAGACCAGACGAGACCTTAGAAGACAAGACCAGACCAAGATAGATGATAGAAGTACCAAGCCGGCCAGAAGAGAAGTATATAACGTATAGATATTTAGTGCCGTCCAAGAAAAGGCACTACGTAACAGTATCCCTGACCCGTAAAATTCTGTTGACCGTTCTTTGAGCCACTTATTCACTACAGTTTTTACTTCCTTGCCACTAGAATGATATTTGCCTCCCAACCCCTTTTTCATGGGACCGAAGAGGAAGTTAAATCTGTAGTAAAGAAGTGGCTCAACAGAACACAACAGTCAACAGAATTTTATGGGGCAGGGATACATGCTCTCATTCGAAGGTGGAATATTGAGAGAAACGGTGACTACGTGGAGAATTAGGGATGTGATCCACATAGGATCAGATTCATTTTGATACATGTTCCTGTGTTGGTAATTATACCTGTCCTAAATTACTTTTTGAGTCTCAACCTCGTAAATGAGGAATTTGGTTCTAATTTGTATGTTAGAACTTAGTGATCTTGGGGGACGGGATATTTACTTTTTGAAACAGTTTTTTTTTCAAAAAGGATGGCTCCATCTTTTTGATAACTTGTATTGTAGAGGCCGGTGTTGCGTGTTCCGACTTCACAAATAATATTAAAAATAACGAACCACTTTGTAGAAGGTTACGAGACGTGTTCAATGATATAGGAAATTACGACAAAATAACAAAACACAGTTTAGGCAGAAAATACGGAGAAATGACAAAGACTGCATGTATTTATAAATAACAAATAAATTTATTCGGAGAATAAATTTTTATAAATAACAAAATATTTGAATGTTCAAAACATTAATATCAATGCAAAAATGTGTATATAGAATTTAGAAAAGTTCGCTAAGAAATGTGTAATGTTCACAATGTAAAATGAATGCAAAAGTTCGTATGTAGAGTCATCAAATTTCGATCGGACGTGGACCAGAAATGAAAAATAAAGTTTTATGAATACAACCTGAGAAATGGAGTTGTGATGTTAATTACAGTGGCCGATGATGATAGTAGTAAACGGTGACTCAGAAGGTTGACGTTTGTTTTTGGTATCAGCGAGTCGAATCGTTTACTCGGACATCTGTTTCTTAAATTGAGAAGAACTTGTTGTTGTCATCCGGCTGCAGATTTTGCATGGCGGATTTTGGTAATCTATTTTAGCGCTTACGCGCCGACGTAGTTTTAAGCACGATGGTTTGTCCAATCGAACTCTGACTAATGTATAAATATTTTTTAATCTATTTTCCTTAAGTTTGGAAAAAGAATTGTGTTTGTGTGTTTATCCTTATTTGGATGTAAAATATAGGATTTTATTCTATAGTATTTAAACTACTTTCATGTCTTTGTAGCACCGGAGAGAATTGTTGTAGACAGCCCAATCGAAGAAATTTAAACGTATTTAAAAAAAAAAAAAAAAATGAAAAAACAAAAAAACAAAAAAAAAATATTTAAAAAACAGAAAAAACAAAAACAAAAACAAAAGAAAAAAAAAGAAAGAAAAGAAAAGAGGATTGAAATGGAAACTGAGTTCGCTGTAGAGGAATATCGTCACCTTCTGTCAAACTAAGTTTTATTCTCAGAATCATAATATCATTTTTGAATGTACCAACGATGATTTTTGCAACGATTAGATTTTCATACATTTCTTCAGCAATCATCCTTATTCCATTGCAGAGTTTTGATGGATTCAAGTTTCTTATTAACATTATTGAAAATACCTTTTTCAATTACAATGTATGTGACTATAAACCAGAGATCTCAATTGAATTAAGGAATTCTGGAGGAAAATGAGAAACATTAAATCCTTCATTAACAGTTATGAAAGAACAATATTCTTTCATTGTTCCAAGGAATCGGGCAATGCGTGCTGAATTGCTGGATTTCATTAATTCAATTATTGGAACCAAGATAACATTATTGGTAAATATTTAAGAAAGATTGTCAAATGTTGGATAATGAAATCAATACAATCCCTGAATGTCATCTGGCATTTCTATTTCATTTTTTGGATTCTTAGGAATTTTATTCTCTTATTATTCAATAAGAATTGGGAATAACTGGTTTCTCCTTGACTCAACAGAATATTTGTCTTCAAATGAAACTTAGAGAAGCTACTCCATCGATATGATTTTTAAGCAGGAATTGATCACATCTGCATCAGTCCTTTTTTTTTTGACAATTGGAAGTAATTGTCGAAAATCACCGCAGCCAACGGTTATTATTCCATCAAAGACTTATTCTTGTTGCATATATCTCATAGAGATCTATTCACATCTTCAAAGCTTTCCCTATTAATCATAAGACATTTATCCCAGACGATAATTTTTGATCTTCTGTATTGGAAGGTTTTTCAACATTACACACCGAATCCTCAACCACTTTAAAAGGTATTTTGAATCTAGAATATGCGGTCCTTCCACCAGACATTAAAGTTATACCAGTACCTAATGAGGCCACAAAAATAGCCAATGAACCATTAACCCTAACTTAGGATAGGTTCTGATTAACGATAAATGTTTTTCCTGTTCTTTCTTGTGCATCAATGAAAATCATAGAGGAAACGTTTTCTTCTAAACAGTAGACCACATGTTAGATAAATTAGTTGTTGTTCTGCATTTAGTAAATGCTTCTCTCTCAACAACTGTTGCTGTTCGTTTCGGTTGGATCTCAGCTCTTGTAAAACTTCGTGATTACCAACAATCGATTGAAACATGTTTGTGCTTGGTTTAGGAAAGTCAAAATCTTCTAATGATTTAAGTAAACTTCTTAATACTTCTTCAATGTGCAACAAAGATTGATTATAATGATTCTCATTGATATTAACAAAAACATCATTATCCCTTCGTTCTATCGGGATGACGTCATTAGACATAGAAGCCTTAAAACAATCACCTAGATGTCGCCGATTTATTACATTTATTACATTTGTTAACGAAGGATGTTTTGTTTTTCAGCATCTTTCATGGATTGTTCCCAAATGGTTTATCACCTTACAACAATCCCTGTGGTAAGATACCTCTTCAAAAGATCCATGTATTTGTACTTGATACGTTTTTGAATAGTTAATCTTTTGATATTAGGAAGAAGTTAGGTAATAAAGGTCCCCGCACCGTGGAAGAAACATTGTATACTCGACCTAAAATATTGCTCTCATAAATTCCCAGTGATCTTCTACAATTTAACTAATCTTCCCCCTTTGCCAACTATTATTGCTCCATATAAAATATTTTGGAAGATTTGAATAGAAGAGATTTTTGCAAATAAATTGCTAGCATAAATATTTTGTCAAAACATTTTGAGGAAATTAACGTTTAGTTTCTTGTTTATTTCTGTCTTTGTAAATGCAGCTTCAGTTTCGATACTTTTTCAACACACTTCACATGTGTATGTGTCAATATGAATTGAGTTATTAAGCACTCATTTCAATATTGAAGATTTTCATATTCATTTACTAAATAAGTATACAGTGGTACCAACTTACGAGTTTTCCGAATTATGAGCTGTCACTCGATCGATGTTTGCTTTGTGTTATGAGCTAGAATTTGAGGTACGAGCGAGCTTCAGATACGCTCATTGGTTTTAGTATAGCTTTAATTCTAAGACTAACAGCAACAAATAAATGAATTAAAACTTAGTTTAATTCTAATAATTTATTAAAGAACAAATAAAACAATAACTAACAATATAAAGTCCTTCCTGTGTATAGAGTCAAGTTTGAGAGACTTGTTACCGGTGTGATGAGAGGATTGCTGGTATCTTCTGAGTTAGTGATTTCTTGGAGAGAATTTCTGACCGACGTATATATATCTGATGACTTTTGGTATTTTGCGCCATCTCGTGATTGCTATATCCAATCACAGTAAGCCTCTCCCTCACTTAACCCCACACACAGGAATAAACATTTTACTGACCCAAGACACTTATGTTAAGAAGTTTTCTAAAAGCATTTAAGTTTCCAAATTTATTGCGTCAAAGAAATATATTATTTACAAGAGAAAGAAATATTAAAATATACAGCATATAATTTATCATATATTATTTCATTATGTTTTTTTAATACAATACAGTGCTATTTTTATTATTAAAAAGACGTAACAAAAATTAGATTATTTTGGGGGGTGATGGAACGGATCAACGGAAATTTTAATTTATTTCAATGGGGAAAATTGATTTGATATACGAGGAAAATACGTAATGAGTGGAATGAATTAAATTCGTAAGTCAAGATACCACTGTACTTCTAAAATATTCGAAATCCAATGATATAAACGGGCAGACATTTTGTCCATTATGTAAAACGCTGATAGAAGGCAGCTGATCTATGTTTGGTTGCAATTCTTGTAAAGCAAGTAAGTTGCATTTGTTAGTTATTAATACCGGATTCAGTTTTACATGGGCAAAGATAACCGGTTTGTTTTGTTGTATTCACTCATTATCGCTTCTCTGTTGGCTCCTTAACAAACAAAGTAAAGAAAGCGAAGTCATCATAGAAAATCATAAAGAGAGAAAGAAAGAAAAAAAAAAGAAAAAAAGGATGAAAATAGAATTGTAAAACAAACATAAAATAGAAAGAAGAAAATGATTATAATATTAAAAAGAAACGAACAAAAATACAAAGTGTTAAGTAGATAAACTTTGTTGTATGTCTACTCGTCAATCTTTTCGTTTTCAGTTGAACGATCAAATGATAAATAGAAAAGAATTGCAAATGCAGAAAGAAAACAAAAAATTGAAAAGAAAAGATAATAATGTGTGTTTACCATACATAGAGTGTTGCTTAGAAAGTTCGTTTCCCCAACCATCAAAATAGTAGGTTCGATTCTCATTAGTTGCACACAATTATAAATATGAACTCATTTAAACTAATCAATCGGCTGATCATGTCAAGCCCTATCACCTATATGATTGCCCCAACCCTATTGCCCTTATGGCAACCCATAACCCTTTTTATCATATATGTGCTAGATGTTAATGTTCTTATAATACGTTAGAAAACGTAAGTGAAAAGATTCACAATGAAATCCGAACGAAGCAACAAGAAGATGACACATATAGACTTTATTTGCTTAGACACACATGGAGGAATGCACATGACAAGGTACAGTATAGATATATAGAACAGATACATAAATATACACAAAGGATGTAGGACTAAGTTCTAAAGAAGTGATACAGAGCTACATGTAGAAATTAGTCACTTACTGCTGATTAATTGTGCGTCTGTGGGGGGGGGGGATTCCCCCACACACTTAATGGACATAGACACAAGCGTTTATGCTATGTGTAGTCGAGGGAAAGAGAGTGAGAATTTCCCGGGCTACTGCTTAAATACCCCAGTCACCTATAGGTGAAAGCTTGGCGGCATGGGAAGATAACACTTTTGGACTCAATCAATCGGCTGATCATGTCAAGCCATAGCACCTATTATGATTGTCCCAACCCTATTGCCTTTATGGCAACCCCAAACCTTCTTCATCATATGGGTGCTAGCAGGCGGTGGCTGAGGATCTTCCTGTCCAGGGTATGACGTTAAACTATCTGATGGTGAGATTCCAGTTTTGGAGGCCTGGGGTATGTGGAGCACTCCTTCATCACAATTGCTCCCAGGTCCACTCTGACCCGGAGTGGTAGTACTTGCTAGGGTCTCATCTATGAGTTAAACAGAAACAAATTGTCTATAAAAATTGTTAAAAAACTTTCTACCAAACTATCGCTTATAACAAACTTGAACTTTACCCTATAAGCTCATCCCTTAAACTGATTTCTAACCCACTTAGCTATTGCTAAGTTTTTTAACAATTTTTATAGACAATTTGTTTCTGTTTAACTCATACTCCAAACCATGGAAAACTTTGGAGATACAAACTGCAAACAACCTACTGTCAAAATCAATAAAAATCCTTGCAAAAAAGACATAATAAATTTAACCATCCCTCACAACTTACCGCTTGGTATAAAATAAACCTGGATGGGTTGACATGCCGTTAAAACCAATCAATCAATCAATTATTTAAATTAAGATGAGTAGGTATTTACCCAACTCGTTCACCAGGGATAGGATATGACACAGGATCATGAATATGGGGCATTCAGCGAAGTCCGAACTCATTAACTAGTTGGAATAGATCTGCTAGACTTGCTTGCTAATCATTACACCACGATGGGAGGCCCTTTTATTACCCAACCCGTTCGCCACAAGTAGAACGTGGCACAAGGCCACGAGTATCGGGCATCCAGCGAGGATCGGACTCGCTATGCAGTTGCAATATATCTGCGAGAATCGATTGCTAACCATTACGATGGGACACCAAATAGATGGTATTTACTACCCAACCCGTCGTTCATCACGAAAGTTGAGATGCCAAAGAAACCAAACTAAACTTTGTGTGTCCCCACATTCTCTGAATTTCACCACACACACACACACACACACACACACACACACACACACAAGGTATGTTCAAAACGTATGGATGTTCAAGCTGTTTTGACCAACACAGAAATACATAATTAATGAAACGTTCATTTTCCCCCGCAAAACCATTCAAAACTTATTCCAGCGAGATTTCTACTGGTCGAAGTTACTCTAAAACTCTTGATATGGTGTGAAGCACCGTCGTCTTATTTCTTTTAATGTCGTCAGTGTCTTACTTTTCAAATTAATCGATAGATAGATAGATAGAGAGAGAGAGAGAGAGAGAGAGAGAGAGAGAGAGAGAGAGAGAGAGAGAGAGATTAGTATGGAGGGTGTTGTATTTGCATAAATCCTGTGCAAAAGCCTGCTGTTAAAAAATATCTGGATTCATAACATTTTTTCAAGATGTCAAATCGTCTAGACGATTTTTAGACGTACTAGCAAATATATGCACCCCCCGGGTGCGAGTATTAACATAATAAAATATCATATTATATTAGAAAGTCTAAATAAACTAAATAAGAATGCAGATAAAATGGTTTGAAACAGAGAGCGGTATAATCGGAAAATAAAACAGCTGTAGCTTCCTCTTCCACCCCCTGTCTTTCCTTGCTAAACTTTTCTAATTTAACTATTTAGTTAAATAAGAAAGTAAAGAATAAAATTACAGTTATTTCTTTTTGTTAATTGATTTCTTTTAAGATTTATCTCCGAGATTTTTGCTCATATTCATTAAGATAAAATCAAATAATTAGAAATCAACAATACCAAGCACATATTTATTAAAATCAAATTTTAAATATCAATATGCAAATTAGCCTTCCCGTTCACACAGTAAACCACTTTTTGTTGTACATATAAATACAATTGCATGTTATTATTACGTAGATATGACCAGCAGTATTAATAATGAAAAACAATTTTATTAATAATTGAGGCTTAAATAAAAATGATTCATGGAGAATGTGATGTATAATAACTAAATGGATAGTGATTTGAGTAGTGATATAGTTTCGGTTACAGACAAAAAAACACATAATCTCCATTATAATAAGATAGATATCATCACTTTATTATATAAGTTGCTTTGCCCTACACACGTCTTAATTTCAAGATTTAAATGAAAGAGATGTAAAGCTTCAATTTCGATATTTTTTAATCACATCTATATACGCGCCTTTCCCTTTCCACCAGAGTTGTCTACGTCTTTCTGGTTTTAACAATGTTTTCTATGCGTTTCAGATTTTCCCATCTCTATTTTTGTTGCGTTTCAGATTTTTTTTCTTTAAAATTTTCTTTGCGTATCAAGTTCTCCCTATTTTAACAGGCGTAGAAAATTTTGAAGGCTGGATAACTGAAAGGCACATAGATCACTGAGATGAGAACCTGAAAGATATAGAATACCTTTGGGGAAAACCCTGATAAGACATAAGCAAAACATTTCAGGAAAAGCTGAAAGATGTAAACAACTTTAAAGGGAAAAAATGAAAACCATGGAAAACTTTGGAGATACTATAAAGGGGAATTACATCATGGAGACGAAAACATGAAAAGTATAGAAATTTTGAAGTGGAAACAAATAAAATAACAACAGGTAAATGAAAAAAAAAATCAGCTGTGAATCTGAAAGATAAAAATGAAAACTGAAAAGTAAATCTCTTATTATAATGGAGATTGTGTGTTTGTCTGTCTGTAACCGAAACTATATCACTACTCATGTCTCAATTCTCTTAATTATTTACGTCACATTCTGCATGGTTTTATTTTTATTTAAACCTCAATTATTAATAAAATTGTTTTTATTATTATAATAAATATTATAAAAATTATAATACTGTTGGCCATATCTACATACTAGATATTTACCACGTACCCCACGTATATGGGTTAGGCACAAGGCCCTATTAATGTGGGACCACCTACGAGCCGAAGCTCATGGGTGGCGGGTTCACAAAAATGCGTTGATCCAGTCGGCATTCCCTTTCAAGGTGTGGGGGGGGGGGTGTGCCTCAGGCACTGGGCAAATAACCCAGCCTTTCCCCTTTAAATCAAGGGGGCAGGTGTTGCCTGGGGAGATGGCCGAAGCCACCGGATCCCCCGGTCGAAACCGGAGTTTGATATGTGGAATATGTCTACATACTAATAATATGCAATTGTATTTATATATACAACAAAATAGTGATTTACAGCATTAACGGGAAGGATAATTTGCATATTAATATTAAAAATTTGATTTTAGTTAAAATAGGAAGTAAAGAATAAAATTACAGTTATCTCTTCTTGTTAATGAGATTCTTTATCCCCGAGATTTTTGTTCATATTCATTAAGATAAAACCAAACAATTAGAAATCAATAATACTTAGCACATATTTATGAATATGCGCTTAGTATTATTGATTTCTAATTGTTTAATGAATATGAGCAAACATTTCGGGGATAAATCTTAAAATAAATCCATTAACAAGAATAAATAACTAATTTTATTCTTTACTTCCTATTTTAACTAAATATTTAAATTAGGAAAATTTAGCAATGAAAGACGGGAGTGATGGAAGAGCAAGTTTCAATTGTTCTATTTTTCGATTATACACACCTCTATTTCAAATCTTTTTATCTGCATTCTTATTTAGTTTCATTAGCCTTTCTAATTTAATATAATATTTTATTACGAAGGGTGCATATATTTGCTAGTAAATCGTACCTCATCTTGTACTCTCGTTGTACTAGTTTGCTGAATTCGCTTATTATATGATTAACTGTTTTATCTCTGTCTCCACACATCATACATTTGCTTCCCTGCTGTGTCTCACTTTGATATAGTTTGTTCTTATGGCAATTAGAAGATATTCAGTTTCTCTCTTCAGTTACCTATTATTATTATTATTATTATTAGTTTTTTCATACCTGCCGTAGCCGGTGGTTCACTGGTGGCTGAGTGACAGCAAGTCTCCCCAGGTAATTGTTTACGAATAACTTCATGCTACTGTAGAGAAAAATATTCATCTTCTTTGAAAAGTGGGCGTGTCCATTGGAAACCTTGTGGTCACATGACCATTCGAGAAATCCCTTCTCGTTCTCCTTTGTCTCTGTTCTCTGAACAGTATAAATATGCATTTTTGACTCTGTTCTGTGAACAGTAGAGACTTTGGCTCTTCTTCCTGGGATGAACGTTGTCGTTCGCCTCGGCACATGGCTATGAACATCGAACGCAATTAAGCCCTTTTCCGTTTTTGTACTCCTTTTATATACTGCTTGTTCAAGGAACAATATGTACATATTGTATTTGTTTGTGTGCATGTGTATTATCTATGTATTAGATATTTCAATATCAGTAAATGAGCTTATTTTGTCTTTCTTTTCGTTTGTTCAGTGTTTGTGCATCATGGATCCCAAAAAGCTTGGAAAATCAGAGGAAGAATTGAGATCACCCAGACTACTGCATTGCTGCAATCGGCTACAATACTCAGAAGAATCATGAAGACCTGAGGAGACTTGTTGTCACTCAGACTCCAGTGAAATACCATCAGCTAACATTAATGTGAAAAACTCAAAAGGAGTGAAATAATAATAAGGAAGCCTTAAAAAAGAAACTGAATCACTAATAATTGCTGCACAGAATAATGCCATAAGGACAAATTATATCAAAGCAAAAATTGATAAGACCCAACAAAATAGCAAATGTAGACTATGCGGTAATAGAGATGAGACTGTAAACCATGTACTCTGCGAATATAGCAAACTAGCACAACAGGAGTATAAAACTAGACACGATTGGGTTGGGAAGGTGATCCACTTGGAATTATGCAAGAAGACCAATAATGCTTCTAAAAATAAACAAACATCCAAAAATCTTATATATATATATATATATATATATATATATATATATATATATATATAGTTAAGAATTAATGAACAAAATTTTTCCCAAAAAATTCTCTCAAGGGAAAAAAACATTTAAAAAAAACTTTTATGGAAAATTATTTTTACTGGACTCTTTTGAAGTATCAAATTAATATATATGAAGATATTAAGAAGATAATAGGAAATTGATGACTTAAAAATCAAAATCAAATAGAATTAAACGGATATCTTACCTTTGTAAAATTCTGTTCAGAATTCGACTTATTTATTGTAGCCAATTCTGCCTGTTTCATTTCCGGTTTAGATGTAACTTAAGTTGTATTTGAATTCAAGATAATAACAGTCAACTGAAAAAAAAATCGGTTGTAAAAATAAAAGAGACTATTTTTAATTATTGATTAAAAAGTAGAATATTGGTTATCTATTCAGATTTAAATTGATAAATGATTAAAGAAAATTATATTTTATAGTTATTTAAAACTATAAAATATAATTTTCTTTAATCATTTATCAATTTAAATAAATATGAAATAAAATAAACTATAAGAGGTAAAGTGTTATTTTTCCTTTATCAATAATTTTAGACTGACCGTAATTTTAAGAGGGTATGAAATTTTAAGAATTAATTATATACAAAGATAGATACTTATCATTATAAATGAATTACATAACTTGAATTTGTCACCGTAGGTGATTTTTTTTCTTTAGGAAACAAAGTAAAAATATGCAAATAGTTAATTAGTGATGGAGTTTATTTATGATACGGAAAAACTAATAGCAAATAATACAAATTATCAAGTCTCATCTAAAAAACTCAGACAAATTGGGTCATCGTAGTAAATGATTTCGAACTCATTGAATAGTACCACTACTGTTCTTATACAAGGATGGCTTTGGCATTAAATAACTCACGTAGGTCAATTAAACATTGTAAATAAGACGTTTTTATTGCAGTTGCATTGAATTGATAAATGGACGAAAGGCTGCATTCTCCCATTCGCCAAAACAGGTGACCTAAGAATAGCTAAGAACTACAGAGGCATAACTCTTACATTGTTATAGCTGATAAGATATATTTGGTTTGTGGAATGAGAACATTCTACCCCGGTGAATTGAATAAAGGGTTCGGTTTGATGTTCCATGAATACTCCCGATTAGGACATGAAGGCTCATGAATTCGACGAGAAACACATGAAGCCCGGAAGACAAATCGGTCGAAACGTTGTGTATATAACAATAAAGACAAGGACAACAGTCTGAAAAATCCAAATAATACAAATTATCAAGTCTCATAAAAAAACTCAGACAAATTGAATCATCGCGTTCGAAAATCACCCCTCATCCCTCATCAAATAGTACCACTACTGTTCTTCTACAAGGATGGTTGTTGGAGTTTTTTGGATAGGTGTGCTTCAATTCCCACCCTGAATTTATAGACTAGCCATAGTCACGTTGTTTATTCATTCGCCAATCGCTAGGCATACAGCGTGGCTGATACACTACTTAACCACTGATACTGGCCATAGTTTACAATACTCATGACTCTTTACCAGAAGAACCAAATGATTCATTATCAGAGGATTACCAAGGATCCAATTCCACTGGACAAGCACTCTTGCTTGAAGGCCAAAGGATGGCCCATAAAAACTTAACATTGGCATTAAATAACTCACGTAGGTTGATATGTCATTAAACAAAGAAACCAACCAACAAAACGAAAATAACTGATGATTTTGCAGTCAATTTATCAGGTCGTTTTTATTGCAGTTACATTGAAGATAAAACCTTTAAATTTGCAATTCCTATTCTCTAACGATTGAGATATACAGCACGATTGCCATGTCTGTTTAATTTTTTCTTCTTCAGTTGGGCAGCAGATATGTTATCTACATTTGTCTTTCATTATATGCTGTGGTAACTAAGAATAGAATCTTTGATGAAGATTATGGCGCCGAAGAAGGAAAAGGAAAGAAATCTTTTCACGGACTCTAAAATAGAAACAACCCAAAGAATATGCGTTAATTTATTTTTCACGTAACCCTACATTGTTGTCCCTGCAAATAACATTAGGTTGAATAGCAAGTGACGGCAATGTTCCAGCATATCGCATTAATCTAGCGATGCACTGGCTTTGTTGTTCGCTGTTTGCAACAGGATGCATCATTTACAATTTTAGGTTATCGTCGCCATCTTAGATAGAGTGCTTTAAACTCTTTTACTCTGTTATATGTTTTAAGATTTTTACGGTATGATAACAATGTCTGGTATGGCTTTACTCTATAGGAAACATGTTTATCAATTCTATCTTGGATATTTTCATAAAAAAATAAACAAATAGTTTGTCCGATGGATTTCCATGACTCTCTCTCTCTCTCTCTCTCTCTCTCTCTCTCTCTCTCTTTATCTCTCTCACTCGCTCGCTCTCGCCCTCTCTCTCTCTCTCTCACGCGCGCCAAACGCCCTATCGGTCATCGCTCCTGGCAGGTTTTCCGCAAGGCGTCCAGGATCTGCACAGAGCTGATTGATGTTGGTCACATGAGTTCGTCCTTGCTTCTCCACCAGTATCCGGCATGTATCATTTGTTTTACTTTGATGATTTGTGTGATAGGAGGTAAGTGGCTCTACAACTGTTTTTTTTTTCAGGTCAAAATATTTTCGTATGGGAAATGATGCATTATTAACCATAGCTAGATAACCAGTCTAGAAGAAGAATTGATATTACCATAGTCAACATAGTCATGCATGCATGCATCATCATCATCATCATCATCATCATCTCACCCATATTTCGAAGACATGGGGAGTAATGAACCTTACACTCACTGTAGATTATATATATATATATATTACCAACCCCTTCGCACGAGCAGGATGCGACACAAGGTCAATTTTTTAAGCGGAGTTTAACAGGTTTGAATTCAGAGTTTTCCTTCTTCTAGACTGGTTACCTAGCTATGTTTAAAGAGACCAACCTGCCCTGCTATTTACCCATAACTGGAGGGAGAATTGGATTCATACTTTTCCCAAGGGTATTAGCGCCATGTGAAATGCAACCAGCCTCGTCCAGGAATTGAAGTCGGGTCGACGAGTCCATTTCCTACGACTCTAACCATTAGACCATGTGCCTCCATCTCACTCTAGATTATAACATGTTGGCTTGAATTCAGATGCAACCTTTTTCTAAACTGGTTTCCTTTCTAAGAAACCACAGCTATGCTATTATTTCATTGCATGAGATGGATTCCTACCTTTCTTATTGGCATTAGCACGAAATGAACGTACTCAACTTCAGCTGGGATTTTAATTCGGCTCACCGGTTATATTTTCTGTGCCGATAACTGTTACGCCACCCGCACATAATATCCATCAGTACAGATAATGATAATTAACTAAACACGAAACTTTGCAAAGGAATTAACACAGGTGGTTTGTTTATAGCGGTGAAGGTTTGTGCAGAGCCAGCTACGCTTTTTGGATAAGCTGATAACACTGTTGCACTGGTTTACCACAGATTCTCCGAAGAAGACTTTTGAATATAGAATCGTTTCTTCTCCGAGACCAGTCGCTCTGCCAAGGGTAGATAACTCAGTTTGCCTTTCTATTTTACCCATAACTGGAAAGAAGAGATTGATATATATTCTTTTTGCAAAGGACACAACTGCTTCGTCTGTAATTTGAAATCGGATCGCTGAATCCATTTTCTTTGTCGTTTAACCATTACACTGACCGCGCACATAACAAACGACCAGTTGGATGTTTTGTAGGTATTTACCCAACCAGTTCGCATCTGCTTGCAATTATGGGGCATCCAGTGAGGATCAAACTCGATATTCAATAGTAATGGATCTGCGAGAGTAGCTTGTTATCTATTACACCACGATGTGACACCCTGGTTTTATGTATATAAACTGTTACGTTGTGGGACCCGATTAGGGATATGTTACGTTATGGCTTCGATTCGTAATGTTTAACGTAGTGGAACCAGTTAGTATTTAACGTAGCGCCTTTCCTTTCTCGGCACTACAATTCGTATCTTCGTACCGTGCGGAGTTTGTTTACATACACACTCCCAGACCTAGCAGTCATCGTCTTCTTAGCCCCAAAATCCTTCTCCCACTTCTTCTGGTCAAGGGAAGATATCACTTTACGCACGGCCGTCGCGTGCCCTTCGTTACGGCCAATTTGACTTGTTGACAAGTATACACGCTAATGGCTTTCATTCATGAGTACGACTTCCTTGGCGTGTAGTAAATAAAGATGTGGACAGTATTTCTTGCTTTACGTAAATTTATTTTCTCAATGAAAATTATTGAGAGAGAGAGGTGGTCGGCTTCCTTAAATATGTTTTTAGTGATGCTCTTAACTTCGTTCCAATTATCACACTTAAAATATGTTTTCAACTTCGTCCAGTGTAAAATATTACATCTCAGGTTTAGTCCTTAGCGACATCAGTTCATCAACTGCCAACTGCCACGCACGGCCTCCTGGCTCTAACTGCCTCTGACTCTCGGACCCTCACTGCTCTGATCGCAGACTCCCACTGATCGTGATTCTATTCACGGGTCTCTTAAATAGCATTTCTAAATAATCTTCCAGAAGCTTCCTTCTCTAGAATTTTCGACCTCCTTCTGGACTAAATCGAATATTCGATTCGTTCTATTCTCACTGGTCAACCAGAGTTCACGAAGCCTAAGATCAAAGACTTCTCTGTAGCCCAAAAAGACTGGGTTTTTCCTAATCATAGACTTATCGTCTCGTTTCTCTCGTTAAAAAGATATTATCTTTCCTAACTACTTTTTCGGTGATTCCAAAAAGACCACCCAGTAATATAAGAATCGGTAGTACATTTTTCTAAGTCTGGCACAAGGCCACAAATATAGGTGCTGGGCGGCGATTACATAACAAAACATATATTCATGTTGGGTGGTTAAAATGTTCACATACTAAAAAATACACAGGAGCCATTAAGTGTAAGGCCACCTTGATTCAAGGCCACTTAAATATAAATATCTTTATGTGACTAATTTTAAGAGAAATTGGATCCCAGAAAATTAATAGTTAGAAAATTGGCGTATTTTTCTTTTACTTATGAACCTGTCTGTGGTCTGTGCCCTTTGAATCAACTAGGTAAGAATATTACAGCGTGGGGTCATCATCATAGCGCACGAGTTGCAGAACGGATATTCTCACAATGTCTACGATATCCCAATAAAAGTATGATCTAGCACTTCTCGTAAAATACACACACACAAGCCAAATCACAATCATAAGCTGGAGGTTAGCAAGAGGTAACTCAAATAAAACGTGTTTTAACAAGACGTTTTCAACAATGTGGATGGTAAACCTCTAAAATTAGTAGAGCAGTCGAAGGATGTTGGGTGCTGTCTTGAACAAATATTGAAAGCAGTACCCCTCAAAAAACAACTGTACGGCCACTTACCTCTTATCACACAAAACATCAAAGTAAAACGAATAATAAATGCCGGACACTGCTGGAGAAGCAAGGACGAACTCATGTGACCTACACCAATCAGCTCTGTGCAGATTTTGGACGCCATGAGGAAGACATGCCAGGATCGATGACCGATAGGGACGGTTGATGAGAGAGAGAGAGAGAGAGAGAGAGAGAGAGAGAGAGAGAGAGAGAGAGAGAGAGAGAGAGAGAGAGAGATTCAAGCAAGAGCGCTTGTCCAGCGGAAACCCTTTGGTAAAGAATCCTTTCGTGCTCCTCAGTATTGCAAGTCCTTCGTCAATGATTGCAAATGAACGTCTCTCAGTATCAGTGATTAAGCCAAGCAGTGGAGCTATTGATTGGCTGAGGTTTAAACCACGCGACCTCGCTTAGTCTATAAATTTAAGTGGTGTATTGTAGCACACGTTATATACGAAAGAATTCCAACAAGAGAGTCATGGGAATCCAATGCTGTCAAGGTGACCTGATGATAATGGTTTCTTAATAGACAAACATTGATAAGTGATTGACATTTAGAAAACTCTTCCATCATCAACGTCTGTATTTTGACTGAATAAACGTCCATTAAGAATTAGAATCATCTCTTCTGTTCGAAGGAGTAAAGAAAGCAGAGAGTAAATGAAGAAGTAATGAAATATTACCTTCTTTTCAAGATGATGCAGCTGTTTCAAATTAAAAACAGCTGATCCATAAAATGTTGAGGGTAGTAATCAGACATTTGGTGTATTAGTCTTTTATATATAAAGGTTTTGTAGACTATAAAAACCAATCTATTTTTTATCTTTTTTCTATAGACCAAAGTATTATATACATACATACACACACAGACACACACACATATATATATATATATATATATATATATGTGTGTGTGTGTGTGTGTATGTGTGTGTGTGTGTGTGTGTGTGTGGAGAAAAGTAGACAAACACGGGATGTTATGGAAACTTGATGTTTATTGTCGACGAGCAACGTTTCGGTCTCTTATTAGACCATCTTCAGGACTTGGATATAGTTCTTACTCCAATAATGGAAATTCTCAAAATGCTGAAAACGGAAGGTCGTCAGTAAGGGGAGGTGTGGTTGGGGGGTGGTTAGTGGATTCTTTTTCTCTCTGGAATGGGGAGTGCCGAAATGGTGGATGGTGGTACCACAGGTGTTAGCTAAATATGTGTATGTGTGTGTGTGTGTGTCTGTTTAATTGTTTTTTTGTTTATATGTGATTGGGAACTGGATTTGTCGTTAAGTTATATATGTGTTGTTGGTATGTTGGTGTGATTTTTTTAATTTTTTTTATTTTGTAAGGGTAAGATTTGTTAAAATTGTAAGTGAGCATATGTATAATGTTATATACTATTATTGTTATTATTATTATTATTATTATTATCATATATATTATAATATTTATCATATATATTATAATAGTTGTCTGGTTGTCATATATATTATAATATTTTCAGCATTTTGTCTGGTTGTCATATATATTATAATATTTTCAGCATTTTGAGAATTTTCATCATTGGAGTAAGAACTATATCCAAGTCCTGAAGATGGTCTAATAAGAGACCGAAACGTTGCATCGTCGACAATAAACATCAAGTTTCCATAACATCCCGTGTTTGTCTACTTTTCTCCACATACTGTCGGATTAACCCCCTCACATTTCTACCATATATATATATATATATATATATATATATATATATATATATATATGTGTGTGTGTGTGTGTGTGTGTGTGTGTGTGTAGAGAAAATTTAGTGACAAACACGGGATGTTATGATGGATGGAAATTTATAGTCGATGTTCGAATATTTCGGTTTCAATGAAAACCTTCTTCAGGATTGTGGAATTATGAAGAAATAAGGATTTATGTGGATAAAAGATGATGGGTGTTTCGTATGCATTGAATTAGAAAAAAATTCAAATTCAACGCATGCAAAACATCCATCATCTTTGATTCACATAACTGTTCTACCCCGTTTATATATATATATATATATATATATATATATATTATATATATATATATGTGTGTGTGTGTGTGTGTGTGTGTGTGTGTGTGTGTGCGGAGAAAAGTAAACAAACACGGGATGTTATACTGGTTGGAAGTTTATTACGGGTAGTGATGTCGATGCCATAACGTTTCGGTCTATCAGAACTTCTTCAGGACACGAGTTATTGTATTGAAGGATGCACTACCATAGACGACCAACACACTTTCATCCCAAACATTCATCCCACATCCACTACGTAACCCCATACACATCATCCCCACCGCAACAACTACATATAACCCCTACTATCTTCCCCCCACATCATCAGCAGTTGACCACCACCCTTCTCCAAATAAACGAAGACAAGACACTCGTCAGTAACTGAATTGGATCCTTCAATACAAGAACTAAGCTCGTGTCCTGACGAAGGTTTGAAAGACCGAAACGTTATAGCGTCGACATCACCACCAGTATAACATCCCGTGTTTGTCGACTTTTCTCCACAAACTGTTGGATTGATTTCCTCATTTTACTCCCATTATATATATATATATATATATATATATATATATATATATATATATATATATATGAGTGAACAAAGACAAAAGCACATTAATAATATTTCTTTATAGTTACTTGCTTTTTAATGATTTTCAACCTTAGGATATCGTCAAGAGAATCATCATCATCAGCATCAAGGACAAACTCCAGCGAGGGTCTATATCGATCAGCAGATTCTGGATGCTGCGCAGAGGACGATGCTGCGCAGAGGTGATGACTGATAAGGACGATTGGCGAGAGATTGTCATGCATATCCTGATGATGATGATGATGATGATGATGCATTGATGTCACTATGCGTACTTGTTGGTATTTCATGCTATTCTTTTTTGAAAGACGTGAATTATGTCTGAACCTGATGTTAATTATATGAATGCAGTCTCAATGCAGAATAATGAAAAGTAAAAATTCAAAATGAAAAAGAAACAAAAGGTTACTTACAGAAATATTACTTAACGCTAATAACTCTTGACACAAACGCACAAGAGGTTAATGTTTGAAAATAGCGTCATCAAAGAAGTGGAAATACTCGTCTAAGAAATATCTGTGGGTGTGTGCCTGTAAATTCTATAAGAACTTACGAAAAAAATCAGTCTTACAGTCTTGCAATTCAGAAATAATCACACACACACACACACACACACACACACACACACACACACACATTACATATATATATATATATATACTAGCGGGGGTATCCAACGTTGCCCGTGTATTATATCAAATTAACATAAGTAATGTACAAATTTTTTAGTGTATTTCTAATGTAAATCTTATGATGTTTTTTGCGGGGACTCATATAATTTCCCAGGTTATAGGCAATAAATTCGGATGAACAAGACAACAATAACAATTGAATATGATAAAATATATTCAAAAAGGTACAAATTGCAAGCTTAATGGCGTTTGTGACAAGACTTATCTGCTGAGGGTTTGGGAGCGACCGGATATTAGACGTCTTGCTGATATGCTCTCGACACTACAAGTAACTTAGTCATGGAATTCAATTTAGGCGCCAATATTGTATATTGGCGATTCCCTTCTGGTGCTAAGGGCAGATAATTTATCTCTAATTTCCGATAATATCCTTGAGTATACATTCTTTAATTCATAAAATAATAAAGTAGTACAGTATTAATACATTATTCTTTATTTTTCCTTTTTTTTTTACGATAAACGGTTTTATATTTTTTTGTTTGTTTATCGTAAGCATAATTTTATCGTAAATTTGTTTAAATTAAAATATAAATGTTATAATTTTTGATAAACATCATAGTAAACAGTATATATATTTATAATTTAATTCAATTTTTTAAAAGTATAAATGTTTAATTTATAGAATAATTAAACATTATGATAAACATTATATACAGTATTATTTTATTTTACTATTTTACTATAAACGGTGTCTGATTTGTTTATTGTATATCGTAAGTGTATTTTATCGTATCTTTGCTTAAATTAAAGAGTAAATCTAATAATTATAAAATAATGAATAAACATTATGATAAACAATATACACGCATTATCATTTTATTTTGAACAGTAAACTGTTCGATTTATTGTTGTTGTTTATACTAAGCGTATTTTTATCGTAACTAATAAATGTTTCGTTTTCTAATGTTATTATTACATATTTTTTATTTTTCATATACCTTCGCTTTTACTCATTTAATGTATATTTGTTTTCGATACTCATGTTTATAGAATACAATTCTATATTTTATATCAAAATAATAAATACGCGTACACATTTCTTTTCCCAAACTTAAGGGAAAGAAATTAAAACAAACACACAACACAATCCTTTTCCCAAACTTAAGGAAAAGTGATTAAAACAAATGTTTACATAAAAATCAGAATCGATTGGATAGGCTAGCATTGCTTCAACTACGTCGCGCGTTTGCGCCAAAAATTAATTACTTTTCGATCCCATCTTCTAATTATAAAAGACAGAGAAGAAATCAACAAACACACAGACTTCATTATCGCCATCAGATAGGACACACGCGACGACAACCAACAAACACACAAATCCCATCTCGCGGCCAGATAGAACACGACCAAGTCAACACAATTACGACGCTCCTACTACTACCATCATTCTTACCACTTCGTTCTACATCAAGAATCCGTTTCAGCAGGTCGTATATACAAACTTGATTCTCATTTCTGTCCACATCTAAACGAACTTTTCCAAACTTAAGACACGAACTTTTACATTTTACATTACACATTTCTTAGAAAACCTTTCCACATTCATATTTACACTATTTCTTTTTCAATTTTGTTGATTATTGCAAATTTATTCTCCGAATAAATTTATTTGTTATTTTATAATTGTATGCATTTATTTTATCATTTCTCCGTATTTTCTACCTAAACTGTGTCATATTTTTATTCGTCATTTTAATATCATTTGAGAACCCCTACAACAAGGCCTCTAAATGTTTCGCCTTTATCTATATATCTATATATTATGAATATTGTTTTTTTTTCAAGAATATCTGTTAAGTTTTCTGTATATAAACCCGGTTCCGTTTTATATTTTATGCTTTTCATGTACCACCCTCTCGAGCCATTTATAATTCTTCCGAATTTACTCATGATCATAAAATGGGAAACAATGTGTGCTTTTAATTTCTGTGTTTTACTGCATATATATATATATATATATATATATATATATATATATATATATATATATATATATATATATATATATATATATATATATATATATATATATTGGTAGCAAGTTATTATTTAAACAGACTTTGTTAAAAACACAGAATATTTCCTCTTGATGATCTTCAAGTGTTTACATTCGGGTGCAGATGGTTGAGAAGGTGCCCCATATTTTGTTCCCAAGCGCTTTTAACCAGAACTATGGTAATCCCCAAGGGGATTATTTGTTGTATTTTTTTGTGGTGCATGTTTTATTCATTTGGGAGGGTTTATTACAGTTTTTTGTAATTTCAGGTTTATTCAGATACGAGATCTTATTATGGAGGGGTGTTATGATTAGTGTGTTAGTTATAAGATATATTTTGTATATTGATGCCAGTGTTAAATGCTCTTCTATTTATGCTATTAAAATGTTTTGATGCAAATTGCTTCTAGCATTTGTAAGCGTTTTTGCATTGTTACTTTTATAGAGAGTTTTGTATTGTCGGTGAGGATTTTCCATATTTAGGAGGATGTGAATTTGTCCATACTATTGTTATATTTTGTAGTTAGATGTTGTTTTGTGGTGCGAATGTCTCAAAGATAGTAGGTAAGGCGTCATGAGAGGGTGGTGATAGTTAAAAATAACACAAACTATTACTAAAATATTACTAAACCAAACGATGGTGGTTTATAAATCTACATGCCCGTTTCGAAAGTTCACCCCCGCAAAAAGCATTTAAAAATTAATACTTATATTGGTTATACTACAACCACCTTTCACCGTTGCCTTACATACCACCACCAACTACAACAAAGCCTGCTTCAATCATATATATA
>CM042177.1:12010875-12065875 GCA_023376005.1 Doryteuthis pealeii
CGCTACTTTTTTTTTTACAAAAGTGAGATATATGAAACAGCATTTCAACAGAAAAGTTTTCATTGAGCTTTTCAAAAATCACTTGGAACTTTACTATTTCCTATTGGATACAGCGTAGTGATATCGGCGTTGGTTTAGGATAGTTCTAAGTGATAGTTATTCTAGGCTGCAGGTTCAATCCTTGTCAAGGGCGACAGTAACATAGAATAATAATTAACACAGCTTAACACTTGTACTCAGCTATGGTTAGTAGGATGAGAACAGGATAACCCCGTGGATTGAATAAAGGGTTGGGTTCAAAGTTCCGTGATGACTCCCCATTACGACAAGAAGGTTCCCGAGTTCGAGAAGGTTCCCGAATCCGACAAGAAATACCCGAAGAAGGCCGGAGACAACATAGGCAGAAACGTTGAACAGATAACAATAAAGATGAGGACAATTGTCTGAATAATCAAAATAATACATCTGGAACTTGTTTTTCTTTTTTTTTTCTTTTCGGAGAAAATTCCAGATAAATTTAGCCATTTTTTCAAGGACCAAGATTCAATATGAATGAAACGGGGAAAATTAACTTGAAGCTGGTGGGTCATCCCTAGGTTAGTGAGGCTTAATTATTATTGTTAAGGGATGGAATTGACTTACAGGCGAGATCAGAAGTTAAATCTAAAAAAATTGCACACTGAAGACCATATTCGAAATGGCAAAATATCAGAAAAATCGTAAAGAATACTAAAATATGGAAATTTTGCCAACTTTGGACTCAAATCTCAAATCAAAAAATAACCGGCCAATTGACTTGATTTTTCACATGGATGCTTAAACGTTAACAGAAAATATACGTATTAAAGATGAAGTTGATAGGTTTGTACTGTTTGGCTGTTAGCGGGATCTAAATTTAGGAATAACACAAGAAGAAGATTATCAGAAAAGTTTCCAAGTGAGAATATGAGCATTTCCGTTAATGCGCAAATATTGGAGTTTTTTTTCACATGCTTAATTAGTGTTAATTGCATGAGATATGGAAAATTTGGATATGAATATTTTTTCGTCAAACAAGATTTGCAGAACCGGAAGTTTCATATTAACGAATGTGCGTTTGAAGTTAAGAGTTTGAAACTATGAGTGTAACGGATTGTTACGTAATCGTGTGAGTGCATTGATTGTACAGGTATTGTATATGTGCGATTACAGTGACTGTGAAAGTGTAGCAAGTGTACGAGTGGTATGAGTGCATTAGTACAGTGCTTGTATAAGGGTATATACCATTCATCCCACTTATGAGGGTGTGACACAAGGACATTTTTATGTGAGTCCACTCACATGGATGATAGGTGCAAATAATACGTTGATCCCGTCGGCATCCCCCAAGGGGGCTACCTCAGGCACTGGGCAATAAACCCAGCCCCGCCCTTTAAATCAAGAGGGCAGGTATTACTTGGGGGATAACACCCTGGGATCAATGCTGTTAATATTACTTTACCGGTCCAGAGACCGAAGCAATTGGTTGACTTTAAGACTTTTTTGACAGCAATTTTGGATTCCTAGGGCTAAAATGCTCTTAGAAACCAATTTTTAGAAGTAGGGAAGCTCTAAAACCCATTTTAAAGACAAAAATAGATTACAAAAAGTCGCCATTTTTGTGACACCCCACACAAATTTGGTGAATTTGTCGATTTTTAGAATCGACATAACTCCGCCAATTTTTGGAATTGGAAGCTCACATTTTGGGGATTGGCTAACTTTAAGATAGCCCACATCTGTACAAAATTTCAAAAAAATTGAAGTTCAAAACTTTAACAAATCTTTACAAAAAGTTGTAGCTTCGGTTCTGAGCAAATATCAAACTATCTTTTTGGTAGAAATAATGTTCAATATATGTGAAATAATGATAGAAAAAATGTTGTCGTAGACGCAGTGCCACATTGATCTTGCTATGAAAAAATCATTTAAATGCAAGTAGAGTCTTATGGCGTGAATGTTGTTGTGAATTATGCTCACCGAATCCTACAACATCAGTTAAAATTTTGCAAATCAGAAATCATGAATAACTTAAAATTGGTTGACTTTAAGACTTTTTTGATAGCATTTTTAGATTCCAGCCCTACCAAATTTGTAGAGCGGCTGACTAAAAGTCGAAAAGTCACCCGCGTCACATAACTCTGAATTTTTGGAACTGGAAGCTCAAATTTTGGGAAATGGCTAAATTTATCATAATCCACACTTGGACAACATTTCAGAAAAATTGAAGTGGGTAGGTGACATGGCCTGGATGATTTGAAATAGAATTATCCATATATGTATTATCATTTTTGTTAGTAACTGTTTACAAAAAATAAGTTGCGTGTTTATTAATTTGTAAATGTAAATGTTTTGATATTATTTAAAAGGCTTACTTGTTTATCAGCCCCGAAGTTCCTTAGAGAATAAGGCTTAGTTATCGTCGTAAAGTTCTTGGACTGATAACTTTTAAGTGTGTTGTCAATGATAGCCTAACTACTACTGTCTTCTCCGGGGACTAATCTTCTCTCTCTCTCTCTCTCTCTCTCTCTCTCTCTCTCTCTCTCTCTCTCTCCTTCTCCTCCTATCAAAGCTTCCTTTTTCCAAAGTTCCTTTTTATCTACCCCTCTTATTATTTTAATTCCTATCCATATCGCATCTGTTAACTGTGGAGGCTTTAATTCAGAATTCTGAATCGGTTAGTCTGACAGTGTATATGATAGGTATATTTTCATAATTTATGAAACGTGCTTTTATCATACTGTCTTCTCTGGGGATATTTTACAAACTAATCTTTTCTGTAACTCTCTCGCTCCTTCTCCTCCTATTAAAGCTATCAGTTACTTTTTATCCACCCCTCTAATTCTTTGTTAATTCCTATCCCTAACGTATCAGGTTAAAATCAGGATTCGGAATCGGTTAGTCTGACAGGTATATTTTTATAATTTATGAAATGCGCTTTTATCACTGCTAGGATTTAAAAAAAAATTTTTTTTAATCATTTTCTTATGTTCTTGGTTAAAACTATATTACTTAGGAACCATTACAGTCTATTGTTAGTGACATAATCTTAACTGTTAATATTGCTGCATTCATTTTCACTAAAGTTAAAATGCATTTTCACTAATTATTTCTGATTTTATTCCAGTACTAAATGCAGATACGTTGTTATATATACTCTTTATCAGTAGTATAAGCTCAGCTTCCTCCATAAATGAGGGAGTTATTTACCTATGAATGGACACTTATGTACAAGATGGCACCTAAAACTCATGTTGGCGTCTTCATCATCTGTGGGAGAATAAGATGAATTAAATAAACTAATTAAAAAACACCCTCTAGGCGGTGTAAAAATTTATTTTTGAAAGATATTTTCTGAGCGGGTGAGAGTTAAAAATTCAATGTCACAGGGTTTGTATCATAAGTAAGTAAAATCATCAAATTTATTAAAGGAGTAAAAGAATAAAACAATTCGAAATGGAAACTTAGTTCTTTCCTCCCTCAAATAAAATATTGCGCGCATTTATTAATTATTAATTAAATAATTATTTTGAATGTTTTACACATAAGTATTTATTTATTTGTAAACTTTTAGTTAACTTTTTCTTACTGAAAAGAGTAAAAAATAATTAAAAAAAATGTTTACAAATTTAGCAAATAATATTTTCATTTGAAGTGATAATATCATTTTTTAAATTAATTTAATAATTCACACAGTTTATTTATTTACATATATATAGTTTGTTCATTTAAATTGTTATTATTACAATGGAAAGGATTAAAAAACAGCTTTTATCTATTTAATTAATATCAATTATGCTTTATTCTATGTATTGATTATTTTGGTAATTGTGACATAGTTTTAGTTACAGACAAATAGAGACCAAATCTTTATTATTAATAGATAAGTAAAATAACAATAAAGAATTAAAATGAAATAGATACATTTTCCTATGACTCAAAAAATAAAAGAAACGGAAAAGGTTTTTGATTATCTGCCCTTGATTATGACTCAACTTCCAAAAAGTAAATAATTTCTGATGCTTTCAAGAACTCCCAAAAGGGGTAATCAAAGAAACTTGATATTTGGTTCTTTTCTCATCTCAGTCACATGCTGAACCAATAACTACTGGATATTTTCGAAACTTCTTGTTCAAAAGACTAACAAAAAAGGATTCCAGACTTACAAGAAAGACTTTAGGAAATTTAGTTTCCTTTAAATCTCCTCAAAAGGAATAAATAGTCTGTAGTAAAAGCCAAGGTTTTGTTGCTTCTTTTATTTAACAATTGTATTTTTTAATGTGAAAACACACACACACACACACACACACACACACACACACACACACACACACACACACAGACAGACACCTACTCCATATTTCACATGGAACTATCATAAGTTAAATTCCATATATACGAACTATAAATCTTATACAAATCCTGTATTCTCCCACTCGCCAAGTAGATTAGGTAAAGAAACTAAGTAGTGAAGTCTGACTGTCTCTCGGTCTGTCTTTCTTTAAAATCACTCAAATAAACAGAAAGAGAGCAATATCAGTCAAGTGAAATCGTTATAAAATCTCATTATGTTTTATATGTAAGTCGATGTTTTTTTTTTTGGTAAACGCTCTCATGATATTCATTGTTATTTCAGCACGTTATTATTTTTCATATCTTTTCTTTGTTTCCATTACACAAAATATTAAAAAAATTCCAATTACTTTTTACTTAGTTATGTAACTTAGTCAGGTAGAGATTTGCCTTTAATACGAATTTTCTCGATTTATAAATTCCAAAAGCCGAGTTTCTTGTGCTCTAGATTTTGTCAATCGTTTTATTTTGCTTTGTGTCATGTAAGTCGTTAGTTGTGAGAACTCCCTTTAATAAGTCAATCAGATGTGTTCACCTTGACAACCACCGCTCATATGGCAAAGACAAATCGAATCTCGACCGACTCCACGCACCCACTTCCAAGGCAGACGCAAGAAAAAAATATAAAAGATAATGAAATATTTTCCGACAACCATTACGCGACTTTCAAGCAAGTGCATTTTTTGAGTCAATTCGAGTCAAAAAGGCTTATTTGACCGAGCAGTTTGGAAGAAAATGGACCCTGGTAGCAGCCACTTCAAAGAGACAACAAACGATAACTAAAAAGCAGCAACAGGTGCCATAACAGAGATCTTAAACAGTCACTAAGCAGCAGCAGCGACTTTAAAGAGATGTCAAACGGTCTTTAAAAACCAGCAGCAGCAACTTTGAAGAGATTCCGAACGGTCACTAATTAGCAGCAGCCTCAACGAATACGAGACAACCAGATAATATGCGATGACAACTAATCTCTGTACATCAACTGACAATAATGTCTTTCCTTTATTTATCTTATACACGTCTCACTCCTTTTACTGTTAGTGCGAGTTATGGTACCCAAAGAAGCACATTCGAGTTGATGTGAGTTAGAATATAAGATTTGATTTAAAATCTAAGGAAGATTATTCCTAATTTAAATGGAGCATGATATTAATCTTCTTTTACTATGTGAATCAGGTAGAAAAAAGAAAAATAATTTAAACGGTAATAAAACATGTATTACCATGAAATGTATTTTTGTACATATGGCTCAACGTATATAAAGATTGGGTTAAACAGTTAGTTGCTGGTCCAATCCTGACTATGGACGAAAATAACAGAATACTTAACATAGCTTAACACTTATACCTGAGCATAGTTAACAAATGAGAACAATCTACCCAAATGGATTAAATAAAGGGTTCGGTTCGAAGTTCCGTAAAGACTCCTGATTACGACATAAGGCTCCTTTCCGAGTTCAACAAGAAGGTTTCCGGGTTCGACATCGACCGAACAATTAAGATGAGGACAACAGCCCCAAAAATCTAAATAATACAAATTGATTTTTTTTTCAAATCTGGATATCCGAACTAAAATCAGAAGAACTCCAAAATAATACTTCCTATTCATTTACAGGAAAACTACAACAAAAAGAAGAAAAATTATTTGAACGGTGATAAAACAAATATTACTGTGAAATGTATTATTGGACACATGACGCAACGGATATACACATTGAGTTAATATAGTTTCAAGTGACAATCATCTGTAGGCTGCAGGTTCAATCCTGACTATGGGTGAAAATAACACAGAATACTTATACCCGATCATAGTTAACAAATAAGAATAATCTACCCCAATCGGTTCTAAGTTCCATTAAGGCTCCTGATTATGACATTAGGTTCCTTCCTGGGCTCAATAAGAAGGTTTCCGATTTCGACAAGAAACACCTAAAGAAGATCGGAGGGCACATCGGTCGAACTATTGTGTATATAATAATAAAGATGAGGACCTCAGTCCGAAAAATTCAAATGATACAGATTATTTTTAAAAAATCTGGATTTCCTAAGAAGCACTCCAAAAATAATGCTTCCTATTTATTTATAGGAAAACTACAACATGGAACACAATAACATAGTTTTCAGCTACAAAAAAACAAAAAACAAAAAAAAAAAAAAAAACAAACAAAAAACAAACAAACAAAAAAATGTTTTCACTGTCATCATCATTGGCTATGTACTTTTGCCAACAATAGCTAATGGTGGTGATTGTGTGGAGTTTTATAGCTGAAAACTTGTCCTATCCAACGACGTTATTGTGCTTTCTGTATCTATTATAATTTTCATGGCAATGAATAGGATGCATCACCTTCGAAGCGTCACTCGTATAACGAGTACTAAATTACGTACAAAATGCGCTGTTTAATGCCCATTTACGCTTTCTGTTCGGCTTATGTGACTGAGATAATATCTCTAGCGTTGCACGTTTATCTGCATGATAAAAAAAACAGGTCGGTCAATTTTGTAAACACTTAAGTAATCATTAGTTGTTCAGTATTTGTTTGCTAATGTGCAGTCCAGATACCAACTCTGCATATTAGCGCATCTAATGACATGTCTCCATTTGTCTACTGGGAAGATTTCAAAGAAAATATCCAATCTATATTAATAACTGAGAATTGTTTGTTTATCTATCGACGTCGAAAAATGCAATGCATACTTATTGGACCCAGGGAAGGTTTATTTAACGTAGAAAAGAAATATTTCATCACGAGGAAGGGTGGCACTGATCGCGAGGAGGCCTCTAATAATAAACATATAACAGCGGGATGTCATATTGCTGTAAGGCGTAACGAATTGTACAGAATTTAAATTCTTAAACAGCAAAAGTATTTTCTTACTAAAATAATTATTCGCATTTAATTAAACATTAATAATTAGGTTTCTTGGCGGTTTTTCAAGCCAAATAATCATGTAGAATTATTGCTTAGATATGTCAAAAATCTAGATAAAAAACAAAAATGTTTAGATCTATGAATCTCTAAAGCCTTAGTCACCCAAGTTAGAATATATTTATCTACAAAGTCTGTAAATATTAATATTAAGAGTTACTAATTATATTTTAATATTTTCTTATGTCCAAAGATCAATGCATATTTATTGGACACAGGGAAGGTTTATTTAACGTAGAAAATAAATTTTTCATCATTAGGAAGGGTAGCTCTGATCGCGAGGAGGTCTCTAATAATAAACTATAACAGCGGAAAGCCATATTGCTTTAAGACGTAAAAGTTGTATTGAATTTAAATGTTTTAACAGCAAAAGAAAAAAGTATTTTTATTACTAAAATAATTATTCACATTTAGTTAAACATTAATAATTAGGTTTCTAGGCGGTTTTTCAAGCCAAACAATTATGTAGCATTATTGATTAGTTAGGTGCAAAAATCTAGATAAAAAACAAAAATGTTTAAATCTATGAATCTCTTAATTCCTAGTCACCCAACTTAAAATATATTATCTACAAAGCTCCGTAAATGTCAATATTAAGATTTACTAATTATATTTTTATATTTTCTTATATTCAAAGAACAGAGATAAAAAGGTACTTCTCAACTGTTCAAAGATGGATCTGGGATTCTCACGTGACCACGAGGCGCCCAACAGCACTCCCTGTATTACCAAGAAATTGTTTTACTATCAATATGTTAGAGTTGGTCGTTTATATATATATATATATATATATATATATATATATAAAGAGAGAGAGAGAGAGAGAGAGAGAGAGAGAGAAGAGAGAGAGAGAGAGAGAGAGAGAGAGGCGAGTCCCAACAGAATAAATGAGTTACACTAACTGAGATGATAGGTAATACACAAGTAACAGTTACGATGTTATTATATGTAACGAATTAAACAACATATTTATATTGTACAAAGACTTACTAACATTTAACAAGAGTTCTTCCTCACATGAGCGGGTTTCTTAGCAGTTCAAGTGGTGTAATGCTTTCTCGATGAGGGGTTTGCTAAGCAGTCCCTTAGCTGCTGGTCGAGAGCTTGTTAACCGTTGTTAACTGTTCAATGGTTAGAACTGGCCGAATTGGTCAGTCCGCTAAAGGGGTTAATCCCTAACTTTTTGTGTCCCCTTTCACAGGAGAGCTCCAGTTTAACCAACTGTAGATGAAAATATTAATTGATTACTCAGCGTAGATGGGCACTTCCATTAAGTGTTGATAGATAAGTAAGTAAAGTTTTCGGGGTGACCTAAAGTCAGTATCAGCTAGTCAGCGAGGGAGTCTACCCCCTTTTCACTTGCGCTAGACCAAGGAGATTGTTTTGGCGTCTGAGTTGGAGCGCCACACCTACCATCATCTCATCACTTTACTGCATAGATCCCTGTGCTACATAGTTTCACATATTTCACTTGGAGAAAACTTTACAAATATTTCTCGGAATTTTTTAGACGAGACTTGATAATTAATATTATTTGTATTATTCTGACTATTGTTCTCATCTTCATTGTTATCTGTACAACGTTTCGACCAATGTGCCCTCCGGCCTTCTTCAGGTATTTCTTCTCGGACTCTGGAACCATCTCGAACTCGGGAACCTTCTTGTCGTAATTGGGAACCTTCTTGTCGTAATACGGGAGCCATCACGGGACTTTGAACCTAACCCTTTATTCAGTTCATGGGGATATCCTGTTCTCATTCCGCTAACCATAGCTGGGATACAGGTGTTAAGCTATGTTAATTATTATTCTATGTTACAGCTGCCCCTGACCAGGATTGAACCTGCAATCTAGAGATAACTGTCACTCAGAACTGTCTTAACCTACTATGTGTCCAGCTTAACACCTGTACCCCATCTATGGTTAGCGGATGGCACCCGATTACAATAAGCTTCCTGAGTCCGAGAAGGTTCCAGAGTCCGACAAGAAATACCGGAGGGCACATCGGCCGAAACGTTGTACAGATAACAATGAAGATAAGGGCCATAATCCGAATAATACAAATAATACTTTACAAATAATTTTACTTTTATAGAGTCTTTATGAGCAACACGTAAATTTCCTTATCCCAAGTCGAATTATGAAGGCAGCTGTTTCATTAGAAAACATACCATGAAATCTTTGAGAATTCTTGGCAGTTATTTTTTTCTGGTAATTCCTTAATACTCAAGACATTTCCCTGGCACAGAGGAATAATATTACAATCGGGGAATAATTATATGGTCGAGGGAAAAATGTTGGATTTTGTGATTAAGTATTTTCTGGTAATGATATTATTTTCTTATTTCACGCATAATTTTAACTTAATCTTTCTTGTTTTTATCCTTTTGGTTTAGTATTTACCCAACCCGTTCGCCACGGATAGAATGTGACACAAAGTCGCAAGTATAGAGCGCCGATATTATACCATAGAATGTGAAGAAAAAGTGGAAGTGGATCCGACAGTATGTAATATTGTAAATTGAAAAAAACACAAGTTTATAAAGGAATAATGTTTATTTCGCCTACGCTGCAGTGTTTCGGTCTGTTTCGATAGACCTTCATCAGGGCTTTCGTTAGTTTGAGGAAAAATGAATTATTACTGAAAATAAGAAGTCTGCGAACCTCTGTTTTTGGTCTTCTTGAAGATCGACTAAAAAGAAGCCTAACACAAAAAACAAAAAAAAAACAGAGGCTCACAGACTTCTTATTTTAGTAATAATTTATTTTTCCTCAAACTAACGAAAGCCCTGATGAAGGTCTATCGAAACAGACCGAAACTCTGCAATGTAGGCTAAATAAACATTATTCCTTTATAAATTGTGTTTTTTCAATTTGTTACAATATTACATACATAGAATATAGACATAAACCTAATCAATACCAAACAACATGACCCCAATGATGCTAACATATTGTTAAAACCAATACACAACATATATTACTTCCTAACCGCTAGGCATTACATAACCCCAGACGGGTTTATATGCCGTTAAAATCAATCAACCAACCAGCCAACATATAAGTTGTATGTCACTTCATCAACTGTAAACCACCCCAGTCATAAATTAATTAATTAAATTCAGCTCTAATGTCCTTCCCCATCTTAGAAAGTGCTTCTTCTATTGCACCAAAAGGGAAAGAGCCAAGGTGAATCTGTTATGACTGAGGCAACCCTAAATATAATATCAATGGAATTGAAGTATTTTTTACTCCAATCACCCATACGTGAAATGGGTTCCTAAAATTTGACTTTATGTCAGGTCGTGCCTTTGCAGGGGTGATCATAGAGATCTACTAAATACTTTCTTTCCTTTACCTTAATAAGAACATAGGTGTCAAAGTATCCTGCTATGGTGTTGATGTGAAATGAGATGGAAAGAAAATCGCATCGACAATAAAAAATGACGTTTTAGTGGCTTTGATATAGTTGTACAGTAGCTAATACCCTTTCAGAACTCTACCAGATGGACTGTTCATAGCCATACATTAATTACGATTAAAGTGGATTATTTCTCTGAATTTTTGAGATGAAGCTTAATTAGTATCATTTGGATCATTTGGACTATTGTCCTCATCTTTATTGTTATCTGTAAAACGTTTCGGCCGATGTGTTCTCTTGTCTTCTTGTTACATAATTTTTAGTATCCTAACAATTATGTAGGGTTAGTGTAGAAATCAAAATGGCTGATAGAAATTACGGTTAGAAGGTTTTTGAGTGGGAGTGTATGATGATATCGTGGAAGATTGGTTGGCACATGTTAGCCAGATACCGTGAGAATTAGTAGAGAAATGAGAAACAAAGGCTCTTTTCCGGTTTTGATTTGAAAGAGTTAATTAGTCAGTACTGGGCAAGCCACGGAGATAGGAAGTCGTGATTAGCGCGCTCCCGGTACTCACAATCTGTGCTGTTAGTCTTGATGGGGATTTCTAAATAAAATATGATATAAAGAAAATCTAAGTCTTGGGTTATTTATTCAAAAACTACTAATAACCCAGGGCTTCTGATAGACGGAAATCCCTAATCGAAGACCAGACACGAAATCTCCAAAATGAAAGTTCCAGACCCTAGAAGAAGCTCTCCCAGCTACATAAGATACCAAAGATGATCAGAAGACGAGTAATGGACCGTTGGCCAATATATAACATTCTTCAGATGAAGGCCGGATGGTACATCGACCGAAACGTTGTATAGATAACAATAAAGATGAAGACAATAGTCCGAATAATCCAAATAATACTAAAGCGGATTAACTAGCTGAATAATATTCAGACTGACTTTGCTGTGTTGGCTATACCGAATTGACCCTTCTCTATTCAATATAAGTTTTGTTTTGTTAATTGTTTGTACTTATTCGTTCTGTGTTTGTATGTATCCGTTTAGCACCGGATGCTAGTGCTTAATAAATGTATTAAACACGCCATTCTTCCGTGTATCTTTTCACCTCGCGATACAAAAGATATTATGCTAATAGCCTTGTATTGATCACTGCTCTGAGACCATAACTACGAAAATTGATTTATTTGTTTTTCGAGAGAGAGAGAGAGAGAGAGAGAGAGAGAGAGAGAGAGAGAGAGAGAGAGAGAGAGAGTCATGGGAATCCATCGGATAAACTATTAATAAAGATCCAATTGAACACATTGCCTAGTGGATAAAGAAGTTATGTTAAGACACTTCTAAGTGACAGTTATCTCTAGGCTGCTGGTTCAATCCTGGTCAGGGGCAGCAGTAACATAGAATAATAATTAACACAGCTTAACACCTCAGCTATGGTTAACGGAATGAGAACAGAATACCCCCGTGGACTGAATAAAGAGTTAGGTTCAAAGTTCCATGATGGCTCCTGATTACGACAAGAAGGTTCCCCTTTACGACAAGAAGGTTCCCGAGTTCGAATAGAAGGTTCCAGAGTCCGAGAAAGTTCCCGAGTCCGACAAGAAATACCTGACGAAGGCTGGAAGGTACATCGGCCGAAACGTTGTAAAGATATCAATGAAGATGAGTACAATAGCCCGAATAATCCAAATAATACTAATTATTTGTTTTTATTACTAACTAGCCATAGTACCCGTGCTTCACTGCAACTTAAAAATAGCATTACAGTGTGCAATCATGCCAAAAATAAAACAACAAAAAACAAACAAACAAAAAGCAAAAAAAACAAAAAACAAACAAAACAAAACAAAACAAAAAAACAAATAAAAACAAAACAAAACACAAAAAAGCAAAAAAAAACAAACAAAAAAACAAACAAAACAAACCAAACCGACCCTGATTAAATTTGGTTTCAGACTTTAGTATTATTCTTTTTTTTTAATATAAAAAAAATTGAAATAGATCGCTAAGTAGGCCTGAGCCTATTCTAGTAGTGACCAGGTTTGAAATTCAGAGTTCTTTTCTAGACTGGTTGCCTAACCAAGGTCAAAGAGCCCAGTCTGCTCTACTATTTACCTATAGCTGAAGGGAGAATAGTTGGATTCCTACCTTTCCCAAGGTTATTAGCACTATTTGAACTGTGGCTTCGTCCAGGAATTGAACTCGGGTCGACTCCATTTCCTGCGACTCTAACCAGTACATTACCGCGCTTCCAGACGCCGCCCCTTGAACCTGCGTGATGAGATATGAAAATAAAGACTGACTAAGTGAATATATCTTGGCATAAACCCCATTGTAGAAACTGACCACAAACCCTTGCCCGCCCATATCTACTACAGAACATACTAAAAGGTCACCACACATTCAACGATGCAAATTGCAGACTCTGTATCTGAAAGTCCCACATAATTTTATGCGTCTCATTCTCTAGGACAGATTCCAGTTTGTGCATATACCATTTAATAGCATGGTAAAAATCTAATTTCTAGCAGAATTCTCAGTGGATCACCTTTCCCACCCAGTCGTACCTAGAATTGTACTCACTTTGTGCTAATTTGCTGCATTTGCTTATATTTCGGTTTCGTCTTTATCTCCACACATTCTACACCTGCTATTCTTTGGCGTCTTATCTGTTTTCGCTTTGATACAGTTTGTGCTTATAGCATTTTCTTGCGTGCAGTTATAAGAGATTCAAGATTTCTCTTGAGGTTTTCCTTTCTTTGCCATGACCAGGTTTTCTCATGTGCGATCTCTCCAGTCGTTTGAAGTAAACATATAACATGTTAGTTGTTTTTCTTCCCATTTCTGTTTTCTAGTTTTTGTTGTATTTTTTCCCATTCCCCCTTCCGAGTTTTTTCATACCAGCGTTAGTGACAGCAAGTCTCTTCAGATATCCACGACTTTTCTAGCTGATCTTAACAAAGCTATTGTTTGGAAGGTTTTGATTCTTCCTTTCCAATTTCTCTAGTATTTTCCAAGGACTCAAACTACAATTGGTATCACCGTCACTCTCATATTCTACAGTTTTACTGTTGTTGTTGTTGTTGTTGTTGTTATAATAATAATAATAATAATAATAATAATAAGAATTATTATTATTATTATTATTATTATTATTATTATTTTCACTGCTTTTGAGTTTTTCACATCAGCGTTAGCTGATGGTATTTCACTGGAGTCTGAGTGACAACAAGTCTCCTGAGGTCTCCGGGGCTCTTCTGAGTATTCTAGCTGATTGCAGCAATTCTTTCTCTGATTTCCAGATCCTCCAGTCTTTTTCCCAAGTTTATTGGGACCGTTCCAAGTACACCAACTACAATTGGTATCACTTTCACTCTCATGTTCCACAGCTTTTTCTATTCTCTGGCAAGGTCCAGGTATTTATCCATCTTTTCATTTTCCTTGAGCTTCAACTGCAATCTGCTGGCACCGCAAAGTCCACCAGTTGACACGTTCTCTCTCTCTTTTCTTTTTTTGTTAATCAACACTAGGTCTGGTCTCTGGGATAGGGGGATCCATCTTTATCTCAAAATCCCAGAGATGTTATGCGTTTCATTCTCAAGAACATTATTATTATTATTTACTCCTTTTGAGTTTTCACATCAGTGTTAGCTGATGGTCTTTCACTGGAGTCTGAGTGACAGCAAGTCTCCCAGGTCTCCAGGACTCTTCTGAGTATTCTGGCAGATTGTAGCAGAGCAGTGTTCTGAATGGTTTCAATTCTTCCTCTGATTTCCAGACTTTCCAAACCCTTTCCCAATCTTTTTGGGACCGTTCCAAGTGCACCAACTACAATTGGTATAACTTTGACTTTCATATTCCATAAATATTTCAGTTCTCTGGCAAGGTCCAAGTATTTGTCCATTTTTTCATTTTCCTTCAGCTTCACCCTGTGATCTGCTGGAACTGCAAAATCCACCAGTTGACAAGTTCTTGCTTTTTTGTTAATCAACACTAGGTCTGGTCTTCTTGCTGGGATAAGGTGATCCGTTTTTATATCAAAGTCCCAGAGAATTTGATGTGTTTCGTTCTCAAGAACAGATTCTGGTTTATGCATATACCATTTTGTTGTATGGTCGAAATTAAATCTTTTGCATAATTCCCAGTGGATCACCTTCCCAACCCAGACGTGTCTAGTTTTGTATTCTCGTTGTGCTAGTTTGTTACATTCGCAGAGTTTACAGTCTCATCTCTATTACCACAAAGTCTACATTTACTATTTTGTTGGGTTTATCAATCTTCGCTTTGATATAGTTCGTCCTTATGGCATTATTTTGTGCAGCAATTATTAATGATTCTGTTTCTCTTTTGAGGTTTCCTTTTCTTAACCATGTCCAAGTCTTTCCATGTGCAACCTCTTCGATTTGTCGTTTGAAGTGTCCATATAATTGTTTTTCTTCCCATTTTTGTTTTCTAGTCTTTGTAGTTTTTCTGTTTGTCCATCTGTCACTTCTACTATTGTTGGCCGCCATAAGTAATTTGTCTTTGCTCTTGTTGTAATTTTAGTATATAAGGCATGAGGCAAATGGTCACCTCTATTTATAGACTCGCCTATAAGCACGTGACCTAAGAAAGATTCCTATTGTCCAATCACTGGCAGTGCTACTGCTGCTGATGTTGTTGTATTTATAGAGGCATGATTCTAAACTTATGTCATTGACACTCGGAGCATCTTGGACGACGGACTTACAAAGAATACTATAACACATGTTATAAACTGTATTAGCATGCAAGCGTATGGTGATGAGGACAGATTTTAAGTTTAAAATTGTATTAAAAAAACATGAGAACGGTGAAAGGATAGAAATGAGAATTACAGGATAAATTTGGTGATAGTTGTGGGTGAATATTAAGTTCGTAAAATGTCCAGCTTGACTGTGGTAGTGGGGTGGTGATGTAGGCAGAATATTGTGTATGTGGTGGTAGGCGCTGTGTCTTGAATAAAAGTCAGTGAGTGTCAGGTGGCCGAGTCAGTTGTAGTTAGGTAGGTGGGCAGAAGTCGAGTCTTGTGTTTTAGATTCGTTAGCGGTTGCTGAACGAAATGGAATTTCCTTGTTTCAGTCGGTATATCTGTTGTTGTTGTTCTAGGTAAAATATTGTGTTTTAGTAGTAGAATTTTTTGTATCGTCGAATGATATAGAAATGTTCGCTTGTTGACTTGACTGCCTTGTGAGGTCAGGTTTGGGTAAGTAGGTGGGGTTTTTGATCGGCTCGTTTGATGTATCCTTCGCTGTGATAGCCCTCGTTGGTGAGATGTGTTCGCTCGATGCCCGAACCCTTGACTGTCGTCTGCCTTTCAGAATGTTTATTTATAGAGGACGGCGGTCCCAAGTTGGATCAATTGAAGTTATTATCACTTCACCCGGGAATCGCTTTCATTGGATGATATTCGAATTTTATTTACCAATTTTTTTATTTATTTAATGTCAGGAATTGACTATCAAAGCGGAACTCCGATGCGCAGATATGTGTTAAAATGGTCATTCTGTTTTAGGCTCCGATAGAGGGCACTTCCGGTCTTGGGGTCTCTGCCTTATGTTTGTTTTGTTGGCGAGTGTATGTATCTTTTATTAGTGAATCGGGAGATTTCTACTTTGCTTATACAACACACAGGATACTTATTGGCTTGTTTACTTATTCACTACATCTGGAACTAACTATGGCGGCCAGATACTTAACAGCTCTTTCTTGTGTAATCCTCAAGTTGTTGGATTGTGGTTTCTACGCAGTCCTCTATGTTGCAACATTCTTTTCTTGACACATATAATCTATCTCTATCGTCTCTAGGGTGAAGAGCCTTGTGCATGGTCATTAACTTTCTCGTTCTTTGGTCAATCTGCCTGAGTTCTTCTTTTGTCCATTTTAAGAATGATCCTGAGTATCTTATAATGGGGACGGACCAGGTATTGATTCCTTTGATCAGATTTCTGCTGTTAAGTTTGGTTTCTAGAAGTTTTCTAGTTCTCCTGAGATATTCTTTTTTAACTTTTCCTTTCATTTCTGTTTGCATGATATTGTCCGCTTCTAAAATTCTTAAGTATTTGTAATTTTCATTTTCATCAAGTGATTTTATAGTGTCCTGATTTGGTAGTTGTATTCCATTCATTAATTTTCTTTCACCCTGTTTCATTATTATTATTATTATTATTATTATTATTATTATTATTATTATTATTTCACTCCATTTGAATTTTTCAAACCCACCCTGGCCAGTGGTTCACTGGAGGGTGAGTGACAGCAAGTCTTCTGGGTCAGTCAGGATGGTCTCTGATTTCCATTTCACCCAAATTCTTTTCTAGACCTTTGGGGACCGTTCCAAGAGCACCAGTAACAATTGGCACAAACCACCTTCATGTCCCACAGTTTTCTTAGTTGTCTGGCAAGGTCTAAGTATTTGTTTATCTTTTCGCTTTCTTTCACTTTCACACGGCAACGGCGAAATCCACAAGAAGTTCCAATCTACTTTTGAAATAGCTTTATTCTTGTTAGGAAGACCTGACAAAAATAGAGTTACTCCCCTTTGATCAGTAGGGGACAGATGGGAACCCGGATGTGTGGTTCCGCCATGTTACTTTTGGACTGGGGTTTGGACTGTGAGGACGCAGCTTAACCACGTGCTCGGTTCTCTACTGTGTGTTAAATAAAACCTTGTTCCTTTTTCCAACAACCTGGTCTTGCATTATCATTTCAGTCTTCCGTATTTTATCTGTATGTAAAAACATAAAAGTTCTCTACGTTAAAGCATTTAACCGCTATTGCGCAAACAAAATCCTAGTTACGATGTGCCATTTTTGCTGCGTTATAATTGCGTATAAAAACGGGAAACCATGATAAAGATGATTATATAAAAATAGCAATATAATGACATTTTTATAACCTTATCAACAATGGGTAAGAGAAATTGTTGCAATAGTGTAATTAACCTGCTTTTCAATGATTATTATCTTGATCAAGCATGTCACCTAAAATTCCATCTGATATAATTATCTACTGGGTCCTAAGTGTGCGTTAATAATAATTTATCAAACTATCTACCTACCTGCTTGCTTACAGATCTACTTTCCTACGTATATATATTTACATGTGCCTACATATACGTATACATACACACGTACATACATATATATATATATATATATATATATATATATATATATATATAGATGAACATATATATAAATATACACACACACACATATATATGGAAATAAAGAGATACAAATATGTTTATATGAGCACATATATATGCACATGCACAAATACAAGAGTATATATATTTATGTATATATATATATATATATATATATATATATATATATATATATATATACACACACACACATATATATATATAACACACACATATATATATATATAACACATGTATATATATATAAAACAAACATATATATGTGTGTATATACAATGCACACACACACACATACATATACACATATATATATATATATATATATATATATATATATATATATATATATATATATATATATATATATATATATTAGGGAATGTGTGGTAAAGTTAATGGGGATATTGCCCAGGTGTTACTGCCAACTCGACCAAAGCATACTTGACTAAATTCAGAGTGTCACAAAAAGAAAAAAAAAGAAAAAAAAGGGAAGTATATGAAAAGATTCTAACATGAGGCAAAAGCTGTATTTACATAGATCTACATTAGGACGATAACCGACAAAACCTGTGTTGGGTAATAATTTTATTATTATTTTATTATTATTATATTATTATTTCACAATAACAGTTATATATATACATATATATATATATATATATATATATAAATATATATAAACAGCTACTTTTAGCCGGAAGTGAAACCCGACAGAATTTTCGTCTCCCAAGGTCCTTACCCTTAAGGCCGTCAGTGACTGTCAGTCAGGAGCGAACAGTTAATTGATACATACTTCACGATATATATATATATATATATATATATATATATATATATGCAAATGTAAACAAATCTAGCTATTTTCAGCCGACAGTATTTGGGAGAATATGTGCTTAATTGAAGTCAGACCTAATTTTTTTTGAAAGTTAATTCATTAATGATTAATTAGGCGGGATTTAACTACTCAAATGTAAGGCTAAACAAATCGAGAAAAATCAATCAAGGTCTCATCAGCAGAGCTATAGATACGAAGATCGCCTCGTGTGTGACTCGAAACCCGTATGTCGAAACGACACGCAAGCCTCTTACCATTACACCAAACGGAACTCGCAATATTTCATCGCTTTGTTTAGGTATTAGTAGTACTCATATACGGGATTTAACTACTCAAATGTAAGGCTAAACAAATCGAGAAAAATCAATCTCTGAATATACATTTCGATCTATTAGGTCTCATCAGCAGATGTCGGCTGAAAATAGCTAGATTTGTTTACGTTTGCGTAAGGTCGTGCGAAAGTCTCTAAAGAGGAATATGAGTACTATATGGCACTCAGAAATTCGAAGCAGAGCACGGATTGACCCAGTTGAGACTATCCTGTCGCAACGCGAACTGCGGCGGTTGGATCGCACCATTTGCATGCACGCAGACAGAGTCCCCTGTAAAATACTTTATGATGAACTGGCAGAAAGCCCGCGAATGACATGAGCCCAACCCCAACGTGGTTCAAAGACCACATGAAGACGACGCTGAAGAAATGCACTATCGTACATCTGTTTTCCAATATGGTTGGCGAGACACGTACCGCACAGGAGCTGAGCGGCTCAATATCGAGATCAACAGGGCTGCAGAGCGGCGTCATGAACCACCAAATGCAGATGGGAATTTCCCTTGCAATGTGTGTAACCGCATTTGCAAGTCCAGAATTGGACTAACTAGCCACCAGAGGGTCCGCAACTGATGAATGACATGGAGTGACGTCTATAGGATTAACTCCCTTTTTACATGCATGTGGAATAGAGTAATTAAGGTTTTCTTGAACAATTGTTTTAATAATTGACCATTCAAATTGTTTTAATATTTTATATGAAATTGATTCTTATATCTAAATTGTTTTTTTTCTTTTGTTTTCTACGGAAACCACATTTCTGTATAATCATGTGTTGAAGTTGTGGGAATCGACATTTGACTTATATATATATATATATATATATATATATATATATATATATATATATATATATATACTGAATTGGACAAATCTATTTTGAATTGAACAAATCAAAGTGTAAAGACGTTGATTTTCGTTGATAGAATATTTTCCTAGTTAAAACTAGGGAAATATTCTATCAACGAAATTAACGAAATCTATTTTGAATAATTCAAACTAGATCGACCGAACGAACGAGAATTTTCTTGCTAAGAATTGTTGACCAAAGCATTACAATTATTTTCTACGGCGACGAGTATACAGACCGAAAGATAGCCAAAAGAATGAAATAACAAGCCAAAATGTCAGTAAAAAGGAAGCCATGGGTAGCAGCGTGGTGGATGTGAGAAACGGCAGATGATCCCATACTGGGACATTGGCGGGGCTCATACGATGCTGGGCGGAGGAACCCTAAACGGGTCAACGGCCAGGATCAAACAGTTCAGTTAGGAAACTACTGCTCCTCATCTCTAAGACTAGCGCCTATTGATGAGTCAACAGCCACCGATAGATATCCATGACATATCATGGATATCCGCGCTGAAAGCGCGACATGATGATGATGATGATGATATATACCGTGACATTACTATATATATATATAATATATATATATTATATATATATATATATATATAATATAATATGATATAATATAATAAAATAAATATATAAAGGTTTTACATATCTATTTATTTGATGACAAAGGAACATCAAATAAATAGATATGTAAAACCTTTATATATTTATTTTATTATATTATATAACAGCTCTATTTTATATTATATCTTCCAATAATACTGCGTTTGGCACACCGTTCCAGTAAAAACTGAAACAGTGACAATCCCACACTATATATATATATATATTATGTACTCTATCGTCGATTTTCGACGCATGAGGGTTCACACACACAATGAACACCCACACAGTGATTTGTTTATAGTGGTGAAGGCTTGTGTTGGACCATCCGCACTTTTTGGCACAGTTGATAGGAAAGAATTGGTGCATCAAGGGTTGCCACAAACCCAAATCAACGACCGACCTCAGGAATTTTAAATTCAGAGTTATCCCTCTCCTAGACTGGTTACCTACCCAAGGCTGAAGAGCCCAGTCTGCCCTACTATTTACCCCATAGCTGGAGGGAGAATATATGGATTCATACCTTTCCCAAAGGTATTAGCGCTATGTGAAATGCCAACAGCTTCGTCTAGGAATTGAACTCGAATCAACGAGTACATTTTCCACGACTCTAACCACTAGCCCACGCGCCTCCATATAGATCTATGTAAATACAGCTTTTGCCTCATGTTAGAATCTTTTAATATACTTCCCATTTTTTTAATTTTTTTTTTTTTTGTGAAACTCTGAATTTAGTCAAATATGCTTTGGTCGAGTTGGCAGTAACACCTGGGCAATATCCCCATTAACTTTACCACACATTCCCTAATATTATATATATATATATATATATATGTGTGTGTGTGTGTGTGTGTGTAGTAGTAGTAGTAGTAGTAGTAGTAGTAGTAGTAGTAGTGTCCCAATGTCACCTAGTGCTACTAAGTAGTCAACCATTTAAGTACAGGGCACGCTTGTCACTATATAAGATTCAGTGATCACGCTTTTAGCGTGATTTGATTGAGATATAAAGAATAATTTATAAAAAAATAATCATTGCTTAGTAATTAGTTTTGTATTTTATTTTATTCAGCAAACTAGCAAATATATTCCGGGTGCAAGTATTTAAGTTTTAATGTAATGAAATATTATAATAAATTAGAAAGGTTAATGAAACTAAATAAGAATGCAGATTAAAAAGATTTGAAACAGAAAGGGGTATAATCGAAAAATAGAAGAACCTAAACTTACTCTTACACCATTCCCATCTTTCATTACTAAATCTTCCTAATTTAACTAAGTAGTTAATATATAGACGAATCATATAATTGTTTTGACGAAAACTTTTTATTGTTCGAAAAATATTGTTAAAGTTTAATAAAATTGCATGAAGTGTCATTGTTGGACCAAAGGTCCAATCAAGTGCCCTCTGTAGTAGCTAACTTAATTGCTGCCTGATAGGGCGTCTTTTAAGCTAGTAAATAATAACGTAAAAGGAAAAAGTGTAATGATATATTATTTCTATTATCAAGTTCAAATGTTCTTTTTATGTCTGTTTTTTATGTCTTTTGTTTCGTATTATGAAAAAAGTTTGGAGACCATTGTGGTGTGGTAAACTTTTGAAACTGATATCTTTACTTTGGTAACCGTGATAAGAACAATTCAGTTTCTCAACTTTCACACAATTGGAAAATAAGAATAACAAACCTAACCTCCATGATGATGATTGACAGGAATATATTTCACAGTTGTCACCGTAAGAAAATTGTTTACAATATACAATGAGTGCATTGTTTTCTTCTTCCTCATTTTGTTTTCATTCTTACCCAGAAAAGATCAACACATCACCGTTTTTTAAACCCTTTCATGTTTCGTTACTCAATATTCATCTTAATTCTTGTTTCTTACTTTTTTTTATCACTTCTTACGTTCTACAGTTGCCATCAACAATAGACTCAATACAAAACTTGATCTCTGAATTTCAAATGCTTCCAAAGCATTTGGCCAGCTGAATAGGTGAGTCTGGTTCAAGATAGACATCTCTTGAAAACTAACTGTGCAGTATACCGTGTCATAGTTCTCTCAACTTCCTGTACGGTACGGAAGCCTAGACGGTATACAAAGCGGATGCCCACAGACTACATGTCTACTACATGCGTCACTTGTCAAGTGGTGGTAACATGTTTCAAACAGGACCAAATGGGCTGGCCACTTAAACAGATTTGGGGATGACAGACTGCCAAAGCAGATTCTGTACTCTCATCTGAGAGAGGGATCCCATGGAATCAGTAGACCAAAGCTCAGGTACAAAGACAGCATCAAGAGAAACCTGAAGGACTTTAACATCTCAATAAGCAGTTGGCAAGATGCAACCAGAGACAGAATAAAATGGAGGAAACGGATTCGCGTGGTGTCATCATTGGATACGATAGACAGCAAGTAAAAAAAAAGGATTACGGAGACTCTTGAAGTAGCCTAACTCTAACCGTTATGTCTCAAAGGTTTCGGGTATTTCTGTGAAATGTAATGAAATGCTTTTTATACGTAATCTAATGATATTATCTCTTATTTATCTTTGTGCTATTAATTTAATCTATATAAAAAATATGATTTATAAAAATAAGAAATTTAAAAATTTGTAAGAAAAAGAGAAAATATTTTCAGTCCAACGCTTAATTTTGAAACATTGATTCCTTGCACAATTTTTATTTTTATTTATCTATTTTTCATGGATGAAGATTTTGAAGGAAAAACAACAGTATTTTTTCTTGTCAATCAGAGACCGAATAAATTGGAGGAAACGGATTCGCCTGGTGCCACGATGGACAGCAAGTAATCACTTCTTACGATTCATTTCAATATTTTCTCTTTGTTTTAAGAGAAAGCAGAAGAGTACACAGATTCCTTTTTGTTGTTAAAATGGTTACAACTCCTACCGTATCAGTTAGGGTTATTTCCATCTCTCTTTAATGATTTCCACCCCGTTGACTAGGACAACACCTCTGCAGACGCGTAAGACCCCCCCCCCCAAGGGCTTTCTGTTTGGCCGTGTGTGGAGACCCGTGATGCCTGAGGATAGGATTTTGGTAGCTGAGCAGTCAGTGTCCCGGGTACTAATTGGGGTCGTGACATGCAACCATTACTTGTGCTAGACAGTTGGAGAGCCCCCATCCGATCAATCGGCTGTTCATGTCAAGCCATAGTATCTATATGATTGTCCCAACTTTAATCTTTAAATTTCTCTTATGGAACACACCATATCCCTTTCATCATATAGGTGACAGTAGGTAGTAGATAAGGACCAACCACCAGTATTTATTAATACACATGACGTTAATGAAAATCATTTCTTAAACAAATCATATATATATATATATATATATATATATTATAAAGATTTGTCATTAAATAACCCTCAGCGGTTGATGTGCCATTAAACCAAGCAACCATCTTTAATGATTTCCCTGTTTTAGTTATTACATTTTTATTAGTCATGGTATTGATAACTAAATTGTTGCGCTGTCCATTACCGAAGACAATATTTTCAATTATTATTTCATTTAGTAATTTCATTTTATTTTTTAAATATCATTTTATTTTATCAAAATAAAATGACAACATTCCCTGCTTTGAATGCTGAAATTGTTTTGCTCATCCACTTAAACCAGGCCATACTGAATCATAATTTAAACTTTTCCGTTCTCATCTAACTCAAGATTCTTGCCTAAAACTTTCCGTGCTAATTTACATATCAGGTTACTCTTATGGCTCCACGTCACTCTCATTACGTAACATCATTCTATAGCAACAGTTAGCGTTTGTATCGAGAAATGTGGTGACAGATTACATCATTTTATTGCTGTTGGTTGACAAGAGCAGATAATAATCCTTTCTCCTTTTATTGAATGTCGAAAGATACAAGATTTCCTTTACTCTCTCCATTATATGTTGTTTGCCTATACAAGACAATTGTATTAACTTTTACATAAGGGAATTTAATTTTCACATGTTAACGCCGTTACACCAGTAAAATAGAACCGTCTGTAGTCATGTATTACAAAAAGAATAGCAAATATAAGTAAGTTATTATCTCACTACCTATCACAAACATGTCTTTTAACAACATAATGATGTGCCAAAATATGTGCGTGTATGAAGTCTAAAAAGACCCAATACAAAATATATCAGTGAGATGCTCCATCAGCGAATGTAAAAAAGATAAAAGGAGTTTAATCGTACGGGATATATGTAAGATTCCATATATATATATATATATATATATATATATATATATATATATATATATATATACTAGGTGAAGTACCTAGTTATGGCCGGTAAAAGGCCTAAACTTGCATCACAGCTGATTATGATGACAGTAAAACGATACTGTATTATTAGTAGAGATGTTGAAACCTCAGAGTTACATTGTTTTTTAAGAGGAACTATGCAACGCGTACACGATCGCAATTAAATAGATACGGCAAGACTAACAGACAACAGCTGCTTCACTAATTAGATAAAGCTGTTTCAAATGCGAGCGTTCATCAGCTTACAAATGTTCAACTTACGAACTTTCACAGATACGAACAAACCTGTCTGTAAATTCAAGTTTTGAACACTGGGCTGGTTCGCAAGTTCAACCGCTTCGTAATAACTCACATTATTCCTCATTAGGTACCACCAAAATAGGTCATGTGATCAGTTTAGGCCATATTGAAGGAAGAAACGTAAATATTTTTGAACTTTATTTTTTAAAATCTCGCAAAAAAGAAATAACGAACATAAAGAGTTGCTACAAAGAAAACCAGTTAATTTAAAGACCAAATTATCCGATTGGGAAAAATTACTCATCTTTATCGTGAAAAAAATAAGTAAGACAGTCCGTTTTTTACAACACAGTCAATTTCTTTATTGATATTTTTTAGCATAATTCTGTAATCATGGTTCTTTTACTAAAAAGCTCTGGTACCGAGACTTATAAAAATCTTCTGATATAATTATTCAGATTCTTATCTTTATGGAAAAAAGTAAAAATCGTTTTTTGCTGGTTCATTTTTTCATATTTCATAAAATAAAATAGGGGTGGGGGTAGACCTTATTTCTCCTAATATATTTTAGAAAAAAACTATTTCAGACATATTTACATCAAAAGGTAAATAATTATGGACATTTTTGTGAAAACCTAAATTGATTTTTCATAGAATTTTTTAAAAAGCCGGTAATTATAACTTGTTTTTGGCTACGTTAAATTTCAATTGATTTAACGGTGCAAAAATGAAAACGTTGTTTTTCGTTTATAATTTCCCGTATTTCCGTAAACTGAAAATTTAAAAAAAAATAATCTTGAGTTTGTTTAATGTTTCTTCTTTCAAATAGACAAAAAAAAAATTCAAGATAATATTAACTTTTATGCAAGTTTCATTGTGTGTGTGTGGGTGGGGGTAAATTTTACTGGGAAAATTGGTGTTACCTATTGCTCATCATCACCGCAGTTTTTGTTGTCTCAGCATCATTGTTATCTCTCGGTAGTATCAGTTATTCCTGGTTATCTGTAGCTTATACAAATAAATATGCTGCTTTTATTTAAGATTGAAACTTGCACTGATATTTTGTTGATTTGAATTTCAAATATAAAATACTTATTCTCTTTCCACACCAATGACCATTTACATAAATCTTTTTTTAATATCGTATTTCTTCATAATTCGTCTTAAAATAAGAGAAAGTGTTTCATGCTTTAGGGACAAGAAAAGGAAAAGTGGGAACCGCACAAAGTGGGAACCTACTACTATTGTTAATAATAGTGCCTAGTAGGACCTGTGGATATATCACAGTGTGGTAATTCAATTATTACAACGTTTGATATGTTTACTAAAGAGCTATTGCTAAATATTTCAATATGTAAAAAGTATAGTAATCTTGAGTTAGCTATCTCTCATTCTTTTTTACTTTCCATCTTTTCCTTATGTTTGATTGAAAAGGATTAGCATTATCGCTTTCGTGCTCTTTCTATCTCCACCCTCCTTTTTTCTTTCTTTCTTTCTTTCTTTCCTTCTTTCTTTCTTTCTAATTATATTTCTTTCCCTCTCTTTCTTTATAATAAAAACGGAATGGTCCATTATTTAGCTGAGGTGACAACACTCATAAGAAATAAGAATACAGTGGATAATTGACACTAGATAATCCGGATTTACATTATGGACGACTTGGACGGTCTCATACGACAGGGTATTGCAAAATGATAACGGTCGGAAGATTAAGGAACAAGGGAATAATAATAATAATAATAATAATAATAATAATAATAATAATAACGAGTCTAAAATAATAATAAAGACTCGTTATCACCACTACTCTTTATTATAGCAATGATGCCGCTCGGTCATATACTTAAAAATGTACAGGGGGGTACAAATTCTCTAACTCACAAGAAAAGATAAACCACCTTATTTATGTACATGGATGACATAAAAAAAATTTCAAAAAATTTAGAGAGCCTAATACAAACTATTAGAATATATAGCCAGGATATAGGGATGGAATTTGGAATTGAAAAATGTGCTATGCTAGTAATAAAACGGGGTGAAAGAAAACTAATGGATGGAATACAACTGCCAAATCAGGAAACTATAAAATCACTTGATGAAAATGGAAGCTACTAATACTTAGGAATTTTAGAAGCGGACAATATCATGCAAGCAGAAATGAAAGGAAAAGTTAAAAAAGAATATCTCAGGAGGACTAGAAAACTTCTAGAAACCAAACTTAACAGCAGAAATCTGATCAAAGGAATCAATACCTGGGCTGTCCCCATTATAAGATATTCGGGACCATTCTTAAAATGGACAAAAGAAGAACTCAGACAGATTGACCAAAGGACGAGAAAACTAATGACTATGCACAAGGCTCTCCACCTTAGAGACAGATTGTATGTGTCAAGAAAGGAAAGGGGAAGAGGTCTTGCCAACATAGAGGACTGCATAGAAGCCACAATCCAACAACTCGAAGACTACACAGGAAAAACAAAGACAAATTACTTATGGCGGCCAACAATAGTAGATGTGACATATGGGCAAACAGAAAAACAACAAAGACTAGAAAACAAAAATGGGAAGAAAAACAATTATATGGACACTTCAAACAACAAATAGAAGAGGTTGCACAGGAAAAAACCTGGACGTGGTTAAGAAAGGAAACCTTAAAAGAGAAACTGAATCACTAATAATTGCTGCACATAATAATGCCATAAGGACAAACTATATCAAAGCGAAAATTGATAAGACCCAACAAAGTAGTAAATGTAGACTGCGGTAATAGAGATGAGACCGTAAACCATGTACTATGCGAATGTAACAAACTAGCACAACGGGAGTACAAAACTAGACACGACTGGGTTGGGAAGGTGATCCACTGGGAATTATGCAAAAAAAAAATTTTGACCATACAACAAAATGGTATATGCATAAACCAGAATCTGTTCTTGAGAACAAAACGCATAAAATTCTCTGGGACTTTGAAATAAAAACAGATCACATACCCCAGCAAGAAGACCAGACCTAGTGTTGATTAACAAAAAAGCAAAACTTGTCAACTGGTGGATTTTGCAGTTCCAGCAGATCACAGGGTGAAGCTGAAAATGAAAAAATGGACAAATACCTGGACCTTGCCAGAGAACTGAAAAAGTTATGAATATGAAAGTCAATGGAACATGAGAGTGAAAGTGATACCAATGTACTTGGTGCACTTGGAACGGTCCAAAAGGATTGGAAAAGGGTTTGGAAAGTCTCGAAATCAGAGGAAGGATTGATACCATCAGAACACTGCAATGCTTGCAATCTGCCCGAATACTCAGAAGAGTCCTGGATACCTGAGGAGACTTGCTGTCACTCAGACTCCAGTGAAAACCATCAGATAACGCTCATGTGAAAACTCAAAAGGAGTAAAAAAAATAATAATACCTTCTTTAAAGAAAAAGTATCATCAATTAGTTAAAAAAAACTATTATTTGATTAAGCATCTGCTATGTTTTTGAGAATTTGTTAAATTTTTATAACTGCAATTTCTATTATTAGAAATTAGTCGTTTACATTGGTAAGGTAGTCCGCCATAGCTTAAATCCTCAAGAAGCCAAACCAGAAAAGGTCCCCTTTTCCTAATAACCTTAAATCTATACATATGGAGATTCGGAGTCTGTCTGTATTCGAAACTACGTCACTACTTACGTCACAATATTCAATTTATAGTCAAAATCATTAATACGAGGAATAAAGAACAACCCTGTATTATATATACTCAGAAATTAAGTACGCAACATTAAACGGTCCAGATTGTTTGTTAAAACAAGTTTAGAAATATATGCCAGGTATTATTGATTTATATATAGTTAGTTTTATTTTAACATATATCTAAACGTTTATCTAACGTATAGGGTTTTAAGAGAAAATCATTTACAAACAATAAATAGTCACATAATGTTCTTCTACATTAAAGTTGAAGATGTTTGTGTATTTAACTGTATCCGGTTTTGGTTTGCACATGTCTGCATTACGAATTTAAATTTAACGACAGTTTCATCAATCATGTATACCTCTTCTACTTAAAAATAAACTCAGTAACCAAAAATATACTTACTCCCTCTAACGACAGTTTCATCAATTATACTTACCTCCTCTACTTCTTTTTTTCAATTTAATTTAGATTTAATGACACATGGTTTTAAAAAAATAAAAAGGTATTCTGTAGTTAAATTTAATGTTTTGCATAAAATCAATAATTAATATTAATAATATTATATCATTAATCTTATTAATTTTATCAATTAATAATTTATATCTTACTATACAGTGAAAAAAAAAAGCCCGTTCTGTTTTGATTATCGTCAGTCATAAAACAAAACAAACATTTTTCATTTTTCCTAGAAAAATCTTAAATATTTGAATTAATTTGAATTTAACTGTTAGGAACTTGGTTTTATTAGAAATTAAACATGTTTATTTAGATTTTGACAACAAAACAATTTTTATATCTATTATTAAAATCTATTTCCAAGATCTGTTTACATTTTTACGAAAGAGTGTAGCAAAAAATCCTTTTACGACGTCGTTAAAATCGAGATAAAATTTTAAAAAATTTACACTAAAATTAAAATATTCGTTAAAATTTTAATAAAATTTTGTAGAATTATGCAAAAATAGATTTATTAAAAAAATGTCGTCTGTCGTAAAACAAAACAAACATCTCAGTGGAGTTGAGTGAATATGATGCTTTTTAAGTAAGTAATTATTTTTTTATTATTCAAATGTTTTTTTTTGTTTATTTTTTTTTCAAGAAAATAAATGTGTTGTGTTATAATAATAATAATAATAATAATAATAATAATAATAATAATAATAATAATAAATTGGTACCCTTGGAATGGTCCCCAAGGGCTTGAAAAAGAGTCCGGATGAATTGGAAACCAGAGGAAGACCCAAGACGATTGAAACAACAGCATTGTTAAGATCGGCTAGAATACTCAGAAGAGTTCTGGAGAGCTGATGAGACTTGCTACCAGTCAGCCTCCAGTGAAAGGCCACCAGCTAAGGTGAGTGTGAAAAACTCGAGTGATATAATGATAATAATAATAATAAGAATAAGAATAAGAAGAAGAATAAGAATAAAAAAACAACAACAATGATAATAATAATTATATAATTACCAAATCAGGAAAATAAAGAATACTTGAAGAAAAAATAAGTTACAAGTACTTGGGAATATTGGAACAAGATATCATCAAACAAAGATGAAAGAAAAAGTTTAAAAATATCTCAGAAGAACAAAAAACTTCTAGAAACCAAACTGTGCAGCAGAAATCTCATCAATACTTGGACCCTTCTTATAAGATACTCTGGACCATTTTTAAAATGGACAAGGGGTGAACTGCGAAAGACAAGGAAATTGATGACGATACAAAAGTGATGACATAGACAGTATCATAGACATATCAAGAAAATTAATTGGAAGAGGTCTCGCCAATATTGAGGATTGCGTAGATGAGACAATCTGAGCATCCGAAGAATACACTAAAAAGAGCAAGGAAATATTAATTACGACAGCCAATAACGACAATTGCAACACATAGACAAGTATAAAAGCAACAAAAACTAGAAAACAGAAATGGGAGGATAAAACAATTATATAGATATAGATCAAGTGAAACATTTGAGAGATTGCATATGATAAAGACATAGACATGGTTAAGAAAAGGAGGAAATCTCAAGAGAGAAATTGAATCTCATAATTGCAGCACAAGACAATTCCATTAGGACCAATTATATCAAAACGAACATAGTTAAGACATATCAGAACAGCAAATGTTGGATGTGTGGAGATGAAACGATCAACCATGCAATAAGCGAATGCAGAAAACTAGCACATAGATAGTACAATGCTAGGTACGACTGGGTGAGAAAGGCGATCCACTTGGAATTCTACAAGAAACTATATTTTGACCATGTAACCAAATGGTATATGCACAAAACGGAATTCCTTTTCACGGAATGAAACACATAAAATTCTATGGGGCTTTGAGGTAAAGACGGATTCCCAGCCAAAAGACCAGACCTAGTATAAATCAACCAGAAAAAAGAATTTGTCAGTTAGTGGATTTTGCTGTTCCTTTGAATCACAGGGTGAAAATGAAAGAAAACTAAAATATAGACAAATACTTGGATCTTACCAAAGAACTAAAAATATCTGTGGAACATGAGGGTGAATGTGATACCAATTTTAGTTGGTGCCATTAGAACGGTCCTCGGGGGTTTGGAGAAAAGACTGGAATAATTGGAAATCAGAGGAAGAATTGAGACCGAATGGAAACCCGAGGAGTGTAAGACCATCAGTTAACACTGGTGTTAAAAACTCACATGAAAAATAATAAGAAGAATAGAACAATTCTATGACGATGAATACACTAATAATAGCAAAGAAAGAATAATTACAGCAGTCAGTAACAATAATTGAAACATGGACGAATGGGAAATCAACAAAAACTAGAAAAACAGAAATGGGAAGTAAGACAACTTGATGGATACTTCAAGCGACAAACTGGACAGGTTGCCCAATAGAAGACCTGGACATGGCTAAGAAAGAGAAATCTCAAGAGAGAAACTAAATCCCTTAAAATAGCAGCACAAAATAATGCCATAAGGACCAATTATATCAAAGAGAAAATAAATAAGACGCAACAGAATAGCAAAAGTAGGATATCTGGTAACAGTGGTTAAACGGTTGATCACATAAGCGAATGCTACAAATTGGCACAAAGGTAATACAAGACTAGGTACGACTGTGCAGGATAGGTGATCCACTTGGAATTGTACCAGAGATTAAAATTTTACCATACTATACAATGGTATATGCACAAACCAGGATCCATTCAAGAGAATGAGACGTCTAAAATTCTCTGAGATTTTGAGATACAAACGGATATACTAATCCCAGCCAGAAGACCAGATCTAGTGTTGATTAACAAGAATAACAAAAGAACTTGTCATATAGCGTATTTAATAGAATGACAATGAATAAGATAGACAAATACGTGGACCTTGCCAGAGAACTGTGGAACAGGCGAATGAAGGTGATCCCAATTATAGTTAGTGCCATCGGAACAGTCTCCAAAGGTTTGTAAGAAAGACTGGAGAAATTGGAAATCGGAGGAAGAATAGAGATCTTCTAGAGACCACAACATTGTTGAGATCGGCTAGAATATTCAGAAGAGTCCTGGAGACCTGAGGAGATTTTCCGTCACTCACTTTTGTGAAAGGCCACCAGCTGACGCTAGCGTGAAAAGCTTGGAGGGAGTGAAATAATACTGATAATAATCCCTGCTGTCCTATTAATATAATCTAATAGATATGCTCATTGCTGTACTTTAGAGCAGTGGAAATAAACATCCCAATAGATTTCTCTATACTTTTTTTAGACATAGCTAACTTTAGAAAAGTTATGATTACTAGCAAATATATGTACTCTCCGGGTTCAAGTATTTAAGTTTTAATGTAATAAAATATTATATTAAATTAGAAAGGGGAACTAAATAAGAATGCAGACAAAAAGATTTGAAACATTTTTTGATTTCTTTTAAGATTTATCTCCAAGATTTTTGCTCATATTCATTAAGATTTACCAAACAATTAGAAATCAATAATACTAAGCACATATTTATTTAAAATGAAAATTTTAATATCATATGCAAATTAGCCTTCCCGTTCACGCTATAAACCGCAAATATATAAATACATGTTATTAGTATGTAGATTACAACAGTATTAATAATGTAAAACAATTTTATTAATAATTGAGGTTTGAATGAAAATAAAATCACGGAGAATGTGATGTAAATAACAAAGGGAATTGTGACTTGAGTAGTGATATAGTTTCGGTTACAGACAGACAAACACATAATCTCCATATAAGATTTGTATATTTCTTAACTAAAGAAATATACAAATATTTAGAACTGAAATGAACGAGTTGAAATAACTTTTGTGTGAACAAACATTATTTCTCTCAATTAATGTTGATTGATTTAACATGTTCTTACGCTTTAAAACACTTCTTTACTCCTTTTGAAGTGTTGCCACTCATTCTGAATATTACTATTACTTACCAAATAGATAAGAGGGTTAAAGATCAAGATATGATGAGTTAAAGAGTTATCATCCTTTAACTCTTCCTATTCTACCATACATTCCATACAGATATGTACAATCTTATATCTTATTATAATGGACATTGTGTTTGTCTATTTGTAACCGAAACTATATAACTACTCAAGTCACAATTCCCTTTGTTATTTACGTCACATTCTCCATGATTTTATTTAAACCTCAATTATTAATAACATTGTTTTATATTATTAATACTATACATATCTACATACTAATAACATGCAATTGTATTTATACATGTAAGAAAATAGCGGTTAACAGTGTGAATGGGAAGGCTGATTTGCATATTGATATTGAAAATTTAATTTTAATAAATATGCGCTTAGTATTATTGATTTTTAATTGTTTATTTTTGTCTTAATGAATATGTGCAAAAATCCCGGGATAAGTTTTAAAAGATCCATTAACAAGAAGAAATAACTGTAATTTATTCTTTACTTCCTGATTTAACTAAATAATCAAATTAGGATAATTTTGCAATGAAATACGAGAGTGATGGAAGAATAAGTTTCAGTTGTTCTATTTTTCGATTATACCCACCTCTGTTTCAAATATATTTTATGTGCATTCTTATTTAGATTCATTAGCCTTTCTAATTTAATATAATATTTTATTACACTAAAACTTAAATACTTGCAGCCGGAGGGTGCATATATTTTCTAGTATTTATAACTGAAATTATTTGATATCAACCAAACGAGTTGAAATAACTTTCAATTGAACAAACATTTAATTTTTTTCCTAAGACAAAATATGTAGCAGCAAACAAGGCAATGTCAGAAATAAAACAAGTACAGTTACATTATAAATAACTTTAGAACCCTATAAACCTATCTAGTTCTTAAGTTGGGAGCTCCTGTCTATTCACTAAAGCGTATAAACATTCCTTCAGTTTGCATATTGTATCACATTTCCAAAGTCTATTAAAGATACACTAGGAGACTTGAATCATGTAACTAGCTAATGCTTACCATGGCAACACAAGCAAAACATTTCTCGGAATAACAGTATCATCAAAATGTTCCAGTCAATTCACGACTGATATTTTTAGTATGGCACAAGGCCAGATGAGAAGGAATGGGCGGTAAGAAGAAGAACGCTGTTTTTCTACGTGGTGAACGCTGACTGCCTTGAAGTTTTGAAAAACAAACGGAAATACACAACTGACTTAACACTTAAGCAGCTTATCTATTATTCAATGTTGTATTTGGTATACATTTATTGTAAATTTTAAAGAATAGAAAGTGGAGAAACAAGAGCTTCTTTTAATAGTATGAACCAATATATACATAAAAATGCATTTTTATTAACGATTTTTCGAGCTTTCTGGCCAACTTTTTTTTACATTTGGATGGAAGCTCGAAAAGATCGTGATTAACTATAACTAACTATTGGCATTTCAGTCTCGGAAGACTAGAATGAAGTTTTTGTGCTCCTGGAGTTACAGCACCTCCTGTGACTGTGAAGTCCGATGTTTGAAAAACAGCCTCGACGTCGTATTTGAAGGCTGTCCCTGAAGATGTTGATGTGCCGGTGCTTTGTTGCCGCTGTTTTCTTCTGGACTCTTAGCTCCATGGTATTGTGTCATGGTGACTTCTGGCATGAGCAATCCTCTACGGAGAGTCTGCCGCGGTCCTGAGTCGAAAATTATCCCAGCTGGAAGGGGCAATGCCAAAGCATCTGAGATCCTTATTGCAGACATCCTTGAATCGCAGCTGGGAGCAACCAATCTGTCTCTTACCAGACGAAAGCTCTCCATAGAGGATGTCTTTCCGATTCGTCCATCATCCATCCGACGTACATGACCCAGCCCTCGGAGACGACGTTGTCTCAGTAGAGAACTCAAGCTGGGGAGTTGAGCTCTCTCTAGAACTGCTGTGTTAGTGATCCTGTCCCTCCAGGTGATGCCCAGTATACGGCTAAGGCAGCGAAGGTAGATCTTTAATAAATTGTTAGAGGAGACGTGCCTTTTATTTAATTCTACATGTATAGATAAAAAGGCACACATACATTCACATAGATAATCAAGCAATATCTGTAATATTTGTAATTTTACATATTATTTCTCTTTGACAATTATACATTTAAATGTATGGGTGGCATTATTCGACTTAATTTTTTTCTTGTGCATTATATTTAATAACCAATTATTGGTTTTCAGCGATTTTTGAAAGATTTTTTTTGTATGGTAGTTTCAGAATAACTCCGGAATATTCTTTTAGTTGTAACTAAAGCACAGAAAAGACAATAAGTATTACAAATGTTGTCAGTTTTGCTATTCCGTATATTATAAGAATCAAACATTACTATTCAACAATAAAAATTACAAATTCTTTTAAAAATATTAACATATCGTGGATCGGAAATTTTTTAGTTCACCTGAATTCTAAAATTCATATATATTCGAGAAAAATTCGATTTCTACACACAAAAAAAGATTTTTAGACATTAAAAAAAAATATTTAAGCACACAAAAGATTGAAAATCTCTTTAAAAAATTTTTTTTCTTGACAATTTAATAGAATATAATTAAAAAAGCAAAAAAAAAGTTTTCAAATAATAATATTATGACATTTTTTTGCATTTTTTATTTTAGAATTCATGAATTTTTACTACAAAAACTACTGCGTTGTATATTATACAATTTTTTTTAATATACTCATTCAGACTCTTATCTTTATGGAAAAAAAGTAAAAACGTTTCCCCTAATATATTTTAGGAAAAAACTTCAGATATATTTACATCCAAAGGTAAATAGTTATGGAAATTTTCGTGAAAATCGAACTATTAATAGATTTTTCATAGAATTTTTAAAAATCCTCTTATCGTAACTTGTTTTTAGCTACGTTAAATGTCAATTGATTTAACAGTGCAAAAATGAAAACATTGTTTTTCAATCATAATTTTCATTATTTCCGTAAGCTGAAATATTTTTTTAAACATCGTTGAGTTTGTTTAATGTTTCTTCTTTCGAATGGAAAATTTTTTTTTAATATTAATTTTTATGCAAGTTCCATTGTGCTAAATAGATAGGAGACGAAACTGTTGCATGTTACTTATATGAAGGCGGGAGGATGAAAGAAAATTTGTAATGAAAATGGAAGTACCAGTTGCACCACAGTTATTTGACAATAAAAAGGTTTTAGGACTCTTTCTTGGGAGCTAAATATTTGGCAGGAGTCTTGTGTTGAATTTATAACATTTACCTTCCTGGGCAATTATGACAACATACATGTAGAAAAATGATAGTTTATAGAGTATCGTTTCCTTGTATGGTATAAATATAAAAACAATTCACGATGAAGTAATAACAAACTTAATAGAAGAGAATACATAACATGACAGGAGAGACAAAGAAGAGCTTATAATTAGTTGTATAAGAGAAATGTCCTAATAGGAAAATAATATTTTTGTAGATAAAGTCTTGAGACTTCTGGAAAAAAGGAAAATATAAACACTAATATGTTGAGTATGTTCTCGTGTGCCATGTGACACGAAATGCTGTGAACACAACCCCCTGTCATGTAGACAGGAGATGCAACTGGTGCGTGTTACTTATATGAAAGTGAGAGAATGAAAGAAGATTTGACTTTGGTGCCTCTAATTTCATATTACTGCTCGCTACGCCACATAGCGCCTACTGGTAGACACAGAACTTGGGTTCCTTATTCTATCTATCTATCTATCTATCTATCCCAGTCTGCTGATATCTTTCTTTCTGTCTCTCCCTACATAAAAATGTGACTATAATATATCAAGGGCTATGATTTCCAGATTATGGCAGTAATTGCAACAACAGAATACATTTCATAGAAAGTAAATGTTTACGAAAACATTGTAGTAAAAAATAGTAAGACTAATGCTATTGCAGTTTTACAAAGTAAATACAGCAAGAGAAGATAAATTGAAACATCATTTACAGGAATGTTGTGTGCTTCATAGGGTGCTGTAGTTTACGTGTGACGACCGTGTTTAATGGGCGGATGTGACTTGTGGTTGTTGGCTTTGCTTCGTTCAATCACGTTGATCTGCACACATTATTGTTTATATAGCCAACACGCAGATGAAGTTGTAGACATGTTTGGAGTTGACTTCCGGTTATTTAGGAATGTGTGTTTATTCATTTCCTTTTTTTAACTCCTCTGAATTATCTATAATAGACAAAGGTCATGAAATTGTGGCAAATATACTTATACGTTTACTCTATCGACGGTATAAATTTCACTGCATAGCAAAAGGTGATTTTTGTACACAAGCCAGATAAGTTAACATACGAGGGTGAGTAAAAAGTAATGCAATTTTCTTTATTTCATTTGAAGTTGCTTTTATAAAACTAAAGTCTATATTGAGACCCTAACGAGCAAGAATCCGACGAGTAAGACCCAACTTGCCAATCGAAAATGTCACCCTTCTGCATGACAATACTCGAACACACACAAGCATCAGGGCAAGGGAGAAATCGCTTCATTCGGGTGGATAACTTTACTGCATCCTCCATACTCACCAGATTTAGCGCCTTCAGACTATCATCTCTTCGGCCTCATGAAAGAAGGTTTGAGAGGCAAACATTATTCCAGTGACGAGGAAGTGAAATCTGTAGGGAAGAAGTGTCTCAAAGAACAGTCAACATAATTTTACGGGGCAGGGATGCATGCTCTCATTCGAAGGTGGAACATTATTATTGAGGGAAACAGTGACTATGCAGAGAAGTAGGGATGTGATTCACAGAGGACCAGCTTCATTTTCATGTATGATACATGTTCCTGTGATGGTAATTATATATGTCCTAAACAAAATGGTATTACTTTTTGACAAACCTATGTTGAGAAGTAGGGATGTGATCCATAGAGGACCGGCTTCATTTTGATGTATGATACATGTTCCTGTGCTGGCAATTATATATGTCCTAAACAAAATGGTATTACTTTTTGACACCCTCGTATTTTCGGGCAGTGTTCAACGAGCAAAAGTCATTGTTTTCTTTCTCTGTATTGTAGAGTAGCCTATTATGCTTTTTCTGTGAGTAGATGAACTGGTCCATGACTAGTTGTTTACTGCTATTTAGAGTAGTAAGAGAAACTTAACGTAAACCTTCTCTGGTTTCCGTTTTAGAGGCTTCAGCCTCTAAACTTCAGAGTTTAGTTAATCGCATGATCCTAGGCAGCACTTTGCCACCTCGTCTAAAAGAGACAGGACTGGGTTTATTTTCCGGTGCTTGGGCGCCCCAAAAGGGAAATGCTAACGGGATCCACACATTTTTTTTCGACTAGACAACGCATGAGCTTCTGTTTGTGCGTGGCTTCCCACATTTAAAAGGCGTTGTTTCGCATCCTGGTGGTAGTGGGGGTTTAAGGTAAATATAAACTTGCAGAGACAACGCACCTGCCCACACTGCCTTGAGTATCTGGCCCAGAAGAACATCACTGTGCTAAAGCAACCTCCTTACTCGCCCGACCTGGCTCATCAAGAGAACCAGTTTTGAGAATGTGCACGACATCAAAAAGGTCGTGACTACAGAGCTACGGAGAATCCCTGAAGATTTCTCCAAGAGTGCATGCAAGCGTGGCAGAGAAAGATGAGAAAGTGCATTAGACTACAGGGGGATTACTTTGAAGGGGATAACTTGTAGTTGTAGTTGTAGTTTGGATTTGAAATAGATTTTTTGTGACACCTGTCCTGGAACTTTTCTGACATACCTCGTAGGTTCCAGTATGCAACACTCTGTAAAGACGGCTAGATTTCAAAGCATTAGTATTTTGGCTCCCCAGAGTATTTTTGTTGTATAAACATATGTAATTGTAAAATTAAGGTAAATACAAAGTTGCGGAGACCTTTTTGAGAACCGTCTATGTAATATCAATTCTTAGAACTCTGCTGTGAAGTGCTAATCTGTATGTACTAGTATACCGAAACATTCTAGCTTCCAGTGTAAAGACTATGTTTTGACGGCTAGATTTCAAAGCATTAGTATTTTGGCTCCCCAGAGTATATTTGTTGTATAAACATATGTAGTTGTAAAAAATTGTAATTCTGACGCGATATAAATATCTGTAGAAGAAAGAAGATCTTTTCAGAAAATGATAAAACCAGATATTTTAAGATGATCTTAGAATACAGTGAACCTTTAAGCTGTGATTTATTATCAACTTCTTATGAGTTTTGTGGTTTTATGTCATGATGCACAACACGACTGATCTCCATATCACATTTGCAATGACGTTGGTTGGCATTTTGCAATAATTATATAAAGCCCCTTCTCCCTCCCCTCTCTCTCTATCCCCCTCTCTCTCTACATTAAGTAAACAAAAATAAGATTCTTTAATGAGGCACTCAAGACACCCAGTTATCATCTTATCTCTTTTAACCTACTGAATTACCCGTCTATACCGAGTAAGAGATCAACAATTGGATTGCAGACACACACAGACGAACAGACAGATGTTAAACATTTCTTCTAATTATTTTTTTTGAAGCAATGTCAATTTTTTGTTAGCAATTAAAAAATCATAATTATAACTTTTTAGATAAATTAACAAAACGAAAAAAAAAAATGCCAATTATATTTTCATATCATCTTATGAAGTTAATATTAATTTTTGAAAAAATTAACTGGATTTTACAGCGAAAGTGACACTTAAGTGATTTATTAATTTAAATATTTTTGCTTTTTTTCCCGGATTGTTAATTATAATTAAGCAATAATGCTATATAATTATTTTACAACTCCCGTTTGAAAAAATAACTTGTAAATTTAATTAGTAATGCTGAATTAAATGTGACTAATTATTGTATCGCGAGATGGAAAGATACACAGAAGAATGGTGTTCTTAATACATTAAAAAAAAAACACCTAAAAAATAAAACAAAAGAAAAAAAAAACGATTTAGTATCTATCTATCTATCTATCTATCTACTATCAAACTTAGATAGATAGATAGATAATTATCTATCTATCCAACTGAGATAGATAGATTATCTAAACTAATAAAAATATGCACCCTCTGCCAAACGCAAGTACTTAAGTTTTAATGTAATAAAATATTATACCAAATTAGAAATACTTACGAAACTAAATAAGAACGCATGTAAAAAGAGTAAACATATTTTTATTTTGTTTTGATTGATTTCTCTATAAAAGTATTCATATGATTTCTTTTAATAAAACAATATTATAAATCAATAACACCAAGTAGTTATTTATCAAAACATGTTTTCTTAAAACCATATACAATGTAAATCTTTATTTCTTAGTAATATATGAAACACATTGTTGGATTATAAACTCATTAATAACATATGCTGTTTTGTAGCAAATCAAACATAGCTAGTCTTTAATAGAGACAACGTTAATACATAATAATCATTGAGGGTATGACGTAAATAACTAAGGGAATTTTGACGTCGGTAGTGACTTAATTTCGGTTACAAACAGACATATACTCTTCATTATCATCATCATGTAGCACGGATATCCATGGCAATCTGTCACCAACTGCCCCATTCATTCATTACCCTCGGAAGGTCATCTGTGCGGCATCCAGTATCCGTACAGAGCTGGTCAATGTACGTATTTGCTGGACAGCCCATGCTGGCGTGCCCATATGCTGGCTTCCATAGGAAAACATCACTTATGAGTTCGTCCTTGCTTCTCCAGTAGTGTCCAGCGTGTCTTGTTTGTCTTACTTGTTTGGGTGATATGGGGTAAGTGGCCGGTTTCTGGTGGGGTGTGTTTCTATGTCTTGTTTAAGATGGCAGGCAGCATTCTTACCTTACTCTCTAGTCGCTTCGTTAGGGTCCAGGTGGTGCAGCCATACAGTAGTACCGATACAACTACAGCCTGGAAGAATTGTTGCTTTAACTTGTCTTTGAGATCGGATTTCCATATGATTGACATGACTATTTATAGCAGACCATGCTTTTCCTATGCGTGCATTAACATCTCTTTTTGTAGATGAGATATTACTGCCTAGGTACATGCAAGAGCAGCTGATGTGTTCTGAGGGCGACGGCAATAATCTCTTTCCTAACAAATTTGTTGACGTGAACACTATTAACGCCATCTTCACCGATGGCACATTCACGTTACAAAATCTTATCAAGGTAGTCGACGAAAAATACATTTGATAGTAATATGGCATTCGTTACAATTCATTAACTTACAGAAATACATTGCAAATGATTTTACAATAAAAGTGATTTTATTATAGACTTGTTTAAAGGCCACCCTCAGTTGTCTTGTCGATCAGCGTGACATTTATAAAAATTATATCATAATTAGGAGTATTGGGTATCATCATAGTAGGGAATATATTTAGTCGAGTCTTCACTTACCACAGTCCAATATACCAGCATTAGTATATCTGTAATACAATAACACTAAATAAACAGAAGGAAAGACAAGATAAACTCATTTTCACATACAGGGACATTTAATATATACATGCAAAATCTATTAAAAAAGAATACAAAAACATGTTCCAACAAATAAAATACGTATATATTGTTCTATGAACAAGCAGTATGTGAAAGGAGGGCAAAATGGTAAAGGTTTTTTGGTTGATGAGATGGTTAAAAACAGTCATAGCCGTACTGGCTCAAGGCGAGGCAAAAGACACGTCTATCCTGTTCAAAGAACTGAGGCAAAAGAGAATGAGTGTGAACTTTTGGGATAGAACGAGGCGCCCGACGTATATGCTCATTCTCCAAGTTAGGTTGAAGACAGCCTTCTGGTTGGACGCATAATTGTTATGTAATGGTGGTGACTTAAGAGCCATGATAGTAACCTATGTAAATTAGCACGGAACGTTTTAAGCAAGAATTCTGAGTTAGAGGAAAACGGAAAAGTTTAAATGATGATTAAGTACAGACACATGGCATAGTTTGATTGGAATGAGCGAATGATACGTGGCGAAGAGAAGAAATGAAAATTGGGAGGTCAGAGTGTGAATTGAGTCTGGGAGATGGTGCGGAGAGAGCAAGACATGAACTTCTTGTTCTCGGCAGTTGTGATTTTGGGCGAAATAAAATACTCATGAGTAAAAAGAAATTGTCTTGTGTTATTACTAAAAACTATAAATGGCACAAGGCAAGATATCCATCAACCTCCAAGTTGATACAGTCTCTTTGATATAGAACTGCCAGTCAACTGAACAGCAGCCCAGTAACCAGGATCTCCCGATGTAATAACGGACCAGATAGATAAGTATACAAATATTTCTACTAAAGTAAGAGCTGTAAAGTAACAAATGTTTTAACACGTCATCTCTCCATTCGGAAATGAGTGCCAGGCGTAACGAAGAGTTGACACGTTATTATCTCCAGTCCGACAAGGAGAGTGTAGTGTTACATAATGCCGTCGTGCTATTCTCCATGCGTATTTAAGTTTGAGTGTTGTATATAAGTGTTTTATAATTTGCTCCAAGGATTGTGTTTATATTGGTTTGTTGGTTGGTTTTGAAGGCTATCACAATGCAAGTGTAAAGACAAATGAGGTAACTATGATGTTGTTTGTTTACCTTTGATTTATTCTTAATATTTCGAGATAAAGATAAGGAGATCTTACACTGCATTTCAAATTATTAACGAGTGGACCTTTTTCATTTTGAAAAAAAAAAAAAAAAACTGTCAGAATCTAACAAAATTTCACAGTATAATGGGGATAGATATATGCATAGGCTGTATAAAAACTGTATTGTTCTGTGCAACGGGAAACAAACAGTGGCCATTTGCAATAATAACACAATATAGAAGTGTTTCAGACTATTAATGAATCTCATAATCATGCAATTATGGGTTGCAAATATGACTTTATCCGTTCTGATGACCTTTTGATAAAAAACTTTTGGTTATTTCCTATAAGTGTAACATAAACAAAGGGGAACCACTCTTGACTGATAAATTGTTTATTTTCTTTATTGATCTACTAGGGAAAAAGAAGTCGGGGTTAGGGTTAGGGTTAGGGTTTAGGATTAGTTTAGGTTTAGGCTTTAGGGTTAGGGTTAGGGTTTAGGCTTAGATTAATGGGAAAATAAATAATTTTTCAGTCAAGAGTGGTTCCCCTTTGTTTATGTTACACTTATAGGAAATAACCAAGTTTTTTTAATATACTAAGTTTTCCTTAACTGTTTGTTCAATTCACTTTTGTCAAGACAGAAAGAAAAAATTTTACTAAAAAAAAAAATGATAATTGTTTTCTGGAAATTTAAAATACTATGTAATTATTCATGTATATGCACTTTTTCCCACATGTTTAAGCCTAAAACTTAGGGATGCGTATTATACACAAAAACTAAATATCAACTTTTTATCCAGGTATTTGTTGGCATCCTTCCGCCCATTGAAGACGATGGCGTAGTGTCCACTTTTTTTTTCATCTGCAACTGCGTTAGTGGCTGAACAGACCAATTTTTTAATGGCAATCTCTGGTGCAGTGATTGCAAACAAACGGTGATGCTTGTTGGAGATGCTGTTGTCTCTCCTTCCTTATGGCTCTCTTTTTTGAGGCGGCTTCTTTCTTCTCTTTTTCACTCATTTTCGTTCCTTGTTTGACGAGGAGACGCAAGGTCGTACAGTCTTCGGCATAATCCTCCCATGTGTTGATGTCGATGTGGCATGTCTCACTTGCAGACACATTTAAAGCGCAGGCGTGGTCTAACTACCGGTCGGGTGCCCTCTACTAACTCACTATTACCATATTCAGGACAGCAAGAAAATGTTTTACTAAATATTTAAAACAAAAAAGAAAAAAAGGCTATTTAATAAAAAAAAAATGATGTATCAAAAATAGAAATATGTCTTCGTGTTCATTATAAAGAGCAAAAATGGATGCGGAGAGGTACGACCCGAGACGATCTCAGACGATGAAGAAAGACCCAGAGAACCCAGTACGGCTAGCAACGAAGCTGAGAAGCTTAATAATTCCATGTCAAATCATCCAGAAAAAAAGTAAAATTGTGACCCACACTTTGAATTTTTCTGAAATTTTGTACAGGTGTGAACTATGTTAAAGTTAGATATTCCCCAAAATTTGAGCTTCCAATTCTAAAAATTGGCGGAATTATGTCGATTTTTATCTCTCCAAATTTGAGGGGGGGGGGGTCACAAAATATGGCGACTTTTTGTAATCTATTTTTGTCTGAAAATGAGTTCTATAGCTTCCCTACTCCTAAAAACTGGTTTATAAAAGCATTTTTATCTGAGGAATCCAAAAATGCTATTGAAAAAGTCTGAAAGTTAACCAATTTTAAGTTATTCATGATTTCTGATTTTTTCATAGCAAGATCAATATTCTGATGTGGCACTGCATCTATGACAAGTATTTTTTCTATTATTATTTCATATCTATTGAACATTATTTGTACCAAAAACTTATTTTACAGACAAAAATAGATTACAATCGCCATTTTTCGCGACCCGCCTCAAATTTGGAGAGCTAAAAATCGACATAACTCCGGCAATTTTTTGAATTGGAAGCTCAAATTTTGGGGATTGTCTAACTTTAACATAGTCCACACCTGTATAAAATTTCAGAAAAAATTGAAGTGTGGGTGACAATTGTACTTTTTTTTCTGGGTGATTTGACATGGAATTGCCCAAATGCTAACAAACAACATTGCTTTATTTCTTCTTTACACTTGCATTAGTGATAGCCTTTAAAACCAACCATCAAAGATGTATACATCAAAGATAGAAATATGTCTTCGTGTTCATAATAAAGAGCAAAAATGGATGTGGAGTGATACAGACCGAGACGAACTGAGACAATGAAGAAAGACCTACAGAACTCATTACGGCTTGCAACGAAGCTGAGAAACTTAATAGAAGTTGAAGAAGAGGCAGATAAGATAACGTGATAAAAAGAAATGATAATAAGACTATTCAACACCCAACATTAACTTCTCACCAGAAATCTTCCATATATTTTCATTGTTGTCATTTACAAAGCTTTGTTTAGTCTTGTGCAGAGGCCTTTGTCTGTTTAAAGTAGATTTTGTAACTAAATTATAACCACCCAAGTACTGAACAGCCTCATTGCTGCTTAACTTTGCTGATCTTGCGAGAAAATCGTTCTCAATATGATTTACATACAAAAGTATCGAAATCAGCTGTATTTACCAAGATAGAAACGAAGAATTAATGGAATGTTATTTTTTATCAGAATACAAGGTGTGCCATAAAAGCACCAAGTTTGAAGCTGAACCAAGATATAAATGAAGAATGAATTGAACGTTCATTTTCTTTTCAAAATTCAAGGTGTGTCTTAAAAGTGTCGAGTTTGAAGCTGTATTTACCAAGATAGAAATGAACAACGAATTGAACGTTAATTCTTTTCAGAATACAAGTTGTGTCATAAAAGTGCCGAGTTTGAAGCTGTATTTACCAAGATAGAAATGAAGAATGAATTGAACGTTAATTTTTCAGAATATAAGTTATGTCATAAAAGTGCCAAGTTTGAAGCTGTATTTACCAAGATAGAAATGAAGAATGAATGGAACGTTATTTTTTTTTCAGAATATAAGATGTGTCAAAAAGTACAAAAAATCTCGATACTTTTTTGGCACACATTGTATATATAAATTTTTCTCAAAGTATCAAATCACTTTAACTTCTATCCGGCCACTTCATCGTATGGTGACCCCAGCTTTTTATTCTATTAATCAAGAGGTTTTTGAACCGTTTATTTTACATGATCATTAGCTATGCATTTTATTAGATAATGTTCTATACAGGAGATACCACATGGTGTGATAACTCTCATACATCGTTTATTGCTGATAAAATGTTTTGTGAATTCCGATGTTAGTACTTTGGTGCAGTTATTCCAGATTTAACTATCTGTAACCTTAATTACAATATATAAATCTGAATAATTAATAGAATAAATACACCATTTTCTTGTTCTTTTTTAATATTAAAAGCTCCGGGTGGTCTGCAAGAAGTTACCAAAATAGTTCAAATGAATTCTTGCCTTGGATAGTTTTCATATAGTAATCCTAAGGCGTCATTCAAGTCACCACTTGTTTAAAAAAAGAACCTTTGACGTTGACCGATAAAACGAGACAGCAAATATGTTCTTCTGCTTAATATTACGTTCTCATCTAGAAATTCACATGAAAGCCTCGTTAGAAAAATCAACTGATGAGATGAACACATTGCGTTTCCAAAAACGTTGTTTCCATTGTAATTGATACACTTGGTCTGCTTCAAAGACATTTTACTGTTTCTTTTTGTCTTCAACTGTTTCTTTTTTGAGTTTTTTTCTCTCTCCTCACATTAAAACGTTTGGGATAAACTTTCACCAATTGTTATGACTGTCATTTCCGCAAATGACAATAAAATTTATCGTTTTTGGTTGTTATGAATCGACGAGAAAACCAGAAACCGCTTTTATTTTTCGTCAAAGCAGATGTAAAGATTTCCATCAAAAACATCAAAAATTCCCTTTCTTCTTTGCGAATTCTTGTAACTCGAATGTCATGAGGAAAACGTTTTTGTAAACAAACATTAAAGCTTATTAGTCCTAATCTTGTCTTTTTTTACACAGTAAATAAATGTTTTACTTTTATTTTTATGTGGAGATTTGTCAATCATTATTAGTATTCATTTTTACTAGTATTTTCTTTCATATGTTAATTTTAGTTGCTTTTTATCGTAAGACATAATAATAAATTGTAAGGAAACAAAAATAATTGTCTTCCCTTGAATTGTAGACGTACCTTCCCACATTATATATCCGTTGGTTCTCGTCGTGTACGGGACAAGAAGTCCCTCGAATCCTCGCTTGTTGAGCGAAGTGGACGTTTTTCACTTCTGTTCGTTGAACAGAATAGAGACATTTATCTCCAACCCCGTACTCGCTATTGAGATAAAAACTCACCAAGAAAAGTAAGACATCACAATATTTTTACGTTATTGTTGGAACATTTTATGGTATATAAGCCGTGCTGCAATCCACCACTTAAATTTATATACTAAGCGAGGTAACGTGGTTTAAACCTCATCCAATCAACAACCCGAATTCACGGTTGTTTAAGTATTTAATCGCTGATATGACGTCCATTTGCACTCATTGACGAACGACCTGCAATACTGAGGAGCACCAAAGAACAACCAAAGGATCATACCCAATATTAAGGGACACCAAGGAGCAACATGAGGATATTTCACTAAGGATCACGTTATTCTTAACACAGAGGATCTCCGATGGACAAGTGCCCATGCTTGAAGCCTAAGAATGGCTACAAAAATCGTAACGCTTATTGTTGTGAGGTTTTAAGGGGTCAAATAAGAACAAAACGACGGGTAACAAATGTAGGAAAATGTATTAACAAAAGTAGACAAATACAATACAGAGAAGTGGGAATTACGTCCGACAAATAGAATTGTGAGCTGACTCGCATTGGCTTACTCTCAGCCACAATTGTCCCTGTTACTTATAGTAACCCGTCGGCGCATTCCATTAGTCTTATAGGGTGTATCCTATAACACCCCTCCTAAGATTTCACTCCACAGGAGTCTTAATATCTTTTTCTCTTGGGTTTATGTTGATAAACTCCGTCGCTCTTCGTTTCCTTGAAGAATGGCGTTGTTGAGGGGCTGCTTGTGGGGTAGGTAAGCTAAATGTGTCATATATGACATCCATTACCTCCTCTTGTTCCGGGGACCGCTGTTAACATCCTCCGTCAAGCGTTTTCTCAATTGATTTAGGTGTCTCTTATGGGAAAACTTGGGACCATCGACAATATACACCATATTGCCGATCCTCTTTGTATCTTTCCCAACTCCAGAAAGACTTGTTGTTACGGAACACCTGGAAGTATATTTTCTCAGCAGGGAGGTACCGCTTCTTTGGCACCGTCGTAGATCTTCCTGGTTTTGTCTGTCTCGGGAGCAGTTTGTCGAAAACAGACCTTATCTTACGCGCAAACATTACCTCGACCGGAGAAAATGACGAAAGTGTATTTTCGTTCGGCGTAATCCTGTACACCTGAAAAAACTGCTGAAGCGCTTTTTCGGTAGGTGTACCTTTGGCCTTCTTTAGGGCTCTCTTTAGTGTGTCCACAAAGCGTTCAGCTTGACCGTTGGACCTCGGGTGGTACGGAGGGATGGTTATGTGATCGATTTGAAACGTATCACAGAATTCTTTGAAGTCTCCGGACGTGAATTGTGTGGCATTGTCCGACACTAAACAGTCTACAACGCCAAAGCGAGCGAACAGTTCGTGCAGTGCGCTTATGGTCATTTCAGTAGTCGGGCTTTTGCATCGAAATACTTCCGGCCATTTCGAGAAACTATCAACTACTATTAAATAATAATAACCCTCCAGTGGTCCCGCAAAGTCGACGTGAATACGTGCCCATGGGCGGTCTGTTTTAGGCCAAGGACTGAATTTTATTGGGGGAGCCTTAGCTGCTAAAACACAACCCATGCATTCTTTCACCATGCACTCTATGTCTTTGTCCATGTTTTGCCAATATACATAGCTCCGCATTAAACTTTTCATCCTAGTAATGCCAGGATGACCCATATGAAAATCCTTCAGGATCCTTTTTTGTAGCGTAGCTGGGATGACCACTCGTTCGCTGTATAGCAGTACCTCATCGCATATGGAGAAGGCATCTGGACTTTGTTGGTCTTTTTGTGCTAGCTTATTCTTCATCTGTATTATGAACTCATCGTTCACTGCCTCCCGTTTTATTTCGTCAAGAGTTACTGGGAGTTCCCTTATCGTGTTGCACAGCGAAGTTTTTAAATCCCTTTCCGTTCGAAGGGAAGCAATCACGGTGTCTTCCTGGGGTTCACTCTGTTTGGGTATCAATCTAGAGAGTCCATCTGCGTGACAGAGTTTCTTAGATGGGAGAAATTCCATGTTGAAATTATAATTTAGGTGGATCGTCCCCCATCTTTGCTGTCTATTCGCCGTGTGTGTAGGCAGACCCTTTTTTGAGCCGAAGATGGTAAGTAAGGGCTTATAAGGGTAAGTAAGGTCTGTAATCTGAAATGTCGACCGTGAATGTAACGGTGGAACTTGGTTACTGCAAATATTATCCCGAGTAACTCCTTTTCAATTTGGGAATAATTTTTCTCCACTGGAAGAATGGTTCTTGATGCGTGGGCAATGGGTTTATGTGACCCGTCCGGCATTTTGTGTAAAATGCATGCTCCGATGCCATATGAGCTGGCGTGGCTGGAAACAATAATCTCTAGGTCTGGGTTGAAGTGTGAGAAACAAGTCCGACGTCAAAATTTCTTTGATTTTTTCGAATGCTCTATGGCATTCGGGAGTCCATTCCCAGGCCTTGTCCTTTTTTAAAAGTTCATTTAGCGGGGCACGTAAATCATGCATATTAGGAATAAAAGTATGGTAGTAATTAGTAAGTCCTAAAAAACTTTGTAGTGACGAAACATTTTGTGGAGCCGGCATTTCTTTGATGGCTAAGACCGTTCTGGATCTGGCCGTCTTCTCTCTTTGTCGATTATGTGCCCGAGGTATTTTATTTTCTCCATGAAGAAGTCGCACTTAGATTCTTTTAGTTTGAATCCGTAGTCCTGAATCTTTTTGAAAACTTGGTGGACATGTTGTTTGTGCTGCTCCATATCTTGACTTTTTATTAAAATGTCGTCCAAGTAGGCGATTGAAAAATCGAGTCCGCCCAGCATCGTATCCATTACTTGCTGAAATATTGCTGGGATGATCTTGATCCCAAATGCCAACCGTTCAAACTTATATAATCCCCGATGGGTATTAATACAAAGCAGTTTGGAGCTTTCTTCTTCGACGGGTATTTGTGGATAAGCGTCACTAAGGTCGATTTTTGAAAAAATCTTTCCCCCACTCATTTTTGTAAATATTTCATTTGGCTCTGGTAGAGGGTAATGATAATCCTTAAGGACAGCGTTGAGCCCCGTGGAGAAATCGACGCAAACGCGGATTTCTTTGGATTTCTTTTTTACATAGACGGCCCACTAGTTATATTCAATTTTTGAAAGAATGCCGGTCTTCTCCAGTCTATCCAGCTCTTTGTTGATCTGTTCTAATGAGGCAAATGGCACATTTCTTTTCTTTTAAATACTAGCTGGATATTATCCTGTAATGCGAGTTTAGCAGTCATTTTAGTGACCATCAGAAAAAACGTCAGGAAAAGTTTTTTTCAATTCTTCTATTAATTTTTCTGACTGGCCGTTGAATTTTTTATTTTCTGGCAAAAAGTGTTAATGGGCGAATTCCACAACTCAAATTTTTGCATAGCGTCTGTGCCGAATAAATTGTTTGTATTTTTTAGAACAAACATTTTTAATTTCTGGTTTGCCCGTTTAAAGTTACATTGGTGATAATTTCACCTTCGAATTCGATTTTTTCCCCCATGACAGATCTGGCTATTTTTTTTGTTCTTAACATCGTCGGTTTACCAAGCTTTTTCCAAGTATAAGCGTTGATAATCGTTAAGTCCGACCCAGAATCTAATTGGAGTTTTACGTTTCTGCCTAAAATTTGTACCAGTACATATTTTCTTATGTTACGGCCATCTTGCTCGACTGACTTTGTCGTTTTTATGCTGCCTTTTCCGGATTTCTTTTTCCTGCAGTGAGAGGCCTTGTGCCTAACACGGTCACAATTTAGGCATTTCTTGTTCCGGTACCAATGAAGGGATCCACATCCAGATCAAGGATTAGGGGGCAAATCGTCGTGTATCTTCTTAGGTGAAGAAGGAGTAACTTGTTTTTTGGGGGAGGTCTGAATTTGTTTCTATTATCACGCAATTTCCCAATGTGTCCTACAGCAGACTGTTCGATATTTTTTGAGTCTTGTTTTAAACTGACAAACCTTTGCGAGTCTTCTGCCAATTGTTGCAGAGTCAAGGTGGGCTCGTTTTCCAGCTTATTTAATACCCTTCGCCTAATTTCAGCGTCTTTCGCTGATACTAAACCCTGGCAATAAATTAGACATTTAAAATTGTCAGAGCTTAATTCAGACAGCTTAAAATCGTCACAGTGTTTATTAACTGTTGATGCAAAGGTTGTATAATCTTCGTTTTCCTTTGAATTAAGTTCATGCACTTCCAACGTTTATGGAATAATGAAGTCTTAGGGCTAAACAATTCTGTTAAGAGTTTGATAGCTTCTGAAAACGTTAATTCGCTGGTCTTTCGGGGCAAAATATAGTCAACAAATCTGGTGTGCTCAGTCGTACCCAGTTTGCGTAATAGAAGGCGGACCTTTTTCGATCCGTCCAAGTAGCACAGTCGGTCGAATATAAGTCCTCGTATCGTCTGTAATACGATTCAAAACTTATATCTTCATCTGGTGCGTAAGTAAAAGTTTCTATCGCTGTCCAGATAGCATTCTGTGTAAACGCGTTCTCGTTGTCTGCGTTTTGGCCCTTGTCCGTTATAGCTTTCATTATTTCAATCAATTTTGTTCAGTTTGCAATTGCCTCTCCTGGAATGTCTTTGTAGATCAATTTGCTGCTGTTCAGTTTTCTGTTCGATTTCTAACTGCCTTTTCTGTAGCTCAATTTGCTGCTGTTGTTGGTATTTAATTATTTCTATCATTTGTGCCTTAAAATCCTCCATGTTAGTAATATGTAAAACGAACCAAAAAAGTTTTGAGAGAGAGAAAAATAAAAAAATTCTGTTATGAATCCAGAAAAGTTTTTTTTTTTTTGTACAACTTACTTTTTTTCAGCAAGTGTTATTTTCTCTGCTAATAGATCCTTGAACAAAAACGGCTTTTTGCTTATTTGGACTGACGAGTTCTTATAAAAAGAATTTCTCTTTTGCAGAGCTGCTACGATTTTCTCGTAATCCAGATGTTGCGGTTTCGAATTTCAGTGTAGCTTGGTTCACTTTTTTTTTCTTTTTAGGTTCGATTACTTCATGACGTTCTTTAGAGTCTTTTGGGAGATCCTTAATCGTCTCTTCCAAGTTTTGTGTCGTTACAAAACGATAGTTGTGTGTGAAGTCTTTTGAATCCTGCTTCGCTGGTGGTGTTGTTGTTGTAAACGATAAACCTGCGTAAGTTACTTCGAATCCGCGTCGCCAGTTTGTTGTGAGGTTTTAAGGGATCAAATAAGAACAAAACGACGGGTAACAAATGTAGGAAAATGTATTAACAAAAGTAGACAAATACAATACAGAGAAGTTGGAATTACGTCCGACAATCAACCACCCGAATACGCAGTTGTTTAAGTATTTAATCGCTGATATTGACAGACGTCCATTTGCACTCATTGACGAACGACCTGCAATACTGAGGAGCACCAAAGAACAACCAAAGGATCATACCCAATATTAAGGGACACCAAGGAGCAACATGAGGATATTTCACTAAGGATCACGTTATTCTTAACACAGAGGATCTCCGATGGACAAGTGCCCATGCTTGAAGCCTAAGAATGGCTACAAAAATCGTAACGCTTATTGTTGTGAGGTTTTAAGGGGTCAAATAAGAACAAAACGACGGGTAACAAATGTAGGAAAATGTATTAACAAAAGTAGACAAATACAATACAGAGAAGTTGGAATTACGTCCGACAAATAGAATTGTGAGCTGACTCGCATTGGCTTACTCTCAAGCCACAATTGTCCCTGTTACTTATAGTAACCCGTCGGCGCATTCCATTAGTCTTATAGGGTGTATCACCTATAACACTTATTTTACATATTGCTTGTTTATGGTATATTTCATCTGCTGGGACAGTTTGTTTAGAATTGTAATACTTTTTACACGTGACTATTAAATGTATTATATGTTTATATGAGCATTTCTTTTTCATTTATTCAGTGTTAGTGTTTCAATGGATACACTAAATCTAATATTGGAAACTAGTGAGTAGGGAGACGACTGAACACCGGTAAAGTATAACTGGTATTAATTCCGATAAAATTAATTTTCATTAATTTCATCTTCCAGTAGATGCCGTCAACTGTGGGTAAAATTGTAGTATATACTAGACTCTCTAGCCTTGGTTGGCAATCAGTCTAAGAGAAGAATAACTGAGTTCAATCCCAATATCTGGAGTTCCTAAACGAACGACAACCTACAAAGCTTAGGGATATGCTGAGGATCTGCAAAGAGAGTGAGCTGAAATCCCGCATGGAATTTGTAAAAACTTGGTAACCAACTACAGGAAACGTCTGGCCGATGTGCTTGCCAACAAGCGTTTCTTCAAGTAATGAGTTATATTTTGCTATGGGGTGAAATACTAATTTTTTCAATAAAATACAAATAAATGTTCAAAAATTTATATAATATGATTTCTAGAATTTAAAAAAATATTCTCTCTCTTACTTTCAAGATGGACCTACCCTGAAAATAATAGACCATTCCTATTTTTTGTAAGGTGGCAAATTCAGAAAATCAACAGGGAATGAAATACTTATTTTCCCCACTGTGTGTGTGTGTGTGATGTCATCAACCCAATTCTGGCAACTAGTGATGTAACTAGTGCCAAGCAGTATCGACATTTACTCTTCCTTTGAGCAATACTTGTGGCCTGGAGAGCTGAGACATGATATATAGGCAATTGCCAGCCTCCCATAAAACCCTGATCAGATCTGGGCACAGATCCATAGATTCGACAGACCAACAGACGTTAACATAGTTAACAACGTACGTTAGCTGATACGGAATTTTATATTGAATTTCTGAACCAATTGCTGTTTTCACTTTGCATAGTGAACCTATGAATTTTATGTGCAATGAGTTTATTTACATATTCACATCTTATTATAATGGAGGTTGTGTGTTTGCCTGTCTGTAACCGAAACTATATTACTATTCACACCACAATTCCCTTGATTATTTACGTCACATTCTCCATGATTTTACTTTTATTTAAACGTCAATTATTAATAAATTGTTTGAAATTATTAATACTGTAGCGATTGTCTGCACCTGTTGAGATTTCTACCACCAGGGGTGCTTACTATTTAATCAGAGAAGCGCCAAGTTTGAATTCTCTTGTCTCCGGCACAGTAACCAGCACACATGGGTTAGACATTTGCATCTACGCCCTTTAATGTGTTAACACAACTTAAATAAGGGACATTACTACCTGATACATTTATGTATCTGTTTTATACACCTCTGTATACCATCTATTCTTATATGTAGTCATTATATCTGTATGTGTTCATAATGTATCTCTTTTAGATACATTGTATTTTGTATACGTATTTCTGTATAAATGTTTCTCCGCGTGCACATGTATTAAAGTCCATTTTCACACGCGTGTCGGAATATTGCTTGTACTTATATGTATCCAGGTTGGGAGGCCTCTACACCTTCCAACCAACTAACCATAATACCCTTTAAATCTAACAATACTATTAGCCTTATCTACATTCTAATAATAATCAATTGTATTTATATATACAACAAAATAGCGATTTACAGTGTGAACGGGAAGGCTAATTTGCATATTGATATACAAAAAATTGACTTTTTGTTTTTTTAATTTTTTTTATCGAAAAATTTTTTATCTAAAAAAAAATTGATTTAATAGATATATGCTTAGCATTACTGATTTCTAATTGTTTGGTTTTATCTTAATGAATATGAGCAAAAATCTTGGGGAATAAATCATAAAAAGAGATTCATTAACAAGATATAAAAAAAACTGTAATTTTATTATTTACTTCCTAAATAAATAAATTAGCAAAATTTAGCAACGAAAAACAGGAGTGATGGAAGAGTAAGTTTCTGTGGTTCTATTTTTTGATTATTGCCCCTTCTATTTCAAATCTTTTATCTGCATTTACTTTCATTAGCCTTTCTAATTTAATATAATATTTCATTACATTAAAACTTAAATAGTT
>CM042177.1:12078375-12088375 GCA_023376005.1 Doryteuthis pealeii
GAACAATGCAAAGGTGTTACAGACTTTTTGTTTACCCAACTTTTTCTTTTTTTGGATACAAGAACATATTTGCATCGGTTATTGCAATTTGACTAATGCGCTGTTGTATTAGTTATATATATATATATATATATATATATATATATATATATATATGCAGAAAATAGTATCAATCAAATATATACCACACCGATATTACAGTCTGAATAATACAAATAATTGTAATCTCTGCGGAATTCCGTCCTGGCCTCTTGCATCAAAAACTGCTTGCCGGTGACTGCTGAAAAAAAAAACACCAGCTACGATTGACGTCTGTAGCGGAAGCGGCGTAAAAAAACAAAAACAACTAAGGTTTAGGGTTTAGGATTTGGGATTGGGGTTGGGGTTTAGGTTTAGTTTAATGGAAAATAAATGTATACAGGGTGATCCAGAAAAAACAGAACCCACAAAATTTGTAATAAAACAGTTAATTTTAACTTGGGGGGATTAGAGTTAGGGTTGGATTTTCAGTGGAAAATGCCCTAAGTTGGTTCTTTTTTTTTTTTCAAGTGATACCGCTTCGGATACAGACTTCAATCATAGCTGGTGTTGTTTTTCCACCAGTCAGTAGCTAGCAGTTTTTGAGGCAGGTGGCCAGGACGGAACTCCGCAAAGATTACCATTATTTGTATTATTCAGACTATTGTCCTCGTCTTCATTGTTATCTGTACAATGTTTCGGCCGATGTGCCCCCTTTCTTGTCTGACTTGGGAACCTTCTTGTAATAGGGAGCCATCACGGAACTTTGAACCCAACCCTTTATTCAGTCCACGGGGGTATCCTGTTCTCATTCCACTAACCATAGCTGGGGTACAGGTGTTAAGCTGTGTTAATTATTATTCTATGTTACTGCTACCCCTGACCAGGATTGAACCTGAGTCTAGAGATAACTGGCATTTAGAACTGTCTTAATCTAACTCCTTTATCTACTAGGATATGTGTTCAATTGGACAATCCAGCGTGAATTTTTTCAATTGCAAAAGTTACAATTTATTTTGTAAAAACGGATTTTAAGTAGCCTCTTGGCAGGCATCTTGATCGAAATTGACGAAAAAAACGTTTTAAATATATCAAAAATAAATTATATGTGTAATATTATTTTGCTTTTTTACTGATGTTCATTATGTTACTACTTTTCGACTTCGACAAAAATTTGACCTTAAATAATCAATTTAATAAATTTTAGTTCGTTTTTTTTAAATGAAAAGCAGATGATATTTTGGCAGATCCTACTCTTTTCCATAATCAACTAGCGAGAGCTTAATGGGTGACCCAACGGATCACGTTTTGTCTAGTATATGTATATATATATATATATATATATATATATAGTGGACTCTCCTATCGTGAGCGATAGATGATGGTCAGCAGTGAGTGATTTATTTCCTCCTATATTGTGCAAGCTATCAAGAAGACATTTTGTTTTTGCTGCGAGCAATGAAGCCACACTGACAGATGAAATTTTCTAAAGCGGGAGTCTTTGTTTTAAAGTTAGGCAGAGCTTATCTCGATGTTTCAGTCTATTTTCTTCAAAGCTTTTTAATTTAGCGAAACATGTCTTACGCTATTCTTTCCGATTTGATTCTAGATTTTCCCAAGCACTCAGGTCAATATTGGGGCTTTTCAAATTGTCCTTCAATTTGTCTTGATAGTATAAGAGTGGACGTCCAATATAACGCTTAGCATTTGGTAGTTGACCGTATAATATCTTCTTCGGAAGCCTGTTCTCATTCATTCTGACAACGTGACCAGCCCATCTAAGCTGAACCTTTGCTAGTAAGGTTTCAATGCCTGCAATGTTGTTATATTTTTTAGTATTGCACTATTTTTCACTCTATCATCCCATCTTATACCGCAAATGGCCTGAAGACAGCGCATGTGAAAGGCGTCAAGTTGGTTTATGTGCTTGCGTCCAAGTTTCAGCACCATATAGTAGAGTTGAAAGCGTCCAAGTTTCAGCACCATATAGTAGAGTTGAAAGTTTCAACACCAGATAGTAGAGGTGAAAGCACGACTATTCTGTAGATGTCAATTTTTATTTTAATAGATACATCTTTGGTGTTCCATAATCGGTGCTTCAGATTGCCGAATGCAGCGCTTGCTTGAGCGATTCTGGAATGGATATCTTTGTCCATTTTTCCACCAGAAGTGACTGTTGATCCAAGATATATAAATGTGTCAATGATTTTTAATGCTTTTCCATCAATGAAGACAGATGGATTTACAAGAGGTGGATTGCATGCTGCGGGCTGGTACAATAGTTCAGTTTTCTTTATATTGATAGTAAGTCCAAATGCTTTTGATGTCTCAGAGAGTTTATCAGTAATGGTCTGGATGTCTTCATCGTCTGCAAAGAGAAGATCCCGAACTACCCGCAAGGAAATTTTTGACCTAGCTTTAAAACGTTGCTGATTGTATAGGTCACCACTTGTTCTAAATTCGACATTTATTCCTTCCCTTGTAGATATTCATTCACTTATTCCTTTATTCACATTTACTTATTATTATTTTTATTATTATTATTATTTTTATTATATTCACATTTTATATTTTTATCTATTATTTTATATTTTATATTTATAAAAAATATATTTTATATCTATTATATTTTATATCTATATATTTATCATATTTTATAAAATTTTTATATTTTATATGATATTTTATATTTATCATATTGTATTTTATTTATCATATTCACATTTTATATTATTATTCACATTTGCATCAGTTTCAAAACACTTTCGTTGCCTGATGACTGCCACAGACCAAGAAATCAATGGTAACAAAATTGTTCCAATGCATTTATTATTAAATATTATTATTAATAAACATTTATTTATTTATTTATTAACGCTCTTCACTTGTACTGTGTGGTAATAGAGCGGCATCGTCTGCAGAGAAGATCCTGCATTACCTGCAAGGAAAATTTTGACCTAGCTTTAAAACGTTGCTGATTGTATAGGCCACCACTTGTTCTGAATTCAACATTTATTCTTTCAGATCTGAGAATGCTGATATGCATATAATGGTTACTACCTGAAATACGAGTATGGATATCGTATAACTATAATTTTTCACAACAATCTCATGTTATCAATACTTGTGCACTGACGCTTTTTAGAGTAGATTGCACTGAGTCAATCCCGTTTAATAAGCTTCATTAACATGTATCTAAAATGAAGAACCATTCCACATCATTATATATTATTAAAGCCGCATGTTATGTTTTTCATCAGTTCCCTTCTAGACGAATGCATTAACATTTTAGGGGTGCATTACTTCCAGTTTTCAACTGGAGATCTTTCTCTTACATTGACGATTTATCAAAATCTTGGTATCCACCTAGACAGATGTGTGTTTAAAGGCTACTGACCTTACAAAGGGGTTTATCCACTATTTAATAGGTTTTATTTTTCATCTTTTCAGGGGTCTAGCGCTATCTTCTCCAAGTAATCTTATGAGAACGGGTGGAATTATCGATATCTAGATCCTGCGACGTCGGCATGTGCGTACACATGCGCGTACACATGCCAACATACGTACACGTATGAACAGAACAGGCGCATTCGACATTACACACGCAAACACGTAAACAAACAAGTGACACGCGAATACAATTATTTGACCATATTTATATCATTTGCATCATTTTCAAAACACTTTCGTTGCCTGATGACTACCACAGAGCAAGAAACCAATGGTAGCAAAATTGTTCCAATGCAAATAAATATAAGCTAAAACATTTATTTATTTATCTATTAATGCTCTATCACAGATATTGAGCACTCTTCTAATAACACTGTACGTTGGATTACTACCGTTTCTTCAAGTATAATAGTGCCAACCATACACATTGATATATATATATATATATATATATATATATATATATATATATATATATATATATATATGAAATAAAATAAAATGAAACTTAACACTTAAACACCAACTGAGTTTCTTATTCATTTCACAGCCCATGTTTCATACATAATCCCTCCCAAAATAAATATAGATATGTATAAAATACATATATACAAATGTAATATATTCACACTGAGAACCGGACTCACCAGAAATACCAACAAAGAAGCATAGGTGGAATTCACGACGACAACATTATTATATATATATATATATATATATATATATATATATATATATATATATATATATATATCGAAATAACAGCCATTTTTAGAAAGAGTTAACGCCAATAAAACACTGTCTTGTAAGAGAGCATTGGGGGAATTTAATTATCAAAATGTCAATCTTCATTTACAGTGAGTTGAGATTTACGAGCATATGAGACAGAACGTTTCGATAAGAAAGATTACCACTGAATTGTTTACATATCTTTTTTTTATTTAGGTCTCCCATCGAAGACCCACATTTAAGATATCAAGGGAGGCAACGGGATACAAGAAGATAAAAAAAGAAGATTTATGCATTTACCCAGAAACATCAACACTAAATCAACACATCAAGCATCCCTCGTTACATAATAAGAGACACATTTCAAACACATTTTAATATATATTAATCACTAGCCGAAGTACCCGTTTACGGTGGGTATTGTAGGAATTAAAATAAAATTAAAATTAGAAAAAAAAAAAGCAAACAAATTCCCATGAGCCTTTATCGGAAGAACCCTCCACGCATGTGCGAAAAAAGGTCCCCCCTCGCCCCCCCCCAGAGAATCTCACAATAATTCTAGTTTAGGCCTTAACTGTGTCTAGTCGCTACTATATATTTTGTTGAATGAAAAAAGGAGGGAAAATATGTGTTTATAAAGTGATTTTTTCTTTTTTTACAATTGTCTTCATTTTGATTTTAAAATGATTTCAATTGAATTACTCTTTATAAACCCCACAGATTGAAACAGATATCTGCTAGCATAATATTTAATATTGTTTTTCTACTTCTATACAGTAAATAATGCAAAATTGAGTAAATCAGTTTTGAACATATTCTGTTTATGATCGTCTCACGATCAGCTTACCAGATAGTAAAAAGGTGAAGTGCTTTTGCACTTGTGTGCATAGTATTGACTACATCACCTATTATAAGAACTGATTTCCCAGATGCCAATAAATACGAGTGAAAAATACAACTCGAAGCTCTAATTACTAAGTGAGTCGTCCTTCTTGCCAGCCATCAAACACGTCACACAGAACACCGATAGATCTACAACATACTTTCGGCGCCAATTCTTTAATATGCAAACCTGATTTATTAAATCTCATCAACACTTCACAAAACTTTAATTCTTGCTTCCCTCACTTATATAACTTATGTAACCTTGCTTATCTTTGGTTTGGTTGTTTGGTTTAATGTCATATCAACACTTGTGGGTTATTTAATGCCAAATCTGTTTATATATATATATATATATATATATATATATATATATATATACGATTAAAATCGAATGGTTTAAAAACTGCCGACTTAAGTTTCTCGCAATAGCGCACATCTTCAGAAGATTCGCGCTACTGCGAGAAACTTAAGTCGGTAGTTTTTAAACCATTCAATTTTAATCGTATATTTAGCTCTTTATATTGAGCACTTTTTAATCGGTTTTCGGAAAAGATCCAGAAGTAAATAGCATTTTATACTTGTTTGCTCGGTGGATTTTAGGGTAACTGCGATATATATATATATATATATATATATATATATATATATATATATAAGTGCTTAATTGGAGTCGGACCTAATTTTGAAAATTAATTAATTAATAATGAATTAGGCGGGAATACCTATTAAATGTATGGCTAAACGATTTGTTTAGCCATACATTTAATAGGTATTCCCGCCTAATTCATTATTAATTAATTAATTTTCAAAATTAGGTCCGACTCCAATTAAGCACTTATTCTCCCAAAAATTATCGGCATTTCTAAACAAACCTTGTTTACAACTTATCATATCGTCGTGTAATAAAAGTCACTAGAAGAGGAATATTAACCTACTCTAAACAAATCATAAAATCTAAGAGGTCCGTTTAGTGTAGAGGTTATGGGATCGGCCTGTCAGCTTGGCAGTCCCGTTTCAAATCACGCACAGGGCGGTCTTCCGATCTATAGCTCTGCTGATGAGGCCTAATAGGCCGAAATGTACATACAGAGATTGATTTTTCTCGATTTGTTTAGCCATACATTTAATAGGTATTCCCGCCTAATTCATTATTAATTAATTAATTTTCAAAATTAGGTCCGACTCCAATTAAGCACTTATTCTCCCAAAAATTATCGGCAAAAAGCCATTCTAAACAAACCTTGTTTACAACACACACACACACACATATATATATATATATATATATATATATATATATATATATATAATATTTGTGTGTGTATGTGTGTGTGTGTGATTTGTTTAAGAAATAATTTACATCAACATTACATTAACTTCATGTGTATTAATGAATACTGGTGACTGACCCTCAACCACCACCTTCTAGCACATATATGATAAAAGGAATCGGTGTTTGCTATAAGTGTAATTTAAAGAATACGGTTTGGATAATCATATAGATGTAGAGCTTGGCGTGACCAGCCGATTGATCGAGTATGGCCTCTCCGACCGCCCGTCTAGCGCAAGTAAGTGCCAAAGTGGAGTGTTGTATGTCACGGGACCACTTAGTACCCGGGTCACAGACCACTCAGCTACCACTATCTTGTCCTCAGGCATTACGAGTGGCCACCTACGGCCATTGAGGGGATCTTAACCCTCTACAGAAGTGTAATCGGCGTAAATTAGAGAGCGTCTGCTTGTCTTTACTATTTAAAAAAAATTCAAATTAATCATTTTACTTCACTTCTGACCTGTTAAATTCTCCTGTTTCATCTAAGAGCCAACTATAAGAGCAACTATACTTCTTTTTGTATCACATACATAAGTCGATCACTATCACCAAATCACTCGCTTTAAACTAAATTAGTAGATGGGTGATTTTAATGAGTCAAGTTTCTTCGATCAAGAAATGTTTTCCCTCCAAAGAAAATGTTGGAATATTTTGGTTTATAACGTGTGCTGAAGTCCACCACTTAAACTTATAGACTCTGCGAGGGTGCGTGGATTAAAACCAGCAAATCAACAGCTCGAATACGTGGTTATTTAACTATTTAATTGCCGACCTTGAAAGCCGTTCATTTGTACGTATTCGACACCGACGAACGGATGGGCAACCAAGGACTCTGCTCAACCAAGGGATTCTACCCAACACTTAGGGACACCGAGGAACAACCAAAGGATTCTACCCAACCCTAAGGGACACCAAGGAACAACCAAAGGATTCTACCCAACACTAAGGGACACCGAGTAACAACCAAAGGATTCTACCCAACACTAAGGGACACCGAGGAACAACCAAAGGACTCTACCCAACACTAAGGGACACCGAGGAACAACCAAAGGATTCTACCCAACACTAAGGGACACCGAGTAACAACCAAAGGACTACCCAACACTCAACCAAAGGATTCTACCCAACACTAAGGACACCGAGAACAACCAAAGGATTCTACCCAACACTAAGGGACACCGAGGAACAACCAAAGGATTCTACCCAACACTAACAACCAAAGGATTCTACCCAACACTAAGGACACCGAGTAACAACCAAAGGATTCTACCCAACACTAAGGGACACCGAGGAACAATCAAAAGATTCTACCCAACACTAAGGGACACCGAGTAACAACCAAAGGATTCTACCCAACACTAAGGGACACCGAGGAACAATCAAAAGATTCTACCCAACACTAAGGGACACCGAGTAACAACCAAAGGATTCTACCCAACACTAAGGGACACCCAGGAATAACCAAATAATTATTTACTAAGGATCAGCCTCTGCTTAACACAAGGGATCTTCACTGTAAAATGCTCTCACTTGAAAATGGCCACAAAAATCGTAACAGAAAACCAACCGATTATTGAAATTATTTGCAGCTAAGAATTTAGTGTATAAGAAGAAATGTTATAGAATAAGTATTTAATTAATAATGAAATAAAAGAACAATAAAGACTCTTCAAAGTTTCGGTTGATGAGAAACATCAGAATCCATTGAAAGAGCGACATAGGGTTGACAAGTTCGAAAATTATAGAACGGCATATCAACCCGTCTGGTGTTATGTCATGCCTAACGGCTAGGAAGTAATATATGTTCTGTATTTATATCTATACTTTTTAGTAATTGGTTTTAACAATGTGCTAGCATTATTGGGGATTATATTGTATGGTATTGATTTGTTTCATGTCTATATTCTTTGGTATAATTTTATTTCCCTCAAAAAGGACAGAATGTTTTCAAATAGATCTTTCATATTGTTTGCATTAAAATATCGGTTTCTGATGTGAACAAAAAACCTGCATTCCATGAAAAGTGTTTAACTGTCAAAGGTGTTTAACATGTTCCACATTGTGGTTGTTGTTTTTGTTTAAGTATATAGGAGTGCTTTAGTCTTGTATGACCAATGCATAATCGGGACACAATGACTTGTTCTTGAAAAATATGACCAAAAATCTTTTATTTGTTCATTTATTTGTTTAATCTGAGCATTTAGACTTTTTGGTCGTGAACCCCCTTTTTTGTTTTTTCTAATCCTTGTCTGGCTTGATATCTTATTATAATGGAGATTGTGAGTTTTTCTGTCTGTAACCGAAACTATATTACTATACAAGTCACAATTCCCTTTGTTATTTACATCACATTCTCCATGATTTTATTTTTTATATTTAAAACCCAATTATTAATAAAATTGTTTTACATCATTAAGACTGTTGACCATATCTACATACTAATAACATGCAATTGTATTTATATATACAAAAAATAGCGGTTTACAGTGTGAATGGTAAGGCTAATTTGCATTTTGATATTAAAAATTTGATTTTAATAAATATATGCTTAGTATTTTTGATTTCTAATTGTTTGGTTTTATCTTATTGAATATGATCAAAAATCTCAGGAATAAATCTTAAAAGAAATCCATTAACAAGAAGAAATAACTGTAATATTATTCTTTACTTTCTATCTTAACTAAATAGTTAAATTAGGAAAATTTAACAAAGACAGACGGAAGTAATGTAAAATGATGGAAGAGTTAGTTTCAAAGTTGTTCTATTTTTCAATCATACCCCTCTGTTCAAAATCTTTTTATCTGCATTCTTATTCAGTTTCATCAGCCTTTCTAATTTAATATATTGTATTATATTAAAACTTAAATACTAGCACCCGGAGGGTGCATATATTTGCTAGTTACATTAATGTAATCCAGTTGTTCAAATTTATTCTTTAATGGAGAAAGTTGAGAATCTGGTATTTTCTAATATTTGGTTGGTTAGTTGGATTTTACGACATGTCAACCCTTGTTGGGTTATTTTATGCGGAAGATATCGTTTTATTCATTCTTGTTGGGTATTCAATTTTTTCAAACACATTTTTTAATACTGCTTTTTATGTCTATTTAATCCATATATGGGACCCTAACATGTACTACCACTCTGTAATTTGAACTTCACTACTAGATGCAGTTTAATGTCATACCCAGGGCAATCTAAAATTTGGATTGAATATTCATTTGCAAACATTTTTTGTACTGTGAATCAAATTTCCTTGAAAATTAAATATTTGGTAGAAAATGTAGTAGTACCTGTTGCATAGTCACATTGTTTCGTTTGGAAATTGATGTTAAAAATATAAATTTTCTTGTTATGTTTTACATTTTTTTAAATTTGCTTTATGGGTAAATAGTAGGACAGACTAGGTTCTCTAACCTTGGTATGGCAATAAAGCTAGGAAAAGAAAACTCTGAATTGAAACCTACATTAACTTACATTCATCAGTTATGTGCCGTCTAGGGTACTTACCAAGATCGATGTCCGATAGGGACATATATATATATATATATATATATATATATATATATATATATAGAGAGAGAG
>CM042177.1:12090875-12345875 GCA_023376005.1 Doryteuthis pealeii
TAGCCTACCTCACCCCCTCATATTACTCCCATTGGGATCTCTTAATACTAATATCAGCAACCCTTTTACATTGTAAAATCTGCAACGCTCACTTTCGGGATCGTCATCAACTGTCCCATTCCATTATCCTGGACCTTTATTCTTTATCTTTAACTTTTCAAAGGGGATTTTAACTTGGAGAAAAGCGGAGACAATTCTTGACTGTAATGAAGCTGACAGACCTGACTGAATATTTTGTCAAAAGACCCTGCGTGATAATATAACGGCCATGCAGTACACAAGCTCACTCACTGATGTCTGACTACTGAATGAATGTGTATGTGTGTGATATCAACAAACATGCAGACATTTTGTGTAAAAAAGCATTAATACATCATATAGAAATTATATCACTACTCAAGTCACAATTCACTTTATTATTTACACCACATTCTCCATGATTTTATTTCTATTTAAACCTTAATTATTAATAAAATCATCTTACATTATTAATACTGTTGGCCATATTCGCGTACTAATAACATGTAATTGTATTTATATATACAACAAAATAGCTGCTTACAGTGTGAACGGGAAGGCTAATTTGCATATTGATATTAAAAATTTGATTTTATTAAATATATGCTTAGTACTATTGATTTCTAATTGTTTGGTTCTATCTTAATGAATAATGGGCATAAATCTTAAGAGAAATCCATTAACAAGAAAAAATAACTGTAATTTTATCCTTTACTTCCTATTTTAACTAAGAAGTTAAATCAGGAAAATTTAACAATGAAATACGGGAGTGATGGAAGAGTAAGTTTCAGGTGTTTTATTTTTCGATTATACCCCCCCCCCCCGTTTCAGATTTTTTAATCTGCATTCATATTTAGTTTCATTAGCCTTTCTAATTTAATATAATATCTTATTACTTTAAAACTTAAATATTTGTGCCTAGAGGCATATATTTGCTAGTTGTAAGTAATTTCTCTTTTGAAATCAGTTTTTTGTAAAATAAAACAAGTAAAAACAAAATCATTTATTTATATTTAAAAAATGTTTACACATCTTAAACCTTTGAACCCTTTTATGACAACAACACTGGAATAACAACATCCACAATAAATTCTTTCTAATCAAACCCACTTTGGGAGGCTGAAGACCAACTTTAAGGAAGTCTAGAAAAGAACAATCATTGTATCTCGATTACGCATTTGTCATACAAGACTAACGCACTCCTATATACTCAAACAAGAACAACAACCACAATGTGAAACATGTCAAACACCTTTGACTGTTAAACACTTATTTAAGGAATGCAGGTTTTTTGCTCACATCAGAAACCGTTATTTTAAAACAAACAATATGAAAGATCTATTTGAAAATGTCAACATGTCTGTCCTTTTTTAGGGAAATAAAATTATACCATAGAATATAGACATGAACTTAATAGCATACAACATGATCGCCAATGGTGCTAACACATTGTTAAAACCAATTACTAAGAAGTTTAATATTACATATATTACTTCTTAACCGTTAGGCATGACATAACCCCAAACGGGTTTATATGCCATTAAAATAAATAAGCAAACAAACAAACAAACAACAAACTGAAGTTACAAGATCCACAAAGAAAAGATCAAGCACAAAAGACATTCAAATTTTGTATCAAGGCTTTTACTTTTATACTTCGGGTCAAGACATGTTTTACCTTAAACTCCCTATTTTATCATCAGGAGATCACGCCAAAGAAAAGGATTAATAAAGTGACGATTCACAGCTTTTCTTTTGATTGAAACATCTTTAATCAAAAGGAAGATTGTGAATAGTCACTATATTAATCCTTTTATTTGGCGTGATCTCCTGATGATAAAATAGGGAGTTTAAGGTAAAACATGTCTTGACCCGAAGTATCCGACTTATTGAGTAGAGGTAAAATAACACTCACCCAATTCGGTTGAGTACTGCTTTACCCTTAAAAATAAAAACTACTATGATGTTAAAAAAATATCTCAAAAATATAAACTACTATAATATATATATATATATATATATATATATATATATATGTGTGTGTGTGTGTGTGTGTGTGTGTGTGTGTGTGTATATATATATATATATATATATATATATATAGTATTTGATAATTTGCTTGAAGCATTGTTAAGTAAAGTATATTATTATTTATATTTTAAAGGCAAATACAATGCGTATAAAATAAAATAGTGTCTAATGTCTAATCAATTTATTAGACATTGGACACTATTTTATTTTATACGCATTGTAATTGCCTTCAAAATATGAATAATATATATATATATATATATATATATATATATATATATATCTGTGTTTGTGATAAACCTATAGAGAGAGAGCGTTAATAGACAGGCAGACGGACAGACAGACAGATAGATAGATAGATAGATAGATAGATAAGGAGTTAAGGAAAGAACTAATGTAATGTTAAATGTAATACTGATGATTTGATATGATATAATAATGAATGATATGAAATAATGTATTAAACCAAGAGATTGATAGATAGGTATACAGAAAGAGAGTAGTAGAGATCACACAGCTATATAAGAACAGACATAAAGAAACAAAGATAGATAGGTAGATACATACATATATACATACATTTATGGACTCAAAATTGTTGAGGCGCTTAGTGTAATGGTTGCCTTTGTCGGAAATGGAATCGGTGACCGGAGTCCAATACTGAATGAGACTGTTTGCATTTCACATAGTGCTAATACCCTTGGGAAAGTTATGCATCCAACTATTCTCCATCCAGCTATGGGTAAATAGTAGGACAGACTGGGCTCTATAACCTTGCCATGACAGTTGGTTTATAAAGAAAACTCTGAATTCAAACCTATTAAACTCCGCTTAAGAAATTGACCTTGTGTCGCAGCCTCCTCGTGCGAAGGGGTTGTGTAAATATATATAATAACGTCGTTCAAAATATTAGGATTATGGGTTCAAAATGGTGAAAATGTTAAGTTGTTTCCTATTTATGAATTGTAAGGTTTTCTCTTTTTCAGCCCAAAGTAAAAGTAACGATGCGGATAAATAGGATGACAGGTGATGAATTTCCTCTGTGTGCGTGCGCGCATGCGCGCGAACGTGTGTGTGAGAGTGTGCATGTGTGTGTTTCTTTTAGGATTCAGTCTTTTTAGTAAAACAAATTCGTTTTTTTTTATTTTTATTTTTTTTAGGGGGACATTTTCACTGAAGTCAAATCTCGTTAAGATTCATAAACTCTTCATTTCTGTCAATAATAGAATGGTCAATAGATTGTTCAATGCCATTGACTGACGGACAAAGCGGTGTGCCATCGCGTGACAAGGAATTAGCCGTTTTTGCCAATCGGAAGTTGTGGATGTTGTCTTGATCCCATAAAACTCATATACATTTTCCGCAAAGAATCCCAAAAAGGTATATAGAAGACGTTAATGAGATAACCTTCATATAGAGTAGAAAGACTGTACCATCTGTTGGGCCAAGAAGATAGATAAATAGATAGATAGATAGAGATTATTAGGTATTATCACCAACCTCTATAGCATTGAAAACCTGCAACCAAAATTATGAATATATATGTTCCATTTTTGGTTATAGAAGTCTGGTAATTTTATTTTTGCTTGCAGTAAAGTTTGGTAATAAATAATACCTTATGACATCTGTTTGGGTTGTATAATGTTTCACAAGAAACAATAAGAATATGTTATCTTTTTATAAAAATAAAAGCAAATGATAGTAGTTATGTAGTTATTTATGGGCGATACTGTAGATAAATCTGAAAAGACTGGGATAGATAGATATAGGGAGATGAGAGTTACAGATATATATATATATATATATATATATATATATATATATAGAGAGAGAGAGAGAGAGAGAGAGAGAGAGAGAGAGATCAAGTAATATAGTCTACCTTTGAAAAAAGATAGATACATTTGAATTTCTAATATGCTTCATATCATTATAACATTGGAATTTTTAATGACTCAGTAGTGAAACCAGATAGCGTGAACAATATGAAATATTGTACTTATTATAATGATTTCTCTGTAAATGTAACATCATACATTTAAAATGTATATCATTAGGTATTATTTATTACCCCATATATAATTAAATACTACCCGCATTCCACAAAAGGCGAGTTATTATTATTGTAGCTCATATGTGACTTCGACAGACAGTAATTCCTTGATTCGCCTCGACCACTCAGAACATATCGTTTTTGGTACAAAGCCACCTTACCTCATAAACACACCCAAAGGATAGACCAAAGATTCATCCATGAACTTATCGAGAACTCAAGTCCACGGAACGGACATTCAAAGACTTCGATTCTTTGTAAGACCTCTGGATTACTACAACAAAATAATACATTTCCCTATATAAATTCCATGTTCTTGTTAATTCTATTATTAGTAGTATTATCACACTATTCGGACTATTGTCATCTTGTCGTAATCGGGAGTCATCACGGAACTTTGAACCTAACACTTTATTCAGTCCACGTGGGTATCCTGTTCTCATTCCGTTAACCATTGCTGGGGTAGAGGCGTTAAGCTGTGTTAATTATTATTCTATGTTCCTGCTGCCATTGACCAGGATTGAACCTGCAGTCCAGATTTACTGGCACTTAGAAGCGTCTTAACCTAACTCCTTTATCCAGTAGGACATGTGTCCAATTAGACTGAAGGTTCCCGATTACGACAAGAAGGTTCTCGAGTCCGAGATGGTTCCCGAGTCTGAGAAGGTTCCCGAGTCCGACAAGAAATACCTGAAGAAGGCCGGAGGGTACATTGGCCGAAACGTTGTACAGATAACAATGAAGATGAGGACAATAGTCCGAATAGTGCCGATAATATTGTTTTCTAACCATTTCTTCTGTTTCTGCAATCCATGCCCTGTTATCCAGGCATCGATTGACCCTCTTTCACACCCACACATTCTCATTCTTTCTCCTTCCACGCGTTAGCATACAGGAATATAACATTTTTAACATTTCACATTAAATACCAAGTACCATTTATAATCTTGGCTGGAGATTTTAACAGTTAATATCAGAGTTTCCATTTTTTTGCAAAAAGTTTTACGTCATCGCTATACATAAAAGTTTTATCTTTTCTTGAAATCTCCGGAAACTGAAACGGCCTTTGCATTTTCTTTATAAACAATTTAGCGCGGTATCATCGCTATAACAATAAGGGGTGTGGATAATTAGTCTCTCTGGAAGATGCTTCTTTGTATTCTTTATTTCCGCTAGGCGTTGTCCTCTTGCTGTTAGTTCCACTCTCCAGTTTTCCATTGCTCTTGTGATTAAATTAACTATTTGCTTAGCAATTTTAAACACTTAAACATTGTATCCATAATAGTGGAACCGAATTCAAATTCCGGGAGTGGCTATTTGCATTTCCCAAACACGTTAATATTCTTTGAAAGGTACGAATCCAATTATTCTTTCTCTATTATTTTTTCTATGGTTAATAGGTAGAGCAGACTGGGCTCTTTAACCTTAGTATGGCGACCGGTCTAGGAAAAGACTCAAACCTAGTAAACCCCGCTTAAAGATTGGCCTTGTGTCATCCTTCGCGTACGGAAGGGCTTGGTAAATACATATAAGCTTTCTGTAGTCTATCCATTCCATGTCTAGACATTCCTTCCTTGTTTTTATTTATTTCAGTATATCTTGATCTTTTTTTATAATTGATAATTCGTTCTTTCAATTCCTTTTTCGGAAAGGATTCCTCTTCTTCAGGAAGAAATCCACGGTTCTCAAACGAATTTATAAATTTCTTCCCTTATCTTTGCGGCTAGGATTTTCCAATATGTTATCGGTCTGTAGTTTTTGGGGTGGTTCATAAAAAAAGCTTTCTGAATCAAAACTTTTGTAGCATCTGGGCTTACTGTGTCAGCAGCCGTAAAGAATATCGACTTCATATGCGTACAGAAACTAAAAACTAATGTTGCATAATTTGTGGCGGTGTGGGTTTTTTTTACCATACCCTGTAACGAGAATTCTAATGGGCCATGGTTTTTCAGATCAGGGTATGAAAAAATGCCAGTATGTGGTTATGGCTACAACTGACCCCAGAGGCGGGAATCTCGTGAGTCACGTGATCGAGTTAGTTAGGAATCAGTTTTCAACCTAAATGGGACGCAGAAACAGACGTGTTCTGCGGAGGTTGGCTCAACCGCGCGGTGAATAAGGATGGGCAGTAATAGAATCTTTGATCAAAGAAAAACAAAGTCTTGTTGATTATTTGCATGACTTAGAAAGAAGCCCTTAGAAAAGAAGAGACTAGATAACACAACCGGCCAAAGAAATAAAGATGAAACATGGCGACTAGACGATCATAGCCGAAAGGAAGAAGATAGAAAGAAGTAACAAACAAGTAAGACACACACGATTCTATCTGTTTGTCTGTTTCTCTCTATCACACAGGAACTCTGTCGTTTGTATACCCGAGGGTATATAACACTAAAATACCATGAATCCGGAAATGGATGAAAATTCATGTCAACATCTATATGGAAAGTCTCGGTTAATGCCACCACTTGAGGGGTAGGAATGCTTCTCAGTCCTTGTGCAATAAAATCACTAAACAGCACAGAGAAAATCCAACCGAGAATGATGTGTGCTATATTTAATGGCAACCTCTGTACGACTATCGTCTCACTATCGTGACACTGATTTCTTTGCGAAGCGATACATTGACACAATTTATATCTATAATCTGCATAAAATACGTACTACAAATGAAAATGAAAGAAAATAATTTTCCACTAAAAAAGAAAGACAAGAAGCAGTCGATATCCCACAGAAACTATTACTAATGCAGACTATTTAGCGCTTCTTGCAAATAGACTAGCTCAGGCCGAATTTCTGCTCTATAACCTGGGACAGTTAGCAAAAGGCATTGCTCTCTGTGAACTTATTGTGAAGTTATTGGTGAGTGGCCGGCAGAAAAAATAGAAAAGAAGTGATACTCTCCAGATTGCGTATTGGGCACACCCACATCACCCATTCTCATCTTTTAAAAAGGGAGGGCACCCCAATATGCCCAATATGCAAAGTACAGCTCACTATCAAATACATCCGCTTAAACTGCAACAGTCTCAGGAAAACCGCCGCCACCAAATATTTATTCAGACAAAAACCTAAAGACCTCTTTAAAAAATACAAACCCAGAAGACATTTTAAATTTTCTAATAAAAACTAAATGTTTTGTTTGAAAAGGTTGGGGGCAATCTTTTCAACAAAAACATAACGAATACCTCCATAAAACCACTACTTTAAAGACTGAAATCGATATGTAAAAACGTTCCATATAACCTTTTCTGGTATTAAATGACCCACAGAGGTTGATATGCCCTTAAACAAAACTCAAACTCAAACTCTCTGTGAACTCAGAACAAACTGAGTTCATGTGTTTTAATCAATACTAGAAGCGACTACCCAACATTGCCTGGGTAGAGGAGGGCAAAAAGTTAGTTTCGCAGATCCATTATTACTGAATTACGTTGGATCCTTGCTGGATGCCTCCATTAAAATCCCTGCGAAAAAATACGTTGCATCGATCCGGTCATATCTCTGAAAAGAAAAATTAATGTCTTCTATTTAAAACGTTAAATGCAAAAAAAAATCCATGCTGTTACTATTTTATTTTTTAATTATCTTCACGAATATAAATCAAATCTTTATTAGTTTTGCAAGTTCTTATGATAGTGAATGTGTATATGTATTTATTTTATCGTTAATTCTTTTATTTTCGTTGTTACCTTCGGCATACATATATACACACAACTGCCCTTTATATATGTATAGATGGATCCATATCTTAATTAAATAAAATTAGTAGAACCTGTTTAATACCTCGGTAGCAATATTACTTCTACTGAAAGTGATGTCAACACACGCATAAGTAAAGCATGAATGGCTAATATGATCTTGCTGATAAAACGGGAATTCTTTCAAACTGTAGCCGTGTCAGTAATATTGTATGGTTGCACCACTTAGACTCTGACATTGAAAAATGGAAAAAGCTTGATATGAACTACGTAAGGATGCTGCATGTTTTTAACGAAATCTGGAAGCAGCACCCCTCAAAACTAACTGAGGGTCGCTTACCTCCCATCTCACAAATCATTCCAGTAAGACAAACAAGACTTGTTGAGCATTGCTGAAGAAGTAAGAAGAACTCATAAGCAACGTTCTCCTATGGACTACTCCACATGGACACACCAGTGCTGGCCAACCAGCAAAAACTTAAATTCTTCATATCTGTACGGATGCCGTCGAGAGGACTTGTCAAGAGCGATGCAATGAGAAGAGAAGAGAGAGAGAGAGAGAGAAGGAGAGAGAGAGAGAGAGAGAGAGAGAGAGAGAGAGAGTCAAAGGAATTCGCTGCTCTCACCACGCCTTGACGATGATGAAAGTTTAAGAGAAACAAGGCATTCTGTATAATCTAATGGATATCGAATTACACCCAAACGCATAGATTAGTTCAAATCGTGATGTCCCCTGTTGGTTTGTGTTGGTTTGGTTTGTATACGGCATATCAACATCAGTGGGTCGTTTAATGCCGACAAAAGTTTTGAAATCAATCAATTCTTAATGGATAATAACAATTTTTTTATAAATACATTTTTCCTATTTAACCCATAGATGGACCCTAACAGGTACTACCACTCCGGGTCAGAGTGGACCTGGGGGCAATGGTGATGAAGTGGTGTTCCACATTCCCTAAAACCTAAAAAATTGGAACCTCACCATCAGATAGAAGTTTAACGTCATTCCCAGGTCATTGAAGACCTCAGCCACCGCCTTCTAGCACCAATATGATAAAAAGGGTGAGTCTTGCCATAAAGGCAATAGGTTTAGGCAATCATATAGGTGCTAGGGCTTGACATGACCAGCCGATTGATCAGAGGGGCCTCTCCAACCGCCTGGCTCTAGCCTAAGTAAGGGTCTGAAGTGAGTATTGCATGTCATGGACTTCACATTACCTGGATGCCATTCTTAAGCATTACGGGGTCCACCCACGGCCAACAGGTGCCCCAATTACCCTCTGCAGAGGTGCAATCGGTGTATTCTAACGCTTCAGCCGAATGGAGCTTCCCGTTGGAATATATTTTTTGATAATTTATTCGTCTTTTCCGTTTCCGATTTAATTATTTCTACTCTTATTCGTTATTGATGATAACATCTTTCTTCTCTTCATATCATGATTTTTCTTTATCAATTCAACTTTGTTTCTTTCTTGAGTTAATTAACTGTAATGATGATGGAAGATGGACTCTGTGAATGTGGTTTTTAGCATTTTATGTTTTCTTCCGTCCGTCTCCTGTGCCGCGAGCAAGGGGAAGGCTCTTCTTGTTGAGCGTTTCCTCACTACTTGCCTGTCTACATATTTCCATAATTTTAAGATCAGAGAACCATATTTTCCTTCGCGTTATTCTTGCCTTGGTTCGCAATATTTGGCTTGTTGTATGGAACTTGGCAATTATATCCCATATCATTCGTTTCCTCTTTTGTGTGGGTTCCTTCTGAATTAACTGTCGAATACTAATTTGTTTTTCTCCTGCTCATTTTCGTTTCCTGGCCTTCTCATGTGCTATTACATTCGAAACCATGGGGTTCACAGATATTACGTAGTGTATAATAATAATAATAATAAAATAATAATAATAACGAGGGTGAATCAAAAAGTAATCCCATTTTCTTTATTTCGTTGAGTTGAATAATTATTTATAATTATATAAAAAACTTGAGGCCTTACATTTGAAACCTAACGAGACTCAGAGCAGGAATCCGACGAGTAAGACCTAACTTGCCAATCGACAGTGTCCTTCTTCTGCATGACAATGTTCGACCACACACATGCCTCAGGGTAAGTGAGAAAAATCGCCTTCATTAGGGTGGACAACTTTACCGCATCCTTCATATTGACGATTTAGCGCCTTCAGACTATTCACTTCTGCCCATGAAAGAGGGTTGAGAGGCAAACATTATTCAAGTGATGAGGAAGTGAAATCTGTATGTGAAGAACAATGACTCAAAGAACAGTCAACGAAATTTTACGGGTCAGGGATACATGCTCTCATTCGAAGTGGAACATTGCTATTGAGAGAACGGTGACAATGTGGAGAAGTGGGATTGTGATTCCTACAGAGGACAGCTTCATTTTGATGTAAGAATAGGCGAGGAAAATATGGTTCCTGTTGGTAATAACATTTGAAGTATACTATGTTACTGGTTAAAGGCGCAAGTAGTGAGTGATGCGCTCAAGAACAGCTTCATTTTGACTCGTGTACATGCCTGTGTGACGGAATATAACCTGCCTGAAAAACAAAAATGCCTTACTCAACTCAACGAGTCCTTCCTATAATAATAATAACATAATAATTATAATAAGAAGAAGACAAAGTGAAAGATAAAATAGAAGAAGAAGAAAGAATGACATCATAGAAAAAGAGAGAAGAAGAAAGGTGTTCCCAAGGAAACTTGGGATAATTAGAATGTTTAAATTGTACAAATACCTACAAGGAGCTCACAATCTACGCGTAGAAATAACCGATTGCATCGCAATAATGGGCACGTGGGGGCAACGTATGTAGAATTGGACCAGCGTATGAAGTCCATGGAATTCATCAGACCCTTACTTAGAGCTAGACGAGGCGGTCAGGAAGAGCCTCCCTCTGATCAATCGCTGGTCATGTCAAGCCCTAGCACCTATAATGAATGCCCAACACCTATTGCCCTTTATGGCAAGCCAACCCTTTTTATCATATTGGTGCTAGAAGGCGGTGGTGATTTCATGACTGGAATGGACGTTAAACTCTATGCTGATGGTGAGGTTCCAATCTGTTTAGGGTTTTAGGGATGTGGAGACACCCTTTCATCCCATTGCCCGAAAGGTCCACTCTGACCGGAAGTGGTATACCGTTAGGGTCCCATCTATAGGTTAATAGAAAAATGTGATTTATAAAAAAATGAGTTATCCATTAAGAATGACTTGATTTCAAAACTTTTCCGGCAATTAAAGACCCATGTGAGTGTTGAATATGCCGTATAAAACGAACACCAACCAAACCAATTGTCAACTATTCCTTATCATCTCTTTTATTTCTTTGACCATAAACTGTATTGTTCTTCGTTTTATTCGCTTCTTAAAATAATAAACTCGCGCTTAAAAAAGAAAAGGGAAAAATGAATTGAGCAAATATTTTTTTCTTTCTCTTAACCGTGCGTATAAAGGAAATTCATTAACCTCCTTTATTTTTCTTCTTTGTTTCTACAAATAAGAATAGGGAAGAAGAAGAGGGACCAAAGTTGGTATAAGGAGGAGAGGAGAAGGAGTGGAGAATGAAGAGGTGAGGACACAGTTGGTTAAGCGGAAACTGAGTAGGAGTGCGTGGAGGGCTACGCCCAATTGTAGAATACTCTGTTATTCTATCTTATCTGTGTAGTTAACTGCATGTTCATTCATGTTCACAGTAAGTGTCTTTTCGTCTTCTAACATACAAAAATTTGTTTGTGTATGACACTATTTGGCTCTCCAGCTAGTTCTGATATCAACTGTCTGCGGCTCGACAAGATAGTCGTAGTGACCCAGATAGTGTTCAAGAATGAAGGATAGAGAGAACAACTAATTGCTACCATCAGCACCATTCAATTCAAAAGTGCTCCAGAACTGTGAGAGACTCATTGACATACTTCACCTGCGCTCCTTCTATCCTAACTGGTGCTCGAGTCTCTCCCCACTTTCTCTCCTACCTCTCCGATACGTGTTGTTGACTCTTCGTGCTCGTACTCTCTTCTAACGTCGCTCACGTACATCTTTGTCCTAGCTCTCTGGCTCATTTGCAGTCAGCTAACAGAGGATAGCAGGGAATCAACATTCATATACTTACACAGCTGCTTATTGTGAGCCATTATATTTTATCGCATAGTCATTATCTGAGTGTTGCGAACGAGATCTTGTTGCTCAACTTATCATCATAAGTCCTCTTCTCACTTTATATTTTTGAGCTTTGTTTTCAGACGACGAACATCAAGTTACTCATCAACCCATCAGATATGAGTAGTCGTATTTGCGATTCAGTTACCTCCCCAGCTCTGACTAGGTCTCTGCGGTGGCACATCGTCTCTCTCGCTTAAACAGAGTGTTGGGACTCTCACCCTCTCACAGAGACAACATAATTAGCGTCGTATCCCAAGTTCTCGTGTGCATGTACACATTCTACCTCGAAGCAATAAACACTACATCAAGCACTGCCCCTCAGTCGGTCACTTAATGTCTAACGTCAACTAGGAAGGGTCTATGGGACTATGACAACTAGAGTAGCGGAAAGAGTCCTCATCTGGAATAAATTCACAAACAGCTTTACAACTTGTCAAAATATTCCTAGAAGAGGACACTGCGAATGATGTCAACTGGATCTCCCCTACTCCTCAACCTCTTCAATACCAAGAGTAAAATGGTGACCCCTATCAGACTCCATCTATGGACTCTACCAGGTACAGCCCCACTTTAGACTACCACTCAGTCACATGGTACCTGGTTATAATGAGCAGAGGAGAGAAGGATTACTTACACAAGCCCACAACGAGCCTCCAGAAGCGTAGGAAAGCTCTCGGTGCATGAGATGCAGTTTATGAAGGGAGAGTCAACACTGACCTCCCACAGAGATTGCCTTCTCTATACTCTTCTCGCGGAGAGTACTAAACATCCTCTTGGTAGAGGACCTACACTATCTCAGGTCGATATTGTAACTATGTTCTCTTCCGTCACGAGGGGTACCGATCTGAAAGAGTACTTATTCTTACTCGGCACTTACTAATTGACCCAGTGTTCACTTGCTCTAGTCAACTCACATGTAGGAACACATGTCTTACTAGAAAGGATTTACGGTGGTGAATACCGACTTTGTCCTCTTATTGATAAAAGGCAATTAGGTGGGTGTAATTTTAAAAAACGTGGCATATGCATTTGTGAATACAACGCCTAAAAGCGCCCTTCAAAGGTCATGTAAGATCTAAGTAGAATCAGGCAAGACAGAGAGTAGTAACGACAAAACGAACAACGTTACACCAGAAGAAATGATCATAACGATAAGAGTTCAAAATGGAACATCAAATAACAAGTAGTATGTGAGACTAGATTGAGCAATAGATATGAATCAAATGGACAGTCTAGATCATGGATAGCATAGATCAAGATAGTCACAAGAACCGGAGAAGTATATCCACGTGATATTATTACGCCTAATAGTGAAGATAAAAAATCATCCTTACGTGAATGTCACACACTCGCAGACAGAGCCAACAGCAATAGTGGCGTCGTCTTACTAATGGCAGACGTGAGTAACTATCCTCACTTCCTGTGCCGTAATGCGTGATCTTCTATGTCTATCTGATCTTCAGACCGTGAGTCTTATGATTTTAACTATTAGACCCAGAGTAGCGTAGCAGTGGGATAGCATCTAGTTAACCTGTTAGCGTAAGCAATGTAGAATAAATGCTACTAATGGATAGACATGATAGAATGTAATACATAGTCACTAATTACATTTAATTACAATAAAACACTGAATTATTAATCGATCGAATGCGCCGACATACATTCTTGAGTATTACACTTACGCCAGAGGTGCAGACGAGGCAGTGTCCAATGTCTTAGATGTTCAGATACGAGAGTAGCAAGTGTCAAACAACATTTGCAAGCTAACTATGAATTTTTCTACAATACAGATATGGAGAGGGAGTACTATCCTCCTAAGCACCAGTCCTTGAGATCTAGAGGCCACAAAGTATATACAGTGCTCAAAGTGGGGCTGCAGCCTCCATACATGCTATGAAGATCACTCGTTCAATGGACCTTCTCTCAGTCTCAACCGAGGAGCTTCTTCTGTTACTCATGCATTCACGTTCTGCATCTAACCCCTATGAAGTAGTCGAGACAAGGTTGTGCCAATGATGTGGGGTGAGTTTTAAAGTAAAATGTTATCACATCTCGTTGCAGAGGTGCAGTCGGGTTTGCTTTGTGACTGAACAGAAACGCTGAAGGCGCAGGAGAGCGAGCGTTATCCAAAGGTTTCCGTTTCAATGCGATATGCATGATTCCTGCGCACTAGTCACATCGTGTTTAATAATCGTTAACCAGATACTTGTCTCGCTAATGCAAAGAATCTAATAGATACGTACTTAAATAATCAGAAGGATATGAAACATCACACGAGACAAAACCAGCACTCAGTACCACGTTATAGTTGTGCGAGGCGCGTTAGCGTGTGATTTTGAGCGAGCATGTCAAATACTCATCTATCTGGTTTATCTCCATGAATCAGCCGAAAGTGCACATTATTTGATGTACCTATATATTTTCTCCATCAAACAACTATGGTGATCGTAGGGGACTCTTTCTTCTTTCACTCATTCACTTTAAAATACGTCATTTCATTACTACAACAGCCGTCATACATTATCGTGATTGTGACGTTCATTAGATATGTTGTAATCCATTCACATAAATCATGTGTATTTTTTATCTGCCTTGTCTTGTCGAGAGTGAGTGATAACTGATATGTTAATTAGAGTAATGTAAAAGACTTAAAGTCTTCCACTTTAACCATTAGCGCATCTCATGAATTGTGATAACGCTTTCACCGATTCTAGAAGTAGTTTTAATCAGACTCTCAATATCCGCGACACTAAGACCCTCAGACCCACACTCATTCATAACCATGCCACAAATATATACAATACAAGTCTCTAGTTGATTTAACACCATAATTCACTTGGTGTCTTGGGACCCAATCAACTAATAAATGTTTGCTTCATGACATGGATATTGACAACACTGTCCAAAAGAGAAGGCATCTCCCCACAGGTGACGGTGCAGCTTTACACCATATCAACCAAACTGCTTAGGACCACTTTACATAAGACACAAAATAGATTTGGTGTAGCAATCGCTACTAAACATAATAAAATCTATACTTGCCACATGCCGACCAACTGAGCTACGTGATCGGTATTGAGCATCACGATTAGTCCCATCGCAGCACCAGTAGAGACCCTACTATTCAGAGAAACTATAATTGAGGAAAACTTATATCAATAATTAGTGTGTTTTAATAAAATAAATTTCTACTTACTTACTGAGTTTATAATCTCCTTCTTAAAATTCTATGATCCACGCACTGAAGGTCATCATACTGTTAATTGCCATTCGGAGATCTCCAAGGTGCCACAATCTACCATAAACAGATGAGAATTGGACTATAAGAATAAGTCGGAAGGACAAATGCCGCAAATTAAATGAAACAAATCAGCCGAAAAAGAGATCTCCCTCTCTTGAAGACGCGGAAAAGAGTGTAGTTTAGTCAACAGCAGTGAGATTATGAAATAGTCCAAGGCGAGTTAGGTGTAAGAGAGGGTTGCTCATCCACATACCTACGTACCACAAAAGCGGATGCAAGTCGGCAGGTGGCTTCTCTTAATTAGAAAATTGTTACTTGGTCTCTCTACCCTACGAATGAAAGGAGAACGTGCTACGGACGCGCGACTAGAACGATCAGTTCCAGTTCAGTGTGATGGAAGCTTGGCTACTCCTAGAAAGGCGGAGATCCGCGTTAGTCAGTTGTGCGTCACCCGTCATTCTGATCAGGGAAAATTCGTATAGTCTTAGGGCGCGTCTATGACGCGCACAAAGAAAGGAGGTACCAGTGCGATCTGAGCACAAAGTGTAGACTTGAGATTAGGGTACTAGTGGGGCCTTCTAACCACACAAGAACAGAGACACAAGTGTTCAGCGGATGTGCACCGGTCCCAATCTTACGCAACTTCCTTAGTAGGAGCATCATCTAAGCTACACACTAACGGGAAGCGTGTCTGATAGGTGAGTATCCCACCATTTACAAGCGCAAAGATCTGATCAGTCCAATGTACTCTCTCAGAGAGCATCTCCTGATAACCCATCAAAATGAGGTAGTGTATGCAACCCAGATTAAGGATCTAAATAATTGGTTCAGTCCACGCGTAACGTACACCCCACAAGAGAAAGCAACGGGTTCAGGACAAGGCCCGCCCCGGGAAGCTCAGTAACGAACAAGATGTTGTGTTATGCGTGACTGGTGTAGCTCGCTTCTACACTTTGACAAAGGAGAGTGTGTGAGATGGCGATGAGAACAGAGTTAGTTATCTGAGAGGCACTCGGTGGAGCGCCAGCAAAAATTTATTTCCTGCTAGACATCTATATGGTCTAACATCTAAATCCATGTTTCTTGTTGAAGTCGTTGAACATAGGTCCATGATTTTGAGTCTGGATCTGTTTTAAAAAATATAAGACCGCTTTATTTATAGACTACGGACATGGTTTATCTTTAGATTAATGAACAACAATAGTTTAAGAATTCCAACATGTTAAGCTCTATTTTGATGGGAATGAAGCAATTATTGAATTGTTTTAATTAATCAGTTTTTATATTTGAAAAGCCTCTATCATGTGGCTCGGGCCCAATTTGAACAAATGTGTCTAATTGGCTTAAAAGTATTCTGAATACCAAACAATAAAAAACGATAATCATTAAAGGTTTTTTTTATTATTTTTTTTCCTTTTTAAAAGAAACGAAACATATAGTATACAAGGTGTGTTAAAAAAGTATAGAGATTGTTTGTACCTTTTGACATACATTGTATTCTGAAAAAAAAAAAGTTCCATTCATTATTTTTTTCAGATTACAAGGTGTGTCAAAAAGTATCGGATGATTTTTTTTACTTTATGACACCTTGCACTCTGAAAAAAAAAGCGTTCCATTCATTAATTTTTTCAGGATACAAGGTGTATCAAAAAAGTATCGAGATATATTTGTTACTTTTTGACACACCTTGTATTCTTAAAATAACCGTCCATCATTAAGTTTTTCAGAATAAGGTGTGTCAAAAAAGATTTCTTGATACTTTTTCTTACTTGACACACCTTGTATTCTGAAAAAAAAAGATAGACGTCCCATTACAATTGTGACAGAGTCTTGTGTTACTAGTTGTGTGCAAAGATAAATATCTGTGAGATGTCCTATGAAGGCCGGAACGATTTATTAGTGGCAAAACACGACGAATTTAGTTTGTTAAAGATCTTTCTACTACTCGTAGAACATAAGCTAACTAAAACTTATATTCACACAAGTTTAACAAACATTAGCCACCAGTCTGATGAGATCATTCACTCCAATGAAACTTTTCTAGACAAATATCGTGACCAGAGAAGAATCTCTCACGTACTACCTTAAACACTCTTCAAATAATATTTCGCGTGGTAACGGAAACATCGGCTGTTCCAGATCAAAGTGAGAACATAGACAACACATACCGATCTAACCCATTTCCCAAAGACGGGCAAGAACAGCCCAAATATAACCTTCGACTAATAAGCTACCGAGCCCACTTCGCCGTTTGACCGGAGCTGTTGGCCTCGAGGCGCAACGACCCGATGGAGTCTGGATGCGTTTAATGATGGACCCAGGGGCTGAGCAGTCCATGACATTGCAATACTCCCACTTAGGCCCTTACGGTCGTCGGAGAGGCCATGCACCATCTCAAAACAGGCCTGTGCGTTCTTCAATCGGCTGGTCATTCAAGTCGGTATCTAGATCTACACACCAAACATCTATTTAACACTAACGCATCTTAATCAGGCGCCTTCGATCAGAAGGGCAAGAGAGGACAACAACAAACCTTAGTCATCACATCCTATCGGACTAGTGATCTAGCGATCAGGGTGACTGCAGAGATACATATGAACAAAAAAGCTCTAGCAGGTGAACGGCGAGGTCTTAGTCCTACTTCTTTTGCCCTGCTGAGGAACGGCAGAATTAGTGAACGACTACTTGGAACTCTATCTGATGGGTAAGGTTCCAGAATGTTTTTAAAGTTGTTTTAGGTTCTAACTGAATAAATTCATTCAACATTATGTGTAATTCCACATTCCTTTGAAAAAACGATTGTGAGTCATGTGCATATTACTCTCACGATGCTCGGATAGTCTAAGGTTACGAGGAAGAAACTACGTTATACCTATATTAATAAACTTTCTCATCCAAGTAGAAAACACATTTACAAAGGTGGTACTTCATCGTCGGCGGATGCGCTCACACCTCTGGCGTATTCGAGAGTAGCATGTGCGCACTCCTCCACAAGGAAGATATCCTTATCAGATTGACACTTATTATGTGCCCAAGTTAAGCAATCACACAATATAATCAAAAGGTGGCTTCTCAAATTTTACAGAGTCAAGCTGCGTTCTCATCTATGTTGATGACAGCTATAGTCATTTGCGTGAGTAGATACCACAGATTCACACGGAGGAAAATGAGATGAGATCGAGACGACAACTTCTACCAACATATAGCCCCACAGAACTATATAAATCTCTCTGCTTAGAAAAGCAACAAACCAAAACGGTTCTTACTTCTTATAGAGTGTTCTCTGAAGACGCATAAGACAACAACCAAAAGGGCCCAATGATGAGTAGTGCGCATTCTCTTCTTTTTCCCTAGACAATAGCGTTAATGCGACACAATGACATACCTACCCACAGACAAACACTTTTGCTGAGCCAACTCTACAAAATACACTGTACTTCGTTTGCACTATCATATGTATAACACAATTCCTAGCGTTTAATATTCTCTCGAAAATAAAAAAACTATTCTCATCCCACACATAATATAAGGACTTACTTGTAAAAAAATATAAATATGTTATGACTAAAAGAAGACCCAGACAAGAGACCGTACCAACGAAAGAGATAGATTTGTCCATATACTGAATTGTTGTCGCAGCGGAGTAAAACTCATCACTTAACGACACACCTCTATTAACATATCTAACACACGATCACACTGTGATTACACTTACATCAACTTCTGAACGCTTAAACGCTAATTCAACATAGAGAGAAGATCAGTTACATACAACCTTAAAGAATCACAAACATCATGAACAACCACTAGAAGGCTTCAAGCAAGCTCATCTAAGCAGACTCTCCAGAACTACTCTTCCAGCCGACAGCCGGTGGTATTTACGTAGTGCAAGGCGTATTATAAGTGCACCCCTACAGCTAATGAATGAACAGAAAAGCGCTCACGTCCGTAAATCATAGCGTACAACGAAAAATCACATAATCCTCTGCCCCATCTCCAAACCCAAAGTGTATCTATGGTAGCACCTCATCAAGCAAGAAATTACACACAACGTATACTTTTTTCGTACTTAGAGAAAATAAACAAATACAAGATACTAAATTTAGAAGCTCTTTTAGTGTCCTGACCCAGTAATTGTAACTCCATCCTTACGATAGACTCAGTGTCTGACAAAATTCCTCTCTAGCGATGATCTTAGTATACACAAAACACCATATGTACTTACAATCCTTAATGATGCATCCTCTCTTCTTCTTGAGCGTCTCTTCCAAAGAGCGAGCCCTCAACAGAAAGACTGAATACCTTAGAGCTAGAAGGTGAACCTTCCCTATACAAGCGCAAAGTTGCGCGCGCAACTTAATTGTCCTTAGTACTCGCGATAGTGTTTCTTCACCTAAAACACTATTAATTCCCTTGATATACGCCGTGAACCATCATATCTCTAGCACGCCTTTCTACTAGTCGTTTCATCAGACTAGAGTCATCATGAAGGATCAAATACAACTAAACACAGGATGACGGGCTTTATCTGGCACACAAAACATAGACACCCATGATGAGCATCATAGTGACACACCGTCCTCTCACCAAGAGTGATACAGTATGAGTGTTCTACATGTTTTCAGCTGAAAACCCGGCTCTAGCGTTTAACTCAACCAAGGTGACTAACTAGCCACATAGAGCAGAAATATTACGTGTTCTGCTGAGAGATGAGTAGTTGTAGACTCTACAGCCCACAATAAAATAGTAGTATGCGATCTTCTCAGACTCGGCAATCAGAAACTCATCTGAATCTTCTGTATCAACTCAAAATTCTTATAGGAATTGAATATAACTGACAAAATAGACTAAAAGAGAGACATACCCCGCATCAAGTACTACGCATCTCCTATAAGAGAACTCAGAAGCATTCTCTAGAGAGAATAGATTAGACACTTAGAATAGTCTATAGCACTTCACATAAGCCGCACCACTAAAAAAAGAAGAAAGGAAACAGCCTTATTGATAATGCGTGATGACAAACGCGGAGAAATTCATGAAGCCAGTATATAGGAGTAGTCGTAGCGAGGATAATCTCTACAAGCAGAGACCTGACCATCCGCACACTCGTCTCCTATCAATCCCCCAGCCTCTTAGATCTTGATCCCGAATCCATTTCCACGTACTACCATCCTCTCATTGCATTTTGCTCAACTCTATCACTCTTATTCAGATTCCTTCTCACTTCTACACACATAACTTGCCTGTGAACAACACTGGTGTGTGTGAATATACAACATCACCCAATAAACTTCTGCCTTAATGCAACTCGTACCTTTTAGGTCTAGGCTCTGCGAGTCCAATAGAGACCAACTTTACAGGTAAGTCCAATGATAAGGAACAAGTCTATCATGACTCGATCTCCCAGTTCACGCAATAGTTCATAGCAGCAGGGACTAACGCACTCCAATGGTTAATACTCAAACTCAAAGTGGAACAAACACGACAACAGTGGAACATCCAGTTCTCAATCTACTCATATAGACGTGTGACATAAACATTCATTCCTGCGAATGCATACAGTTCTCATTTCTCAACATGCAGGACTAATCGAGTTATTCTCAAACTTTAAACCATATGAAAAGAGTCTGTTCTCAGAAAATTTCAACATTGTGTAGGATTGAGGTGTCCTATACCATAATCCCAACTTAACCCATCTATCAAGTACAGTAAAATAAATTCCTCACAATCATATGGCTTACACATATTCTATAAACCAATATACTAAAAACATTGACTACCCAATATAATAGATCACACGTATACTTGTGCCATATCTACTTCCTAACGGGGTTGGCATATAAATCGGTTGTGAGAAATCATAGAACAAAGAACAAATCAACAAACGAGTAAACTCATTATTTCTAGGAATGAGGAATTATGGAACGTTATCTTTTCAGAAAATACATAAGTATTCAACACAAACAGTCATCTAAAATCAACTCTTCGATTAGCTTTTTGGACACACCTTGTACTGTTTCTATTACTGGTTAGTGAGTCATCTCTTTGGTACTTATTTTAGAAATATACTTTTTCTATTCTGAGATTATTAATCCCATCTTATTTGCACAGATTACATTTCTTTAACTACAGTCTGTATACTGTGGATAGACAAGATTTTTTACTGCGAGAGAGGATGAGCCAGATACTCTAGAATTTGACTTAAATCAGATAGCTCTGAGCGTGAGTGTACTACGGAGACGAAATGTAGCACATTACTCCACTGACCCGTAATTGTTCGCATAATAAATGATACTATTGTACTCAAAGTGTCCCGACATTTAAATCATCCTTACCTCAAAATATCAAAGGATGAGAGAACAGCGTGCTCTATGTTGAAAAATAAAAGTCAGTACTTTTCAGTCAAGTACTTCCTGAATACAGTGAAGATCAGGAAGTTCCGTGATTGTGGAACGTATAACATATAAGCTATAACCGTGTTACTGCTACTATATTATCGCCCACGTTGACTAGAACGATACGCTTGGAGAAAAAATTAGATGGGAACAACACACGTATGCCGCGTGCTATTTTTTAACAAATCTGAAAACAGCACCCCACAAAACATTTACGGCCACTTACCACCCCATCTCGCAAACCATCTTCGAGGTTGTGAGAGATAAAACTATGTTCTAGGTACTTTTTATATCCTTCATAAGCATCCCCCAAAGAATCAATTAATTTAAAACATTTTTGAATTTTTAAGAAAAAAAAAATAAAAATAAAGAATTAAAAAAATCAGTTAAAAACATTTTGTATTTTATTTGTCAATGATAATATTCTTTGTTTTCAGAGTTATGTAGTTTTAAGTATTCCTATCTAATGATCATAATTTATACACAGTTATACGTTATCAGATATTCCTATCTAATAGTAATAATTTTACAGAGTTGCATGGTTTCAAGTATTCCAATTTAATACTAGTAATTTACATACTGTTATATGATCGAAAAGAGATAGAAAAACGAATGATAATAGTATTAGCTGACAGATATCTTTTGACCTTTCATAAAAACGGTCTTTCTTCAAGAGCAACAATATTTCCATTTATTTATATACTTATATGGGCCTGGGTTAGCTCAGTCGGTAGAGCTTCGGCTAGAAACACAAGTGTCTAGTTCGATACCGGTCCTCGCCAACTCAGCGGATTGTAATAGACTTTTGTTATTTTCCTGCGGTTAGGGTTCTCAGTCGCTAGAGTGTCCGCCTAGGAATCATAAGCTTCCTGGTTCGATACCGACCCTCGCCAACTCAGCGTATGAGTAGCACAGAGATCTGTGCGGTAAAGTAAGGAGCTGATGGTAGATGTGGCGCTCCACCTCAGACGCTAAAATAATCTCCTTGGTCTTGCGCAAGTGAAAAAGGGGTAGACTCCCTCGCTGATTGGCTGATACCGACTTTAAGCCGTCCCGTCGACTTTACTTACTTACTTATATACTTATACTGTTATATGGTAGCAAGTTTTCCTATCTAATATTAATTGTTTGAACACAGTCGTTTGGTTTGATTGGTTGGTTTTATGGCATATCAAACTGTTTGGGTTTATTTAACGCTAAATCGTTTTTTGGTGGTGTATATGGAATTTATAAGTGAATAGTTTGTTGTTAAGTATTTTACTTATCAAGTATGTTAGTTGGTTAGATTCTACCGCTTATCAACACTTGGGCTATTCCATGCTAATGACGCTTTGTTCTATTAATTCTTGTCAGGTATTAAATTCTGTTTTTCAAAATCATTTTTTAAACACTTTCAAGCCACTGATAGAAGCCTAACAGGTACTACTTTTGGTTTGGTTTGGTTTGTTTTATGACATATAAACCTCAGTAGGTCATTTAATGCTACCAAAGGTTTGAAATAAATTCATTCTTAATGGGTACTTTTATTAGCATATTTTCCTATTCAACCCATAGATAGGCCCCCAACAGGTAATATCACTCCGATATACTTGGAAAAGACGTGTGTATTCGCATACATTCATGCAGTATTTGAACAAACAGACAATATTAGATTTAGAATATATCTTCCTTTGGTTTATTGGATTTTACAACATGTCAACCCTTGTTGGGTTATTTCATGCCAAAGACGGTTTGTTCTATTCATGCTTGATGGGTATTCAAAATATTTTTAAACTCAATTTTTAAACACATTTTTAACTCATTTTTTCGTATTTAACCCATAGATAGGAACCTAAAAGGATTAACACTCCGGGTCAAAGTGAACCCGGGAGTAATGGCACTGAAGGGGTACTCTACACTCCCCAGAGATCCAAAATTGGAACTTCACTACTATATGCAGTTTAACGTCATACCCAGGACACTAAGACCCTCAGCCAACGCCTTCTAGCACTTATATATTTACCAACCCCTCCGCACGAGCAGAATGTGACACAAGGTCAATTTCTTAAGCGGAGTTTAAAAGGTTTGAATTAAGAGTTTTCCTTCTCCTAGACCGGTTGCCTAACCAAGGTTAACGAGCCCAGTCTGCCCTACTATTTATCCATAGCTGGAGGGAGAGTAGAATTCATACCTTCCCAAAGGGTATTAGCGCTAAGTGAAATGCAATTACTACGTCCAGGATTTGAACTCGGGGCGACGAGTCCATTTCCCATGAGTTAAACCATTACACCACGCGCTTCTTGCACATATATTATAAAAAAAGGTTTGGGGTATACCAAAGGGTATATAAGGGCATATAAGGGTTGGGACAATAATATAGATCATAGGGCTTGACGTGACCAACCGATTGATCGGAGGGTGGGGGGCTCTTTAAATACCCATCAAGCCTAAGTAAAAGCCAAAATGGAGTGTTGTATATCATGAACTGCTCAGTTATCAGGAATCCGTCCTTAAGCATCACGGTTCGCCATCCACAGTGAACAACTGGCACCATGGGGGGGGGGGTTATCCCTCTGCAGGGTGTATTCGGTGTATTCTACTGCCCAGTCCTCAGGGCGTGAACACAGCTGTATAGTTTCAAGTGTGCTTGTTTAATACTAATAATTTGTACATGTTATATGGTATCAACAATTCCTGTCTAATACTAATAGTTTGCACACTATTATGTGGTATCAAGTATTCCTTTCTAATACTCATGTAAATAATGTTGTTACAAGTATAATAATTTGTACACGGTTATATACTTTCAAGTATTCCAATTTAATACTAATAACGGACACACTAGTATGTGGTTACAAGTATTCTTATCTAATACTAATATTTTTCCCTGTTTTCTTCTAATATTAGAATACGTCAAAGCAAGAGTGCTGACGCAATAACATTTTATTTCGAATCTCAAATAAAACAATTCCAATGAGCGTTATCAAAATTGGGATGTGAGGCTGGTCAACTTAGGAAGGCCGTCCATTAGAGAACGGGGAAAGCGGGGTTTTTTGCCTTATGGCCATGTCCATTCGTGGGAAAGACTTTGGGAGTAAACCCTAAGGAAATATTCAAAGCTTCAGGCTCCAAGGCAATTCGTAATTGCATTACCTTATAGAAAGTAATATACATAAGTATTTGAACAAGGACTTAAGCTTCTTTTTCTTGTCCCTGATTACAGAGGCCACGAAGGAGAGGGAGCAAGAGGCTATTCAAACTAACTTGCTAGTTTAGCAGATCCTTCAGATAGCAGCGTGAGTTCGCCTTTTCAGCTTCGTTGATTCTGAACTAGAATTTAAAAGGACATTTAATAATTTAGTTTTATTAAAAGAACATGTTCCACGATTTAATTTAAAGTTCATTTAATTTGAAGTTCAAATTTTAAAAAGTTAAAGCTAAAAAGGTGCGATTAATCGACGACTGATTAAAAAAACTGCATATCTGTTATTTCGGATTTTGTTGCTTTTGGAATATTTTATAGTTTTGTTCAAAATGATTTTCATTTCCGGTTAGCCCCCCCCGCTCCACTTCGTCCATTCTTTTATTTCTTTCTAATTAATCACTTCTTTCTAATTCTCTTCTTCTTCTTCTTCTTCTTCTTCTTTAGTTATTCCCTCTATATATTCTTTTGTCCTTTTTTCTAATCTCTTATACTCACAATTCTTCTTCTTCTTCTTCTTCTTCTTCTTCTTCTTCTTCTTCTTCTTCTCTCTTCTTTCCTTTTATCCACCTTATTCTTCTTTTCTGCTTTCTCTTTGCCTTTTTGTTTTTTTTTCTATTTTTTTCTTTTTTTCTTTGTTCTTTTTTCTTCCCTGTGTACTTTTTCTTCTAATTGTCATCTATTTTAATTCTATCTCTCTCTTCTTCTTCTTCTTCTTCTTCTTCTTCTTCTTTAGCCTTTCTTTTTCTTCTTCTTCTTCTTCCCTTTCTAGTTTTTCTAATTGTCTTCTATTTTCATTTTATCCTTCCTTTCTTCTTCTTTTGTATTTCTCTTTCTTTCTTTCTTTCTTTCTTTCTTTCTTCTTGTTCTTGTTCTTGTTCTTCTTCTTGCACAGATATCGGTAGCAAATCACAACTAATAAAATCCTCTTCTCAAATTATTTACGTGTAAGTTGGCTTTAAGATCAAAGTGTAGTACCTGTGATCTTTTTTCTGTGCAAAAACTGTAGCTGCTCGACACTTTCTGCAATATATGTTTTCATGGAAACACTTTTTTCCAAGGAGTCTACTACTTCCCGAGAAAGAAAAAACAAAGAAGATACAGAATCAGACGTGTAAATATATAGATAATTATTTCAACTTTGTTGTTGTTGCTGTAATTCCTGATTTGCCACTTGTTGTTTTCTATCCGATTTTATTCATTACCTTCTGCCATTGTTGCTTTCTTGGATAAAATGACAAAGTCGCGTGAGGAAGTCGTATTAAGGAGGACGACCGGTTTAAAAAGGCAGTGAACGCGTTGATTGCAACCCGAGGAAGACGATGCCATCTAGCAATTGGCAAAAGAATGTAATTTATCGCAGTGTTGTTAAGAGGAAGTCGCGACAAGTGATGGATGATTTTGTTTGTAATGTTTTGCGACACTCAAGAAAAGAGACGGAAGATTGTGAATAGTCACTATATTAATCCTTTTATTTGGCGTGATCTCCTGATGATAAAATAGGGAGTTTAAGGTAAAACATGTCTTGACCCGAAGTATCCGACTTATTGAGTAGAGGTAAAATAACACTCACCCAATTCGGTTGAGTACTGCTTTACCTTAAAAATAAAAACTACTATGATGTTAAAAAAATATCTCAAAATATAAACTACTATAATATATATATATAATATATATATATATATATATATATATATGTGTGTGTGTGTGTGCTGTGTGGGTGTGTGTGTNAATGACGGGAGACTTAACCAACGACCAGAGTCCCACTATCATTTAATTCGGTTTATTTAACGGCATATCAACCCCTTATATTTTATATATTAACTAGAAGCGGCTACGTGGCGTTGCCTGGGTAGATTGGGTAGGTAATAAAAAGTTAGTCTTGCAGATCAATTGATTGTTTTGGTAACATAATCGATTTATCTTTTAATCACGAACGCAACAAATGATTTTCCCTTCTCTTACGATTCAAATCCCAATGTTTAAATATCTTCCCAGATTTAAATTAAATCTTCATTATTTTTCCACGAAAAGCAAAACTCTGGTGATAGTGAATGTGTATATATATTTATTTGTCATTAATTGTTTTATTTTCGTAGTTTCATCCGGATATGCATACATACACACTAACTGTCCTTTATATATGCATAGATATGTTGTTCCTAAATCTTCCGTCCGTTATTACCCTGTAACACTCACTGGTTAAAAATAAGACCGTTCAAATTGTTCAAGATGCAATGTAAATCCAGATTATCTGGGATCACTTTACCGCAGGTTTGTTATTTGTTCCATTTTATTTCACCCAATTCTAAAAAATGAAACATTCCAAATTATCTTGCGTCGCTTAAATGTTCAATGTTAAAATTAAAGAAATTGAAAAAAAAGTTACATGTTTGCTTTATTTGTAATATTGAAATTGTTAATTACGAAGATATTTTGGTAATTTTGATCTTATGTCGTCCCAGCCTCCAGCTTTAATTTTCCAAGTCGTGTTTTTTGTCACGTTTTGTCGCCAAATTAATATAGTATTTTAAACGCCCACCTCCAAATTTCTATCGGTAAATAAATGTAAATATTTTACAAACCCGCCTTTTAAGAGGATTAAATCAAGGTTATTTATACTTTTTACATATTAAATTTACTTGGATAGTTTGTGATATGGGCAGGTGACCGTACAGCTGTTTTCTCGTGGGGTGTGTGCTTCCACGTTTGTTGTAGAATCGCATCGCATGCTGGACAATGTTGGAGAAGCAAGGACGAAATCATAAGTGACGTCCTCTGTGGAAGCCAACACATGGGGCACGTCAGTATGGGCCGCCCGAAAGACCTACATTGACGTACAGCTCTGTGCGGATACTAGATGCTGCTGCAGAAGACCTCCCAAGGACAATGAGTGATAGGGACGGTTGGAGAGAGATGTTCATGGATATCCGTGCTAATAGCGCGACATGATGAAGTATGATGATGATGATGACATATTGAACTATACGCAATAGCTCTTTAAACATATCCAACGTTGTAAATTATCATACTTGATATATCCACAGGTTTCCGCTAGTGGTTTTTTTTTGTTTTACGGCATATCAACCTCAGTGGGTCATTTAATGCCGATAAAGTTTTGAAATAAATCAATTCTTAATGGTAATACAATTTTTTATAGATACATTTTTCTATTTAACCCATAGATGGGACCCTACAGGTACTACCACTCCGGGTCAGAGTGGACCAGAGAGTAATGGTGATGAAGGGTGCTCCACATTCCCCAAACCTCCAAAACTGGAACCTCACCATCAGATAGAGTTTAACGTCATTCCCAGGACATGAGACCCAGCCACCGCCTTCTAGCACCCATATGATAAAAAGGGTTGGGGCTTGCCATAAGGCAATATGGTTGGGAATCATATAGGTGCTAGGGCTTGACGTGACCAGCTGATTGATCGGAGGGGCCTCTCCGACCGCCCGTCTAGCCCAAGATAGGGCCAAAGTGGAGTATTGCAAGCATGACATTGCTCATCCACCTGGGCTTATCCTTAAGCATCAGGGTCGCCACCCAGCCAACAGGTGGCCCCATTGGGGAGATTCTTACCCTCTGCAGAGATGCAGTCGGTGAATTCTAACGCCCTCTTCATTCCTTCAGCTATGGATTAAATTGTATCACTGCTGTTCTACAATAATGGCTTTTAGTATTAAATAACCATGAAGGCTGATATGTCATTTTAAAAAAACAGATATGATCCAAGCGTGTATCTCCATATATATATATATATATATAGTATTTGATAATTTGCTTGAAGCATTGTTAAGTAAAGTATATTATTATTTATATTTAAAGGCAAATACAATGCGTATAAATAAAATAGTGTCTATGTCTAATCAATTTTTAGACATTGGACACTATTTTTATTTTATACGCATTGTAATTGCCTTCAATATGAATAATATATATATATATATATATATTATATATATATATATATCTGTGTTTGTGATAAACCTATAGAGAGAGAGCGTTAATAGACAGGCAGACGGACAGACAGACAGATAGATAGATAGATAGATAGATAGATAAGGAGTTAGGAAAGAACTAATGTAATGTTAAATGTAATACTGATGATTGATATGATATAATAATGAATGATATGAAATAATGTATTAAACAAGAGATTGATAGATAGGTATACAGAAGAGAAGTAGTAGAGATCACACAGCTTATATAAGAACAGACATAAAGAAACAAAGATAGATAGGTAGAACATACTATATACATACATTTATGGACTCAAATTGTTGAGGGCGCTTAGGTAATGGTTGCTTTGTCGGAAATGGAATCGGTGACCGGAGTCCAATACTGAATGAGACTGTTTGCATTTCACATAGTGCTAATACCTTGGAAAGTTATGCATCCAACTATTCTCCATCCAGCTATGGGTAAATAGTAGGACAGACTGGGCTCTATAATAACCTTGCCATGACAGTTGGTTTTATAAAGAAACTCTGAATTCAAACCTATTAAACTCCGCTTAAGAAATTGACCTTGTGTCGCAGCTCCTCGTGCGAAGGGGTTGTGTAAATATATAAATAACGTCGTTCAAATATTAGGATTATGGGTTCAAATGTGAAAATGTTAAGTTGTTTCCTATTTATGAATTGTAAGGTTTTCTCTTTTTCAGCCCAAAGTAAAAGTAACGATGCGGATAAATAGGATGACAGGTGATGAATTTCCTCTGTGTGCGTGCGCGCATGCGCGCGAACGTGTGTGTGAGAGTGTGCATGTGTGTGTTTCTTTTAGGATTCAGTCTTTTTAGTAAAAACAAATTCGTTTTTTTTTATTTTTATTTTTTTTAGGGGGACATTTTCACTGAAGTCAAATCTCGTTAAGATTCATAAACTCTTCATTTCTGTCAATAATAGAATGGTCAATAGATTGTTCAATGCCATTGACTGACGGACAAAGCGGTGTGCCATCGCGTGACAAGGAATTAGCCGTTTTTGCCAATCGGAAGTTGTGGATGTTGTCTTGATCCCATAAAACTCATATACATTTTCCGCAAAGAATCCCAAAAAGGTATATAGAAGACGTTAATGAGATAACCTTCATATAGAGTAGAAAGACTGTACCATCTGTTGGGCAAGAAGATAGATAAATAGATAGATAGATAGAGATTATTAGGTATTATCACCAACCTCTATAGCATTGAAAACCTGCAACCAAAATTATGAATATATATGTTTCCATTTTTGGTTATAGAAGTCTGGTAATTTTATTTTTGCTTGCAGTAAAGTTTGTAATAAATAATACCTTATGACATCTGTTTGGGTTGTATAATGTTTCACAAGAAACAATAAGAATATGTTATCTTTTTATAAAAATAAAAGCAAATGATAGTAGTTATGTAGTTATTTATGGGCGATACTGTAGATAAATCTGAAAAGACTGGATAGATAGATATAGGGAGATGAGAGTTACAGATATATATATATATATATATATATATATATATATATATATATAGAGAGAGAGAGAGAGAGAGAGAGAGAGAGATCAAGTAATATAGTCTACCTTTGAAAAAGATAGATACATTTGAATTTCTAATATGCTTCATATCATTATAACATTGGAATTTTTAATGACTCAGTAGTGAAACCAGATAGCGTGAACAATATGAAATATTGTACTTATTATAATGATTTCTCTGTAAATGTAACATCATACATTTAAAATGTATATCATTAGGTATTATTTATTACCCCATATATAATTAAATACTACCCGCATTCCACAAAAGGCGAGTTATTATTATTGTAGCTCATATGTGACTTCGACAGACAGTAATTCCTTGATTCGCCTCGACCACTCAGAACATATCGTTTTTGGTACAAAGCCACCTTACCTCATAAACACACCCAAAGGATAGACCAAAGATTCATCCATGAACTTATCGAGAACTCAAGTCCACGGAACGGACATTCAAAGACTTCGATTCTTTGTAAGACCTCTGGATTACTACAACAAAATAATACATTTCCCTATATAAATTCCATGTTCTTGTTAATTCTATTATTAGTAGTATTATCTGCACTATTCGGACTATTGTCATCTTGTCGTAATCGGGAGTCATCACGGAACTTTGAACCTAACACTTTATTCAGTCCACGTGGGTATCCTGTTCTCATTCCGTTAACCATTGCTGGGGTAGAGGCGTTAAGCTGTGTTAATTATTATTCTATGTTCCTGCTGCCATTGACCAGGATTGAACCTGCAGTCCAGATTTACTGGCACTTAGAAGCGTCTTAACCTAACTCCTTTATCCAGTAGGACATGTGTCCAATTAGACTGAAGGTTCCCGATTACGACAAGAAGGTTCTCGAGTCCGAGATGGTTCCCGAGTCTGAGAAGGTTCCCGAGTCCGACAAGAAATACCTGAAGAAGGCCGGAGGGTACATTGGCCGAAACGTTGTACAGATAACAATGAAGATGAGGACAATAGTCCGAATAGTGCCGATAATATTGTTTTCTAACCATTTCTTCTGTTTCTGCAATCCATGCCCTGTTATCCAGGCATCGATTGACCCTCTTTCACACCCACACATTCTCATTCTTTCTCCTTCCACGCGTTAGCATACAGGAATATAACATTTTTAACATTTCACATTAAATACCAAGTACCATTTATAATCTTGGCTGGAGATTTTAACAGTTAATATCAGAGTTTCCATTTTTTGCAAAAAGTTTTTACGTCATCGCTATACATAAAAGTTTTATCTTTTCTGAAATCTCCGGAAACTGAAACGGCCTTTGCATTTTCTTTATAAACAATTTAGCGCGGTATCATCGCTATAACAATAAGGGGTGTGGATAATTAGTCTCTCTGGAAGATGCTTCTTTGTATTCTTTATTTCCGCTAGGCGTTGTCCTCTTGCTGTTAGTTCCACTCTCCAGTTTTCCATTGCTCTTGTGATTAAATTAACTATTTGCTTAGCAATTTTAAACACTTAAACATTGTATCCATAATAGTGGAACCGAATTCAAATTCCGGGAGTGGCTATTTGCATTTCCCAAACACGTTAATATTCTTTGAAAGGTACGAATCCAATTATTCTTTCTCTATTATTTTTTCTATGGTTAATAGGTAGAGCAGACTGGGCTCTTTAACCTTAGTATGGCGACCGGTCTAGGAAAAGACTCAAACCTAGTAAACCCCGCTTAAAGATTGGCCTTGTGTCATCCTTCGCGTACGGAAGGGCTTGGTAAATACATATAAGCTTTTCTGTAGTCTATCCATTCCATGTCTAGACATTCCTTCCTTGTTTTTATTTATTTCAGTATATCTTGATCTTTTTTATAATTGATAATTCGTTCTTTCAATTCCTTTTTCGGAAAGGATTCCTCTTCTTCAGGAAGAAATCCACGGTTCTCAAACGAATTTATAAATTTCTTCCCTTATCTTTGCGGCTAGGATTTTCCAATATGTTATCGGTCTGTAGTTTTTGGGGTGGTTCATAAAAAAAGCTTTCTGAATCAAAACTTTTGTAGCATCTGGGCTTACTGTGTCAGCAGCCGTAAAGAATATCGACTTCATATGCGTACAGAACTAAAACTAATGTTGCATAATTGTGTGGCGGTGTGGGTTTTTTTTACCATACCCTGTAACGAGAATTCTAATGGGCCATGGTTTTTCAGATCAGGGTATGAAAAAATGCCAGTATGTGGTTATGGCTACAACTGACCCCAGAGGCGGGAATCTCGTGAGTCACGTGATCGAGTTAGTTAGGAATCAGTTTTCAACCTAAATGGGACGCAGAACAGACGTGTTCTGCGGAGGTTGGCTCAACCGCGCGGTGAATAAGGATGGGCAGTAATAGAATCTTTGATCAAAGAAAAACAAAGTCTTGTTGATTATTTGCATGACTTAGAAAGAAGCCCTTAGAAAAGAAGAGACTAGATAACACAACCGGCCAAAGAAATAAAGATGAAACATGGCGACTAGACGATCATAGCCGAAAGGAAGAAGATAGAAAGAAGTAACAAACAAGTAAGACACACACGATTCTATCTGTTTGTCTGTTTCTCTCTATCACACAGGAACTCTGTCGTTTGTATACCGAGGGTATATAACACTAAAATACCATGAATCCGGAAATGGATGAAAATTCATGTCAACATCTATATGGAAAGTCTCGGTTAATGCCACCACTTGAGGGGTAGGAATGCTTCTCAGTCCTTGTGCAATAAAATCACTAAACAGCACAGAGAAAAATCCAACCGAGAATGATGTGTGCTATATTTAATGGCAACCTCTGTACGACTATCGTCTCACTATCGTGACACTGATTTCTTTGCGAAGCGATACATTGACACAATTTATATCTATAATCTGCATAAAATACGTACTACAAATGAAAATGAAAGAAAATAATTTTCCACTAAAAAAGAAAGACAAGAAGCAGTCGATATCCCACAGAAACTATTACTAATGCAGACTATTTAGCGCTTCTTGCAAATAGACTAGCTCAGGCCGAATTTCTGCTCTATAACCTGGGACAGTTAGCAAAAGGCATTGCTCTCTGTGAACTTATTGTGAAGTTATTGGTGAGTGGCCGGCAGAAAAAATAGAAAAGAAGTGATACTCTCCAGATTGCGTATTGGGCACACCCACATCACCCATTCTCATCTTTTAAAAAGGGAGGGCACCCCAATATGCCCAATATGCAAAGTACAGCTCACTATCAAATACATCCGCTTAAACTGCAACAGTCTCAGGAAAACCCGCACCAAAATATTATCAGACAAAAAACCTAAAAGACCTCTTTAAAAATACAAACCCAGAAGACATTTTAAATTTTCTAATAAAAACTAAATGTTTTTGTTGAAAAGGTTGGGGGGCAATCTTTTCAACAAAAACATAACCGAATACCTCCATAAAACCACTACTTTAAAGACTGAAATCGATATGTAAAAACGTTCCATATAACCTTTTCTGGTATTAAATGACCCACAGAGGTTGATATGCCCTTAAACAAAACTCAAACTCAAACTCTCTGTGAACTCAGAACAAACTGAGTTCATGTGTTTTAATCAATACTAGAAGCGACTACCCAACATTGCCTGGGTAGAGGAGGGCAAAAAGTTAGTTTCGCAGATCCATTATTACTGAATTACGTTGGATCCTTGCTGGATGCCTCCATTAAAATCCCTGCGTAAAAAATACGTTGCATCGATCCGGTCATATCTCTGAAAAGAAAAATTAATGTCTTCTATTTAAAACGTTAAATGCAAAAAAAAAATCCATGCTGTTACTATTTTATTTTTTAATTATCTTCACGAATATAAATCAAATCTTTATTAGTTTTGCAAGTTCTTATGATAGTGAATGTGTATATGTATTTATTTTATCGTTAATTCTTTTATTTTCGTTGTTACCTTCGGGCATACATATATACACACAACTGCCCTTTATATATGTATAGATGGATCCATATCTTCATTAAATAAAATTAGTAGACCTGTTTACATACCTCGGTAGCAATATTACTTCTACTGAAAGTGATGTCAACACACGCATAAGTAAAGCATGAATGGCTAATATGATCTTGCTGATAAAACGGGAATTCTTTCAAACTGTAGCCGTGTCAGTAATATTGTATGGTTGCACCACTTAGACTCTGACATTGAAAAATGGAAAAAGCTTGATATGAACTACGTAAGGATGCTGCATGTTTTTAACGAAATCTGGAAGCAGCACCCCTCAAAACTAACTGTAGGGTCGCTTACCTCCCATCTCACAAATCATTCCAGTAAGACAAACAAGACTTGTTGAGCATTGCTGAAGAAGTAAGGAAGAACTCATAAGCAACGTTCTCCTATGGACTACTCCACATGGACACACCAGTGCTGGCCAACCAGCAAAAACTTAAATTCTTCATATCTGTACGGATGCCGTCGAGAGGACTTGTCAAGAGCGATGCAAGAGAGAGAGAGAGAGAGAGAGAGAGAGAGAGAGAGAGAGAGAGAGAGAGAGAGAGAGAGAGAGAGAGTCAAAGGAATCCGTGCTCTCACCACGCCTTGACGATGATGAAAGTTAATGAGAAACAAGGCATTCTGTATAATCTAGATGGATATCGAATTACACCCAACGCATAGATTAGTTCAAATCGGTGATGTCCCCTGTTGGTTTGGTTTGGTTTGGTTTGGTATACGGCATATCAACATCAGTGGGTCGTTTAATGCCGACAAAGTTTTGAAATCAATCAATTCTTAATGGATAATACAATTTTTTTATAAATACATTTTTCTATTTAACCCATAGATGGGACCCTAACAGGTACTACCACTCCGGGTCAGAGTGGACCTGGGGGCAATGGTGATGAAGGGTGTTCCACATTCCCTAAACCTAAAAAATTGGAACCTCACCATCAGATAGAGTTTAACGTCATTCCCAGGTCATGAAGACCCTCAGCCACCGCCTTCTAGCACCAATATGATAAAAAGGGTTGAGTCTTGCCATAAAGGCAATAGGTTTTAGGCAATCATATAGGTGCTAGGGCTTGACATGACCAGCCGATTGATCAGAGGGGGCCTCTCCAACCGCCTGTCTAGCCTAAGTAAGGGTCTGAGTGGAGTATTGCATGTCATGGACTTCACATTTACCTGGATGCCATTCTTAAGCATTACGGGGTGCCACCCACGGCCAACAGGTGGCCCCATTACCCCTCTGCAGAGGTGCAATCGGTGTATTCTAACGCTTCAGCCGATGGAGCTCCCGTTGGAATATATTTTGATAATTTATTCGTCTTTTCCGTTTCCGATTTAATTATTTTCTACTCTTTATTCGTTATTGATGATAACATCTTTCTTCTCTTCATTCATGATTTTCTTTATCAATTCAACTTTGTTTCTTTCCTTGAGTTAAATTAACTGTAATGATGATGGAGATGGACTCTGTGATGTGGTTTTTAGCATTTTATGTTTCTTCCCGTCCGTCTCCTGTGCCGGAGCAAGGGGAAGGCTCTTCTTGTTGAGCGTCTTCCTCACTACTTGCCTGTCTACATATTTCCATAATTTTAAGATCAGAGAACCATATTTTCCTTCGCGTTATTCTTGCTTGGTTCGCAATATTTGGCTTGTTGTATGGAACTTGGCAATTATATCCCATATCATTCGTTTCCTCTTTGTGTGGGGTTCCTTCTGAAATAACTGTCGAATACTAATTTGTTTTTCTCTGCTCATTTTCGTTTCCTGGCCTTCTCATGTGCTATTACATTCGAAACCATGGGGTTCACAGATATACGTAGTGTATAATAATAATAATAATAATAATAATAATAATACGAGGGTGAATCAAAAAGTAATCCCATTTTCTTTATTTCGTGTGAAGTTTATATATATATATATAAAACTGAGGCCTACATCGAGACCCTAACGAGACTCAGAGCAGGAATCCGACGAGTAAGACCTAACTTGCCAATCGACAGTGTCCTTCTTCTGCATGACAATGTTCGACCACACACATGCCTCAGGGTAAGTGAGAAAATCGCCTCATTAGGGTGGACAACTTTACCGCATCCTTCATATTGACCAGATTTAGCGCCTTCAGACTATCACTTCTGCCCCATGAAAGAGGGTTTGAGAGGCAAACATTATTCAAGTGACGAGGAAGTGAAATCTGTAGTGAAGAAATGACTCAAAGAACAGTCAACAGAATTTTACGGGTCAGGGATACATGCTCTCATTCGAAGGTGGAACATTGCTATTGAGAGAAACGGTGACAATGTGGAGAAGTAGGGATGTGATCCACAGAGGACCAGCTTCATTTTGATGTATGATACATGTTCCTGTGTTGGTAATTATACCTTTCCTAAACAAAATGGTATTACTTTGTTACTCGCCTATGTGGAGAAGTAGGGATGTGATCCGCAGAGAACCAGCTTCATTTTGATGTATGATACATGTTCCTGTGTTGGTAATTATACCTGTCCTAAACAAAATGCCATTATCTTTCACTCACCCTCGTAATAATAATAATAATAATAAGAAGAAGAAGAAGAAGAAGAAGAAGAAGAAGAAGAAAAAGAAGAAGAAGAAAGGGGTCCCACAAACTTGGATAATTGAATGTTTAAATTGTACAAAATACCCGACAAAGTCACAAACTTTATCCTGAAAGCCATTGAAAATTGGAAAGTAGAATTGACAGCAGGAGGACAGACCCTTATTTAGACTAGACGGGCGGTCAGAGAGACCTCCTCTGATCAATCGACTGGTCATGTCAAGCCCTAGCACCTATATGATTGCCCCAACCCTATTGCCCTTTTGGCAAGCCCGAACCCCTTTTTATCATATGGGTGCTAGAAGGCGGTGGTTTTCATGTCATGAGAATGACGTTAAACTCTATGTGACGGTGAGGTTCCAGTTCTGGAGGTTTGGGGATTGTGGAGCACTCCTTCATCTCCATTGCTCCCTGGTCCACTCTGACCCAGAGTGGTAGTACCTTTTAGGGTCCCGTCTATAGGTTAAATAGAAAAATGTGTTTATAAAAAATTGAGTATCCATTAAGAATGAACTTATTTCAAAACTTTGCCGGCATTAAATGACCCATTGAGGTTGATATGCCGTAAAACGAACACAACCAAACCAATTGTCAACTAATTCCTTATCATCTCTTTTTATTTCTTTGACATAAACTGTATTGTTCTTCGTTTTATTCGCTTCTTAATAATAATAAACTCGCGTTAAAAAAGAAAGGGAAAAATGAATGAGCAAATATTTTTTTCTTTTCTCCTTTAACGTGGTATAAAGGAAATTCATTAACCTCCTTATTTTTCTTCTTGTTCTACAATAAGAATAGGAAGAAGAAGAGGGACAAAGTTGAATAAGGGAGGAGGAGGAGAAGGAGGTGGAGAATGAAGAGGATGAGGACACAGTTGGTTAAGCGGAAACTGAGTAGGAAGTGGTGGAGACGCCTAGAATAAGTAATCTATTGCGCAGATCTTTCGTGTTTGGATAATTCACATTTTGGTGTCCTGCTAGTTTCACTGGAAGATAGCTTTTGCGAAACCAAAGAATAATAAACATATGCACATCACAGGCACAACTAAACTCATTCATACCCCCCCTCTCTCTCTCTCTCTCTCTCTCTCTCTCTCTCTCTCTCTCTCTCTCTCTCTCTCTCTCTCTCTCTCTCTCATGCACACAAACGGATACACGTAAATGTGCAGGCCATATCATAATATTTGCCGACGTTTTTCGACACAAGCCAAAATGTATGGTTTGAACATTGAACCCATTAGAATTGAGTTCTCTGCATACGTAATCTCTTAAAATATGACCTTGTACCAGACTTAACTGGTACAAGTTTGTTTTGATTTACGGCATATCAACCTCAGTGGGTCATTTAATGCCGACAAAGTTTTGAAATAAATTCATTCTTAATAGATAATCAATTTTTTAAGAACTCATGTTTTTCTATTTAACCCATAGATGGGACCCTAACAGGTACTACCACTCTGGGTCGGAGTGAACCAGGGAACAATGGTGATGAAGGGGTGCTCCACATTCTCCAAACCTCCAAAATTGGAACCTCACCAGAGTTTAATGTCATTCCCAGGATATGAAGACTCTCGGCCACCGCCTCCTAGCACCCATATGATAAGAAAGGTTGGGGCTTGCCATAAGGCAATAGGGTTGGGGCAATCATATAGGTGCTAGAGATTAAGATGACCAGCCGATTTCGACCACCTGTCCAGCCTAAGTAAGGACCAAAGTTGCGTGTTGCATGTCATGGACTGCTCATCCACCAAGATTCCGTCCTTAAACGTCACGTGTCGCCACCCACGGCCAACAGGTGGCTCCATTGGGAGAAATCTCACCCTTCTGCAGAGGTGTAGTCGGTGTATTCTAAAGCCCCAGCCGACAGGGCTGAACTGGTACAAGTAAACTCTCGATTTTGATATATTAATGTATTTAAACAAATTAATGTGTGCACAATTGATAAATTTAGAGGAGAAAGTGTCCCAATGTCTAGATGTTCAGACGAGGTGTAGACAAATCAGTACTAATTTTAAAAAGAATTATGAACCACACATTTTAATAAAATTATGCAAGTGCTGCAGCCTCCATACTCATAAGATCCAGCTCCATTAGACTTTTTCTTGTTTCCTTAATAGAAAATTCATTTCAAGGTGTTGGGTGAGTAAAATGTTTATTCCTGTGTGTGAGATTAAGTGAGGGAGAGGCTTTCGGTGATTGGATATGCCAATCACGTGATGAACCCAGAAGTTTTGGTGAACAATACCAAAACTAGAAGATAGATTCCGGACCAGCTCCCTTATGCACGTTGACCATAAATTCTCTCCAAGAAAGCATTTAGATACCAGATATTTTCTCCATCAAACCGGTAGGTTCCTCAAACTTAACTCTATACACAGGAAGGACTTTATATTGTTACTCATTGTTTTATTTGCTTTTTTGATAAATTGTTAGAATTAAACTAAGTTTTAATTCATTTATTTGTTGCTGTTAGTATAACTTCCACTTAACCTCCACTCAAGAATAAACATTTTTCTGACCCAACAAATATTTCAGGACATGAAGAACATTAAAAAATGTGACGGTGCAGCTTTACACCATATCAAAAGTGGAAATTCAAATGTATTTCAACCTATAGAAAACTTGCTGGAATAAGTGTATTGAATACCTAGGAGACTATTTTCAAAAAAATTAGTTTTCTTTATTGTTAAATATCTACTTAGGTAAATACTTTTTCAACACGCGTTCATGTAGCCAGATCACAAAATAATGACAAATAATGAAACAAATGCCGCAATAGCCGGGAAATAACCGGGCGGAAGATGCACGAGTGTATGCAGGCGGGGAAAAGTGACCAATGTACGCAATGCACAGTCAGTGTGGGTCGACGGGACGCCGTGCCAAGTGAAGGATCTGCGTCCGGTTATGGGCTCAAGTTCGTCAGACACAGAGGATGACGGCGAAGAATCCACACGGAGTATGAGACTGATCACCATCAGCGATGTGCACGGTGATCCCCCGGAGACAAGTAACTACGAGTCTGATGTAGATGCACCAGATGACACCAATACAGCCGAGTCATCCGACGTGGTAGAAGTAATGCCACGAAGAAGCACCAGGCGTAAAAGGCCCGCCCCGGGTTGTCACGTGTGTGATCTGCTTATCATGGGGGAGTGGAGCGAGATCGAACGGCAAAACTCACCTGTGATTAGCCAACAACGGTCCGTCGGTCGAAGAGACAGCGGGTGGCATGTTGTACGTGTGGGCGGAGGCAGAAATGTGACGAGTCTGACTAGTTGTGGAGATAAAATCGTGAGTGTCCTTGAGGCCGCGATTTATAGTGGCAAAACACGACGAATTTAGTTTGTTAAAGATCTTCAAGTGTTACGTTGTTTTTGGTAGAAACAAAGTACATTTCGTTTGCTAGTTCACAATCCGCCCTGTCGGTGGGGCGTTAGAATACACCGACTGCGCCTCTATAGAGGTGTAAGACCCCCCCCCCCAAATGGGGCCACCCGTTAGCTGTGGGTAGCGACCCGTGATGCTTAATGATGGAACCCAGGTGGCTGAGCAGTCCATGACATGCAACACTCCACTTAGGCCCTACTTAGGTTAGACGGTCGGTCGGAAAGGCCTCCTCCGATCAATCGGCTGGTCACGTCAAGTCCTAGCAACTATATGATTGCCCTTATGGCAAGCCCCAACTCTTTTTATCATATGGGTGCTAGAAGGCAGTGGCTGAAGGTCTTCATGTCCTGGGAATGACGATAAACTCTATCTGATGGTAAGGTTCCAGTAATGTTTTTAAAGTGTTTTAGGTTCTAACTGAACATTATGTTATTCACATTTCTTTGACGATTGTTTAGCTCAATCGGTAGAGGTTTCAATTAGGAACCACACGGTTTCGGGTTCGATACCGGTCTTCGCTAACTCAGCATATGAGTAGCACAGGGTTACGAGCGGTAAAGTGAGAAGCCGATGGGAGATGTGGCACTCCACTTCAGATGCTAAAAAACAATCTCCTTGGTCTAGCACTAGTGAAAAGGGGATAGACTCCTTCGCTGTCTTGCTGATACCGACTTTAAGCCACCTCGACGACTTTACTTTTTATTTAAACATAACCCAATACAATTATAGGTCTGAAATATTTTAAAGACTTTTAGATGTGCAAAAGAATTTATTTGTCACAGGTAAACTCTCGAACTTTTAAACTTTTAAACTATGTAAAAATAAACAAAAAACAAAAAACAAAACAGAAAACAACAACAACTGAGGTGGTCACTAGGCTCAGTCGTAATTAGTGATCATCCTCCACACATTACTACAACAACCAACATTACGTTTTCTTTGTCTTGTTTTGTTTTATGTGACATTGTTTATATTGTGTAATGTGTGAAAATAAACCATTGTCTTCTTTGTCTTCTTCTTAGTCTTCCGCGACCATGAAAACTAGCGAGCTCAGTTTCAGGTGTTGCATAATTGTGTGGTGGCGAGTGTTTTTTTAACAATACCCGGTAGCGAGCATTCTAAGGAGCCATTGTTTTCAGATCAGAGGATGGAAAACTACCGGGACAGTTATGGCCCCAACTGACCCCAGAGGAGGAATTCTCGCTCATGTTTTAGTTAGTTAGGAGGTCAGTTTCAACCAGGTATGAAGTAGAAAAGACGTATTCTGCTGAGGTTGACTCTCCGCGCGTAAGAGTTGGGCAATTCAGAAATAAATCTTTGATCAAAGAAAAATGTCTTGTAGTTGATTAATTGCATGACAAAAGAACTAGCCCGAAAGTAAGCCCTTAGAAAATGAAGCATCTAGAAGACAAAATGACGACCGACCAAAAAAGATAAGAAGGAAAGGAAACAGCCTCTAGACGTAGAAAGGAGAATGAAGCAAGTAAGTCTCAATACTCACAACTCTGTCTCTCTCTAACCCCCCCTCTCTCTCTCTGTTCTGTGTGTGTGTGTGTGTGTGTTAAACGAGTCCATCTCTTTCATGTATATACTCGACGCAATGGGGGTATATAACACAGAAAGCCCATCTTTAAACGCAAAACCTCCTCGATAGCACTATAAGGGTTAAGGTCTTAAAGCTATTTTTGGCGCCACTAACACGTGTACAGTATATCTACTGCAATAAACATGACCCCAATGTCAGATCTTGCCATGGCAACGGTTGTGGGCAGACTGGTAAACTCATTATTTGATTATATATAAATAACCCTGTTAACTGGATGGGATGGTTTACTCGGTACTTTTTGAAAGATAGAATTATCATGCCGATCTATATGAAGTGACAATTAGGCATGACATATCTGATGTAAAGCTCGAGAAGCGGAAATGTCATCATGCCATTTTGTGCCAAGGTTAATTTTGCCATTCAAAGAGAAACTCCATGGAGTCAACACGTACAAGGAATGGTATCTCAGTTCTTTTTTTTTTTTTGGTGGGGTAGGGTTGACTGTCACTATAACAATCATCTTTGGAGTGGCATCGTTTCTTAGACATATTCTGACTTCCAAATCACCCACGCTGAAATGTTAAGAGATACCGTATGACCACTTGCCTCTTATCACACAAACCAAACAAGTAAAACGAATAAGACATGCTGGACACTTACACACAAACACCAGTGTCTATGTGTAGATACCGATAGGAGTATGTCACTTATGAGCTCGTCCTTGCTTCTCCAGCAGTGTTCAGCATGTCTTGTTCATCCCACTTGTTTGGTTTGTGTGATAGGAGGCAAGTGGCTGTACAGCAAAATCCTATATAGATCAGCTCTGCACATCTCTTGCCATCAAAGAGAAACTCCATGGAGTCAACACGTACAAGCAATGTTATCTCAGTTCTTCTTTTTTGGGTGGGGTGGGGGTGGGGGGTCACTATAGTGACTGTTGCTATAACAATCATCTTTGTAGTGGCATCGTTTCTCAGACATATTCTGATTTCTAAATCTCCCACGCTGAAATGTTAAGTTTAGTGTCAAAATATTTTCGTTCATCTTAATTTTTAAAAGTTATTATTTGTTTGTAATGCCTCGTTCGGCGTGACAGAGAACATGAGGTGAGTGGCGGAAATGGGGACTGTTGAATTGAGAATTCCCTACCTCTAAGGACTAAGCGCGTCTGTATTGGTCTGGCCTGTGCGAGGGGGGGTGTTGCGAATGACTTGAGATATTGAGCTTGCAACCTCCTCGTCGCGAGGAGTGGCTCGTAGGCAGACTACTGTCACCCCTGTTGAATATGCAAATTCCGCAAGGGTCGGGCAGCGTGTGATTAGCCCGGATGTAATATCGTGGGGAGGGTATTTACTTATTATTTATGTCCTACCTTCACACACAACGGTGGGTCGTGTTTTGATCTTCTTAAAGTGAAGTGAGACGTATGTTTGAGCGAGTGAACTTTTGACGGATTGAGCAAGGACATCTGTGAGTGTTGCCGGCAAAATACTGCGAGAGCAGACTTTTTGCGGTTGAAGAAACTGATTATAGCGATTGCGTTCGGTCGTCACTTAAAACTAACAACTAGATTCGGCATCTCCTTTTTTATCTTCTCACATCAATCTTTAAAAAAAAAATATCTTCACATAACATATACACTATAAATATATAATACTAGACAAAACGCGACCCGTTGGGTCACTCATTCAGCTCTGGGTAGATAATTGAGATTAGGAAAAAGGGAGTTAGCAGAGCGAATAATTAAAAAAAAAATATGGCCGGACGAATCCTTAAAATCATTTTGTTAGCTTTCTAAGAAAGGAAACGTTTGATATTTAAGCTACAGGTTGCTGGTTGTGAAATTTAACATAGAAATACATTTCAAATTATCCCGTCTCTCTCTCTCTCTCTCTCTCTCTCTCTCTCTCTCTCTCTCTCTCTCTCTCTCTCTCTCTCTCTCTCCCCAGAGAAACTAACATTATGCAACGAGGAGGTAGACAAGACATACGTAGAGGAAAAGAAAGAGATAGACACAGAGTAAAGTAAGAGATTGGTCGACTAATTAGAACCAATTAAAACATTTTTTTCAAATATAATTCAATCCTAAAAGTAAGGAAACATTTAGTATAATTTTCGGGTCGTTAAACTAAACAGTAAAAAAGCCTTTAGGAAGCAAAAGTTGATTAACTCAGCTTTAGTATAATAATAGATATACAGATAACATTTTATTATGTTCTTCATCTGATAGTTCCCAAGATTGCCCTCATAAATTCTTTTTCTTACAATGATTTCTGAAATCATCCAAATTAATCTTAAATTAAAAAAAAAAAGAAACTGATAAAAGTATCCAATTAGTTTATAGACTTATTTTTTTTTTTAAATCCGCCTTGATTGTAAGTTTCCAATTCGAGGATAAATATTTTTTAAATCTGTCTACCATAATTAGAAATTCAACTAATTATTTTGAAAGTTTCATTTAGATCACCTCTCATTCTTCTTTCTGAGTAAAGTAGTTAATTCTAACAACAGCTTCAGTTTCAGAAATCTTCTGTCGAAGAGATTTTTATCTCGAAATATTAAGAATAAATAAAAGGTTAACAAAGAACACCACAGTTACCTCATTTTTCTTTACACTTGCATTGTGATAGCCTTCAAAACCAACCACCAGACCAATATAAACACAATGCTTCAAGTAAATTATAAAACACTTTTAGTTAATTCTAATTTATCTGGAAAATATCAATCAAATAAATTATGAAGGATAAGCTCTTAGTGAGATTCGAACTAGTATCCATTTTACGTCTAGGTTAAATACACCAACATCCCTAACTATATGACCTAAAAGATCGCATTGGCTGATTGAAGTACAAATTTAACCTTTTCAACAACTCTACATTATTATTGATTACCTGAGGTTCCATATTTTATAGTTGTTTTTTACTTTATTAGCATTAGTATCATCTTATTTACTTTCATTTTCGATGAAGCATTCTCACTCATCATTATTACTAATGTTGACTTATATCTTCCTCCATTTTGTTGAAATGAACGTGTACATTACATAAAGCAATGGTGCACATCTGATACACAGGGTAATTGATATTTGTCGGGTTGTTAAGAGGCTGGCATCAATTATTGGTAGCCAGCGTATATGATTTCTATTTTCCAGTTGTTTAACGGATATAAAGCTGAGTTCTGTTCTTGTAATGATTAATAATGTAAAGTAGATTCCAACTTTGCTGATGAATTTATATATATATATATATATATATATATATATATATATATATATATATATATATATATATATATATATATATATATTACTCGTCTGTTGTTTACAGATTGAGTTCTCTGATGATTGTAAAAACATACATCTACGGAAATTTGTATCAGTTAAATTTTTGCCTCTTACTGACAGTAATCGACGGCCGAGACGATAAGGAGCCGGGATGATGAAAATTCAGTCGGGTTCGCCCCCGGATTGAAGTAGTGGTTAAGTCTAACCACACCGATGAGACGTAAACTTCGAAACACTGTGTCTGTGGATGACTATATATATATATATATATATATATATATATATATATATATATATATATATATAAAGAGGAACAAAAAGTGATAAGACAGACAGGACTATTTCTTTCATGTTATGTATTTTTGGATTCTTCTCAACTAGTTTCGACCTTAGGTCATCATCAGGAGAAAGAAATTGTTTTCATAAAGTTTTTTTTTAAGTGTTTGATAAGGCACAAAAATAGGGTGGAAAGATGTAATGGTAAAAGTAACAAGTCAGAAAAAACATTTTCTGGTTAAATTCATTTGGATTGTTTTATTATATAAAGCTAGCAAAAAGAAAAAAACACACCCTCAGAGTGGTGTAAAAATTAATTTTTGCCACGCTCTTTCGTAAAAAAATGTAAACAGATCTTTGAAATCTTATTTTTTAATAAGAGAGATAAAAATAGTTTTACTATCAAAATTCAAATAAATATGTTTTCTTTCTAATAAAACCAAGTTTCTAACTGTTAAATTCAAATTAATTCAAATATTTAAGGTTTTTCTCAAAACCGTTCTAATTTTTATCGTCAGTCGCAAAACAAAATTTTACGACAGATGATAATCAAAACAGAACGGTTTTTTTCACCATTTAATGAAATATAAATTATTAATTAATATTAATAAGATTATATTGTAGTCTTATCAATATTAATCAATAATTATATTGCAAAATATTAAATTTAACTACATAACATCTTTTTAGTTTTTTAAAACCCTGTTTCATTGAAAAAAGGAACAAAGGGAATAAACCCAAGCAACAAATCCCCCTATTCACACTGTCGCTGTGATCCAAAGGAAAGGTAAGAAACCGACGTAGTTTGGCGGCGGTAGTGTCACAAGTGTTGCTGCGTAGCACTGGATTTCAGCATTACACCATTTCAGGAACTCTGGCTCTTGATTTGTTTTCGGGGTCTACTCCCCTAGCGTTTCCTTGAGATAGGGTAAAGCCGCTCGGCAGTGAAGGCTTTGTGTCGGACTTTTCCTTCTAACCCATTTGGGGATTTAGGTGAGTAGTAAGTACACCAATCCTACTACTGTCGGTGTTCATGAAATAAATAAATATATATATATATATATATATATATATATATATATATATATATATATAATGTCAAAATTATTTATTTATTTTTAATTCTTCGTATATGTAAAATATATACACAAATCTTTGTATGTCTGAGATCTCAATTTTGGTTGAATCCTATCAAAGTAACACTTGATATCATCCCCTTTATATATATATATATATATATATATATATATATATATATATTATATAAAGCTATTTTAAATAATATATATAAGAATTAAACATATTTTCTCACTTCAAATAACTCTTAAATAAATTGCAAACTGAATATATATGCTGTTACTCATGTAGCGTGTCTTGGCAAGAATGTCTTGATGGAACCCATCCCTCTCCAGGTCTGGTTTGAGTTCAGTTTTCCTTCTTGGAGACCGGTTGCCATCTGGTCCCCACCTTCCATACTATTTACAAATAACTGAAGGGAGAACAGTTGGATTCATACCTTTCCTAGAGGTAAAAATCGCTAAATGAATTGCAAATTCAGGATTTGAACTCGGATAGCCAAATCCACTTACTATAATGATAAACGTTGTTACTATTAAGCATAATTACTATTATAACACAAGAGGAAACAGTTGCCTATGCGGAAACTTAGTAGGAAACGGTGGAGATTTTAGAAATTTTCTGAAAAAAAAAGTTTTTCAATCCGTGGTTGTTTGAACCCGTGAATATGAAACCCGCGGATACGGAAGGACCGACAATTTCTATCGGTATTTTTGTGTTTGTGTGTGTGCATTACTCTCCATATACCCCCCCTCCCTCCCCTCTCTCGATCATACACACTCTCTCTCTCTCCATGACTTTCACTCCATTCTTTCTCTCTCACCATCTCTCTCTCCCCCTCTCTCTCTCTCTCTGTTTCTGTATCTCCCTCCATAACTATTTTTGACTGTTTCTGTCTCTCTCCATAAAGCTCTCTATCTCTCTCTCTCTCTCTCTCTCTCTCTCATTCTCTCTCTCTCCCTTTCCCTCCATCATTCTTTCTCTCTCTTTTTCGTCATCTCTCTCTTTCTCTCTCTCTCTCTCTCTCTCTCTCTCTCTCTTTCCCTCCTTAATTCTCTCCCTATCCCTCCATACCTCTTTCTCTCTCTCTCCCTCCACAAGTCTCTCTCTCTCCTCTATCTCTCACACCCTCTCTCTCTCTCTCTCTTTCTCTCTCTGGCTTTGTCTATGTCTCCCTCCATAATTCTTTCTCCCTATCCCTCCCTAACTCTTCCTCCTCTCTCTCTCCCTCCATAAGTCTCTTTCTCTCTCTCTCCCTCCATAAGTCTCTCTCTCTCTCTCTCTCTCTCTCTCTCTCTCTCTCTCTCTCTCTCTCTCTCTCTCTCTCTCTCAACTCCTATATTCTGGAATGTAAATCTGTGGCATTCAGCCTAAAATTATGTCATGCATATAATTCTTAAACATACAGGAAGAAACTAATTATGATAAGTTTATTTGTAGGTAATAAAAACTAATTAACAAATATAAGTGCATTTCATTTTTTATATGTTTGTCTTTCAGATTATTTTCAAAATTACTTTACATAATGCAAATAAACAGAAATATTAACGAGCTTAATCTCATCTTGTTAGTTAATAAAATATTAGGTGTGGCCATTACATAAGTGAGTGTGTATATGTACGTGTAAGTGTATGTGTGAATAAATTTACGCAGCTCTATAATATACATCTTACTCTCCATATAATATTCTAATATTTTCTTTATGTTTGAACATATGTATGTAAACTAACAAAAATGGCACATCCTCACAAGATTGTTTTTATTAGAATAATAAGACACTTAAAACAAACCACTTAGAATGAGGCACTTAGATAATAAAGAAATTTCAAATTTGCAACAGAATGATTATTCTTTAGGGTCTGCTGAACGTCGCTTCTCAATATAACGAAGATAACTATGGAATGCTAATTACTCTTCCCAAATAGAAGCATTAATATCATTATGGACAGCGGTTCACAGGCCATTTAGTAAATCATCTAGTGTCTTTTTGTTTGTCTTTCAGTCTCTCATTATATACCTCAAGAATAGTCACCAAATTGTTTATAAACCAAATTGTTTATCAATTGTTTAAGCATAAAAATTCCGAAACATTTTAGCGAAGCGATTTGCAATATAAGTATAATGCAAAACTGAGTCCGTAAGACTAGATAAACTATTTTTTCAAACTCTTATTTTTCATATTGTCAGATTTCATCACAAATTTTACTCTCTCTCTCTCTCTCTCTCTCTCTCTCTCTCTCTCTCTGTCTCTCTCTGTCTCTGTCTCTGTCTGTGTCTGTCTGTCTGTCTGTCTGTCTGCCTCTCTCTCTCTCTCTCTCTCTCTCTCTCTCTCTCTCTCTCTCACACACACACACACACACACACACTTTTTCATATATATATATATGTGTTCGTGTGTGTATGGTCACACAAGACTTACCCATATTTAAATAAGAACAACCACAGTCAAACACTCTGCACTGTTAAACACTTCCTCATAAAATGTGGAACTTTCGCAAACCAGGAAACTATTTTTAACGCAAATATTAAGAAAGATCTATTTGAAAATATCAACACCGATGGCATTCTGTTTTTTCTGAGAGAAACAAAATTATACCAAAAACATATAAACGTGAACCTGATCAACACCATACAAAATTAACCACTCAACACGACCCCCGAAGACACTAATATATCGTTAGGACTGTTAACTACAAAAGTGTAAATATAGACGTACAACGTTTATTATTTCTTAACATTTCAGCATGAAATAACCCCAGATGAATTGATGTGCCAATAAAACCAACCAACCGTTTTATTCTAAACTATGCTCTTGTTTGTTCCAGTTCTGACATATAAAAAATAAGGTAGATTAATTGCGTCCCTATGGGGGGGGGGGTAATTTACGAGGAACAATGGAGCCGAGAGAAAAATAGGCGGTAATGTTCAAAGGACAAGAGTACGACGGAAAATATGCACTACTACAAAAAGGGTTTAATTTACGTTAAATGTACGTAGTAAATATATATATACAAATACGTTAGTTACAACAAGTGGTTAGTGAGTTTTCAAAGTTCAGTTTTCATTTAGTTTAGGTCGGAAATAGCTACAGGTAAATTGGTAATTAGACAGATAGTTTTAGGGTTCGTTTAGAGTTCGTGGTAGTTTGTGAAGTTAGTGTTGCAAGAAATAATCCTACTGTAGAATAGTCTTGGATAACTAATTCCTCGTGTATCAAAGGGTAGTAGCTTTTATCCGATGTTATTCTGTAGCAAGTTGTATGCCGAAGGCTAAATCTCCAATAGTGAATGCAAACCTTTATCGACCGTCTTGGTGTGTAATAAAGTCTCTTAAGCCTAATAGCCTTGAGGGATCGATGAGCAGAGAATTATCTTCTTGGGTTCATTAAATTCTAGTAGTCTGAACTTATCCCCGAAGAGCTAGCTGAGTAAGAGAGTAGAAGGGGCGCTGGGACCCATGTTTTGTCCCGCAAGGGATACAGGAGAAAGAAGCATCTTGTTGCCTTAACAAGAGTGGAAGGAAAAAAAAGGGAAAGGAAGACCACGTGCTTGTTTTTATAAGTGTTCTCACGTGATCCCTAAGGGGGTTGCCTACTGCTGACCGGTGAAACCGGAAGTTTGTCCCTTAATAAATTTCAACATACATCAAATCTATTGATTTCGTTCCTTTTTTCCATAGCGAAGACATCGATATCTGATGGCGAAAAAGGGGATGACGTTCTCTTCACATTATTTTATCTTTCTTCAATTCAATGTAGGTATCACTTTCTTTGCTAATAACTTTTTTTTTACTACAGTTTATATCTGAACATCGGCCTCTTTTCAAATCTAATTTTCTTGAATATAGTAGTGCACCGAACAAATCTGAATTTCTGAAAATAGTAGTGCACCGAACAAATTATTATCAATTGAGCTAACACGAGGAGAATGAAATTCGGGCTATAGAAAATCACGAGAGGAAGAAGTAACACTGGCTCGGCTACGCATGGGCCTCACAAGACACTGTTTCATACTCAAGCAAGAGGATCAGTCATCGAGTGTAATATATCAAGCACTCTGCAATGTTAAACATTTATTCGTAGAGTGTGAAACTTTCGCTCTTATCAGAAAACGATTTTTCAACGCAAATCTTATTATAATGGTCTGTAACCGAAATTATATCACTACTCAAGTCACAACTTCTTTTGGTTATTTACGTCACATTCTCCATGATTTGATTTTTAATTAAACCTCAATTATTAATAAAATTGTTTTGCATTATTAATACTGTTGACCATATCTACATACTATTAACATGCAATTGCATTATATATATATACAATAAAATAGCGGTTTATAGTGTGAACAAGAAGGCTAATTTGCATGTTGATATTAAAAATTTGATCTTAATTTGTGCTTGGTATATTGATTTCTAATTGTTTCTTAAGGAATATGAGCAAAAATCTCGGGTATAAATCTTAAAAGAAATCCATTAACAAGAAGAAATAACTGTAATGTTATTCTTTACTTCTTATTTTAACCAAATAGTTGAATTAGAAAAAATTAGCAGTGCAAGACGGGAGTGATGGAAGAATAAGTTTTCAGCTATTCTATTTTTCGATTATACCCCCCTCTGTTTCATTAGCGTTTCTAATTTAATAGAATATCTTATTACATTAAAACTTAAATACTTGCACTCGGAGTGTGCAAATATTTGCTAGTAATATGAAAGATCTATTTGAAAATGTTAATGTAGATGGTATTTTAACCTTCTTGGAAAAAATATAGCAAGCATTATAAATCAGATATAAAATATATTAGATACGTCTACGAAAATATTTACAAAAATACACCTGTAAAGCAAAATTGACTACCAGCTTTTGTCTCGCGCTCTAAAAATTCGTTTAAAACAAAATACTAATCTACAAACAATTCGCTTACAAATAATATATAGAACAAATCAAGATTTGGCATTAAATAACCCACAGGGGTGTTACATATTATGTGGTGTCGTGTATTGTTGACAAGACCCTGTAGTCAGTTTGAAATAAGTTCATTGGAGTTGAAAGCGTAGGCGGGTAGATTTCCGTTGGAAAAATACCAGAACTGACCCTTAGAGAACACGTCACGAGAAACACGTGACTAGTTTTAGATTCAGTTTCAACCAGAGGTGGACGCAGGGTAGACGTGCCACTGCGAGGTTAATTCTCCCGTGCGGGGAATAAAAACATGGCCAGAAATAAATTTTGATCAAGAAAATAAGTCTTGTCAGTTGATAATACAGGGTTGCATGACTTAAAAGAAGCCCTTAGAAGAGACAACAACGTGACGGCCAAAGAAGTAAAGGAAACAGCCACACAAGATAGCAGGAAGAAATGAAAAACAAACAAGTAAGTTTCAACTCTGTATCTGTCTGTCTGTCTGTCTGTCTCTCTCTCTCTCTCTCTCTCTATCACCCAAGTCTCCTCTCTCGATTGTATACCCGACGATATGGGGGGGGGCTATATAACAGGGGATAATATATCATTAAACAAATTAACCTAACCTAGCGTAGCGTCCTCGAGTTGGTTGTTATAGCCTTTTCGGTCGTTGTGCTCTCCGACCATCTTTATGCATCTGTCGTATTCGGTGATTTTCCGAGATTTTTTAAAAACCAAATCATTAATTGGGATATTTCTCGTATCATTTCATTCTTTAAGTTCATTCGTTCTTTTGAGATCTCCTTATTTCTTCTAATCTTAATAGGTATCTATCTAACCCATTTGCCACGGGTAGGATGTGACACAAGGTCGCAAGTATGAGGGCATGCAGCGAAAATCGAACTCGCTATTCAGTAATAATGGATCTGCGAGATTAGCTTGTGTATAACACCACAATGGGACGCCCTCCTCTAATCAGATATATGGTTTTATGCGCTACCTGACCCAGAGATTGAACTCTCGACTATTAGGCAAAAATGTTTAGCATTATACTTAAATTGTAATTCAAACCCATCCATAAAAGGTTTCCAAAATTTAATATGCAAAATACGCACTCTGCTGTCTCATTAATAAACATAGAAATGTAGCCATCCTGTAATTATGAGATAGATAGATAGATAGATAGATAGATAAATAAACATGTCAGATAGATAGAAAGATACATGGATAAAATAAATATGATAGATAGATACATAAAATAAATATATGAGATAGATAGATGAAAAAAAGTAAAGTCTTCGGAGTGGCCTAATGTCGGTATCAGCCAGACAGCGAGGGAGTCTATCCCCTTTTCAATATCGCTAGACCAAGGGGATCGTTTTTTGCATCTGAGGTGAAGCGCCACACCTACCATCAGCTTCTTACTTTATCGCACAGATCCCTGTGCTACTCATGCGCTGAGTTGGCGAGGACCGCTATCGAACTAGGAACCTTGTGGTTCCAAGGCGGACGCTCTACCGACAGAGATAGATAGATAAAATATATGAGATAGATAGATAAAAGGAATATATGAGTAAATAATAAAATGAATTTAATATGAGATAGATAAATCTATACATATATAAAGGGCAGTTGTGTGTAGATGAGTAAACTTTGAAAATAGAACAATTAACGATAAAGTAAATATATATATACACATAAAATATCACCAGGGCTTGGTTTTTAAACAAAAATAAATATTCGAGAAGATAATTAAAAAATAAAATTTAAATGATAATCACATAGATTTTTTTTTTCATTTAATATTTTAGAGTAGACATTTCAGAGTAGCTGGATCAATGCAAGATCTATTTTTTACACAGGTATTTAAATGGGGCATCCCACGAGGATTCAATTCACGATTCAGTAATAATAGATCTGCGAGACTAACTTTAAAAAAATCCTCCTCTACCCTGGCGACGCCGGGTAGCCGCTGCTAGTAGATATATGAAATTAAAAAAAATAAATACAAACACATGAAGATTCACATTTAAAATGAAGCAGCAGTTTAATGGGTTTTAACGTAACACAAAATTATTCATATCTGGATGTTACTAGAGAGAGAGAGAGAGAGAGAGAGAGAGAGAGAGAGAGAGAGAGAGAGAGAGAGAGAGAGAGTATAGTTTAAAAGTCAGTCTTTTTAAAGAAAATAATTCAGTTTATAGCATTAGATATCTGTAAGAAACTTGAGCCGACATTACTCATTCTTACGTCATTTCAAATTTCGCCTTCAGCTATTTTCCACTACATACCGAATACATAATTACTAGATATCACGCCGAGTCGGTTAAATCATTAGAAATATTTTCAAATAGATAATGGCCTTTTGCCATTATTGGACGGAATTATCTTTTTTGGCGAAATGATTAGAATCTTTTGACGAATGCTTATTCAGAATGATTACTACAGACTAATTCAATATCCAGCACAAAGTGGAAAGTGATACCAAGTTAAAACGAGATGTTCACTTTTAGATTATAATTCTTCTTTTTTTCCAGCTGTGTTTATGTTCCTTTAAGTGGGTAAGTACAAGCCCAATTTGTTTGTAGTCATAATACAAAATAAACTCAAGTTAGAAACAGTTATCTAATAACGACCAGCTTATCACCTAAATAGCGATTACACGACGTCTACAATTTTTAGAGCTGACACTAAGTTGCGTTTTTCTCTGGTGGGTACAGAAAATGTACGCTTTTAACGTAACGGTTATCGTTGTTAGAAATAGACCCAACTAACAGAATTATTTGGATTATGTGGTAAATATCACTAAATTCACTGTATATATTTACCCAACCCCTTCTCCAAGGGCAATATGCGATACAAGATCAATTTTTAGTATTTCTCTGAATTTTTTAGATGAGGCTTGATAATTAGTATTATTTGGATTATTCGGACTATTTCCTCTGAAATGTTGTACAGATAGCAATGAAGATGGGGACAATAGTCCGACTAATCCAAATAATATGAATCAATTTTTAAGTGGAATAAATCTGGTTTAAATTCATAGTTTTCCTTCTCCTAGACTGGTTGCTTTACAAAGACCAATCTGTCCAATTATGTATCTATAACTAGTTGAGGGAGAGATGGATTCATGCCTTTTGAAAAAGCATTGGCGTGAAATGAAACGCAAATAACTTAATTCAGGATTTGCCCTGTTAGTTGGAATTTCTCTGAATTTTTTAGATGAGGCTTGATATTTAGTATTATTTGGATTATTCGGACTATTGTCTCATCATTATTGTTATCTGTACAACGTTTCGGCCGATGTGCCACCCACCCTTCTTCAGGTATTTCTTGTCGGATTCGGGAACCTTTTTTCGAACTCGGGAAACTTCTTGTCGTAATCGGAAGGCTTTCGAGTCCGACAAGAAATATCTGAAGAAGGCCGTAGGGCACATCGACCGAAACGTTATACAGATAACAATAAAGATGAGGACAATAGTCCGAATAATCAAAATAATACCAATTATCAAGCCTCGTCTCAAAAATTCAGAGAAACGGTCTCCAACCTTTTTCAGTAAATTAAAGATAACATTAAAGATGAGGACAATAGTCCGAATAATCCAAATAATTCTAATTATCAAGCCTAAAAAAAACAGAGAAATACCAACTAACAGAGTTCAAATCCTGAATTAAGTTATTTGTGTTTCATTTCACGCCAATGCTTTTGCAAAAGGCACGAATCCATCTCTCCCTCAACTAGTTATGGATACATAATTGGACAGATTGGTCTAGGAGAAGGAAAACTATGAAAAAACCAGATTTACTCCACTTAAAAATTGATTCATATTATTTGGATTATTCGGACTATTGTCCTCATCTTCATTGCTATCTGTACAACATTTCGGAGGAAATAGTCTGAATAATCCAAATAATACCAATTATCAAGCCTCATCTAAAAAATTCAGAGAAATACTAAAAATTGAACCTTTATCACATATTGCTCTTAGTGAAGGAGTTGGGTAAATACATACAGCGAATTTAGTGATATTTACCACATGCTTTATACGTGATGAGAAAAAATAAATTCCGAGATTTCTGTTGTGAAAAGCTTTACTTGTATTTCATTAAAACTTTGCCGCCATCTTCTTTAGGGTAGCCATTTTGTATGGCCAAACAAAAGTTCCAGCGTTTCTGTTACGCTTGAAATGCTCCCTGAATTTAGCAATCTTTAACCGTATCAAACTTCATATACGATTCACATTTAGTTTGTTTTACAAAAGGGACAGTCTCGGAACTTTTGGGATAGAAAGGTGCATAATTGTAACCCCCCGGGCGGGCTGCGAAGCTCTTTTGCACACTTCTGCAACTCTCTTGCGTTCACTGCATCTTTCTGGCCGTTTATCTTGTCTCGTCTAGCAATGATTCCGTGTCGTCCACCAGTTCCCTAGGACCTGTCCACGTTGCGCATATGTGCTCAAAACATCTCGCAGGGGCCCCCCGCCAAAGGGGTGTACAAACAAACAAGTGTTACAAGAGAAAGAGAGAATAAACAACGAAGACAAAATCAGTCAGGTGAACATTAGAAAAGGCAGGGAGGTATATAACTTGCATCTGCTATCTCCAGTCACTCCATCAGCTTATAATTCATTTGCTCCTATGTCTGTCGAGAGGGGGGTCACACCCCCCGTTCCTTTTGGGGACCTCTGCTAAAGTTGACTTCTAGTGGGCATCTAACATCCTATCCTCTGCAGTGTCCAAAAACTAACTGCTCTCTCCGCTGTCCCAAGACTAACTCTGTCCTCCTCGGCTCCCAGAGGCTAACTTCTAGTGGGCATCTAACATCTTATCTCTCCAGTGTTCAGGGCTCATCTGTACTCTTCGGCTCCCAGGGACTAACTGCTCTCTCCGCTGTCCCAAGACTAACTCTAAAACTTTTTGAATTTCCCAGAATCCCAATTCTCGCTATCAAATCTCGTTGAAATCTCATCCTCCGAGATCTTATCAACCCTGCGGGATTTGAAAGGGTTCTTTGTCTAAAAGACCACCCTCATGATTTTTTATGACCCCCTAACCTACGGTCAACTCTCAAAGTTATTGAAAACCTAGACTTCTTGTCTCTAATCTGGGGAGTTATCACCCTCTTAATCTTCCTTGAGTTTTAATGGTTTCTCTAACTTATCATTGACCCTACTTTACACATACTATATATGTAGACACACACACATGTATATATACACACGCACATATATATCTATATCTATATATACATACACACACATGATCCACCTGAACACACTTATCTTATATATGGGTTTTACTACTACTTATTCGGTCTACCACATACATACACATATATGTGGTTTGACTTACTACCTATGTATCATAACTACCTAGAATTATATATATATACACACCTACTGTGAAGCCACATATGCATGCCCAATGCATAGTATTACATAATAATATTTAACAACATCTATGTATGTCACAGTTTCATTTGTGACCCTAGCGAACTCTAACATCCACACCATTAGAGAGCCATCATTCGCTTGCACAACACCTGCTGACTGGATGGATCCATAGTCTCATGTGGAGGCCGTGGTTAGAGTAGTAGGAAATGGACTCGTCAACCCGAGTTCAAATCCTGGACGAAGCTATAATTCACATAGCGCTAGTACCCTTGGGAAAGGTGTAAAACCAACTACTCTCCCTCCCGTGGGTAAATAGTAGGACAGATTGGGCTCTTTAACCTCATTTAGGTAACCAGTCTAAGAGAAGGAAAACTCTGAATTCAAGCCTGTTAAACTCCGCTTGGAATAGGCTTAATTCTAATTAGTTATCTATTTCACTAATTAATTAAGTATCCTCTAAACAAACTCTACTCAAAATCGTGGTACGCATACCGGTGCTGGTATGCAAGCCATCGACTGCCGATACGTGGTGAGTTTGTAGTTTCACATTATCATATATAATATGTATCAATTTACCGACCCACCTCGCACGAGCAGGATGCTACACAAAGTCATTTTTAAGCGGAGTTTAACAGTTCTGAATTCAGAGTTTTCCTTCTCCTATACCGGCTGCCATACTATGGTTAAAGAGCACAGTCTGTCCTACTATTTATACATACCTAGAGGTGAATAGTTGAATTCATACATTTCCCAACGGTATGTGAAATGTAAACAGCCTCGTCCAAAATTTGAACAAGTCTCGCCGTGTCCATTTTCTACAAAGATAACCATTACACCACGAGCACATGTAATGTAAAAATGAAAATCCATAAAATCTTTCTCTGTTGTTTATTTTTTTAAGATCACTAGTTAGGACTGAGCCTATTCTAGTAGTGACCCACCCCCACAAGCGGAGTTTAACAGGTTTGAATTCAGAGTTTTCCTTCTCATAGACTGGTTACCTAGCCAAGTTTTAAAAATCTGTCTTATTATTTACACATAGCTGGAGGGAGAGTAGTTGGATTCATATTTTCCCAAGGGGATTAGCGCTATGTGAGCTGTAGCTTCGTCCAGGATTTGAACTCGGGTCGACGAGTCCATTTCCTATGACTCTTACCATTACACCACTCACCTCCATGTTTATAATTATTCTTTTCACATTCTGTGATACAGTACAACAAATAGAAATAGTTGGAATTTGATCGGAAATAAAAGCTATGTTCAAACTCGTTTGCTATTGGCTGAGAGCACAAATATGGTAGCACAGTCTGTGGCACATTGGGAAAATATCTTTCCGGTACGCCACATTAGATAGTTTAAGAAGCATTGCCCTACACACAAACTCAACTGTCCCCCCGAAAGAGCTAAAACATGATCCGTCTGATCAGGTGACATAATACTCGTTTTCTACAGTTCAAATGGTGATGTCCAGGTGCATTAATTGATGATTTACTTTTAATAACGATCGGCCGACGAATACGAAGCCTCATTAAATGCAGTCTATGTAGTGTTATTTCTATGTTGTGCATGGTTTCAGCTGCACCAACGTTGAATTTGGATGTGATTTGATGTAACGTTCGTCTTCGTTCGCTGGTTACCTATAATGTCAAAAATACATTAACCTACCGAGTACATTTCTACAGAACCATCCAGTATAAAGCTTGTTTCTATTTTGATGATAGTTTATCATAAATCATGTCAGTTTGGGCTCGTAGCCACCAGCTTATATTACACTGTAGGCAAAGGCATTGCCACTGGAACTTTTCTTCTTCTTCTTCTTCTTTCTCCGGTGTTCGACCTCTTCCAGGATCCGCTGGAGTTTATTTTTGTTTACTCCAGACAGCAATTTAAAGAGAGAATCAAGAGATGAGAATGAGATTGAATCGACTTTGAGATCTGCTTTTACATTTATATCTTTCTGAGAATGAAGGAGAGGATGTATTTATTTCTAAGATATTGAAAACTTCCCAGTAGAACATAAGCTAGGGACTGCGAAGCGAAACTTGATAATCGCTTAAATGCCTCCTTCGGCAACCATTACGCTCGATGCTTGAGTCCCACCTTATCTATAGAATATATAATTTGATTTGGGTTAGCTCAGTCGGTAGAACGTTCGGCTAGAAACCTCAAGGTTCCTAGTTCGATACCGGTTCTCGCCAACTTAGCGTATGAGTAGCACAGGGATCTGTGCGGTAAAGTAAGGAACTGATAGTAAGTGTGGCACTCCATCTCAGACGCAAAACAATCTCCTTGGTCTAGCGTTAGTGAAAAAGGGATAGACTCCCTCGCTGTCTGACTGATACCGATTTTAGGCCACCCCGACGACTTTTTTTGGGGGGTAGTTTAATTTTCATGGGAAGTTTAGAAGGAGACTATGAGGCCGACTACTTCATTAGCCGACTTTTCCCATTATTATTTATTCCTTGACCAGTTCACATACCTAGGTAGTGATATCTCATCTACAGAAAGCGATGTCAATATAAGTATAGGAAAGGCATGGACTGTTATAGACATATTATCGATAATATGTAAATATGATCTCTGATAATATAAAGCAAGAATTCTTCCATGCTTTAGCCGTGTCAGTGCTACGATATGGCTGTATCAGTTGAACTCTAACGAAAAGCTTAAAGAAAAAGCTAGATGGAAACTGCATAAGGATGCTGCGTGCTGTCTTGAACAAATTATGGAAGCAGCACCCCACAAAAAGCAGGTGTACGGCCACTTACCTCCTATCACATAAACCATATCTGTAAGACGAACAAGACATGCTGGACATGCTGGAGAAGCAAGGAGGAACTCATAAGTGACATTATATGGATACATACACACGGATACACCAGTGCATGTTGACCAGCCAAAACTGTGCGGGTTCCGGATGCCGTGTGGAAGTTCTGCCAGTTCGGATGACCGATAGATACGGGTGGTGAGAGAGAATCATAGAAATCCGTGCTGTCAGTACGACCTGATGATGATGATGATGATGATGATGATGATGATTTGTCCCTCGTTTTTGTTCATACAGAGATAACCGACTGGGAAATACATTGTCAGGATTAAGTCATATTTTAGTAAATGATTCTAAGCCATGATGCGAATAAAATTGGAGAATTTACAAAAAGAGGTGATCAGGTGGGTGTTGCCGTGTAGAAAAAGGAAGTGTAAAGACTTATGTGCAAATATGTTATCATGTTCATGCGACATGAAGTTGCTGGGACGCAAAGCCCCTTTGTCCATGGACAGGAAACGCCACTAGTGCATGATTACTTCTCTCGGGGCCTGAAGAGTGAAAAAGGCTTTTGACTTTGCCGCTTCTTCTATTATAATGATGCTGGCCTCACCACCTAGTGACTACTGACAGGATCGTAAGGTAATTAACCCTCATGTCCCTCACTAGTCGAGATATTTAATCCCAACACGTGGGACATTCAGTATGATAAGAACACTAACTAATTTCTTTTAAATAAAAAGTTAATTCTCTTTTAAACTAAAGATACTAGGATTTCGTTATTACAAGTAGAACATTATACAATCAAAACGGATATTCTTAGGCAGTGAGTTGATAGTTTTTTTTAATTTAGTGCGTCCTGAAACGCATGTATTTGATTTGAATGAGTCCCTCGGGAAATTTGATGGGCCCCAACTAAAGTTTCTTAATAAATTGTAGTTTTTTTTATTTAAATCTATGAACAATTAAAGTCGTCTAACTCCTACCTTTTACTCTATAGCGTGTAATTCATTTCCAATGAAATATTGAAATGTATTTATTGTTAGCTGGAAATGGTGAGGAAAGGAAAAAACACTGGGACACATGGATAACATTTTACTGCGTCCTTTTAGATTTTTATGTGTCAGTGACGTAGGATGCGAACCTATAAGCATCTCGGCTTAGGTATTATTCATTACCAATATCTAAAGCATTGAAACTCTGTAACCAAGAATATGAATATTTATAAACAAAACAATAAGCGCACCGCACATTTATTTATATGTTTTTTTTTATTGTTAGAGGTGTGTACTTGTTTTGGGGTGATACTGTAGCAGTAACTAAGGCAGAAGTGAACTCCTCGTTTATCAAGAAGGATCAGGGTCAGTTAGCTAAGGTTAGATAAATAAGAATGTATCTGGAAGTGACAAATATGACGTCAGAATTGAGCATGAAAGGGTTAAGAAGTGTGCCTGCTGGTTGGCGAGTATTACGACGAGTATCATGTTACCAAATGGAAAAACAACTGGCACCAGAGAAGAATGTCCTGTATATTATGTACAACTATCTGATGGTGAGGTTCCAGTTTTGGAGGTTTGGGGAATGTGGAACACCCCTTTATCACCATTGCTCCCTGGTCCACTCTGTTATGGTCCCTCTATGGGTTAAATAGAAAAATGTATTTATAGAAAAAAAATTGAGTATCCATTAAGAATGAATTTATTTCAAACCTTTGTCGGCATTAAATGACCCACTGAGGTTGATATGCCGTAAAACAAACCAAACCAAACCAAACCAAAGAAGAATGTCGATATTACTTATATCAACCAGTTCAACTGTATATCTATTTCCATCGTGAGTTGAGATAATTGCACACTTACCTATTATTGACAACACAAGATTTTGAATGAAGAGTTTCACGGCAAGCAGACACTTGGAAGATTAGTGTGATAAAATATGTGTAGTTGTAAATTATTTTGTGCTACATTTTTGGGAGAACGATAGTTATTAGAGCATATAGTTTCCTTGTAAATATTGTGGGGATTATAAAATATGAAAATTAAAATAAAATTAAAAAAACAACAAACTCCTATGGGGCCCTGACCGGAAGAACAGAGTTGCGCAAGTCCGACAAAAAGGACTAACTCCCTACCCCAAAAGGATACCTCGGTCACTTGAATCTCGGTCGCAACAGAGGGTAGTCGTTTTCCCAGCCAAGTGACATGTCTCATTGGCTACGGCCTACCTTACCCCGTTCAATAAAGCCTAAGTCGTAAAACTACCTCTTGCCTTTGTCTCTTTCCTCTTTCGTGCCTTTTAGTTCCTAAATTCCATTTCAGAGTACCAGCCCACAAGAACAAAGAACCAACTTTTATTGGGGTTAAGATACCAGTACCAACGAACATAACATAGCCCCATAATATAATAATAAATTACAAGGAATTGATAACAATGATATTTTGTTCTCTGAGCCTACTTAATATGTAGTACCTGATAGAAGCTAACATCTCCGGAACCAATCAAAATTTTAGACCGTCAATGTTGCTAGATTGTTGCTCACTGAATAAAGTTCTCATCGAAAAGTCAAAAAAGATTTTATGACATTTGAACATGTCTCATCAATTACTTTTGACCGATGAAGAGAAACGTTTCTTTAACATTTTGCTCAAGATTGTTCTTTTGTCACCCTAAAGTTTTGAAATATGATAATTTCTAAAAGTATGTATTTAGCTCGGTAAAGCATTCGGCTAGAAACCACAAGGTTCCTAGTTCGATGCCCGCCCTCGCCAACTCAGTGTATGAGTAGCACAGGGATCTGTGCGGTAAAGTAAGGAGCTGATGGTAGGTGTGGCGCTTCACCTGAGACGCTAAAATAATCTCCTTGGTCTAGCGCTAATGAAAAGGGGATAGACTCCCTCGCTGCATGACTGATACCGACATTAGGCCGCCCCGACGACTTTTTTTACTTATGTATTTTTTAGATTCTTAAGTTAAACTAAGTCTGTCTCAGGAATCCAAATACTGCAGTACCTAGTGAGGATCAAACTCTTTACATAAACAATTATTCCGATCCTTAGTATACATTTTGGGTGTCGTATTTTTCGGAACATTTTGTTTACATATTTGATAAGCTTCCAAGCTGTTGTTATATCAGTACTGCTGTATGGCTGCACCACTTGGACAATAACGAGGCGCCTTGAGAATAAGCTAGATGGGAGCTGCTCAAGAATGCTGCGTGCAGTCTTGAACAAGTCATGGAAACAGCACCCTACAAGGAAGCAGCTGTATGGCCACCTGCCCCCATCTCACAAACCATCCGAGTGAGACGGACAAGGCATGCTCGACACTGCTGGAGAAGCAAGGACGAGCTCATAAGCGACGTTCTCCTGTGGAAGCCAACACATGGATATGCTAATGTGGGCCGCCCACCAAGGACCTACATTGACCAACTATGCGAGGATGCTGGATGCTGCGCATAAGACCTCCCTGGGACAATGAATGATAGGGAAGGTTGGCGAGAGATTGTCATGGATATCCATGATAATTACGTGACATGATAATGATGACAAGGCCACAGTTATTGTGTTGCAAGAACATTTTCTAGTGCTAATTTTCTATTTAAACGATCTTTATTAAATTTTGGTTGTTACGAAAAATGGAATCGACAAGTTGAGTTCTAATTTCAACTGATGATGTTTACATTAACCTCTTTGTGAAAGCCAGGAATATTAACATGATAGAAAATACAATGAAAAGTTTTTACATGCTTTTTTTATTAAGAGAAATATCCTAATAGGAAAATAGTCTTTTAGTAGATAAAAATCTTGAATTTGCTGGTAAAAGAGGAAAATATAAACACTTGTTCAGCATGTTCTCGTGTGTCATGCGACACGAAACACCGAGGCCGCAAAGACTCATTGTCCTGCAGACAGGAGAGGCAACTGGTTTGTTTGTTTGTAGGATTTTACGGCATGTCAACTCTATTTGGGTTATTTTATGCCGAAGAGGTTTTGTTCTATTTATGCTTGATGAATATTCAAATTTTTTAAAACTCCATTTTTTTACAAACACATTTTTAAAAAGTAATTTTTTCTTCTATTTAACCCATAGATTGGACCCTAACAGGTACTACCACTCCGGGTCAGAGTGAACCTGGGAGTAATGGGGATAAAGGGGTACTCCACATTCAACTACACATTGACTACTTCACCACCAGATAAAGGTTAACGTCATACCCACTAAGACCCACCGCTTTCTAGCAAATATATCATACAAAAGAGAGTCTAACGTTACCAAAATATGGTAAAGCTTTTGTATATGTTGTTGTTTATGAAATTATTCGGATTATTTGCTCTTGAGTAGATGTTTTGCCACTATTTTTTGGAATATAGGAAAATCCTTTTAAAACCAAACAGCAGCAGTTTTTTCTGTATGAAAAATAAAGAGCACCAGATTTCAGTTCTCGTAGATGCTTCCCATAATGTAATATTTAGTGAGCTAAGCTACAACAAACCATTGCTAGTGAGCTCGATTCTTACTGAGTACCCCATACTTTTCAACTTTTGTTTATACAAACTAAGCTTAGTAACTGGCTACAGATTTCAATATTTTTCCCACTCCCCGTGACGACAGCAAAAAGTAGAAAGGCACCGAATCAAGAAGACGTGTCTATTCCAAGAAAAAAATCTCTTTCATTTCGTCAAGCCAAATTATGCTGACATTAATAAAACTAACGTCTAAACACACGTAATATAGAATTACAAGCACTAGCAAATATATGCGTCCTCCGGGTACAAGTATTTAACTTTTAGTGTAATAAAATATTATATTAAATTAGAAAGACTAATGAAACTATATAAGAATGCAGATAAAAAGATTTGAAATAGAGGGGAGTATAATAAAAAAATCGGACAACTGAAACTTACTCTTCCTTCGTTCCCGTCTTGCATTGCTAAATTTTCCTACTTTAACTATCTAGTTAAAATATGAAGTAAAAAATAAAATTACAGTTATTTCTTCTTGTTAATGGATTTCTTTTAATATTTATCCCAAGACTTTTGCTCATATTCATTAAGATAAAACCAAACAATTAGAAATTAATAATATCAAGCACATATTTATTAAAATAAAAATGTTGATATCAATATGCAAATTAGCCTTCCCGTTCACACTGTAAACCGCTATTTTGTTGTATATATAAATACAATTGCATGTTATTAATATGTAGATCTGGCCAACGCCAGGGGTCCAGTGGCTTCGGCCCTGGATCTTTGCGAGTTAATAGCGTCGATCCCAGGGGACCATCCCCCCAGGCAACATCTGCCCCCTTGATTTAAAGGGGCAGGGCTGGGTTTATTGCTCAGCGCCTGAGGCGCCCTCCTTCAGGGGGAATGCCGACGGGATCGACGCAATTTTTTCACCTGCCACTCCATGAGCTTCGGCTTGTGGGTGGTCCCACGTTAATAGGGACTTTGTGCCTGACCCGTACAAGTGGGGTACGCGGTAAATATCATGTAGATATGGTCAACAGTATTAATAATGTTAAACAATTTTATCAATAATTGAGGATTAAATAAAAATAAAATCATGGAGAATGTGACGTAAATAACTAAGGTAATTATGACTTGAGAAGTGATTATAGTTTCGGTTACAGACAGAATAAACACACAATCTCCATTATAATAAGAGATGTTACAAGAATTCTATATCAAAATCGACGACCACTACGTCATGAGTAAAATAACTATTTTATATATGTGTACACTATTGTATACTAGCTGCAGTAACCGGTAATACCCGGGAAAGGTAAGGTCATTCGTATTGGATTTTCAATTGCAACTGATTGTACACAGACAGATAGAAATTGCCAGTTATATAGAAGATTACGCTTACATTATTCAAATTGATAAAAACTCGAATTTTGTTTTTTTAATTGAATCAAGGAAGAAAAAAAATGTTTATACTTTTAATATCATCATCACCATCATGTCACGCTATCAGCACGGACATCCATGACAGTCTCTCTCCAACCGTCATTATCACTCATTGTTCGGGAGAGGTTCTCTGCGCAGCATCCACTATCCGCACAGAGCTGGGCAATGTACGTCTTTTCTGGTCGGCCGACAGCAACGTGCCCATGTGCTGGCTTCCACAGGAGGACGTCACTTATAAGTTCGTCCTTGCTTCTCCAGTAGTGTCCTGCGTGTCTTGTCCATCTTACTTGGATGGCTTGGATGATATGGGGAAGGTGACGTACAGCTGTTTTCTTGTGAAGTGTTGTTTCCATGTTTTGTTTAGGATTGCGCGCAGCATTCTTGTGCAGCTCCCATCTAGTCTATTCTCTTGGTGCTTCGTACTTTTAATATAAGATTCCCTTGAATATTACCCGTATATGTTATTTCACTAAAAGATTACTTTGATTTTTTGAATAATTCCTATCACTGTTACTTGATTTCAACGTACTATTACAATCCCTCCCCCTCTCACTGAAACATTTTCTTTTTCCTACTCCATTGTAAAGATGTCCTCAGGTGTTAGATTATTGATTTTTATTGAAATTCAATTAGCCAGATCTGTTTCTGAATATTAGCTTAACATGTGTGTAAAGTTTCATCGTGATCGGATCGCTGATGTAGGTGCCAACTGATTATACACAGACAGAAATGATCACTTATGTAGTAGATATACGCTCTAAAAGAAATTCTGGTCCGTGATTATCATCGCCATATCAACCGTTGTGGATTATCTAATGCCATTTTTCTGTTTATATAGACCACGCCTACACTTTAAAGATGTCTGTGGGAGAGACAAGAGGATATGCCACATTAACACCACCACGTGGGGGGGGGGAGATGCAGAAACTCGAGTGGCCTAGCGCCTTATCGTTAAACAAGGTACGAAGAGGATTGAGGTGGAGAGGAGAGTTGCCTCGACAGCAAAGAGAGACAGAAAAGGGGAGAAAAACAGCAGCCCTTGAAAGCATCACAGTTTGTGTGCAGTCAGTGCATCAAAGACTGTCACTCAGAGATAGGCCTTTCACAGTCACTTGCACAGACTCTGATAATTTTCTATTAATTTATTTATATATCTATTTATTTATTTGGACACTACGCCATTGTCCTTAGTCGACGGAAAGATGCCAATAACAAATAATTTGTAAGCGAATAGTTTGTAGGTAAATTAAAAAAAACTGTTGGTTGACTATCAGTCATCACCTTTAAGATAAAAAAGAATTGGCTGTTTGTTTGCTACAGGAGCAAATTGAAGAATACGGTCGGGACTTTTTCATAGAGGTGATAGGGCTTAACATGACCATCTGATTGATCCGATCGGGCCTCTCCGACCGTTCGTCTAGCCCAAATAAGGGAAGCGGAGTGTTTCAGTCACATGATCGCTCAGCCACCAGGATCCCTTCCTCGGGTATTACGGATCGACCACATGGGAATCTGATCTCTGATAAAATACTACCCTGTCGGCTGGGGCTGTAAAATACTCCGACTGCACCTCTGCAAAGGTGTGAGACCCTCCCACAATGGGGCTCAATTGTTGGGTATAGTTGGTGACCCATAACACTTAAGGCTGGAATCTAGGTAGCTGAGCAGTCATGCAACATTCTACTTTGGTCCTTACTTGGGTTAGGCAGGCGGTCGGAGAGTCTCCCATTGGTTAATTATGTCAAGCCATAGCACCTCTATGATTGTCCTGGCCCTATTGCTCTTATGGCAAACTCCCAACCCTTTTATCATATGTACTAGAAGGCAGTGACTGAGTGTCTTAGTGTTCTGGGTATGACGTCACATTTGCTATTACCTTAGTACTTGGTGATATTTTTTATTATTTTATTTCATTGAATTTTTTTAGATGAGGCTTGATAATTAGTATTATTTGTATAATTCGGACTATTGTCCTCATCTTCATTGTTATTTGTACAACGTTTAGGTCGGAATGCACATTGGCTGAAACAATGAAGATGAGAACAATAGTCCGAATAATACAAATAATACTTTATTATTTTGTTTTTAGTTCTGATATGCTGATGAATGAAACATCGCCATGATGAAACTTTTTAATATTTTTTTATTATTATTTACTAACCTTAGTTCATCTGAAATACATTCTGAAAAAATTTAGTTTTTCTTTTTATTGATGTTGAATAAATATTCTTTGTTGAATTTTAGATATGAAGCTTTTTTTCGTTCCTTTCCCGTTGTACAGGGACATAACTGTACAGATAATTGAAACTGTTATTTGTAACACCATAACAGGAGAGTGTTTTGAGTGATCAATCTCAGTTGGGGCAACTCCCGCAATGTAGTGGCTAACTTGTTGCACAGCGACATTATTGTAAGTGAGTTCAAATTCTAGTCGCGCTATGACGTTCACTTTCGTACTAATATATTTGGGAAAGGTATAAACCTGCTCATCCAACTACAAATTTTTATCATACAGATATTCAGCAATAAAATAAATTATCTTAAAAAAAATGTTTGCAGGTCTCTGTCAATCTTTCTGTCTCAAAACATGTTTAGCAGCATAAAGGGAATAAGATTTTAAAATGAAAGTTCTGTCTTTTATTTAATGTGAACATAACATGGAACCATGAAGAATGAGGATCTACAAGTGCTGATCACCTGAGAATGAATTGGTTTCTTTGTTTAATGGCATATAAACCTGCGAGGGTTATTTAATGGAAAATACATCCTTGTAGAAGAACAGTAGTGCCATTATCTAATTCGTAGTGGCGGGATCAGGCAATTTATACTTTTATGGGAAATTAGCGGTATCACAAATATACCGATAAGAAGGAATAAAGACAAAATTGATAATTTATGGTGCGTAAGTTGCTAAAAACTCATTCTTTTAGCGGTCATAAGTCATGTCATATAAGGTAAGTTACAAATTACATAAAACACTTATCTTTTTCTTTGGCATTGCCGTTATAGTTGTGGTCTTGTCATTCGTTCTTGAATACTGCTGCTTGTTTCAGCCGAGAAAGAAGGGGACTGTCTGTGTTGTTAGGTTGCTTGTGGTTCTGTTATATCAACCTTTCCGTTAGGTTGTTTATTTCTGTTCCGCTTGACTGCTTTTTCTGTTCTGTCCAATTTTTTAAGGGGTCTGGTCGCTGCCGTTTTTTTACTTCCGGATTTTAGCCTCTTCTGGGTTCAGTGTTAGGGAGGATAAACCATATTTTTCATACATTGGTATTATTCCGAGAGTGAACGTAATAGCGCGATTAGAGATTGAAATCACCTACTACGATGTCGCAGTCCAGCACATTAGCCACTACACCTCGGTGACTCCTCTTGCTGAGACTAACCACTCGAACAAAACACTAAAAATGATCACTCTCCGGTTATAGTTTTACAAATGGCAGTTTTACTTATCTGTGGTTGTCCAGCTATGAATTGTGACAAACTTCTTTCTGGCGATCCGGTCTCTGACTGATTTTTTACTAATCAGAGCGTCTTTTTTATTAAAAAAAATTGTAGCTATTTTTGTCATCGGGACAAGGTCAACGAGTGCTAACCGCCATCCCCCAAACAAGTCTACCCCATTGGTTTTTGACAGCTTGATAACCATATCACCTTAGTAGGTGCAGTGAAATTTGCTTCTATTTATAAACACAATAAGTAAAATCAGAATTTATACAATATTTTGATTTTCCATTTTAACAAAACCATTTAATCTGAATGTTTGAGATGAGGCTTGATGATTACTATTATCTGCGTTATTCGGATTATTGACTTCATATTCATCGTTATCTGCACAACATTTTGGCTGATGTACCCTCCGGCCTTCTTCAGGTATTTCTTGTCGGACTCTGGAACCTTCTCGGACTCGAGAACCTTCTTTTCGGACTCGGGAACCTTCTTGTCTTGATCAAGGGCAGCAGTAACATAGAATAATAAGTAACACAGCTTAACGCCTCTACCCCAACTATGGTTAGTGGAATGAGAACAGGATACCCTCGTGGACTGAATAAAGGGTTAGGTTCAAAGTTCCGTGATGGCTCCCGATTACGACAAGAAGGTTCCGAGTCCGACAAGAAATACTTGAAGAAGGCCGGAGGGCGCATCGGCCGAAACGTTGTACAGGTAGCAATGAAGATGAGGACAATAGTCCGAATAACGCAGATAATAGTAAAAACATTTAATTTAACTAACAAAAATAACTTTTATACATTTCCTATTTTGTTAAAAATTAGTTGATGCCAACAAAAGAACTCGCCGTGTTATAGGCATTAAATAAACTAGGATGGTTGATATGCTATTAAAAAAAGAATCCATAGAAAACGTTCCAGGTATTTTCTTCATTTACATGTCTACATAAGAGCCAACTTCTAAGACATATTGTAATTTACGCTAAAAGAAATATTCATTCCTTTGAAAAGTAGATACATATTGTAATTTACGTTAAAAGAAATATTCATTCCTTTGAAAAGTAGATACATATCTTAATTCTGACAAGAACAACTAATCAGCGTCTCATTTTTGACATTGTTGAAAAATAGGAATTATTTATGCAGTATCTTTACAATTCAATCTTATTCACTCAACCACGGGCAGGATGTGACACAAGGTTGGGGAATCTAATTTACAAATTGTCTAGTGGAGCTTTTTGAAACATGCACAGATCTCGTTAATTTTCATCAACAATAAAAATGAAAGTAAAACAAATTAGAAATTCCAGGCCTCAAAATTCAATTTGTCATTCTGTCTGTTTTTTACAAATGTCAATTCTCTATTAGTATGTATTTCTTTTAACGTTCGCTAATTTCAGTAAGAATGTTTTATATGTTTCTACGAAAAACAACAACAATAACAATAACAACCAACAACAACAAAAAAGACGTTTATTTATGACTTGTTTTCGTTAGTTAATTTGTTTTTCCTTCCGCAATTACGTGTGAGCTATATTCTTACTTTCTTTGTTATTTTTATCCATTAAAACAATATATAATTCTTTTGTTTTCTGAATTTACAGAGAATGCCTGGTATTTCAGAACACACCTTTGCCGAGCCATAAATAAGAGACGACTTCATGTTATGCGACCATCGCCAAATTTAACAATCTCATTTCTCTTTTAGACGTATCGAGAACATTAACATGACAACTTCGAATCGAACACAGTAAATTAAAAAACATGCTCTACTCCTGGTACTAGTCGCCAACAACAACCAAAGAGATGGCCAACTTTTTGAAAATAACCAGGAGTTTCGGGTTCGAACGAGTTGGAGGCCTGACAAAAATATGTCATCCGTAGCCAAGAGAAAAAAAAACATTTTAAAGGATAGTCGACTGATTAATTGATTGTAATGAAATGTTAATCCGTCGGGTTATTTTATGCCAAGAGGTTAGGGAATCGTGCTCCTATTCGATAGGACCTATCAAATAAGATTTTTTAAACATATCTATTTAACCTATAGATAGGACTCAACTGGTACGACCACTCCAGGTCGGTGTGGACTTGGAAGTAATAGTTATAAAGGGGTGCTCCACACTACCCAGATCTCCAGACCTGGGGTCTCACCATCAGAGACAGTTTAGTGCCATACTCAGAACAGTTAAGTTCATCCAGCAAGTCCATAAAACCATCAACAATGCCCCGTACCCAACAAATCGATAAGTACCATAGGCAATCAACTCATCATAGTGGAGACCTTAAGTTTTTGCTGCAGGGAGTGTCTGTGTGTGTGGCGGACATCAAATACAAAACTTTGTTCCTTTTCACAGCAACTTTACAACTTTACAACATTAAAGACTTGTTCAAAGACGTTATGACTAACATAAATGAAAAGTAACCAAAACTGGTTGTGCCGAGGCCTGGGCACCCCTTTCAGATGTCGTTCTTGAGCCCGTCCTTAAGACTGACTTTTATTAAATAACATTTTTCTGTTTTTTTTTTTTTTAGCTGAACATGTGATATATTAATTTTTTTCTATCGAATATCTTTGTTTTTCACTATATTATTATTTGTTTTAGGCCACCTTATGTGATGTGATGGTTAGCAAGTTATTTTAGTGAGTTCGATTTTCACTGGGTGTCCTATACTTCTGGCCTTGTGCCACATCTAAGCGGCGCTTAGTAAATAACTATATTATAATTTTTTTACCTTGTATTTATTTATTAAATACTTTCGAAACACGCAGCTACGGGTTAAATAGTATCACTACTGTACTTCTACAAAGATGGTTTTGGCATTAAAATAACCCACGAAGATTGATGTGCCATTAAACAAAGAAACCAAAACTTTCGAACAAGTTTTTCTTCTTTCATTTTTCTGTTTAACCGACGCCCATTTTTCTCTTTATTTTATTTTTTTATTTCTCACCCTCTTCTATTTTTCTATAATACATTCGTCTTTTTATTGTATTCTTTGTTCAACCTAGATAGATATCTTTCAATTTTTCTCGTTCCTGTCATAATTTCTTTCTTTCTTTCTTTCTTTCTTTCTTTCTTCTGTCATTTATTTTATTTTAATTATATTTTCTGTTTTAATTTCCTTTTCAGTTTTTCATTATTTTCTTTAATCTTTTTTATTACTTATATTTTCTACAATATTCCTTTTTCTAGCTTTTCATTTATTTTCCTTGGTATTTAAAAATCTTTTCTTCGTTTTCATTCATCACTTTCTTTATTTACAATTTTCTTCCTTCTTTATTCACATATTTTCTTTCTTTGAATTTTTTTCTTCTTTTGAAATGTTTTTTCTTTTGACATGTATTTTTCTTCTTTCTTTTTTTCTCTCTTTTCGACATGTATTTTTCTTTCTTTCTTCATTTGAAACTTTCTTTCTTTTTTCCTTCTTTCGATATGTATTTTTTTTCTTTACTCATAAAGTATGTTTTTCTTTTTCTTTTCTTTTTTTTTTCTTTTTGAAAATGACGCTTTTTCTATTTTTCTATAATATATTCGTATTTTTATGGTATTCTTTGTTCAACCTTCCATCCTTCCTTCCATTTTTTTCGTTCCTGTCATAATTATTTCCTTCCTTCCTTCCTTCCTTCCTTCCTTCCTTCTATCATTTATTTTATTTTAATTATATTTTCTGTTTTAATTTACTTTTCAGTTTCTCATTATTTTCTTTAATTTTTTTTGTTGCTTATATTTTCTTCAATATTCCTTTTTCTAGTTTTTCATTTATTTTCCTTGGTATTTAAAAATCTTTTCTTCGTTTTCATTCATCACTTTCTTTATTTACAATTTTCTTCCTTCTTTATTTACATATTTTCTTTTTTTTTTTCGTGTGTTTATTCTTTCTTTTTACTTTTTTTTAAAACATGTATTCTTTATTAATTTATTCAAATTTTTCATTTTTTCTTTCTTCAATTAAATTTTTCTTTCTTTTTCTTTCTTTCTAATTTTAGTTTCTGTGCTTATTCTTAATTTTCTTTCTTTCTTTTTACTTTCTTTCTGTATATATTATTTCTTTGTTCATTTAATTTTTTTCTTTTTCTTTCTCTTTTTTCGACACGTATTTTTTCGTTCTTTCTATGAATTTTTTGTTCTTCTTTTGAAATGTTCTTTCTTTCGACGGGTATTTTTTTTCTTTTTCTTTCGATACGTATTTTTCTTCATTTGAAACTTTCTTTCTTTTTCCCTTCTTTCGACATGTATTTTTTTCTTTCTTTATTTGAAATTTTCTCTTTTTTTTTCCTTTTTTCTTTCTTTCTTTCGACATGTATTTTTTCTTTCATCCTTCGTATTTACCCATAAAATATTTTTCTTTTTTTTTTTTGGAAATGCATTTTTTTTTTTTTATTTATTTATTTATTTTTGAAAATGACGTTTTTTCTTCATTCTACCTTTGTTTTGTTTTTTTCTAATTTTTCATTCCTTATTATTTCTTCTGAATTTTTTTTTCTTTCCTTGAAATTTTGTTTCCTTCTTTCTTTCTTTTTTTAATTTAAAAAAAAAAATTCTTACTCTCTTTTTTTCTTTGAAATATGTTTTCTTTCTTTCATTCTATCTTTCTTTCTTTCATCTGTTTATGTTTTACCGCACTGTAGAGCCTTCTTAGATCATCTTTCCATGTTCGCATCATCCGCTGCTCGTACAACTCGCGGCGTTCTTTACATTTGTAATGGTAATTACTTCCTAGCGGCTATTTTCGTAGTGATATTTTTGTTTGCTACTCTACAGGTGACTGATTTTTTTTAACGGCACGTCTGTCTGCCCACAAATATTCTCTATCCACTACCGAACTTGAGAAAACATCTTTATTTTATTTAGTGGTCCAAACCATTACTAGTGCAGTTACTGCCATGGTTGTACTATTACTAAAAACTACTCATTCTTTCGGTCACTAGACGAGCTGGTTTCTTTTGAGATCCTTTGTGATTTTGGAAAGCTCATTTTTGAGGCCTGGGTGAACAGAAAAGAAAAAAGGCTTCCCGCTCGGAGGGTGTCCTTTTAAATTTCAGTTGTTATAAATTGAGCAGCTTTAAATACTTTGATTCATCATGTTTCCTGTATTTGAAAACTGCAGTTAAGTGATATTTCTATTTATTTTCTGTGTGATATTTTTAATTGCTATCACACATTTGCTTTGCTTGTATTATTGATTATTCGAACTGATTGACTTTTTGAATCTATTTAATGACTTTAGAAAGAAAGTATTCTAATGAACGGATCGAAAGAACATATAGTTTAATATCTTAAAACATTGTTTTAATTCATATTTGATATAATCAAATTTATCGAATACGTTGCAGAGATTAGTTCACATTTGATTGGATAAAATAAAAGCTGTGCGCATGACTGGAAAATAATATCACAGTCCTATTTTTGTGAAATTGAATCTCTGTGTCTTTTCTCTATCAATAGATAAACGGTTAGATGTAGAGCGACCAAATTTGATATCCATACTAAAATGAACATAAAGGAAGGTTTTAACATGAAAAATGTTTCTAACAGAAAAATGTCTCTCGTCGTGACAAGAAGCCATATTACTGCAAGAATTTAAACGACTAAACTTCAATATAATTTTAAAAAGTCAACGCCTCTGACGACGAATAACACCGAAAAAGTGTTATTCAGAAACCAATGGTAGGACCGACTTTTAAATTGTATTATTAATTATAAATAAATAAATAAATAAATAAATAAAGCTCTTACATAAGTAATTGAGCCCTCTATAATCAATTCTCCAACAATAATAATAATTTAACCTATATATATATATATATATATATATATATATAGAGAGAGAGAGAGAGAGAGAGAGAGAGGGAGAAATAGATAGATAGATAGAGAGAGAGAGAGAGAACAAATTGCCATTCTTATTTAATTATTCACATTACTAATTATTTTAATAGATAGTTCTTCAAACTGAAGATGTAAAATAATTTTCATAGAATTATTACTTAGTTAAGACTAATAATCCAGACAAAAATAAAAAATATTTACGTCAATAAATCTCTTAAATATCATTCACTTGAATAATTAAAAAAATATTTCTGTTGAAAATTCCGTAAAATATTAAATTGGTTCGATAATATAAAAATATATAAAATTCTTTTTTATTTCTTTATTTTTATTAATGGGAATTTATTTTTATAGCAATTGTTACTGTTTGTAACCATTTGGTATAGATTTTTAATTGACAAAAAAAAAAAAAATACAACCAGCTGCGATCCAAGTCTTGATCTCTTACACGACATGGGTGGGTACTTTAGCTATTTTAGTTTTTTTTATTGTTTTTTTTTATTGTTTTTTTTTTAAAGTATTATTGTCGATGTTGTAGAATGAACCAACTGTTTCCATTAAGGCTTTTATGGAAATCTAATACAATAAATAAGACAATATAGAACGGATTATTAGTACACAGACTAGATAAATATAAATGTAATTTTGATTCTAACTTACAGTGTAAATACGATATAAAAGAACAGAATGTAAAAATTGTTTCATACTTGAACAATATAAGAAGAAGAAAAAGACTATGATCATTTACGAACCTTTTTGGAATTAAAAAATCAAGATGGAAAAAAAGGGATTTATACTCGATGTCGTCTTTATTTTTTCTACACAATCGAAGCTAAAGTGTTTTTGTTTGTAAAAAGCCTTGAACTTCTAGAAATGACTCGGTCTCATACTTGTTATTTGTTGAATATTTGGTTTAAAAAAGAAGGAGTATTTCTCGAGATATGACTTATCATTATTTTTCGTAGAATTTGTTTATACTAAGCACAGACTGTACATTGTTTTAGGTAAAGATTTTGCAGTGAATGCAAGCGGCTCTAAGATTTCATGATAAATGTGCTTTTGTACAAGCGCGCATGCGTATAGAGTGTTTGACTGATCATTTGACACCTCTTGTCAGTGTTGACCACATTTGTAATCAGATAGCGATGAGGTGAAATGCTTTGCCTGAGTTAAGATTGCGATCTTTATCACAGATAGATAAAAAGGAGAAACAGTTGTTGCTTTCTTTTAAACCTGTTCTACATTAGTTTCCGTTTTTCCTCGGCTGGCTTAAAAATGCATGAATCAGTCTTCACGCTTTTACGAGCTCTTCAGTCAGAGAGTGTAAATTAGTTGCTGAATCTGCCCATTGATTGGTGCAGCGACAAAAAAATGTCGTCCTCTCTTTTACTGCAAACCTACTTGGAACTAATATTTACATAGAATTATATAACATTCAGCTGTTTGCTATTAATTAAACAGAATTATGAAAACATTTTGTATGGAGTACATAAGATATATATTTACAGAGAGTTGTGTGTGGTGTAACTAAAAGAAATATCATACTTTGGGATAAGTGAATATTTATAAAGAATGAGGGAAGTACTCTTTTACGTCAGGTAAGAGTCAAACCTTCTTGAATTGCAGACACAACGAGACAAATATAAAAAATCCTTTCCATTTATTCCAGTTTTTCTAAACAATGTATTTTACAGTTTATATATATATATATATATATATATATATATATATATATATATATATATATATCCCCCAGAATTTCTCGTTCATTTTAAACTGGTATGTATAGCGCACTTTTTGGGTGACAGTATGAAGTAGTCAAACAATGTGTTTGAAATGGCAAAGGCCGACAATTTGTGGGAGATTATGTGCTTAATTAAAGTCATACCTAATTTTGTTAATTAATTAATTATAACTAAATGAATTAGGCGTGCATATGGGTTTAAATGTAAAGCGTAAACAAATCGAGAAAAAGTATATATATATATATATATATATATATATATATATATATATATATATATATATATATATATATATATATATATCCACAAAACAGAAAAGTGTTTTATCGATTATATTTTAATATTATCTTATGAAGCTCATATAAAAAAAATAAAATAAAATAAATTTCCCCGGTTTTCGTAAATATTTTTTTAAAAATTAAGTGAGGTACACTTGGGGTTTATTGATATAAACTTTTTTATCAGGATTGTTAGCCATAACTAAGCAATAAATGATATAGATTTACTTTATATATCCACTTTGAAGAATTATCTACAATACAAATTAATCATGTTTGATTAACAGTTCGTTATTTTTTATTTGGGAAAATTGTGCGATAAGTTATGTCATGCAGTAACAAGATTTCTCGTTGATTTCTTTTTATTGTTACAAATTCCTTCTGGACGAGGAACAATTTTTACGTTAAAACATTCCCCTGTGTCCAATAAATATACATACCAAATTATTTGGCCGTTTTTAGAGAACAAACAATCTCTTACCAATTATCAATATAAATATACAGTATTATCTATAAATAGTTTCTTTTAAATAAAAATTTCTAACCAAAGATAACAAGATTTTATTATTTCTAGTGGAACATTATACAATCAATACGGTTATTACTATATATTATTCATTATAACATTTAAATTATGTAACAAAAACATGAATATGTAGCTGTATATATGAATATTTATTTATATTCATGCAATTTTATTATTGGTATGCTGTAGAGTTTGGTAATAAATGATATTGAAATAATAAATTCCATGTATATTTTGGTTTAGAAGAAAATTTTATTTTTTAGAAAAAATAATTGGTAGGGTATATATATTTATGGGTGATATTGTATATAGCATGCATTCTAATATCACAGACTATCGACAGCGTTTTCTAACTCGGTTCTACATAATTTTTTTAATTTTTTATTTTTAAGAATATTGGTAGGGTTATAGTTATGGGTGATATTATATATTGCATGCATTCTAATCTCACAGACTATCGATAGTGTTTTCTAACTCGGTACTATTTACATTTTTATTTTTTTTATTTTTACGAAAATTGGTAGGGTATACATATTTATGGGTGATATCGTATATAGCATGCATTCTAATATAATAGGCTATTGATAGTGTTTTCTAACTCGGTACAACATAAAAGTGTTGTGTGTGTGTGTGTGTAAAAACTGATATGACATATATCTAAAAGAATAAAAGCGTTCAACATAATTCAGTTGTTTTATGTGTGAAGTATCATAAATCAGTCACAACAATTACGTTTATTGTTTTTGTTTTTTTCTGACAACTGAAATAGTAATTATCGGTGCAGAACGTAAATATCAGTGTCATCGGCATGCCGGGTTTAAATTCGGTTAACGCTCTTTGTGTTCACTTCAAACTAATGCCATGGGAAAGGCATGAACCCGTCTCTGTTTCTCCTACCACCTCTGGGTAAAGTAGTTGATCTAACTAGGCTCTCTGGTCTTGAGAAAACGACAATTTTCATTTTAAAACTAGGAGCACATGTTCGGTTCCAAGCCGGTTATCGTGTTGAGATCACATGGCCGTTAAAGAAAAAGAATGATGTAACCATGACACTAACAGGCTCTGAAACAGAGATATAATGATGATGATGATGATGATGATGATGATGATTGCGAAATAGTAAAGTTATTTTTACAGTTGTAACGTCACGTGGTGGCTCTCCAAGTTCATATGTACTGAATAAGATTCGTCTAAACATTTTTCAGGTGAAGCTTAGTAATTTGGATTATTTGGATTTTTCGGTCTGTTGTCTTCATCTTTATTGTTACATACACAATGTTTCGGCCGATGAGCCCTCAGGCTTTCTTCAGGTTTTTCTTGTCGAACTTGAGAACCTTAGAACTCCGGAGCCTTCACGGAAGTTCGAATCGAACCCTTTATTCAATCCACCAGATTGAACTGTTCTCATTCCGTTAACCATCACTAGGTACAAGTGTTGAGCTATGTTAAGTATTATCGCTCGTAGTAAGGATTGAACCTGCAGATGATTTCTTAGAACTGTATTAACTGAACCCCTATATCTGTTGCGCCATGTGTCCAACTGGACAATCCAGAGTGAACTTTTGAAACTTATAAACTTAATGTCATTTTTACTTAGAATATTTACCTTTGCACTTTATGTATAATTTTCTTTACCTAGACTCATATTCCGATTTTCCGATTTTTTATTTTTTTATTGATCTAATCTAGCCTTTTTAATTATAGGTTCCCATATTGTATTCATTTCTATACTTGGTTAACCTTAGATGTTACTAAAGCCTAACATATGAACTGATTCTTTCAGACGTCTTTTTCTTCAGGAATCTTCCGTTGTCTACAACACGGGGCAAAATCCGTCAGATGCGACTATGTATATAAAAAAGAAATGGACAGCTTAAGAGATACCCTTAATCGGATCAATTATCCTGAGAGCATAATATCAGCTACAATAAATCTGGATCGCAGGACAAAGGACAAAACCCGAAAACTTACCACAGTCTGTCAGATATGTCAAAGGGTTGTACGAAAATATTCAAAAGATATGTAATCCATATGACATCAGGACAATATTTAGGAGTGACTCGTCTCCTCCGAGTCAAACCCCCAACAGAATACTACATGACCAAGAATTGTGTATATTCCATCTCATGCAGCTGTGACAAAGTATACAAATGTGAAACATGCCGTCCACTGAAAATAAGACTAGAGGAACACCGAAAAGCAGTGGTACGAGGGGAAATAGAAAAATCGGGTATGGCTGACCATATATGGAACGAAAAGGGAAACCATCTGCCCTTATGGGAGGAAGTTAAGTTAATATATAGGGAAGAACATTAGATAAAAAAGACGCCTCAAAGAATCAGCTCATATGATAGGTTATAGTAACCTCTTAAGTAGACCAACTAGATGTATACAATATGGGAACCAATAATTAAAAAGGATATATTAGATTGTGAAAAAAAAATGAGAAAAAAATCGCATTATGTGTTAAATCAAAAGAAGGCCATAAGGCACATTACCCGGAATGTTGCGTATTGTCGAAAAAATTATCGACTCTGGTGACCAAGGTAGGGATTGCTAAAATATACTTCTTCAGCGACCTACTCCTGCCTTGGGTCAGATAACTATGGTGTAACTTTACAGTAAAAAAAAACAGGTAACAGTCGTTTCTGTAGAAGAAATTAAATAAAGCTGCAAGGGGAGGGGGTCTATTTATAGGTGTTGTTTAACTACCTCACCCCCCCCCCTCCAACTTCAGTCAGGAGATTATAAATTTTGTCCCTTCCCGGCCTCGCGTTCTTAGTACTCACAGGCCGTCAGAGACTTCCTCGACCGAACCAGCCATTCCCTGGTAAGTCACCCACCCTTTTTTCATAGTATATAACAATAGAAATGAGGACAACAATCCAAAAAAAATCCAGTTAGTACTAAATACAATATTACAATAATAATTATGAATAAATTTTCCGGGCTTTTATTCTTCATTGATTTGTGGAATCTTTTTTGGTTTATGTTAGATTATGTAGCATAGTAAAGTCGTCTGGGCGGCCTAATGTCAGTATCAGCAAGACAGCGAGGGAGTCTTTCCTCTTTTCACTAGCGCTAGACCAAGGAGATAGTTTTTGCATCTGAGGTGGAGCGCCACACCTACCGTCAGCTCCTTACTTTACCGCACAGATCCCTAGTGCTACTCATACGTTGGCGAGGGCCGGTATCGAACTAGGAACCTTGTGGTTTCTACGTGGAATGTATTACGATAGGAATTCATTATGTTGCATGCAGTAAATAATAGATAATTGTAGATTATTATAATAGATTTCTCACACAGTAGAGACCAGATTCTACTATATATATATATATATATATATATATATATATATATATATATATATATATATATATCGCTTAGTAACTGGCATAATCTAGAGTGTTTAATATAAAAACAGAGCTATATCATTATTATAGATATGGTTAATAATAATAATAATAATAATAATAATAATAATAATAATAATAATAATAATATAAACTTATAATCGCAGCACAAAACAATGCCATGAGAACAAACTATATAAAGGCAAAATATATAAGCAGAATAGCAAGGGCAGAATGTGTGGCGACAGAGACGAAACGGTTAATCATATATTAAGCAAATGCAGCAAACTAGCACAAAGACTAGGACTACACGGTGGGAAAGGTAATCCACCGGGAATTGTGCAAGAAATTCAATTTTCACCATACAACAAAATAGTATATGCACAAGCCTGAGCCTGTCCTGGAGAATGAGACACTTAAAATTCTCTGGGATTTCGAGGTACAAACGGATCACCTAATCCCGGCCTGGAGACCGGACCTAGTATTGATCGACAAGAAGAAGAGAAGTGGATTTTGCCGTCCCGGCCGACTACCGAGTAAAAATGAAAAAGAGCGAAAAGATAGAAAAATACTTGGACCTTGCCAGAGAACTGAGAAAACTTTGGAACATGAAGGTGAAGATCGTACCAATTATAATTGGTGCCCTTGGAATGGTCCCCAAAGCTCTGGGAAAGAATTTGGGTGAATTAGAAATCAGAGGAAGAATCGAGACAATCCAAACTATAGCACTATTGAGATCGGCTAGAATACTCAGAATAGTTCTGATTACCTGAGGAGACTTGCTGTCACTCATCCTCCAGTGAAGCACCGACTACGGCAGGTGTGAAAACCTCGATAATAATAATAATAATAATAATAATAATAATAATAATAATAATAATAATAATAATAATAATAATAATACTGTAAACCATATACTCTGCGAATGTAGCAAACTATCACAACGAGAATACAAAACTAGACACGACTGGGTTGGGAAGGTGATCCACTGGGAATTATGCACAAAATTAAATTTTGACCACACAACAAAATGGTATATGCATAAACCAGAATCTGTTCTTGAGAATGAAACGCATAAAATTCTCTGGGACTTTGAAATAAAAACGGATCACCTTATCCCAGCAAGAAGGCCAGACCTAGTGTTGATTAACAAAAAAGAAAGAACTTGTCAACTGGTGGATTTTGCAGTTCCAGCAGATCACAGGGTGAAGCTAAAGGAAAAGGGAAAAATGGACAAATATCTGGACCTTGCCAGAGAACTGAAAAAGTTATGGAATATGAAAGTGAAAGTGATACCAATTGTGGTTGGTGCACTCGGAACAGTCCCAAAAGGATTAGAAAAGGGTTTGGAAAGTTTAGAAATCAGAGGAAGGATTGAAGCCATTCAGAACACTGCACTTCTGCAATCTGCCAGAATACTCAGAAGAGTCCTGGAGACCTGATGAGACTTGCTGTCACTCAGACTCCAGTGAAAGACCATCAGCTAACACTGATGTGAAAACTCAAAAATAATAATAATAATAATTCTCTGTGATTTTCAGATACAAACGGATCACCTAATCCCAACCAGAATTAACTAGTGTTAATTAACAAGAAAAAAAATGAATCTTGTGGATTTTGCCGTTCAGGAAGACCACAGAATGAAAATAAAAGAAGCAAATAAATTGACAAATACTTGGACCTTGCCAGAGAACTAAAAAGAAAAGAAAAAACTGTCGAACATGAGGGTAAAAGGTAATACCAATTGTAATTGGAATAGTTTTCAAAGGCTTATGAATTGGAAATCAGAGGGAGAAACGAGACCGTCCAAACGTCAGCATTGTTAAGATCGGCTAGGATACTCAGAAGAGACTGGAGATCCGAGGAGACTTCAGTAAAAGACAACTAGCTAATGCTGTTGCGAAAAACTCGCAATTAGTAAAATAATTTATACTCAATGTTTGTTTTAAAAAAAATATTATTTGATAATTCATGATAGTTATTTCATATTCGATGTTCAATCGAGTTATTCAAAATTCATCAATTGAACTAAAAATTAAACAGATGTCATGGACTTCTAAATAAAATTTATTGATTATATACTTAGATAGCGTAGAGCCAACAGTGCTTGGTGAGTGACAGTTTCTCGCCTTTGGGATTAGTGGACCAAGACTTGATCCGATGATCACATAGGCGAGAAACTGACAGTCCCCAATCGCCATTGGCTGTGTCTACACTATCGTAAATTCATATATATATATATATATATATATATATATATATATATATATATATATATATATATTTGTGAATAAGGCCTTAAATACCATGGGTATCGTCTCTTATCAGCAAATACCATGGGTATCTGTTCTTATCAGCTTAATATCTGATATCTGATATCTGATATATATATATATATATATATATATATATATATATATATATATATATATATATATGAGGAAAAATGAGTAAAGAAAAGAAATGTAAATGGATAAAATGAATTTAATCGATATCACATTAATCGATATCACTTACACATGTGTTTCTGTCAGTTTATGTGTGTGAAAATATTTCGCACACATAGAAGAATCGACCTTCATCAGAGTGAACATTTATTTTGAATGAAAAAATTCGTTGGGAAAAAAAAAACAACAGAGATTTTTGGAAATATTCGAAAATCGAATTTTTTAAAAATTTGGGACGCTGAGAATATACAAAATTATCTATATATATGTGGTCCCTTTTTTAATCGACAACTTTTTAACATTTCACCGATTTTTTTTTCAAAACATAAACTAAGCTCCGAGAAAAATGTTCAACATGTTATTGATAAATAATAACACTTTATTTTTTTTTTTTTTTTGTAACAATAAAAAATCTATTTTGTACCATAAGCCCTAGAAAATACAAATATCCAAATCATAACGGTCTATCTTAACTCTATTCTCAGCGTTCCAAATTTTTAAAAAATTCGATTTTCGAATATTTCCAAAAATCTCTGTTGTTTTTTTCCCAACGAATTTTTTCATTCAAATAAATGTTCACTCTGATGAAGGTCGATTCTTCTATGTGTGCGAAATATTTTCACACACATAAACTGACCGAAACACATGTGTAAGTGATATCGATTAATGTGATATCGATTAAATTCATTTTATCCATTTACATTTCTTTTCTTTACTCATTTTTCCTCATATTGTCGGATTCAATTCCTTTTCCATTTTTACACACACACACACACACACACATATATATATATATATATATATATATATATATATATATATATATATATATATATATATGTAAACATACATGTACGGAAGTATGTATCAGTTAAATATTCACATCTTACTGACAGTCTGACTGACGAAAATTCAGTCGGGTTTCTCTCACAGCTAGAAGTAGCTGTTAAGTCTAGCCACTCTGATGAGACGTAAATGTTGAAACACTGTATCTGTGGACGACTTTTGAGTTCTCTTTTGATTGTTAAAACATGTATCCTGTAAATATGTATCAATTAATTGTTCACCCCTGACTAACAGTTGCTGACGGCCGAAAGGGTAAGCAGACAAAAATTATGTCGGGTTTTGCTCCCGGCTAGGGGTAGCTGTTAAAAAAAGTCGAACCGCATTGATGAGACGTAAACGTCGAAATACGTGTCTGTGGATGACTGAGATATATATATATATATATATATATATATGTGTGTGTGTGTGTGTGTGTGTGTGTGTGTGTGTGTGTGTACTTTATCGCTGATACTAGGCACTATTTATTTATAGATATGGCAAACACACACACACACACATATATATATATACACACACACACACACGTGTGTGTGTGTGTGTGTGTGTGTGGAGAGAGAGAGAAAGAGATAGATAGATAGATAGAGAGAGAGAGAGAGAAAGTGTGTGTGTGTGTGTGAGAGAGAGGGAGAGAGGGAGAGAGGGAGAGAGAGAGATATGCTAATCTACGATGAGGTTTTGTTTTGATAGTTCAAAACTGACCCAATCTCAGCTATTATCTTTACTCTCTTATCCCAGATGAATAGCCTTTTCTTCCTCTCTTTCTTTTCACCGCGGACAGGAAATAACCTTGACCGTTTAACAGACATAGTCTTTAGAAATATAATAAAAACACACAATGATAAAAACTAGCTGTGTGAACGCTACAACCTTATCTCAGCATTAGTAGAAATGCCGTACAGAAATGTTAAACCTGTACAATATAACTCACTTGCAAAAGAAATAAATAAATGAAAATTAATAACAATTGTATATTAATCGTAGCCTCGTTAAGTTGAGTTATTGCAGTCTACATTTCTGAATTGGTTTCTATGTAACCAATAAGAGAGAAAGAAGGAAGTGGAGAGAGAATAAGTGGAGGAAATAATGAAGAGGAAGAGAAGGAAGAGAAGGAGTAAATATAAGAAAAGAAAGGGTGGGAGGTAAGAATAAGGAATCGAATGGAGAAAACAAGCATCTAAATAGTTGATTTCAAACTGAGAATTATTCCCGCGGAATGTTATGAATTTCTTTTCACTAAATGTAACTGGATGTTGTACATTCTACACAACTGCTATACAAAATTCACAAAGTGTCAGAAGAAATTCAGGGAGTGTCAGACCAAATTCGCAAAGTGTCAGACCACATTCTCAAAGCTTGAAATCTTATGCACATCCAAAACATAGTTATGGCTCAAAAATCCACCGTTTTATAGATTTTAACGATTTCTATAAAATTTAAGAGCTACTGCTGGTGCAATAAAATTTCATTGTAACCGTACGCGTTTTAACGACACTATTTAATGACATACGCGGTCTAACGGCATAATTCGTCTTTTTAAAAAATAGTTTTGCAAAACTATTATTGTAGAAAACAGTAGTACTTTGACTTACAAGGGCTGGAACGGATTAATTTCAGTTTATTTCAGTGAAGAAAATTGATTTGATATACGAGGAAATAGAGTACCACTAGTAATAGCAAGTAATGTACTCATCCTATGGCCTTATGTTTTTAAAATAGTTTTGAAAAACTATTATTATAGAAAACAGTAGTACTTTTACTTACAAGTGTCCCAACTTACGAGTTTTCCGACTTACGAACTGTCTTTCGGTCGATTTTTTGCTTTGCATTGAGAACTAAAATTTGAGGTACGAGTGAGCTTCAGATACGCTTATGCTAACAAGTTCATTAAAACATTCGTTTCCAAATTTATTACGCTCAAGAAAAATATTTTTGTGAAAAATAAACATTAAAACATATTACAGCACATAATTTTACTTTATCTTGTTTTTATACAATAAAGTGCCTTTTTTCTTATTTAAAGAAATATGGTGTTTTATTGCCCCCCCCCCCCAATAAAACACTATATTTCCGGGGCTGGAACGGATTAATGGTATTTCAGTTTATTTCAATGTGGAAAATTGATTTGATATACGAGGAAATAGAGTTACGAGCGGAACGAATAAAAGTCAAGGTACCACTGTAGTAATAACAAGTAAAGTAATCATCCTATGACCTAAGCTTAATCAATAACAGCAATCTATGGAGATTAAGAAAAAATTGTTCAGTATCAAGATGGTTGACTATTATTTACTAAGTTTTGATTAATCTGGTACGTTTGGTTTGGTTTGGTTTGGTTTACGGTATATCAACCCCAGTGGGTCATTTGATGCCGATAAACTTTGAAATAAATTCATTCTTAATGGATACTCAATTTTTTTTTATAAACACATTCTTCTATTTTAACCCATAGATGAGTCTCTAACAGAATCTACCACTCCGGGTCAGAGTGGACCAGGGGGCAATGGTGATGAAGGGGTGCTCCACATCCCCAGTCCTCCAGAACTGGAACCTCACCATCAGATAGAGTTTAACGTCATTCACAGGACAAGTAGACCCGCAGCCACCGCCTTCTTGCACCAATATGATAAAAAGTGGTTGGGGCTTGCCATAAGGGCTATAGGGTTGGGGCAATCATATAGGTGCTAGGGCTTGACATGACCATCTGATTGATCGGAGAGGGCCTCTCAGATCGCCCGTCTAGCCTAAGTAAGTGTCTAAGTGGAGTGTTGCATGCCAGGGACTGCTCATCCACCAGGATTCCGTCCTTAAGCATCACGGGTCACAACCCACGGCCAACAGGTGGCTCCATTAGGGGGGTTCGTACCCCTCCGTAGATTTGCAGTCGGTGTATCTTAAAGTCCCAACCGACAGGGCTTATAGTAGATGTAAACAACCTGAGACCTGTGTGCCAGACTAAGAAAAGCTTAGTAAATTCCAAGACATGAAGATTTCAGTACATTATTTTTAAAAGTAAGATTAGTAAACCTTTATAATAATTCCGCCTAAAGTAACAGATATTTAAAAATAAATTCAAAAAGAAAAGTCTTATCAATTAATGATAAACTTGAAATGATTAAATAGATAGAAAGAGATATAAGTGCATTAATTACTGAATATAACGTTGGCTTTTCTAGACTAGACGATAACAAATGAAACTTCTAAGAAATAGAAACTGATATAATTCATTGCCACTGTACAGGACGCAGCAGACCGTTTAAAGGCCACTGATGTAATTTATTGCCACTTTATATGGGGCAGCAGACCGTGAAAGGCCAATAAAAAAAATCTTTATAGCTCTACTTTTTGTTTTTTCCCTATTAATACACTTCGTATAAAATACACCTGTTATCCAACGGCAACTTTGTAATAACGACACTGTAGTATAATAATAATTCAAAAAATGGAAAAATCTCCACCTCGTGGCCGGAGAAAGAGTGGCGCCCGACAGATACTCTTGTTTTTAAGAGTGCAGACCGGAAAAGAGAGGCATCGGGGGAATTGGGTAGGTGAATATAAAGTCGAATATCTGGCAGAAGGGTGGTTAATTTCTTTAAGGCGAGCTTGAGTGAGCATTACGGAATTGCGAGAAAGTGACGTTGGACAAAGAGTGTAGAGCTAAGAGAGGACGTTATCGAGTTTGATAATACAAGTCGATTGAATCAAACACTCTTAAATCCCCGTGGTTATCGTAATAATATCAACAAATATTATTATATTTTTTACATGTGAACTATTTTGGAATAGCTCATAAGTAAACATATCAAACGTAATAATTAAATTATCATACTGTGGTATATCTACAGGTCATGCTAGTTTGGATTATTCGAAATACCGTCCCCATCTTTATTTTCATAACAATAACAATAAAGATAAGAAAAATAGTCCGAATAATTCAAATAATACACATTATTACTTAGTTAGGATTAACAATCAGTATAAAAAAATAAAAATGTTTACATCAATAAATATTTTGTGTTACTCACTTAATTTAAAAAAAAAATCCTCTATAAAACTCATTGAAATTCGTAGAGAGAGAAATTACGTACAAGGTAGCTCAAAGCGAGCACGAACATGTCTGGCGTGCAAAATGAGGAGATCACAGCGGAATGTGGCGGGTGACTACTGAGATTGAACTCACATCTTCTTGATCGTGAGTCGTGGCTCGAAGTCAGACTAACTCGTTGGTGAGTGTGCACATTTCTACATCGCGATGGCAGCGCTGGGCGCGATTGGCCAGGATGTGGGATCTTGGTTAGGGCAGTTAATCATTATTTAAGACCTGCCTTCCCACACCGACGCAGTTGCGTTGTGATCTTGCTAACGAAAACACAGACGTACGACGAACAAGAGGCGAATGAGCTTTGGCGGAGGACTGCTGGAAAAAATTATTGCAGGCGCAAGGACTTGTTCAGGGGACTTTGGCCGTTGGGAGAACGTCCTTTTTCAGTGGAGAGATCCGGCTGTCCGACCCGACGAATTTCTGTTCTCATTATAAAGGTTTTCACAGATCAATAAGATAAAATAGAATTTGTAAATCTTATCGAATACAAATAATTTTTCAAACAGATCTATTTGACCCATAAATGTGACCCAATCAGGTACTCCGGGTCAGAGTGGACCTAAGAGTAATGGCAATGACCTCCAGAACTGGAGCATCACCATCAGAAGCAATTTAGTGTCATAGCTAGGATTATGTGGATTTATGTTTTATATTAAAAATTACCGTTTATAAATATAAATTTTTAATTGAAAATATAGTAAAATATACATTGTTTAAAAAAACAAAAACAAAAAGGATGTTTGACATTTTTCTGTTAGTTTCGCACTTTCTTCTGCAATTTAAGTATTGGGTAGACGAATACTTCAGCTAATACTTAAAATATTTTTTCTATTAACGAATGGATAGGTTATGTTATCTATTATTTTTTCATAAATAAGTACTCATTTCTAAATGAGATCAGTTGGTAATGGCATCGTGGTGTAATATTTATCTACTCTCACATATCCGTTATTACTGAATACGAGATATGTCTGAAAAGTAATGAGACTATTGTCACAAACAATACATTTAAAATCCAAACAATAAATTAAATGTTTTCTCCTCCAAAGTCGTCCCCCTCTTGAATCTAATGCACTTTCCCATCCTTCTCTGTCACGCTTCTTTTCCCTGTTGGTATGTCCCTCAGCTACATCACCCCTCCAACTTCCAACAAGAGATTATGAATTTAGTCCATTTCTGCCCTCGTGTTCTTAGTCACACATCGGTAGAAACTTCCACCAAAAAAAATCAGCCATTCCAACAGTAAGTTACCATCCCCCCCTTTTTTTTACAATAGAAATAATTGTTTCTACGTTCATCAAACTGTCTTTAAATTATTTAATAGATGCATCGATATTATCATGAACCCTTGTTACAACGAGAGCACAACAGATATAATGGATTAGTTTAATCTCAAGATCTGAACTTAGTTGAGGTTTCCAATGATGGAGAGATGAACTGGTCTCAACAATAATAATGTGACATAAAGAGGAAAGCGAACAACCATTTTATTGTCTGTGCAAACTTAAAAAAGAACGAATACAAGAATAACAATGAGTAATAAGAAAATCCTATACAGTTGTATAAAAAATATCCTTAGCTGGAGAGTGAGGGTACGTAACTTTCCCAAGAGTATTAGCCCCAAAATGGAAGTAATAGCATGACTAGGGTTCGAATTCACTTACTACGATATTGCAGTCCAGAACGTTAGCCACTACGTCACCCCCCCCCCCAGTCTTCTTTATATAGAATAACTTTTTGAATATAATCATATTAATCTATACACCTTCAATTATGTAATAGTCATTACAAGCACTAATGTTTATACTAATTTACTTCTTTGCTCCATTGATGTGTAGATTTCAATAAACATAACATAAATAAGCTTAACCACTTGGGACTGTAATGCAGCGCTTAGAGAAAAATAAATGAACGGGGGCTGCACATTGTGCAGTGCACAATGATGCTGTATGCTGTCTTGGACAAATCCTACAAGAAAGCATTCGTACAGCCACTTGCACCCTATCACACAAACCACCCGAATAAGACGAACAAGACATGTCGGAAACTTCTGGAGAAGCAAAAACGAACTCATAAGTGACGTTCTATTGTGGACACCTACTCATAGACACACCGGTGTAAGTCGACTAGCAAAAACTTACATCAATCGGCTCTGTGCGGATTCTAGCCGCTGTGCGGAGGACATCTCAGAGGCGATGACGATACGGCCGTGTGGAGAGGTGTTATGATTTTATGGGCCATCCTTTAAGCTTCAAGCAAGAGCGCTTGTCCAGAGGAAATCCTAGGTAAAGAATCATTTGGTTGTTCCTTGGTGCTCCTCAGTATTGCAAGTTCCTCGTCAATGATTGCAAATGGACAGCTCTCAGTATCAGTACTTAAGTGGTCAACCAGCTACGCATTCGGGCTGTTGATTGGCAGAGGAATTAACCCCATAACCCCGCCTAGTCTATAAATTTAGATGGTGTATTGTAGCATACCTTATATACCAGACAGTTATGGATATCAGTGCTGTCAGTTCGACCTGATGATTTATTAACAGGTGAAAATAAACTGAACATTAACTCGGAACTTATTTATTTATTTGTTTGTTTATTTATTTGTTTGTTTGCGAGAAAGTGAGTAATGAGTGTGTTAAGTAGACCTAACGAGTTGCTAAAGAGTTGCTCCCCTTTGATCATTAAGGGACTGACGAGAACCCGGATATGGGAATTCCGCCATGTTACTTTGGACTGGCGTTTTGGACTGTACAGAAGTGCGTCAGCACGCTTGAACTAGTGACCACGTGTGTTAGCACGGTTGGGATAGTTAAGTCATTTTAGGGTAGAAGCATTTTCTACCCAGTGTTAAATAAAGACTGACAAGCAGAGAGTCAACAGACAAGGCCACTGGCCTCATGTGTGAACACACACATGATAACACAAAGAACGGCCCATGTGATGAACACACACATGACAATACTAAAGACGGTCCATGTGACGATCACGCACATGATACACACAGAGTTGAATTCCATCCAAAACCACCCGTCTGTATTCCCTGTCAGTGAGAATAAATAAAACAAATATTGTTATATGTTAACATATTACACTGTTTTTATTATCATTTTGATATTTCCTACATCTTGGGATATAACAGAGTGATAATGAATAAATAATGATTTTAAGCAAAAGCTGATACAATTATAGGATGTAAATGTCCTTATAATAACTTGGAAGGCTTAAAGTAACCTTCCAACGTGGTTACATTTTCTGTACATGAATTAATCCAAGTCAGTTGAAGTAACAAACAGACTTTGTTTAATGAGCACATGGAGAAATACATACATGACAGGTATACATATACTCATGACAAAGTACAGTAAGATATAAACAACAGATACATAAATATACACAAAGGATGTGAGACTAAGTCCTAACGAAGTAATACAGAGTTACATGTAGAAATTAGTCACTTACAGATAGTTTGCTGGGGGAGCCCCCACTTAAGGGACAGAGACACCAAGCGCCTAAGCCATGTGCAGTGGTTGTCGGACCCAGAGAAAGAGAGTGATTTTTTTCTGGGCTACTGCCTAAATACCCTGGCCACCTATCGGCGAAACCTGGCGGCAAGGGAATATAACCATTTTGGACTCACGTCCATCCCAACACAATCATATTTAATTTAAAGAGTGCTTTTTTAATTTGATATGTTTTCTTTGTAAAAAAAGAAAAAAAAGAAAAAAAAGAAAAAAGAAAAAGAAAACATAGAATGTGGAATTTCCACGGGACGTGCCAGATATAACATTCTCTGGAATTTGGGACATGATTGGCCTTTTCTAAATTGGTTTAAACTAAGACAAACCTAGAGGTACAAATATTTATGTTTATTTATGACTCTCTCTCTCCCCCTCTGTGTCTACAGATCTCTCTCTCTCTCTCTCTCTCTCTCTCTCTCTCTCTCTCTCACTCACTCTCTATCACTCTGTCTACCTATCTATCTCTATATCTATCTATCTATCTCTATATCTGTAACTCTCATCTCCCTATATCTATCTATCCCAGTCTTTTCAGATTTATCTACAGTATCGCCCATAAATAACTACATAACTACTATCATTTGCTTTTATTTTTATAAAAAGATAACATATTCTTATTGTTTCTAGTGAAACATTATACAACCCAAACAGATGTCATAAGGTATTATTTATTACCAAACTTTACTGCAAGCAAAAATAAAATTACAAAACCTCTATAACCAAAATTTGAACATATACATTCTTAATTTTGGTTAAAAAGTTTCAATGCTCTAGAGATTATAATAACCATTTTAACTACTTTTCCATTAAAAATAATAAAATCCCGGTATCTTCGGTTTAGAAAAAATAGTTCTTTTTTTATATATTATAAATTGAACAGGTGTTTATTTATTTATAAGCGATAATCTATCTATCTCATTCTGTTCTTATCTATCTATCTATCTATCTATCTATCTAATACTCTTCCTATCTATCTATCTATCTATCTATATATATATATATATATATATATATATATATATATATATATATATATATATATATATATATAGGAAATTTTGTATGTACATGTCAATTTATAAGTCAAAAACTAAATGTTATTCAGATTCGAAATCTTGCATACACCTTGAAATCCTTATAACTAAGAGACACACCAAATTTGGTTATTGAATTTTACTGATTAAGGTATATAATAAAAAATTAATCAAAAATCAAACTATTTGCGATAATCGGGACATAGCTGCTGCTGCTAATATAAACAAATTCGCTTGACTGCTGCCTATATTCAGTCATGATTTAAAAGGCCGCTGCTGCTGCTGGTAATTTGAAGTTGACAATTTTGTGCACTAATAATTTCAGCTTGGAATTTCTTGTGTATCACCGGTCTAATCTTAGAAATATTTATTTGGTTAGAAAGAAAAGAAAAGAATCTTTATAAATATCTAATTTTGCATGTGTCTTTTTATCGATTGAATTATTTTTTTACAGCGAAGTAAATAACAATAATAAATGAAAACGTTTAATTTAATGATTAATGATAAATCAACTTTGTTTTTATTATTAATACTTTCATTTTAAAATAAAATATATCCATATTTATTCCGTATTCAATTTTTTCGTATGTACAAAAGAGTTTTAGAAAAAGAAAGAAAAAGAAAAAATAAATTTTATAAGAACAATTGTAATTCTTAGCATTTTATTGTTACATTTTAATGCGGTTAAAAATGAAGGAATTAAACGGATACATTTCATTTCTATCAGTAAAAGGCAAAGGAGCTCGCTTAAAAATGTTTCAAAAATATAAACAACAACAACAACAAAGAAACTATTCTTAGAATAAACAAATATTGAAATATACTAATTCTTAGCTTTGTTTATCGTTAAATCTTCAATAAAGTTTAGGGATGCATTTTAAAAAATAATATCTTAAATGTTAACAAAAAGAAAAAAAAAATTCCTAAAATAAACAAACATTCTACTATACAAATTCTCCGTGATTTTTTTTAATTTGATAAAACATTTACCAAATATTTTCTCCCTTACTCCTGTGTTCTCCTCACTCACTCTCTGGTGTTCCTAATTTTTTTTATAGTTCGGTCATGGACCGGGTACTTTTGCTAGTATATATATATATATATATATATATATATATATATATATATATATATATCTGTTGCTATCTATTTTATTCTCTTCATATCTCTATTATTCTTTTCCTACCTATCTAATTCTCTTTCTGTCTATCTATCTTCTTCTGTTCTTATCTATCTATCTGCACATTTACGGACTGTTTAAAACTCTGTAAATCGTAATAATATATTACAACAACTTTCTGACTCTCGTCGAGACAACTCCTCTCCACTTCACTTCTCTTCGTGTCTGGCTTAACATATAGGCGCCAGATCAATTGTTTGCACCTACCTACCTCGTGTTCGTGTCAACTATTCAATTGGACAACATTAAACATCATAAAACAATTAAAATATAACTTTGGTATCTCGTGGAATTTTTAGATGATCACGATCTATTTCTTTAATAAAATAACCACACTTTTGACAATAAAAACTACATCATTCAATATTTACTCCTCTCTTGGACAATCTATTCGCGTAGCCTAACCTGTTACATAAACAACGTGAGAATCTAATATCTTTGGAGAAAACTAGTTTCTAGGTCTGATATGGGATCAAACGTTTGTCATCCCACAAATATTCACTTTTTGAACAATTATGTTCTGAATCAAAGTTATATTCTATAACATCATTTTTTAATTGAAAAAAGATTAAGATATAATAATAATCGATTGCTAGTAGAAGGTATAGTTGTTAATTTGCTAATTATTAGATATCTCTATATAAGTCTATTGATAAAATATCAACTTATATAATGGTAGGTTAATAGTAATTTAAGTTATTAGATAGCCAACTGCAGTCAAAGACTCCAGTTTCAAGGCTGTCAGCCATTTATTTGCTTAACATTCACTCTATGCAACAAAGAGAGAGAGAGAGAGAGAGAGAAGAGAGAGAGAGAGAGAGAGAGAGAGAGAGAGAGAGAGAGAGAGAGACCCACGATTGACGGTTTAAAAAAATCTTCTAAAATTATAGCAACCTTCTTAGAAATTTAATTTCAAGAAAATTAAATAAAGTAAACACATACCAAATGAAAACTTATTTCATTTACGAATGCTGAATCAAACTATAAATATACTAAAAAGGTTCAATATATATATATATATATATATATATATATATATATATATATATATATATTTAAGAAGGTATTATTGAAGACCACGGAATATTTCTTCTTCATGATCTTCGCAATAATATACTAAACATTTTCAATAACTAACACACTAATTTTAGCAACTTCCCACCAAATTTAATATAAACTCTCCTAATTTGAATGAACAATAAATAAATGAATAAAAAAAACTATCTATAGCTATTGAGAAGTAATTTTGTGCAAAACGAATTATTTTACCGTCATGCAACAGCATTTTAGAACATTTCCGGAAACCACTGTTGATCAGATAATCCATTTACGATTGTTGCCAGACATTTGACACAGGATGTTTGTGTTAAGACCAATAATATCCAAAAAAACAATTGGAACATGTTCGTGCTACTTACCTACATACCCACATAAATCCACAATGAGAGCAGGCCAAGAGTTACAAATTCCACACCAGATTATTTGGAGGAAAAAATGCGGAAATGGTTGAAAATAATTCCAACAGAAACTGCAGTTATTGCAAAGTCTAAGAAACCTGGGCAAAACCACGTTGTGATTTCTGAAGATAAAAATATGTTTATGGAGTGTCTAATTCTCAGAGATGAGACGACTGTAAATTTCTGTAGGAAACTACAAGGGTTTCTCAACAAAACTGTCTATCGCGTGTGTCAATATCTTCAATAGACATTTTAAATAATTGTTTTGAAATTGTCTATTTTCTAAGTGTCCATCATGACGAAAACATTCGAGAGCTCGATTTCACATATCACGTAAAGTGTGGTTTAGCATATCAACTGGAATTGCTGTTATCTCTTTACGGATGCTTTCTTTTAGTTCCGCCTGCATATACTCGATCTTTCAGGTAACCCCACAGAAAATAGTTTACTGGTGTTAGATCAGGTGATCTGGATGGCCAATAGACATCACCGAATCTCGAAATGAGATGTTTGGGAAATTTGGACTTCACGGCATTATGATGATCACCAAAATCAATACCTGAAAGTAATAAAAACTTGATGTAATATTCAAATCTTAGATAGCATGGAAAACTCCTGTGTATCAGTTATGTAATAAATATATTTAGTATTTTGTGTCGTTTTTATAATCTGAGAAAATTGCCTTTAAAATGTGTCCCATCATTATAGTCTACCCTGCATAGTATAGATTTTTACTTACCAATGTTTGTTCGTTTAGTTTGCGTCGACCAGATTTTACCTGTAATTAATGATTTATCTTTTACCTTAAAGCACGTAAGATCTTTCATGTTACTCACCACCAAATTCATATTAACTATTACATTATTACAAATTCGCATCATACGAGGGTGAGTGAAAAAGTAATGTCATTTTCTTTATTCCATGTGAAGTTTTTTTATATATAAAACTAAAACCCACATTGAGACCCTAACGAGGCTCAGAGCAAGAATCCGACGAGTAAGACACAACTTGCCAGACTGGAGGATCTGGAAATCAGAGGAAGAATTGAGACCATCCAGACTAATGCACTGCTGTAATCGGCTAGAATACTCAGAAGAGTCCTGGAGACCCGAGGAGACTTGTTGTAACTCAGACTCCAGTGAAATACCATCAGCTAAAGCTGATGTGCATAATAATAATAATAATAATAATAATAATAATACGAGGGTGAATAAAAAAAGTAATTTCTTTATTTCATGTGAAGTTTTTTTTATATATAAAACTAAGGCCTACATTGAGACCCTAACGAAGTGGAGAGCAAGAATCCGGCGAGTAAGATCCAATTTGCCAATCGACAATGTCCCCCTTCTGCATGACAATGCTCAACCCACACAAGCATCAGGATAAGGGAGAACATCTCCTCATTCGGGTGGATAACTTTACCGCATCCTCTATCCTCGCAAGATTTAGCGCCTCCAGACTATCATCTCTTCGTCCCGATGAAAGAGTGTTTGAGAGGCAAACATTATTCCAGCGAGGAGGAAGTGAAATCTGTAGTGAAGAAATGACTCAAAGAACAGTCAACAGAATTTTATGGGGCAGGGATACATGCTCTCATTGGAAGGTGGAACATTGCTATAGAGAGAAATGGTGACTCTGTGGAGAAGTAGGGATGTGATCCACAGAGGACCAGCTTCATTTTGATGTATGATACATGTTCCTGTGTTGGTAATTATATCTGTCCTAAATAAAATGGCATTATTTTTTACTTACCCTCGTATATTGCGTAATATCATTATTACCAATAATTACCTGGGCCGGTTTAGCTCAGTCGGTACAGTGTTCGACTAGGAACCTTAAGGTTCCTGGTTCGATACCGGCCCTCGCTAACTTAGCGTATAAGTAGCACAGGGATCTGTGCGGTAAAGTAATGAGCTGATGGTAGGTGTTAACTATTTAGTTAAAATAGGAAGTAAAGAATAATATTAGTTATTTCTTCTTATTAATGGATTTCTTTTAAGATTTATCCCCCAGATTTTTGCTTATATTCAAAATGATAAAACCAAACAATTAGAAATCAATAATAATAAGCATATATTTATTAAAATCAAATGTTTAATATCAATATGCAAATTAGCCTTCCCATTCACACTGTAAACCGTTATTTTGTTGAATATATAAATACAATTGCATGTTCTGTGTATGTAGATATGGTCAACAGTCTTAATGATGTAAAACAATTTTATTAATAACTGAGGTTAAAATAAAAATAAAATCATTGAGAATGTGATATCAATAACTAAGGGAATTGTGACTTGTATACTAACATAGTTTCGGTTACAGACAGACAAACCCACAATCTCCATTATAATAAGATTATTATTATTATTATTATTATATAGATAAATAGATAGATAAGTAAAAAAAAATAAAAAGCAAAACAAATTCTGCATTTATAAGCAACAGGATATTTTATTTATATATAGAAAACTGAATATAATTAAAGAAGTGTGAGAAAAACGAAGAGAAAATTTTAAAAGATGAAATAAAAACGAACTGACAAGTTAGAAAGTTTGAGAATATTCCCATTTGATCTCTAATTACTTTTAGATGTTAAAGTTTTGGCAGAATTGATAGTGAACTAATTTTAGAAATTTCTTCTCGTAACTTCAGAGATCAGTTTAAGATTTGCTTAATGGCGATAACGGAAATGGTTTCGGTCTATTTCGAGTTTTTAGTTTTTTCAAGGCTGAAAGAAAAGTTTCTCTTGGGAAATTGGTACGATGTAATTTGAAACATTCACCTACTTATGAAATTGCAATATTCACGTATGATATTAATATAAGTTTAATTGCATTTGTCTTTAATGGAACACCCAAATGAATTTGTAAATGATATTATATAAATATTAAAGAGGTGTTTGACTCTAAAGCTTTAATCAATGCGGACGACCACAAAACAAAATGTCGGATGAGTTTTTTTTTGTTTGTTTGTTTGTTTTTTTTTGGGGGGGGGTTTGTGGCAAAGCTAATTAAAAAGAAATAATCATTTCTCTGAATTTTGAGATGAGGCTTGATAATTTGTATGATTTGGATTATTCGGACAATTGTCCTCATCTTTATTGTTATCTACACAACGTTTCGGTCGATGTGCCCTCTAATTAGACACATGCCGTGGTGGATATAGGCGTTGAGTTAATACAGTTTTAAGTTATCTCTATGCTGCAAGTTCAATCCTGGTCAAGGACGACAGTAACATAGAATAATAAAAGTTTAACACTTGTACCCAGTCATGGTTAATGGAATGAGAACAGTCTACCCCTGGGATTGAATAAAGGTCGAAGTTTCGTGAAGGCTCCCGATAACGACATGAACGTTCCCAATTTCGACAAAATGGTTCCGGAGTTCGAAGAGAAGGGGTTAGCGAGTTCGAGAGAGTTCCCAAATACGAAAAGAAATACCTGAAGAAGGCCGGTGGGCACATCGGCCGAAACGTTGTGTAGATAAAAACAAAGATTAGGACAATAGTCTGAATAATACAAATAATACAAAATAAATAATTTGAACTTGAAATATGTAGGACTATTACTTTCCAATTGAATTTGCCGTTGTCATATAACCATATGTTAATGGGCGAATCCTGGACACATCCTCTATGCAGAGTTTTCGTCTGTTAAGACAGATTGGTCACCCTCCAGCTGCGTTTTAAGGATGTTTGCAAGAATGATCTCAGGTACATTACCCCTTCCATCTGGGAAAAATTGGCTCAGGACCGCATTTGGTGGCGACAGCAGGCTCTCTGTAGTGAACTGTTCATGTCTGAAGTCAGCCTGGCGCAACACCATGAAGCCAAGAGGCCCCAAAAAAGCGATGACAACAAGGCGCCGGTACATCAACATTTACAGAGACAGACTTCACATGCGACATCTGTGGTCGAGACTGTTTTTCAAACAGTCACAGGAGGCGCTGTAACTTCAGGGGCACAATAATTATATAGTCTTCCGAGACTGCAATGTCGATATAACCACATACACAGCAACGTATACACATGTTACTGCAAATAAAATTACAGCTGTGCGGACAGCAATTTTTTTTTTCAGAGGATATCTCTCGATTTAGGTCTTGTTTCGGCGATAATATATCATTAGGGCTAACTCAAAGATCATTAGCTTTTGTTAGTGTTCTATCACATCGCGGAAATGTCAGATTCGAGATTCGGTCACTTCGTCACTTTGTTGCATTTACAACTTTCCTTTAACGAAACGATAATTAAAGATTTGAATAAAATGACAATATGACACTGAACGTGAACAAGAAGAGAATTTCCGTAAAATTCAACATGCAAAGTATGTGTACAAGATCTCAATAATGAATCAGTGATGTTAGATTGAATTAATATGACGGGATCATAAAGTCATTGGAAAGTCGAGATAACGTTCTATGTAATTCAAGTTTAAACGACTGTTTTTTTTAACTGTGAGTGTGTTACATAATTCATAGGCAGCTAATGAATTACCTACTTACTGTAGTAATATTTTGAATCAGGATTCGTTAGATTCGGAATAACGGGGGTCCGGTGGAAAGTTACCTTGACGGTTAGTGACGAGTAGTAACATTCCGCTTGACCTTCCGGTAGACGCGTGAGAAGTTTTAGTTTAGTTGCGACGAGAAATTCAGACTGAGCGGATGCATAGGTCCGCTCTCCCTGAGAGTCGCCTCTCCACCGCGCGGTTGAATATTTGTGGGCTGGGGTTGTTTTAAATAAAAGACTTAAGAAAAACAACAAGTCGTGTTAAGCTGTTAAAACAAGAAATGACCAGCCCGAAAAATGAGCCCGAACGAACAATAAGTAAAAGCAACCCGGAGAAACAGCCCGAGAGTCAGCTTTGAAGAATATGGCGGCCGAATTAACAAGTAAGAACACTCATCTCCTCATCTCTCATACTTTGTCCCCCCCCCCATTACATACCCGAGATGTGGGTATACAACAACTGGAGAGAATTATATAATTAAAAAGGCTAGATTAGATTTTTAAAAAACGTAATATGAGTCAAGGTAAAAAATCATATATAAGTAAAACAGTAGATATTCTTGATAAAACAAGACATTAGGTTTATAAGTTCCCAAATTCACAATGAATTGTCCAATTGGACACATAGCATAGTGGATAAAGGGCGAGAGTAACATAGAATAATAACACCTGTACCTCAACGATGGTTAGTGGAATGAGAACAGGATATTCCCCTAGATAGAATAAAGGGTTAGGTTCAAAGTTCCGTGATGGCTCCCGATTACGACAAAAAGGGTTCCCGATTACGACAAGAAGGTTCTCGAGTTCGAGAAGGCTCTCGAGTCCGACAAGAAATACCCGAAGAAGGCCGGAGGGCACATCGGCCGAAACGTTGTAAAGATAACAATAAAGATGAGGACAATAGTCCGAATAATCCAAATAATACTAACAAGTGGGGTGTCTTCTGACTCTGCATCTCTTCAACCGATTTACAATCCCGGTATGAGACTTACACCATAACCGACACAGGCGACCAATTTTGTTAAGATAATTCTGCATTGTTTTTTGACATGAGGAAAGATTTGTAGGCAGCACAGCTGTTTTTTGTTCTCAGCAACATCTGTCTAAAATATTTAGTTATTTATTGCAGCAGTATATATTTTTTTATGAAATATAACCTGCTACATACTTCCGTGAAAGGATTCCTAGTTTTAAAAAATGTTTTGTCTTGAATGTTATTTCCCGTTGTCTAGTTATATGTCATCTTGTCAGTTAATTCAACTGGCCCCAACGCATACTGGGAGTAAAGTGGTGGCACAAAACCCTCACTTCCTCATCATGCACACCGAAATTCCTTCTATCATTCACACTGTTAGCCGTAGTTTCTTCATAATTCCTCCTATTCTTTTCTTAAAAACTTCCTCGTTTATTATTTCATGCTCTGTCCGTGAAATTCACCAGTTTGTTTTATGTTCCCTTTTCTTCGTTTGTGAGGCAATTGTCCAGCATTCCTGGTTGTATAGAAGAATCGACTTTATTCATTGCAGTCTAGCACAGTTCTCTCCCTTTTCTAATATTAGTTGTCTTTTTTTTTAATACTTTAATACAATGCCCAGTTTCTAAAAAGCCATCTTTGCTATTCACCCGTGTCTGTCAATTCATCCGTGTCTCACGTCTCTGTGTATAAAGCTGTATGCGTATCCATACTCTTATATGGAAGCAAGTCGTGGGTGTTGTATTAAGTAACTGGAGGCATTCCACATCAACTGCCTCCATGATATATAATATTATAGAATATTATACATAATATAGAATGTATTATAATATATATCATAGTATGGTATAGTGCTATTTTTTAAAATACTTACAATACCTTTTATTAAGAAATCTAATTGTCTGGATAGAAGAATAAAAAAACAAAGCTGAATTATTTAATCACTGTATTCAGTTTTTGCCTGAAGCGATACATATATGTATATATGCATGTATGCATTGGCTGTATATTTTAATGGTTTATACCAGGGTTTCTAGTTCTCTTTCATTTTTTGTAAAGATTTTTATGTCATCCATGTATATAAGATGGTTTATTTTTTCCTGTGATTTAGTGGATCTGTATCCCCCAGTACATTTTCTAAGTATATAATTAAGTTGCATCATTGCTACAATAGATAGTAGTGGTGATAGTGAGTCTCCTTGGAAAATACCTCTTTGGATTTTTATTTTTGCCAGGGATTGCCCTTCTGATTTTGGACTCTTCAGTTTTCTATGACTTTTTTGACGAAATTTATGATGTTGTTGGATATTTTGTACATTTGTAAACATTCGATAATCCAGGTATATGGGACCATGTCATAGGCCTTTCTGTAGTCGATCCATGCCATTGCAATATTTTTGCGCGTATTTTTAACTTCTTTAATGATCTGTTGATCTATATAATTAAGTCATGTTCCCATTTTATCTCTGCGATTTCCTTTCGGTTCTTCTGGAAAAAGTTTACGCCAATTAAGTGAAAATCTATTTCTTGTTTTATTACCGCAGTCAATACTTTCCACATCAGTTGTTGGGCCTTTCTCTCGTGGATGGAAATAAATGTGTTGAACCAGAATCCATGTGTGCCATCATGGCTTGGTATTTTCCAGTTAGTTACTTTCTTGAGTGTTGCTCTGGTCGTAATTATGTGTATACTTTACAGTGGGCACAGAGTGGGAATTATTGGAAATAGTATAATATCTAGGTTTAAAAAAATCCCCTGATAATGGTTGAGGGCTCGTTGGAAGCGTATTACTAAGCCAATTTCAGTGAATTAAAAAAAATTTCAAAATTTTTGAATTTTGGGGGATCTGGGCCCAAATTGCCATATTTGGGTTTTGGGCTAAAAGCGCGACAAAAACACGTTTTCGGACATATCTTCCCTTAAAATAATCCCCTGATATTGGTTCGTTGGAAGCGTATTGCTAAGCCAATTTCTATGCAAAAATAATTTTCTAAAAATTTCAATTTTTGTGGTATCTTGGGCCAAATTACCAAACTGTATTTGGGCATTTTTGGCCAAAAACAAATTTGTAGTTGTATCTTCCCGAGAGCCAGCTGGAAGTGTATCATATTGAAAAGAAAATTGAATGAAACTCGAAATATGTGAAAATATGTTAATATATAGATGTCGCTGGGATTATGACTCGCGTTTGTTTTTTAAAATTATGACTTTTGTGTCAAATTCATTTTTTCTAATTGCCACAAGTCAGATTTAATAAGATTTGGATTTTCTAAGGCATTCAGACCTATATTTTCAGAAAATATACTCTGGAGCAAATCTGGCTTGTGGCATTTTGAAATATTCACGGTTTTTCGTCGAATTTTCGCCCGAAAAAAGGTTGAATTTTTGGTTAATTTTGCATAAATCGGCAAAAATTCTGACCAAAAATCTTAATTTTTTGCACTTGAAGGGTCTGAAGTATTAGATTAAATTCAGTAAATTAAGATATTATTTTGGGTTGCTGAGAAGAAATTTGGATAATTGGGCAGTTTTGTCATTTTATAGCTCTCAATTGGTATATGGGTAAAATGCAACATTTATGGAATAGGCTAAGATAAGGTAACCTTGAAAACGATGTATCGACAATCTTCAAAAGTTTGTCATTTTTCATGAGTTGAGATTTTAACTTGATTTTTTTTTGTTGTTGAACTGGAAATTTTTTCTAGTTTCACAAAAACTAAGACCCATAAATGTTTGAGGGGGGGTCTAATTTTGGCAATTTCCATGCTCCAGCCCACTGTGTACTTGCTGCAGGTCCTTCTTCGATTTCCCTCAGCTCATTTTTAAAATCACTAATTATTATTATTATTATTATTATTATTATTATTATTATTATTATTATTATTATTATTATTTGTTTATTTTTATTTTTTAAATTTTCGAATTTATTTTATTCTTTGAAGTCATTAGGTTTTAGTTGGATTAATTTAGAAATTATTTTAATGTCTACATTTGTACCGATTGTTTGTTAAGTAGTTTGTTTTGTACTAGGAAAGTTTTATTGCAATTTTTCTAGGCAAAGATATATATATATATATATATATATATATATATATATATATATATATATATATATATATATATATAGTACTGTTTATAAGTATTTGAACAGAGAGTATGTTTCTAATCATTTATTGAAAGTTAAAAATAAGAACGTTACGTAAATGCCAATTTTATTGCAACAACCATAACAACGTAAAACACTTAATCATGTTTTATTGTTCTATCTGCAAAATTTATGGACTATATTTTCTTTTATAGAATTAGAAAGAGTTTATTTGACGAATCTGTCAAGTTTGATTTCAGTTAATCTAAATAAGGTCGGCCATTTTTATTGGATTCGAATGGGCGATTGAGAAATAGTTACGGGGAGAACCAACCAACATGACTGTTCCAATTATATTTAGTGCCAAGTTATTTTCATGCTTAATACATATTTCAGGATGGAGTCCCCCGTAGCGTAGGTTAATGTGCTGAACTGCGATGTCGTAGGAAGCGAGTTCGAACTCCAGTGGCGCTAATACATTCACTTTCGGACAAGTACTCATGGGAAAGGTATGAACCCCCTAATCTCCCCAGCTATGTGTTATATAGTACTGTTCTTCTATGGCAGTTTTTCAACCGGTGTGCCGCCGCACACTAGTGAATCGTGAAGCTTCCGTAGTTGTGCCGTGAGTGTTGAGGACGGTTGATCATCTCTTATATTTTTATTCTACTACTTTAATATTTTTGTTTTAATTTACAATTTTTGTTTTAATTAATTTTTTTGTTTTGTTTTAATTATGCTAGACTTGTAGCACATTTTCACTATGCCTTTTCTTTTAAAATTCAAATGACTTCAAAGAATAAAATAAATTCGAAAATTTTAAAAATAAAAATAAACAAATAATAATAATTAATAATAATAATTATATGTTTATATACTGATGGTGTACCTCGGTCAATTTATTGCCCAACTTACTGTGCCGTGATATGACAAAGGCTGAAAGACTCTGTTCTAGAGTGACGACTTTGGCATTAAATAATCCACGAAGATTAATATGCAATTTAATAAAGAAAGCAAACCGATATTTCGAGATTGCGTAATCGTTACCGCCATGGAACACAGATTTAGCGAATCATGTTCAAATTTTGCCGAGGTTGCTTGCGTTCACTTCACACTAACACTCTGATATATCTAGCCTTGTTTGGCAACCAATCTAAGAGACAGACAACTGACTCCAAACCAATAGTAGAACATCTAAGGCAGGTCGGTGATAATTATTTTCTGGTAAATCCTGCAGAAAAAAACGCCATTATATACTATCGTATTACAGGTGAAAACCACTTGGAGGCACAGAGAGAGAGAGAGAGAGAGAGAGAGAGAGAGAGAGAGAGAGAGAGAGAGAGAGAGAGAGATCGTCCCCGTACAATGACTTCCCACTTAAAAAAATCATTCATAGGTTGCTGAGAAAATTTCCAATTTTATACAGGTAGACTTTATCAGCATGCCACTCACCCAAGACATAATTCAATCAATTAACAATAGAGTTTAAACATTGAGAATATATATATATCATCATCAATGATACATAATGAATAAACATAGTCTATCATTTTTGTAATGAAGTTTAGTTAGATTTAAAAGAATTGGTTAATGGAAAAGGGTCATCCGAGTAGACTTCTCCGATTGGTTTAGGAAGTCGGATGGATCATGGGAACAGTTAGAACAGTTAGAGTAAATCAGAATCGAGCAAGCAGCAGCAGCAGTGGGCAGATGCATATTGTGTTCTGTGCTTATTCTGCACCGCGCGTGTAGTTATGTTGGATTCGGGGTAATAAAAACTATGTGAACAAAGTATATCTCCCTGTTCCTAATTAACATGAACTAACAAGGATGGAAAACACACACACACACACACACACACACACACACACACACACACACACACATATATATATATATATATATATATATATATATATATCCCAAGAAGTACTCGCGATAAAAACCTCGGTGGACTAATCTACGGATTCCATCCAAATGTAAAAATGTTGGCCTAAAAACTCGAAAAGATCGTTAATAAAATTGTTAAACAGGAGACGTGCCTTTTGTTATATATATATATATATATATATATATATATATATATATATATATATATATATATATATATATATATATATATATATACCGCAGTTACCAGCATAGATGCATAACGATGGTAGTAAAGAAGATTCGCGAGAAACTTGAGTCGTTAGATTTTAAACCATTCGATTTTAATCGAATATATATATATAGAGAGAGAATCGAATATATATATATATATATATATATATATATATATAAGAGAGAGAGAGAGAGAGAGAGAGAGAGAGAGACAGAGAGAGACAGAGACAGAGAGAGAGAGAGGGAGAGAGAGAGATAATGAGAGAGAGATAATGAGAGAGAGAGTATCCCAAAGACGTATCCAGCCTGAAGAGAACCCGACACAACCCGAGACGAAGAAGATTAATAGACATAAGCAGATAGCCGAGAGGTTAATAATGATAATGCAACGTTATCATCATCAGATTAGTCCATTGATATTGATTATGGCATTTATATTGCATTAGGGAAAATATGGAAGAGATTAAGATGCTTGAGTGGTTGCGCAGACCCCATGAAAATGATCTGGACTTGAACAGCTGAATTCCAGTGGCACAAAGGTCCAAGATTACCAACCGTTGTTCCTGTTGCAACATCTTGCCAGATTCCAGTCATTAGTTTTGCATTTGCATTTGCATAGATACGCTACAGTCGTTCTTTAAAGGTTATCGGCCTCTTAGTTTTGAATTTAGAGATTTCTCTGTGACTGGTTACTCATAAAAATTAGAGAAACAAGCCTGTCTCACAACTTTACCTCTAGCTTAGGTGAGATTCATATCTTTCCCAAAGGTATTAGTGCGAAGTGAACGCAAACAGCCTCGACCGGAATTCGAACCCAACCCGCCACTTTCATTTTCTGCTTCGATAACGAGTGTACCACTTATCTTTCTCGATTCAACAATCAGCAAAAGGCCGTGTCGATTTTTAGATTGAAACATAAAAGTGCCAATGAATAAATAAAAATCCGCCTGCTAAATAGCTTCATTGCATCTCTTTTGTTTTCATTATTTCTTATAGATATTGTTGTTGTTGTTGCTTGGCAGCGTTTAGATTTAATCAAAGTTGCATCGCAAAGTGCATACGTTGTCGGCATCTTAGCGTCTATAGCCGATACACAAGAGAATAAAACATTCCTCACAGCTTGACGCCAAACATCTCGGTTTATCAAAAGAATTATCTTGACAGTGTAAGATTTCATCTCAAAATGAAAATCGGCGCATCATACCTGGGAAATGGTGGCGTTGATTCTAAATGCCAATAACCGTAATGTTTAGATTTGGGCTGACACCGACCACTTTTAAATTTTAGAAGAATCATAGATGTATTGAGCTCTTTGAATGCACATACCAACCTCATTTCCCGCCACCTTTTCTCAGCTGGAAACTATGTGAGAAATGAAGCAGTCAGACACATAATACGTAAATGCAACAAACTGACACAGAAAGAGAAAAAGATCAGTTACGATTGAATGGAGAAGGTTATCTACTAGGAATTGTTTAAGCATTTAAACTGACCATACAGAAAAAAGGTTAATAATCAGAATCTGCAAAGGTCAACAAGAATACTTAGAAGAGTCCTGGTGAACTGAAGAGTTATTCTATCAATCGGACTTCAGTGAAGATCACTAGTTACTACCAGTGCGAAAAAAACTTATAAAGAAATAGTAATAATTGAAAAAGCTGTGACGGTAATAGCAATTGCAGTTGGTGCGTTAGGAACAGGCCACAGGGAATGGTGGGATTGGAAATCAGAGGAAGAGTCGAAACCATACAGACCGTAACATTTAACTAGCAAGATCGGCTAGAATATTCAGAAGTGTCATGGAAACCTGATGGGACTTGCTGTCACTTAGACTCCAGTTAAATACTACCAAATAATGCTGCAAGGTGGGAAAAATAATAATAATATAATAATAATAATAATTCACCCAAAAGAATTTGGGTGATTGGAAATCAGAGGAAGAATCGAGATCATCCAAACTACAGCACTCTGAATATCGGCTAGAATACTCAGAAGAGTCCTGGAGGCCCGAGGAGACTTGCTCTCTCAATCTCCAGTGAACCATCGGCTACGACAGGTGTGGAAAACTAATAATGATAATAATAACAAACTGGAAAACCTTATACAGTCCATAAGAATCTACAGCCAGGATATAGGAATGGAATTTGGACCATGCTCGTGACGAAAAAAAAATGAAACAATGGATGGAATAGAACTACCGAACCAAGAAGAAATTGGGACACTTGGAGAAAAGGAGAACTACAAATACTTGGGAATATCGGAAGCGGACACCATCAAACAAACGGAAATGAAAGAAAAAGCAAGCAAAGAATACCTCAGAAGAACAGGAAAAGTTCCCGAAACCAAGCTCAGTTGGAGATATCTCATCATGGGAATAAACACCTGGGCAGTAGGGTAGGTTGATTTTTCACTTTTTAACAAATATCAATTTCTCTCGAACAGTAAATTTTGTGTGTTGGTATAATGAATACTGATAACAAAAATAGTATAACTAGAATTCAAATTGAAAATATGCCCATCCCGCCGTATCTTCCACCGACACTTCCGATATGTTGCTTTTTACCTCATTAATTAAGCTGTAATAGTAATAATATTTTAAAGGATTGAAAAAAAAACCAGATGATTTTCTATGTTATGAATGAAACAAAAGAAAAACAAACAAATATAGATGTTGCTGGGCACAAATTAAGGGATCATTTTATTTAGAATATTCCTTAAAAACCTATTGGGAAGATTTGACCAACTTTGATATATATTATCAAATTGTTCCATATAAGAGCCCTTATAATAAAAGGAACGTCTTGTTTTATGACACAACATTTTGGCAAGTATATATCTGGGTCTTGCTTCAAGCCAATACACCGATTAGAAAGCTTCTGTTGTTAATTTAACTGCCCTTTTCAACACTTTGAGAATGTGAGGGCAAATCTGAAAACTCCAGCTTTTTGACATTCATTAAGAACATAACATTAAGAACATTGTGATTGGCCCGGATGTGGGATCTTGGTTAGGGCAGTTAATTATTATTCAAGGCTTGCCTTCCCACACTGAGAGAATTGTGTTTGATCTTACTAACGAGAACACAAACGTGCATCGGACAAGAAACGAGTAAAATGTGGCGGCTTGATTGAAGACTGCTGTAATATTGTTGCAGGCAGAAAGACTTTGTCAGTAAACTTTTACAGTTGGGAAAGTGATTACCGTGGTCGATTTTAAATAATCCTTTACAAAACGATTTTTCAAGATGTGAGAAAAAATTGAGACTGTCATCCCCATAGCACTGCAGAGATCGGCTAGAATACTGAGAAAAGTTCTGGAGAGCTGAGTAGACTTGCTGTCATTCAGACTTCAGTGAAGGCCTTCAGCTACTACTGGTGGAGCCCCGTAGCGTAGTGGCTGAACTGCGAAATCGTAGTAAGCGAATTCGAACTCCAGGCGGGCTATTACGTTCACTTTAGGACTAATACCATTGGGAAAGGCATGAACCTTCTCAACTATGGTTAAATAGTAAAACCGCTGATCTTCTCCAAGGGTGGCTTTGGCATCAAATAACCCACAACGGTTCATATGCCATTAAACAAAGAAACCAAACCAATCAGTTGGCATGAAAAACTAACAAAGAGTAAAATAACAATAAAAGATTGTGGTGAATGTTAAATGATACCATCAGTAGACCAGCAATGTTTACAATATCAATATCTGTAGAGATTACATGTTTGTTTTTTTACAGTTGTTATTTGTGAAGCAAGATCGAGTTAATGTTAAGAATCCCTGAATCAAATACAAAGAATAGAGAATTGCTGCGGCTAAAGAAAATGTCAAAAAAAAAAAGAAAAAACTTGGTCATAGGATTAGAACTAAATGCCAAAACAGAAAATGAAAAGAAGCGCGAAAAGAAAGACTATCACGCCTCCACGTTACACAACTCTTATCCTTCCCAAGGCGTCACCGCTTGTGTTTCGTCGAGGCGTGATAGTGAAAAACTTAGGTCCTCATTGAGCTAAGTTGGACATAGAGGAACAATTCACGTCTTTCTTGAACGAAGTCTATCTATTTCCTCATAATACGTTTATGTATGTTTTGTATATCTTTGTCTTAAATGTATCTCCGTCACTTACGGAATAAATATTGTTATTGTTCTACACTTTGTCGGAACATTTTATGTACATACTTGTACCCACGTCGGGAGGTTACTTTAAGCCTTCTGGGCATATTTTAGTATGCTCAAAGAATAGTGAATGAGTAATGCTGAAAGAAAAAGCAAACAAACACGTGTGCCAGATTCAAGGATTTTATTCTGTACTGAAATTTGGGGTAACAGCAGGAGCGGTGGCAGGGGTGAGTGTATTATCAACAGCAGCTGAGTTGGGCCCACAATGACACAGCAGCAGTAGCAGCAGCAGTGTCCTTGTTGTGGTGTATATAATAAATATCACTTAAACATATAGATATAAAAGGAAAATTATTAGAAATGTATAAAAGAAATATGTATCTACACCCAACGCATTTCTTGAAAACATCGAACAGATTTGATATGAAACTTGCTCATAAATTTTCTTGTGATTTATAACATGTATCATTTTACGTCTCTCGGTGGAGGTGGAGGCTGTTGCTAAATTCTAGATTGACAAAAGAAGTGAAATGTGTCATTTTGCTCATTTTGTCTGTCATGTAAACGACTTCCTATCTTCAAAAGATCTCCACATGATTTCACCACGTGTCCATGCTGGTAGGAATTGGGTCATTTTTCTTGCACATGCTCAGATGGTTCTTCCTGCCTGATGGGATTTTTTTTCTTATTCTAATTTATTTTAATCCCGGCATAATACGCCTTAACTCAAAAGAAAACTAATAATTGAAGATGATAAAATTGTTGATAGAAATGGATTTGAGCTTTTTGAATTAAAAATAAAACTATTGTAACAGTAGTAGTGGGGAAGTAAATTCATACAGAGAGTGCCATATCGAAAGAGTATAATAAGTTTTTGAACTGGAGTCCGTTCAATTAACAACAGTAATCCCATTCGTTCATCAAACTGCTCTCACAGTAACAGCATTCCTCTGACATTCGTTGTTCTTTACCCAAAACACAGTAGTCCGCCGAATTCTACCTCTCTCGCAGTCACTTACTTCATTCTTGTCGTATGTTACTGCCCTCGTCAGCAAGACTCAAATGCACCGTGTGTTAAGGCAGGCCTTAAATAATGACGCTAACATCCCACATCCGGTTCAATCGCACAGTGTAGTGATTTACAGGCGCACCAACGAGGTAGTCCGGCGTCAAGCCACGACTCACAATCAGGAAGATATGAGCTCAATCTCCCCAATCGCCTGTTACACTTCCCCCGATCTCATTTTACACGCCAGACATAGTCGTGTACGCTTTGAACCACTACGCGCATGATTTCTCTCCCCACAAAGAGGAAACTCAGAAAACAGGAAAATTGTTAATCTTTTCTTATTTTCCCTTTATCTCCCTTTCCATGTTACGCACACCTTACATTTCTAGGTTGATGGATTTGTGGCATTATCTATTAATAATGTAGATTTGATCTCTATTTGTCTGTAACAAAAATTACGTCACTGTTTACGTCATAATTACCAAAGTCGTCAATACATAGAATAGAGAACAATTATTACTAATAAAATAAATAAAATAAATTCCTTTTAATTCAATGTTTGAATCATTTACATTATAATAAATAAACTATAAATTATTTAAATAAATAAACTATATAAACTATCAAATTAATTAAAAATTGTATTACTTTAAATGGAAAAAAATTATTTGCGAAATTTGTATTCAATTTTTTAAATTATTTTTTACTCTCACGCCTTTTTTTGTAACAAAAAGTTTACAAACAAATAAATACTTACGATTTTGTGTATAATTTATGTATAAAATATTCAAAATAATTATTTAAATAATAATTAATAGATGTGCGAAACATTTTATTTGAGGCAGACAGAACTAAGTTTCATTTCAAATTGTCTCATTTTTTTTACTCCTTTAATTTTACTTACTTATGGTATAAAACCTCTGACATTGAATTTTTAAGTCCCACACCCTCAGTCAATATCTTTCAAAAATTAATTTTACACCGCCCAGATGGCTTTTTTTTTATTTTGCTAGTATTATTAATTTATGTTGTCTATTTTCTAAGATTGATTTATATCATCATCTTCATCAAGTCGTGCACTGATCTCCATGACTCTTCTTTTACACCGTCAGGGTTTTTTTATTTTTTTTATTTTACTAGTATTTCTAATGTGGAATATTAAATTGCTTTTTTGCCATTCAATTTTAGTTCCATTGAGAATAGTACCATGCGTATTGGAGAATAAACATTTATTTCATTAATGTTTGTAGGAAAATGAAATACAAGTCACGAAACTTAACAAGTTTTATTCATGGTGTAAACTACACAAGAAATAACATAGATAAAAAATGAATGAGATGTGTATAAAAAAAATCTGTTCATGTTACATATTCATTTGTGTGTGAAATTACTGAAATTGTAGTTACCTACATCCAACAAATTGTTGATGTTGGCTGAGACAGTCCAGAATTATAAGTGAAAGTTTTTCTATGTTGTGTTGAACAGTGTGTAACGTGGAGTTTGCCACTGGCATAAAGCCAAGCTCCTGGTGGGTGTTTTTGCTGTTAAGGTATTCTGAAGAAGAAGGAGATGGAGAGGGGAGAGGAAAGAAGGGGAGGGAGAAAGGGGAGTGTCTTCGCGCCTTTTCTTTTATATCGGTCATCAGAAACGGCTGTTGCAGATAATCCTACAGTGAAAAATGGCAGTAAACAAGGGCAAATAAGTCGACATAAATCAAGGGTCGTTATCGGGGGACATCCATTATATTTCTGTATTCTCTTAAAACTCACTGTTGAGAAAATACTGTGACGTTGAATGGAAAAGTTTTTAGAGCAATTCACTTAATTCAGATTTCCCTTTCATTCAAAGAGAATCAAGCGATTATTTCGGTGTATTGCAATTTAAGTGATTCCATACAAAATATATAGTTACATTTTCTACATTTAAACATCGTTTAACGGCTAGAATTTTATCATTAAGTCAAAGCTAACCAGGGATTTCTTCTATGTTAAAAAGTAGAATTTTGGAATTAATATATATATATATATATATATATATATATATATATATATATATAATATATATAATTCCAAAATTATGCTTTTTTAGGTATTTAAAAAAAAATTTTTTTAAATTAAAAAAAGATATTAAAAAAAATGTTTTTTTAAATATTGCTCAGTATATAATTAATTTGTTACTTATTATACTTTGAGCTCTCTTAGGGTTTCATAAAAATCCTTCAATGTTTGCCCCTATAAAAATATACAGTGTGGTTGTACAGTGAGATTTCGATGATCCCCAATAGAATCATCCTTACTTACCAGTCAATCTTATATATATATATATATATATATATATATATATATATATATATATATATATAGTATAAATTTGCTCTACTCACGTAAAGAACTCTTTATATTTGTTATATCGCTGTCTTATCATTGTGAAACTTGCATCAACTAAACATTGTGACCATTTTAACCGTAAGTCACCTTTTCCACAAATACCATATATATATATATATATATATATATATATATATATATATATATATATATATTTGAAAAATGCATCAACATAAAATCAGTAATCGAAAAGCTGGAGGACAAATGGATAAAAACACAAAAAAAACTATAATCCAACTGGACTTAATATAAAACTTAATAACTCGGCCTATTAAATATGTGCGGTACACCACATATATAAGCAAATACATCAGCCATTGCTTACCAACATCTAACTTGATAAATAAATTTTAAAAAACTTATCCAGAGACACACATATATATATATATATATATATATATATATATATATATATATATATATATATAGTATAGTATAGTATAGTATAGTCATTCTCAGAAACCGTATTTCGGCGTATCACGTCTCCTCAGTGTAACTAAACTTAGTAGGCTACCTCCAGTGGGGATCGAAACGCTACCGATTTTTCATGTCAGAATTCCTAACTACTGAGCCATCAGTACACCCACAAGGTTGATAAATTGATAAATACATAGGTATGTAAGTCAATCTCGTCAGAGAACTCACATCCGTTTTATAGGTGTCCCTTATTATTTAAGCGTAAACGGCGACTGTCAGCTAATTCTCTTTCAGAGTGCTCTACCAGATGTTGAGGGCATATATTTAGTCATCCACAGACACCGTGTTTCGACATATCACGTATCCTCAGTATGGCTAGACTTAGCATGCAACCTGCAGCAGGGATCGAAACCCGACCGATTTTTTATCAGTCAGACTTCCTAAATACTGTACATATTGTATTCTATTTACTATTATCTTAAATAGAAAATGAAATATAATAATAATAATAATAATAATAATAATAATAATAATAATAATAATATAGAATTTTTAAGTATATAGAAAAGCGGTCGTCATCAGGGCAAGATATTTTATATAAAATATTTTGCCCTGATGTCGACCGCTTTTCTGTACACTTAAAAACTTTATATTTTTCTATTATTATTATCATTTGATTTTATTTACAATAATAGTAAATAGAATACAATGTGTACAAGGGCAATCTCTCGGTCGAAACACGTGTCGGCACTCCAATAAATATTTTTTAACTATTCAACATTTCCATTCCTATATTTATTTTTTCAACATATATATATAATTCGTGGAGTTAAATATAGTAGCCAGAAGTCTGCAAATATATGGTATTATACGTCTATATCCATTCTATTAGCTATGTAAATATCATTGTGTACCAAACATTGGGATTTGTACACAGTGGATTCCTAGTTCCACTTGCTTTTTTATAGTAACTGTTCTTCAACAGTGAGGAATTCTTTATTCTTGTTCCTGATGGGCGTAGAACCGAGAATCCGAGTGAGTTGTAAGAAGAAAAAAATAATTAAAAAACAACTAGGGGAAAAGGGATAATTAAGTTTCCTTATAAACGACATCTTACCAACATCAGTCAACTTACATGTCTTGGGGTTAGCTACGTCCGACCTATGCAGAGCATGTGGGAAAACTGCTAGCCTGAAACATATTCTCACTGGATGCGAGTATACTCTAAGAAGCTACACGTGGAGGCACAATGAAGTCCTCGAGATTTTTGCGGAGGCGTCGGAGAAATGTTGTGAGACTGCAAATAAAGCTGTTAATAACATCAACAAAGCAATACATTTCGTTAAAGAAGGAAACATTTCAAAACTTTTGCATAAAATTGGCACATTTCGTCACTGTTTGATGGCGCATTGTGTATAATTTAGAACATCAACTCGTATTTCCAACTGAAATAACGTTAACGACACTGATATTGTCATCTGGTCTGTTGATAAAAAAAGTTTTCATCGTTGAATTAACAGTCCCTTTTGAGGAAAATCTTAACTGGGCACATCAGCGTAAGTTGGAAAAATATGAAGATCTACGAGAACAATGTGTCAGAAATGGATGGATAACGGATGTATTTCCTATCGAAGTCGGATGCCGAAGATTTATTATCAACTAAACCTTCACATTTTTTACTAAACTTGGACTTTCTCCACTAGACAAGAGGAAATACATAAAAAAGATCCTATATAAAGCTCTAACTACATCAGCGTGGCAATTCTACAGTGTGACAACAAACCAATAAAGTCTGGTGGTATCGTAGGATACTGCTGGAGCGCTCTGGGCTAGTGGTAATGATGCTTCGGCCCCAAAACCATGCTTGAACCCAGAGTCATCATCTGATGAAGGATTTGTTGGTTGCAATGCTACTGTTTAAATAGCAATCGTTGTATGAAGTTACTAACTCTAAGGAGATTATGATATGCTGGATCCCAAGCCATATAGGAGTGAGGGGGAATGAAAGAGCTGGCTGACTCTGCAGCTAAATCGGCTTTAGATTTTATCCCTGACAATTTCAAGATACCATATACTGACTTGAAACCTAAAATTAATAGATTCCTTCATACAAAATGGCAACAACACTAGAATATCAACATCCACAATAAACTCTTCCTAATCAAACCCATTTTGGGAGACTGGAGACCAACTTTAAGGAAGTCTAGAAAGGAACAAGTCATTGTATCTCGATTGCGCATTGGTCATACAAGACTAACGCACTCCCCTAACGCACTCCTATATACTCAAACAAGAACAACAACCACAATGTGGAACATGTCAAACACCTTTGACAGTTAAACACATATTCATCGAATGTAGGTTTTTTGCTCACATCAGAAACCGTTATTTTAAAGCAAACAATATGAAAGATCTTTTTTGAAAATGTCAACATGGAGGATATTCTCTCTTTTTTTAGGGAAATAAAATTATACCATAGAATATAGACATGAAACTAATCAATACTATACAACATAATCCCCAATAATGCTAACACATTGTTAAAACCAATTACTAAAAAGTATAAATATAAATACACGATATGTATAACTTCCTAATAGTTAGGCATGACATAACCCCCCAGACGGGTTGATATGCCGTTAAAATCAATAAACAAACAAACAAAGTTACTAGTCAGAAAATTATTAATAACTTCTCTTCTATCTTCCGTCATGTTTATCAACGACACGAATAATTATAGAGTCACAGACTCACTCACCATATTGAAAGAAAACGGATAACACCATTGTACACAAAACACCGCAAATCAGAATTTATGTGAATAAACTATAAAATATCTTACGTTGGCACTAAACATTATTTTTTAATCATTCAAATCATCGATATAACGGAGTTAACTATGAAATGCTAATTAGAATCATTCGTTCTTTCAAAAATAGAAGCATATGTTGTATGTTGGTTGGAGGTAAATTTTATGTAAAATGTAACATTAATGAAACAAGTAAAACAATACAATAATCAGAAAGTCGTAATAAAAATTAGTATTATTATTTGTATTATTTGGACTGAATCCTCATCTTCATTGTTATCTGTACAACGTTTCGGTCGATGTGCCCTCCGGCCTTCTTCGGGTATTTCTTGTCTGACCCGGGAACATTTTCGGACTCGGGAACCATCTCAGTCTCGAGAACGTTCTTTTCGAACTCGAGAACCTTCTTGTCGTAATCTAGAACCTTCTTGTCGTAATCGGGAGCCATCACGGAACTTTGAACCTAACCCTCAATGGCTCCCGATTAAGACAAGAAGGTTCCCGAGTTCGAAAAGAAGGTTCCCGAATCCGAGATGGTTCCCGAGTCCGACAAGAAATACCTGAAGAAGGCCGCAGGGCACATCGGCCGAAACGTTGTACGGATATCAATGAAGATGATGGCAATAGTCCGAATGATACAAATAATAATACTAATCATCAAGCCTCATCTCAAAAATTAGAGAAATAATAAAAATTGTCCTTTATATGTGTATTATAAATTGTATCAAATGAACAAGTTACAAAGGTGTGTTTTGGTTCATGAATTCTCCTTTTTACAAATTCTTATTAGAATACTTGTATTTGTTCAGTTCACCCGGTTCGAGGAAAATTTTCGTGTCTTGTCTGTTCGCAGGTCACTGCTTTTCTGCGCGTTCTCCCCTTTCTTTTCTCCTTCTCACTGTGTATGTTAGTTCTCGGGAGTTTTGAATTTTGGCCTCGGTCAGTCTGACTTTATCTATTTTTAGACTACGATCCTTTTTTCTTTGTTCCTCCAAATCTGGTCTAATGAGAATCGACAGCTTATGAACCATTACAAATATCTACATGGACTGCTGTTACAACAGATTCCCCGATAGATCCACGGGTCGTCTAGGTCAGTGGTTCTCAATCTTTTTTTATCCTATGGACCCCTTTCATTCCTATCTTACTATGAAGGGCTACCCATAGTCATTCGATATATAAAAACCCTATTGTATTTTTATGATTAGATATTTTTTGCATTACTGGACCCAAAAATGTTATATGATCCCGGGGTCATATGGCCCCCGGTTGAGAATAACTGGTAGCTTATAAATTTCAGTTTAACTGGATCTTTCAAATACGATAGTACCTTGATTACGAGTTTAATTCGTTCCGCTCGTAACTCAATTTCCTCGTATATTAAATCAATTTTCCCAATTGAAATAAACTGAAATGCCATTAATCCGTTCCAGTCCCTCCAAAACACTGTATTGTATAAAAACACAATAGAATAGAATGAATTATGTGCTGAAATATGTTTTAATCTTTATTTTGTTATGAAAGCGGTAATACCCTGGGAATGGTATGAATCCAACTATTCTCCCTCCAGCTATGGGTAAATAGTAGGACAGGCTTGGCTCTTTAACCTTGGTTAGGTAACCAGTCTAGGAGAAGGAAAAATCTGAATTCAAACCTGTTAAACTCCGTTTGGGGTGGTCACTACTAGAATAGTCTCAGTCCTAATAAGTGATCTATTTCAATTTTTTTTAAAGTTTAGAATGATATTTTTCTTAGGCGTAATAAATTTGGAAACTTAATTTTTTCTGAACTTATTAAGCGTATCTGAAGCTCGCTCGTATCTAAATTTTTTGCTCACAACACAAAGTAAAAAATCAACCTCATGACAGTTCGTAACTCGGAAAACTCGTAAGTTGGTGTACTCGTAAGTCAAGGTAAAATTGTATATATTTCATATAAATAAAACGCAATGTGCATCCGTGGATGTAATTTTATAATTGATATATGGAGGTGCGTGGTGTAATGGTTAGAGTCGTAGAAAATGGATTCGTTTATCCGAGTTCAAATCCCCGACAAGGCTGTTTGCATTTCACATAGCGCTAATACCCCTGGAAAAGGTATGAATTGATATATTCTCCCTCCAGCTATGGGTAAATAGTAGGACATACTAGGCTCTTTAACTTTGGATAGGTGACCTGTATAGGCGAAGGAAAACTCTGAATTTGAAAAGCCTGAGGTCAGTCGTTGATTGGGTTTGTGATATTCCTTGTGCACCAACTCTTTCCTATCGACTGAAAAAATGCGGATGGTCCAATCCAAGTCTTCACCACTATAAACAAACGCTGTGTGCGTTTGTTCCTTGGACGGACCCTTCTGCATCGAAATCGACGAGTTAGTCCACCATAATTGATTCATACATAAATAAATTGGCTATTAATTACGGGTATTATGTGTGGTTTCTAGCATATCTATTTTTACGTGACATAAACACAAACAACAAAGATTATCCCTGGCTTTTAATAAATTGCTGTAATATAATTCACAAGAAGAAAAAATAAACCAAAGTATTTTTAAGAACGCTGCTATATTGAATATGTCACTTCATCTGCTTATCTCCAGATAAGACGTTCGAGTTGGTGAGGATTTCACTTATTTATATCTATTTGCTAGAGCATGACAAAAGAAACAAACAAAAGCGACAGAGAAGATTTCATATAAGTACCAGTCAAAAATTCAGGTATTATTTACGTATGTATTTGTTATCAATTTATTAGGGGAAATAAATTCTCCCTAACGAAGTGGACACGGATATGCACAATCGCAAATCGGAGACAGGGAGCAAAAGAACATGGCTGCTTGATGAACACATCACGTGGTATATAGTTGAACTGTTTATCCAACTCACCCTACTGTATTCACGGACGGTGAGAAAAATAAAAAAACCAATATTGTTATATGTTAAACATATTTAACTGTTTTTGTTATATTTTGTTATTCTTACATCTTTGGATATAACACTATTAATAATGGAGATTAGGTCTCTATTTGTCTGTAACAAAAACTACGTCACTGCTTACGTCACTAAAGTCGTCAATACATAGAATAAAGAATAATTATTACTAATGAAATAAATAAAAGCCATTCCTTATAATTCAACGTTTGAATCCTTTACATTATAACAAATAAACTATATATTATTCAAATAAATAAACTATAAAAACTATCAAATTAAATGAAAAATTGTATTAAGTTAAATGGAAAGAATATTTGCGAAATTTGTATTCAATTTTAAAAATCATTTTTTAGTCTTGCCCCTTTTTCAGTAACAAGAAATTAACTGAAAAGGGGGCAAATAAATAAATACTTACGATTTTGTGTAAAATATATGTGTAAAATATTCAAAATAATTATCTAATAAATTTAATAAATGCACGCAATATTTTATTTGAAAGGACAGACTAATTACATCTGAGAAAGGCAGATTTCAAATTGTCTGACTTTTTTTTTTTACTCCTTTAATAAATTTGATAATTTTACTTACTTATGGTACAAACTCTCTGACATTGAATTTTTAACTTCCAACACCTCAGACAATATCTTTCAAAAAATAATTTTTACACCACCTGGAGGGCCTTTGTTACAATTTATAGTGTCATAAATTGTTGACAGACCATGTAGCGACAATTCAAGGGAGCCAATGGAAAATTACCTGGATTGTTGGTGAACCTGACCCCAGAGGCGTGAATCTCGTGCGTCACGAGAAATACGTTGTTTTTAGATTTTAGATTAAACTGAAATCATTGCTGCTGCGAGGTTGATCTCATCCGCGCGGCGAATAAGAACATGGGCTAAATAAAAAAGCTTGATCAAGCAACAAAAGTCTTTTTTATTTATTTAATTAATTGCAATGGCTGAAATTAGCCCAAAAGAAGCCCTTAGTTAAAAAGAAAAAGCCCTTAAAAGACAGCAACTAGACAACAAGATGACGGCCAGTGGACGTACAGCTGCTAATTTGTGGGGTGCTGCTTCCAGGAGTTATTCAGGAAAGCACGCAGAATCCTTGTGTAAGTCCCATCTAACTTTTTCTCCGCGCGTTTCGTTAGAATCCAAGTGGTACAGCTATACAGTAGCACTGACAGAGCTACAGGTTGGAAGAGTTTTCGCTTTATCTTATAAGAAAGATCAATTTTCCATATAATTGCTAATCTGTCTATAGCAGTCAATGCCTTCCCTGTGCGTATATTGACATAGCTTTCTGTAGATGAGATATTACTACCAGAGTATGTGAACTCATTTACTAATTTCAGGGCTTACCGTCTAGTGTGGAGTTTGTAACCCATTGTTATATACCCCTTTACTCGGGTGTATATATTGAAGAGAGAGACAGACAGACAGACAGATAGAGTATGGAGGGGAGGAGATGATGGTTCTTACTTGTTAATATCTGTTTACTGGTTCTAACTCGACCGCCATCTTTTCAGACTGACTTCTCTTCAAGGCTTTCTGTTAAGGGCTGCTTCTTCTTTTCCGTGTTGGGCTGGTCATTTCTTGTTTTTAATAATCAATTCGCAAGATTTGGTTGTTTTCTGATAAAGCTTTATTTCACAACCCAGCCCATGTTAATTTAACCGCCGTGGGGAGATCGACCCTCAGAGTCAACAATAGCGTCCGCACTCCTCGAAAATCGGATCACTTTTCAACTAATTCTCACGCGTCTGTAATAGCGCGTTTTTCAAGGGGTCAAGAAAAAAGGTTATTACCCGTCAATAATTGTCGAGTAACTTTCCATTGGACCCCATGTTTCTGAATTTAACGGACCTTAATTCAAATATTCTAACTACAGGTATGTACATAAATTATAAGCTGCTTAGGAAATTATGTAACACTCATAAACTCTTATCTGAGATTCACATGGAGGGCTGTTGTTGGCTTTTCTAGACTATGCAGTAATGGAAACCTGATTTATATAATTTTCATAATATATGATAATATTTATAATAATAACTTATTTTGAAAAGCAACGTTGTGTACAAAATTCGAAGAAATAGTTTTACATTTTAAAGTTTTTTCTTTATTTTTTATCATTGGAACATTTCATCTGTTGATGTCATGAGCACTGTAGTAGTACTGGCTTTTTATGATACCGAAAACTTTATATACATATATATATATATATATATATATATATATATATATATATACAGAGAGGGAGGGAGAGGGGGAGAGAGAGAGAGAGAGAGGAAGAGTAGTGGTGTACTGGTTAGAGTCATAGAAAATGGATTCGTCGACCCGAGTTCAATTCCTGGACGAAGCCACAGTTCCCATAGCGCTAATACCCTTGGCAAAGGTATGGATCCAACTACCCCCCCCCCAGCTATGGTTAAATAGTAGGACAAACTAGGCTCTTTAACCTTGGTTAGACAACCAGTCTAGTAGAAAGGAAACTCTGAATTCAAACCTCTTAAATCTCCGCTTGGGGTGGTCACTATTAGAATAGACTCAGGCCTACTTAGTGATCTATTTCAATTTTATTGTTAGGTTCTTGAATCTAGCATAATGAATATCGTTTTTGTAATAGAAAGAAAATCAGAACAACGACACAGATTTATTTGAGCACGCATGCGTACAAGCACACACTCAAGTGTTTGCTTCTTTAAGAGTATAAGATTTCTTTCGTAAGTTGGGTGTATCTTCATCTGTTTAGTTTTCTAGTAACGAAAAGTAGTTGGCCTTTTCTTTCATCTCCCTTCAGTTGTATGCAACAATATAAACAGGAAAATACAGATTTCTCTTTTAATTGTTTATGATGTACACATACGTACAATAATTATTAATCATAATTAGTCGTTTGGATAACAAGGAAATTCATATTGCGATATAAATTGAATAATTATACAAAGCCATGTTTTCATAGCCATTCATTAATTGTAAATAATTTCCAAATTGAATCTGAAAATCGTATCCTCTTCCAGAATTAATAATCTACGTCTATTATGTAAACTAGCAAGCATATGCACCCTCCGCCGGGTGCAAGTATTTAAGTTTTAATGCAATAATATATTAAATTACAAAGGTTAATGAAACTAAATAAGAATGAAAGATTTGTAACAGAAGGGGATATAATCGAAAAATAGAACAACTGAAACTTACTCTACCATCACTCTCGTCTTTCATTGCTAAATTTTCCTAAATTCCTACGGTTGGGGCTGTAGAATACGCCAACTGCACCTCTGCAGAGGGGTTAGACCCCTGCCCCAATGGGGCAACCTGTTGACCGTAGTTGGCGACCAGTGATGCTTAAGGATGAGCAGTCCATGACATCCAACACTTCCCTTAGACCCTTAATTAGGCTAGACGGGCGGTCGGAGAGGCCCCCTCCGATCAATCGGCTGGTCACGTCGAGCCCTAGCACCTGTATGATTGTCTCAATCCTATTGCCCTTATGGCAAGCCCCAATTCTTTTTATCATATATGTGTTAGAAAGTGGTGGCTGAGAGTTTTCATGTCCTGGGTATGTATTAAATTTATCTAATGGTGAGGATCCAGTTCTTGAATGTGGAGCACCCCTTCATTACCATTGCTCCCTGGTTCATTCTGACCGGGGTGGTAGTACCTGTTAAAGTCCTATCTATGAGTTAAATAGAAAAATGTGTTTATAAGATAAAATTGAGTATCCATTAAGAATGAATTTATTTCAAAACTTTATCGGCATTAAATGACCCACCGAGGTTGATATGCCATAAAACAAACCAAGCCAAACTATTTCATAAAGTATTGGTGGGCTGTTTAAAATTGTGGGCGGGAATTTTGTTGCCATTAAATATGCGACATCTTAAAGGATCTTTAAATATTCTAGAATTTTTAGGAATATTTTTTTATATAAATTATTATATTAATAGTGGTAAAATCAAACTCCCACTATACATATCTTCACCTTAACTGGACTACAGTTAAGTCATCTATACATATATATATGTAGTGAGAGAGGAGACCTGCCTCGTGCAACACAGTGTGACAGAGAGAGTGGCGGGCGTGAAGACTTGCCGTATTCTCGAAGGAAGCGGGCTAGGCTTTGCCTGGCGTGTAGGACTGACCTAGAGTCGAACCCGCTTCCTTCAGAATGTGAGAGCTGTGGACGATCAGTGAAGTAGGAAATGGCATAGTGGGTGGTCGCGCCGTGATGGCGAGTGTCGCACGTGCTGCACAGACAATTATGAGTGAGGAGCCCGGATGTGGTGAAATCGGGGTGTATTTAAAGGACATATTCTCACAGACCAGGGAGAACGACTTGCAGTAGTATTTTGTTGTCGAGACGAGCGGAACAAAGAAATAGTTTTGGATATTGGATTTTGGAGCGAGATACAGTTGGGAGTGATTGGACTGTCGATTGGAGCCTTGAGTCAGACTTGACTGTGACCCTCCCCCCTCCACTGATTAGAATATAGTTGTGTGTATATGTATGTCCGGAGGAAACTTCGAAAATAAAACAACTAACGACAAAGTAAATATATATATACACATTAAATATCACCATGACTTGGTTTTTGAGCAAAGATAATGAAGATTTGATTTAAATTCATGAAGATATCTAAAAAATAGAATTTAAATGATAACAACATGGCATTTTTTTCCATTTGATATTGTAGATATAAATTTCTTTTTCAGAATGACTGGATCAACGCAACGTCTTTTTTACGTGGGGATTTTAATGGGGCATCCCACGAGGATTCAACACACGATTCAGTAATCATGGATCTGTGGGACTAACTTTAAAAATTCCTCTCTACTCAAGCGACGCCGGGTAGCCGCTGCTAGTATTTTGTAAAACAATGAGCGTGTTCGTCTTTTATTGCACTAAAATATTTAACTTATCTGTTAATATTCAGGAAATAAATCGCCAATATTTAAAAAAAAAACAAAAAAAAAAACACTATGTATATAGATATATAACTAGCAAAATAATTTTTTTAAACACCTTCCGGGCGGTGTAACATTTAATTTTTGAAAGAGATTGCTTGAGTTAAAAATTCAATGTCAGAGGGTTGTGTCATAATTAAGTAAAATCAAATTTATCTAAAGAGTAAAAAAATGAAACCATTTGAAAAGGAAACATAATTCTGATAACTTTGAATATATATTAAAATAAAACAAACTATATATAAATATATAATACCAGGAATGTATTTATTAAAACATGTTTTAAAAAAACAACAATGAGGACTGTCTAAGGTGGCATGCTCAAATTTTGAGTGTATTTATTCTATGTTATGATGATTTTGAATAATGTGACGTAATCAATGACAGTTTCGGTTCCAGACAAATAGAGACCTAATCTCAATTATTAATAGATGAAAGAGGTGAATAAGAATTTGTACAGTTTTTAAATCCTTTGGACATATCCAAGACCCCCAAACCCAAGTTTTTTTTAGACCTACCCGTTTACCCTAACACTTTTATTCTGGATCCCAACCCATCCGACCTACAGACAAACCCTAATTTATTCACTAAATTCCCCACTAAGGACACCCACCCCGTCTTAGAGGAACTGACCCGCTTGCTTTCGGACCTAAAATATCGGAAGACATTCAGCGGTCCTATATATTAGTTGAGGGAAAGGGGGCAACCAAAAATGGCCCACAATTTTATTTTGTTGTATATTTTCAGTTTCTCGGGGGCGGGGGTGTTCTTTCCTACCCCTCCATCTCCAAAATTCATTCGAGGCACGTAATACGTGCAAATCAAATCATTTGAAATTGGGAACGAGGTATTTTGGTGGAAGTAGACTGCGCAAGTAAAAGAATGCATCGGTCGACGAATGAACCTAGCTAGCTAGAACTATGTAGCATTATAACCAGTTTTTTTTTAAACTTCTCCCCAAATACAACTTCTGGCTTTATGCCGAGAAGTGCTGTGCATCTCTGTATCTCATTTTTTAGAATAAAAATATTTGAAGTGAATGCAGAGATATACACACTTCAAATAGATTTTAAATTCTTTTGGTTAAATCAGTTGTTATTATCTTAAAGATTCTGTCTCAAAGTGATCACTCACAATAACAGACATCATCTCTATTGGTATTTATTTCCAGTTCTTACGAGTGAGAGCCAAAAATACCATGGCATCGCAATTACTCCTTCTCAAAAACAGAATCGGTCCGAACGTCTTATATGTCCCTTTCATAGTAACTGAGAAAGCGGGGGAGAAGAAAGCAAATGTTTTTTAAGAACCTTCTACTATAAAAACATTACTAGTCGTGAAGTTATTTAAAGGCGAACGAAAAGAAAGAGAAAGAAAATTCGGCGTAAATAGTTGGATCTCTTATTTGTTACTTAGGACACTGACTAACAAAATTCGTCAAAAAGCTCTAAGTACAGGGGGTCTGAAAGTCTTGTCACCTCTACTAAAATATAACTCATTATTATCCAATTATAATTACATGAAATAAGACGCTGAAAATGAAATAGAAAATATTATTACTAGCAAATATATGCACGCTTCGGGTGCAAGTATTTAAGTTTTAATATAATAAAATATTATATTAAATCAGAAAGACCAATGAAATTAAATAAGAATGTAGATTAAATGATTTAAAACAGAATTAAATTCGAAAAATAGAACAACTGAAACTTACTCTTCCATCACTAAATTTCATTGCTAAATTTTCCTAATTTAACTATCTAGTTAAAATAGGAAGTAAAGAATAAAATGACAGTTATTTCTTTAAGATTTATCTCCGAGATTTTTGCTTATATTCATTAAGATAAAACTGTTATATACAGGGTTAGTATGAAGGGTATGGTGACGAGGAAAAACAAACACAGATTTTAAGTTTCAACAATTGTATTGGAAAAAGGAACATGAAAAGTGAGGAAAAGATAGAAATTAATTTTAAAGGAGATTTTGGTGATAGTTGTATCTTGAATAATAAAGTCAGTGAAATGTCCGGTGGCCGAATCAGTTGTAATGTAGGTGGTGAAGTGGGCAGATGAACCAGTGGTAGTGGTTAGGTGTTGATTAGGTGGGCAGAGTCTTGTGTTTTAGTAGCCGATAGCAGGTTGGTATCGTGTATCAGTTGGCGTAGTCTTGTTGTAGGATGTTTGCCCCTTTAACTTGCCGGTCGGTCAGAGTAGGGGTTAGGGATAGAAGTAAGTCCGCCACCTTGTGATGTATGTTTCGTGAATCGAGGTCGGCCTCCGTTGATGTGTTTCGACGCTGACGCCAGGATATCTTTGCCTTGTCGGCTTTTCAAAGCTGACTTTATATAGGATGTGGCGATCCAAAATCGGATCAACTGAAGTCATTTTCATTTCACCCGCGAATCGTTCGGATTGGATGAAAATGCGAATTTTATTTACAAATTTATTTTCTTTATTGTTTAGGAATTCTTGTTTTCCAAACGGAAGTTTATCTGGAGCCTATGCGTAGAATCGTGTTAATTTGGTCACTTCGTTTTAGGCTACCATTGAGTAAACTTCCGTTTAGCGTCAGCAACTTATATTTCATTTTGTTGGCGAGTATATCTCTTTATTGCGGTGTGAGCGCGAATTGAATTGCTGAGTTAGTGAATCGGGAGATATCTATATTTGTGTATGTAACAAAACCAAACAATTAGAAATCAATAATACCAAGCACATATTTATTAAAATAATTTTTTATATCAATGTAAATTAGCATTCTCGTTCACACTGTAACCGCTACTTTCCAGTATATATAAATACAATTGCATGTCATTAATATATATATATAAGACCTACAGTATTAATAAATAAAACTGCCCACTCCACACATGCGCGGCAACAGAACGGCAGATGGCGGCTGCGATGGTACAAACTAAGCATCGAGGGCGCTTCACTACAATAATGTAAAACAATTTTATTAATAATTGAGATTTAAATAAAAATAAAATCATAGAGAATGTGACTTAAATAACTAAGGGAATTGTGACTTTAGTAGTAATAGATTTTTGGTTACAGACAGAAAAACACACAATAATAAGATTACATATTATAATTAATGATATCATATTATATCATTAAAACAAAAAATAAATAAAGTTAAAACAATATGCAGGGGTCACAAGGCTTCCTGACAATTCTTGATCTCTGGGAAATGTGGTGTACCCCATCATCACCATTGCTTGCATGTCCACTCTGAGTGGTAGTACTTGTTAGTTTAAATTGAGTTTTAAAAGAAAATTGAGTACCCATCAAGAATGAATCAAACAAAACGTCTTCGGTATTAAATAACCCAATAAGGGTTGACATGTCGTAAAAACCAACCAATCAAGCTACATATCAGTATACTATTTCTGACTTTAAACACACCATGAACTGCGACTCAAATCTTTTTATAATGTTGAGAAAAATCCTTAACATTCAAAACATTATCTGGCCAACTGAACTTTTTTCTAAGTTTCATAATTAACATAGCTTAAGGGAATGGACTGAAAATTTCATAGGCTGAAATTTTCATATCATGACGTCATATCTGCAGTTGATGACTTTTTGTAGTGCCTGAGTTATCAAATGCTCTCATGTCGGAATGGAGTGTCAACGTTTGATAAGTTATGGCTATCATTTCCGAATGGAGTGATGAGGTGTTGATATAGGAATATATAAGTTGTATACTTATCTCTCGACCGGTACTATATTGGAGAGGCTCGAATCTTGGTTGCTGGGCTGATGCTGGAGTTGGTTGACATAAACATACGATTTAACGGGCCTTATTACTGGGTTGAAATTGCCCGGGTAAGGATTTTCAAAGTCACCTTTCATTTCATATATCTATTTTAATTATGCTTAAAATAGATGAATGTGGGTTTATGATACATTTTATGTCACTGTCAAAAAAACGAATAAATATGATTTATGTTGAAAAATAATGTATATTAAAATGAAAAGAAATGATAACAAATGGTTTCTTTTGGCTAGATTCGCATTCAATCACACCTTCTTCCTAACGGCTCTTCCTCGACCTATGTGTCCATTAAATAGATAGTTTTACTAAATCACATTCTAATATTTCTTAAAAACTAGATTTATTCAGTTAATGGAGATTCAGTCTTTATTTGTTTGTAACCAAAACTACGTTACTGCTTACGTCACAGTAATTTCAGGAATTAAATAACTATCAACGAATTGTTAATTTATAGAGTCTCGGCTAATGGGTGGTCCGACATTAATAGGGCCTTCCGCCTGACCCGTATAGGCGGGAATTCCACGTCGTGGGATACGTGGTAAATAAAACAATATCATTATTACATAAAATAATGAAAAGCTGTATTATTTATATATGCTCTGAACGTAGTACGATAGAAAGGATCGTCCCAGTGTTTTATAAAACAAGTTTTAATAAATAAATGCGCGGTATTATTGATTTATATATAGTTTGTTTTATTTTAAGATATATTTAAAGTTATCTAGCGTATAGAGTTTTACGAAAAGAATGATCTATAAACAAAATATTTTTATTCGGTTTTAAATTATTTAAATAGCTTTTTAATTTTGATTTATATAAATTTTATTTTATTCTTTAAAAATTAAACGAAGATATTCAATTAATTTAATACTTATTTGATAGCTAAATGCTTACTTTTGTAAATATGAAATTTATTAAATTTCTAAGAAAATAAATTAAGAGTATAACTATATGCATAGTTATTTATTTTCATTTTCATTATTTATGATATTTATTTTAAATGTTAAAAATGCATACGGTTGTGATTCTTTATTACTGGTGTTATTTTTCTTCTGCAATATATTTATTTAAATCAATTTTAGCGTAGAAATTAATAGACTAGTATTTTGTTTATTGTCTAAACCATACACATGTAAAGTTTAATTCTATTATTAAAATTGCTTTTTAATTTATACTATGAAAATGAAATAAAGTTACTAATAAAGTAAATTGTAAATTCTTACTTCAATGAATAAATGCTTACATTAATAAACATGAAATTTATCAAATCTCTATTTTCTTACAATCTAAGAAAGTACTCCGACAGGGATGGATAACGAGAGAGAGAGAGAGGGGGGGCGTGCGTGCGTGTCATAAGAATCCGTGCTGTCGGCAGGCCCTGATGATAATTTATTGATTTTTTACTAAATTTCTTTCTTTTTCTTTCTTTTTTTAAAACAAGAGGAAAGTTACTCTTGTTCATTCCTAGGGCTAAAAAAAACATGCCTCAAATGTAAATAAAACTACTTACACTTCCAGAAACCTGAGAATTCCTGCCAGTTGTGTATTTCACATATTTTCCCATTTGGATTAAATTCTGTTCAGTATCTTTAGTCCATTCTCATAATTTATAAGATATTCTTAGCCGATCCTGTTTTATGTTTACTTGGGAAATTGTTTGTGGGAGGTGACAACCGAAAACAACCACGGTAATCACTTTCCGGTTAAATCCTACTTAACGGACATAAATTCGTATGTCACCCCGCCGAAAGAAAAAAAAATACTAAAAATCAGGGAATTAACCGAGCTTAATTAAATTTTCAGTGTTGATATATTAATAAATAAACAATATAATGCACCAGTTATTTTATTTGAAAACACTTAAAATTTTTCAAGTCAGTTAACTTTGAACAACGTATCTTTGAGTCATAACACAGATTCACGTGGTTCAAAGTTAATTGACATGAAAAAATATAAAAGTGTTTAAATAAAATAACTGGTGCATTATATCTTTTATTCATTAATATATCAAAACTGAAGATTTCATCAAATTGGGTTAATTCCTTGATTTTTAGTATTTTTTTCTTTCGGCGGAGTGACATACAATAGGATTTAACCCACTTTTCTAACTGCAAAAGTCCACTGACAAAGTCTTTCCACCTGCAACAATATTACAACAGTCTTCAATCAATCCGCCATAGTTCACTCGTTTCTTGTCCAATGTACGTTTCTGTTTTCGTTATTAAGATTAAACACAACTGCCCGAGGTGTAGGAAGGTAGACCTTAGATAATAAGTAACTGCTCTCATCAAGATCTTACATCAGTGTCAATTACGCTTAGCGCTGCCCGACTTGTATGAAATTTGCATATGCGCCAACGAGGGTGAGTAGTCTGACTTCAAGCGACGGCTCACGATCAGGTGGTTGCGAGTTCAGTCTCTGTAGTCAACCGATACACCCCCTTCGCGCAGGTCAGATATATACGGACGTGCTTCGTTCTTGGAGGTAAGGAACATTTTCGTCTACAATTGAGGAAAAAAGAAACAAGCACAGATCTGTTTATTAAAGTTGATAAATCAAGCATAAAAGATAAATGAACGGACAAATTCAAGTTAAATGACACAGAAAGACAATGGGTTTGAACTAAGGGAGAATATGTCTATAGCATATAGTATAGGTCGATTTTTCACTTTTTTAATATATCAAATTCTCACTCTATGCGAAAGTTGTGTTAGTATATTGAATACTGATACAAAATATTAGATCTTTTATTTGTACCATAAGTAAAAGGAAAGTCGTCGGGGTGGCTTGATGTCGGTATGAGCCATACAGTGAGGAAGTACATTTTCACAAGCGCAAGACCAAGCTGATTATTTTAGCGTGTGAGGTGGAGCGCCGCACCTACCATCAGCTCCTCACTTTACCACACGTATACCTGTGCTACTCATACGCTGAGTTGGCGAGGGCCAGTATCGAACCAGAAACCTTGTGGTGTCTAGGCTGACACTCTACCGACTGAGCTAAGATAACTAGAATGTTTTATTATTTAAAAAAGGTTAATGCCAAGCAGTTTTATTCAATATTTATACGGGACAATAGAGTAGATTATTGTCATAAGCAGCAAATACAATAATAAATCCATATTTATTTTGTGCTATTTTCTGCTAAACAACCCTTCTTGACTCTTTACACTATCAATATTTTTACTAAATCGTCCGCCTTCCTTTCGTCTATTGCAAGACACATTGTTTGTTCAACCTGTCCCACTATTTGTTCTATTCTGACCCTACCAAATAGGAGACACATGCTATATTAGGGTTGATCGAATGTTCACTTAAAAAAAAGTAAAGTAAGGAGTTGATGTGGTGCTTCACCTCAGATGCAAGAACAATCTCCTTGGTCTAGTGCTAGTGAAAAGGGGATAGTCTAACTCACTGTCTGGCTGATATTGGCTTTAGGCCACCCCGACGACATTACTTTTACATCTACTGTATGTAAATCGGTTATCTTCTAGGAAATGGACGCAACGACTAGAGTACAAATCCAGGACGAGACTGTTTACATTTACCTCTCGGAAAGATATGAATCCAACTATTCTCCCTTCAGTTATGGATGAATTACTATTGAGCTCTTTGTGCGACAAAAAAGAAGGAAAACTTACTTCAAACCAGATGTACTCCTTTTAAAAATAAACCGTGTCGCATCATACCCGTATTGGGAGGATTGGGTAAATATATACCACGTGTAAAACACTTAGCACTAATTGAAAATACTTAGTGGACAGTTTTAAATGGGAGCTACATATTTCATCTTGCCCAGAGCACGTGAAGCAAAAGATAGACAAATTCATTATATATATATATATATATATATATATATATATATATTATATATATATATATAATGAATCTTACATATTATTACTAATCTTTCATGCGTTTGGCTAAGATCTATTTTGTCTTCGATACATTTTTATAGGACATACGTCATCATTGAATCCAACAGTGGACCATGATTCAAGAATTTTAAATCTATTTTCCAAATTATTGAAGAATTTCTCAAGAGGGAACTTTAATAGGCCTTTCGCCTGAGGGTGTAAGGAATTCCATGCCATTGACAGATTTCGAACGTTGGATTTTTGAAGTTGGGGAATCTGTTGAAATGTTGGTGCACTACAAATCTTAATCTAATGTCACGTTATGCTCAACTTAGTAAATATCTGGTAAAGAGTTTTTCTTTTTGCTTGAAATAACTTTTATTCCCGGGTTGTTTACAAGACACACTTGACATTGCACCAAAACTGCAGATTTTATTGTCATTATTTGTGGAAGATGTGCCGTCAAAGTGCAATGATTAACGGGCCAGCTTTGCAATCGTATCATAAAGAATTTCTTCCTCTTAACATTGCAAAGATGCCAAAACTGACCCAGTAGCAATAAATTTGCAAATATGCAGTGCAAACAAATCATTTATTGCATTGGTGAGTTCATTTCCTTTTTCTGGTATACGTCAGTTTCGCAAAAGGTGCCTCATCGTATTGTTATGGTTAGCAAGCTAATCATGCAGATCCATTACTACTGAATAGCGATTTCGATCCTCGGTGGATGTCCCATACTTTCAACCTTGTCTCCTATCCTTACCCATTGGTTGGGTAAATAAGGGTGTCCTATTGTGGCGCAATGGTTAGCAAGCTAGTCTCTGAGATCCATTATTACTGAATAACGAGTTCGATCCTCGTTGGATGTTCCATACTCCCCCCTCCTGTCACATCCTTACCTGTAACGAAGTGGTTGGACAAATAAGGACATCCTATCGTGTAAAGATTAGCAAGCTAGTCTCACAGATTAATTACTACTGAATAGCGAATTCGATCCTCGCTGGATGCCCCATACTTGCAACCTTGTGTCTCATCCTTCATTTAAAAAACTGGCCTCATGTCACATCCTGCTCTTTCAAAAGGGTTGGATAAATAAATACAGAAACAAAGAAGATTATGGTCATAACTATATCCGTTCTTGAGATACACAACAACAAATGAACAAAAAAGACATTTGGTAAATTATAGTGCAATTTTTTATCAGTGAATGTATCCCGAAGAAAGTCTTTAATGACACATCAAACAGGTTGAAACATGAAGTGCGCAATTTTGACTGACATTTATTGTAAATAGAACTTTAGCTTAGTGTATTTGAAATAAAAAGAAAATAAAAAAGATGGAAATTTCCTTACTTTGTGGCCCTAGAAAGAGTGTCGTCCGAGAGTAGATCTCTTTATATAGGACATGGACAGTCTCTTTATATAGGACATGGACAGTTATATAGACAGGAAATGAGAGGCATTGTGGGAATCGAATGTCTGACAGAAGAAGGCTGATTTCGTGAAGACGAACTTGTGTGAGCATTAGGGAATTGCTAGTAAATGATGTTGGAAGAGAGTGTAGAGCTGTGAGAGGATGTGGTCGAGTTTGACAATCGAAGTCGATTGAATTACATTTTGTAACCGCAGAAAGACTGTCATTTTGCAGGAACAAATATGGCGTCATTTTAAGCAGTTTCGGTCGGTAATGATTGTTTTCTACATTATAGTTATTATAAGAATGAAATGTGTTTCTTATGATACGTTAGAAGGCTCAGAGTTACCTTCCAACGTAGGTACATATATACATAAAATAATCCGAACAAAGAGATACATATAACAAGGAACACGGACTTTATTGTCTGAGCACGCGGAGAATGACATACATAACATAGATACAAAAACAGATAAAGTCCTTTGGAAGTAAAAGAAAAAAGAAAGAAAAAAAAGAGTTCATAAAGAATAAGAGAGTCACTTATTGATATTGGGGGGGGGGGGGGGCAACTCTCCCCACTTAATGGATAGAGACACCACGCGTCGAGCCCATGTTTTGTGGATGCTAGACCAAGAGAAAGAGAGTGAGAATTTCCCGGGCTGCTGTGTCACCTACTGGCGAAACCCTCTCAGCAGGGGAAGACAATCGCTACATTATATCTACTTATCTTACCAGTTGGTCTGAAAGGGTTAATAACTAAGATTATTTCTCGGATCATTTGTTGAACGAATCATCAGATTATTATAACAGACTCAGAAAACCAGCCATATTGTTGAAAAATGAGAAGAGTCTTTTACATTCCAGAAATGTTTCGAACAATTAAACCTCCTTTTTGTTATATTGGTACTGTTAATATAACGTTTCAGTTTATCCATTCTCCAGCCCTCATCAGGTGTATAATCCAAAAGAAAAAGAAAAAGAGAAAATAAAGGAGAAAAGGAAGAGAGAAGGGGGAGAGAAAAGTGAAGAAAGAAGAAAAGAAAATTGGAAGAAGAAAGAGGAAAAGTAACGGGAAGGAGCGGGAAGAGAAGAAGGGAAAAGAGAGAGGGAGGGTGATGAATGAGTTATTTATTTATTCATTTATTTATTTATTTACATGGGACAAAATCCAAAAAAATGTTGGCAGAAAAAGGATCACTAATATATCAAATTGACTAATCCATTCCACCAACAACAAATATCTGGGGGATATCAAATTATCCCAGGGAGGAATTCTCCGACATACACTCTTCGAAGTAAAGAAAACGACAGAGTTGAAAACTTTACTTATTGACAAACCGATGCAACTTTATTTACTTTACCTACAGAAAGTAAAAACTGTAGAAAATCACCTTTAGGTATACAAAACTATTCTTTTTTATATAGTTTTATGCGGACATATTTTGGGTTATGTATGCAAAATTTCATATTAATATTGTAGATATAGTTGATCTGCACTTTTAAACAAGAAAAAAATTGAGTGCATTTCAAAGAATATTGTACATTAAAAAAGATGGTGTTGACCATATAAGGTGTTCAAGAAAGAATTCTGAATAATAATCATTTGGAAGATTTGGTTCACCTAACATCCATGTTAAAATTATGAACAAAAGTGGAATGAAGGTGTTTTAGTGGCATATTTTTTATTATTATTGAAAGGCCACATCGAGTGGTTTAATGGATAGCGAGATAGTCTAGGCATTACTAATGAATCCGATTCTCACTGAGTGCCTTGAATAGCTAGTCATTGGTCAAACTAAGCTCAAAAGTCCCTCGATGCTACTGTCTCTCGGATCTCGTAACACGCGCGTTTTCCTTCTCCCCACCTGGGCTTCTGTTGGTCTATTTATACACGTGCTTGTAGCTGTCATACGGGCATCCAGTTTTAACATACAGGAACTTGGGTCAACTCAATATTTAGCGCTACGCTCAAGTATCGCCTTTTCGTATTCAGAAGGACGCGGGTTCTATCTTAGATCAAAGTCCTACACGCCAGACAAGGCCTAACCCGCCTCTTTCGAGAATACGGAAATTCCTCATTTCCGCTACTCGATTCGTGTTCTCTGTCACAGGTGGGTTTTCTTTTTATTGACTTTGTGTGTGAGAAGAGGTCAAAGTAATTTGTCCGCCCTGTCGCTGCGGCTTTAAGATACACCAATTGTACCTCTGCAGAAGGAAAGACTCCCCTTATGGGGCCACCTGTTGGCCGTGGGTGGCGACCCGTGATGCTTAAGGATTGAACCCAGGTGGATGAGCAATCCATGACATGCAACACTCCGTGGGTCCTTACTAGGGCTAGACGGGCAGTCAGAGATATCCTCTCTGATCAATTGGCTAGTCACGTCAAGCCCCAGCACCTATATGATTGTCCCAACCCTATTGTCCATATGGCAAGTTCCAACCTTTTTATCATATGGGTGCTGGAAGGCGGTGGCTGAGGGTTTTCATGTCCTGGAAATGATGTTGAACTCTATTTGATGGTGAGGCTCCATTTTTGGAGGTCTGGTGAATGTGGAGCACCCCTTCATCACCATTGCTCCCTGGTCCACTCTGACCCGGGGTGGTACGTGCGATCTTGTGTCACATCCTACCCGGACGAACGGGTTAGGTAAATACCTACGTTTCATTACTCTAGATATGTCCCTTTTTGGTTGGGCTGAGAACTTTTCGGTGCTCGTTCCTTTGAATTATTGTGCGAATTATTTTAATATAATTAATATTTTGTGACTTTAAAAAAATTCAATCTTGTATGTTTTATATAATGAGTTGTAAGCAGACGAATTTTTCATTTTAGCTAAATCAGCAATGGGGATACAGAAACAGTGCAAGGGTTATCTGAAAACAGGTCCAGGCTGTAATATTGAATATGTTTCAGATTGCCAGAAGGTATTTTAAAAAGGAAAAGTTAGCTTGAATTTTTGAATTGCGATGTAATGGTATTGTAATGATTGTCTGCCCTTGCTGAGATGGACTACGGTCCAAAAGGGTTATCTTCGCTTACCGCAAGGGTTTCGCCATTAGGTGATACTACTAAGTTGGATATTTAAATCTCCTCTCTCTCTCTCTCTCTCTCTCTCTCTCTCTCTCTCTATATATATATATATATATATATATATATATATATATATATATGGGTCTGGCATCCACAAAAGATGGACTAGACGCGTGGTGTCTCTGTCCAACCAACTATCAGCAAGTGACTCTTATATTCATTAAGAACTCTTTGTTACTTCCCAATGACTTTCATCCTCTATGTTTATATCTTGTCATATATGTCATGTTCCATGTACTCAGACAATAAAGTCTGTATTGTTGTTGCATTGATCCTCTTTGTCTGATGCCTTTCAACGTATTTTAAGAACCAGTTTTGGCCACTAAAGCTAAACACACACATACAAATCTTATAGTATTAATTATGAAAGTCAAAAATTTAAAAGTGCTGATAAATTTTCTGGTTCTTATGTTCTCAACAATATGCCAATGCATTTTCTTTTCACAACACAACGAAATGAAATTGATTTTTAATCTACTTATATATAAAACACAACTTGACTTTTTATGTATACCTAACCAAAATATGAATATGTTGCAGTCCAAAAATAAGTACAGTCGTGAACGCTATGTTAGTTGGTGCACTGATACGTTCTACGTGTATGTGTGTGTGTGTGTGTGTGTGTGTGTGATTTGAAGGCTACACAGAATACCTTGCAACTTAGTTTAATTCGCTAACTATATGAGGTCAAACTAGGTATAACGCCACGAAAGAAACCAAAAACATTTGTTGTACAAAAAGTAAAGACGCATTTGGTCACAGTACAGTAGGTCTTTGGTTCAAGAAATTTCACTTTCATTTGCAAGAACATTGACGATCAGGCAGAGTCAGATACACCAAAAAACGTGGATTCTGAGTCCGTGCTCCATGACATAAAGGAAAATTCGAATAGCACTCGAAGAGTATCATGCGATCACAGTCCAGTGTGGTTTGTCACCTTTACAGCAAAATTATCTGGAGCTGCTGAATTGTACCTTTCACTACCAAAATATTTAACTCTCACTAGTGATATATATATATATATATATATATATATATATACGAGAGCCAAAAAGTAATGCCATTTTGTTTAGGACAGGTATAATTACCAACACAGGAACATGTATCATAAATTAAAATGAAGCTGGTTCTCTGTGGATTACATCCCTACTTTTCCACATAGTCACCATTTCTGTCAATAGTAATTTCCCACCTTCGAACGAGAGCATGTATCCCTGCCCCGTAAAATTCTGTTGACTGTTCTTCACTACAGATTTCACTTCCTCGTCACTGGAATAATGTTTGCCTCTCAAACCCCCTTGAAAGTATATATATATATATATATATATATATATATATACTTGTTCGTCTTACGGGGAATGCTGTTATTTTGGGCTACTATTTTATTAATTAGAATATTTTAGATGTAAGTTAATGATTATTTAGAGATTAATTGAAGTTTTGGATCTAAACAGATGGGATTAACTGCTTGATATAGAATTATGAACATCAAACGATGGTGTGTGTGTGGGGGGGGGGGGTCAACTCATTTCAAATAATTTAATTTTGTAATCTTGATATGTAAGTTGTTAGACACATGTTTCTGTTTCCTTTTGGTTTCAGTAATGTTCTTTATTTTTTCGTTTGAACTCCCCAAAACTTAACAGAATTTCTGTCATAAGAAAGGAATGAAGACAAGACAATTATTGCGTTTTAAAAGTGGTTTATTTGCGGGGTGTGAAGAGTTTGCTAAAACTTAATGCTTTTAGCGGTCTTAAGTCACATATATATAGAGAGGGTAACAAGTCATGAACACTTATCTTTATTAGAGTTCTTTTTGAGGTGAATAATTGTGGTCGTAGGCTTATTCGTTGTTGGGTCTGCTGCTCTGTTCGTTCGTTCATATTTGGGGGTTAGTCTGTGTTAGTCGTTGTAGTTGTCAACGGTCTCTGCTGCTAAGGATTTCAGTCGTGTAGTCTCTCTGACTACCAGAAGGGTCGGCCTTCATCCACTACTTTTACTGTTTTGAGTATTTTCCCCTACTGATATTTTCACTTCCGGCTTTTACCCTTTTCCGGGTTCTGTCAGGAGAGGATGACCCATATTTTTCATAGACTTTGTGTCATTGGTAGAACACTAGACTGCATGCAGTGGTGACTCTCTAATTCTGGTGTTAAGGTTTGACTCCACCCTCTGAGGAGTGTGGGGTCACCCCTTCGTTGCTGTTACTCCCTTAGCAACTCTAACCTAGGCTATTAGGTATGTATCTGTTTCAAATAACATTTAGAATGATTTTAAACTACATCAATATATTGGCTTTTTAAATGTATAAGATATTGAAACTCAGTATGAAGTGTTTCATTGTATCTGTGAGATAACGATATTTGCGTTAAAAATTCCATCGAATTGTAGAGGAATTTACAATCCTTTTAAATAATTAAAAGGATTGTAAATTCCTCTACAATTCGATGGAATTTTTAACGCAAATATCGTTATCTTGCAGATGCAATGAAATGTATCGTCAATGATGTTAAACAAATTCTGATGAGTAATAATATTAAAAAACGATTTTCATTTATACTTTCATCTGTCATGGATGCCGCCCTGCGGACATCGGCGAATATTTTTTTAACATAAACTGGGCTATGAAAAGAAGAAATAACAAACATTGTGTTTAGTGCATCAAAATAAGATCTGAACAAAACATTGAAAGAAATTACCAATTTTAGTAATTTAGCGTTGGACGTTTAAATTATATATATATATATATATATATATATATATATATATATATATATATATATATGTGTGTGTGTGTGTGTGTGTGTGTGTGTGTGTATACATACATATATATACATATTTTGTTTATTTTGGAGTAAGCGTTTTTTAAGCAGTATTTGCAAAAGATCTTATTCTACTGGGGTTGCTTTATTTTCATTGTCATAGTACATTGCGTTTGATGCTAACTTATTTTTAGCGGGAATAAGCGGTTGTTTTGATGACAGTTTTTTTTTTTAAATTGCCTCTAAAATAGACTCAGCTTATATATATATATATATATATATATATATATATATATATATATATATATATATATATATATATATATAGAAACAGAAAAACTATTGAATATTGTGCTAATAATAATATGTTTGATGAAGACCAGTGTTTATAAAGTGTCTTTTAAAATTGTCTTCATTTTAATTTTAAAATGATTTCATTGAATCACACTTTATAAACCCCACAGCATAATATTTAGTATTGTTTTTTTATTTATATTTTATATTTTTTCGGATTTATTCATTATATATATATATATATATATATATATATATATATATATATATAAAAAAGCCATATCAAACACATTGTTTTTTTACTTCTCACACACACACACATACACACACATATATATATATATATATATATATATATATATATATACTAACTCTATTTCTGTGTGTTCGTTGTACAATATTTAAAAAATTCTAAAACAGCACCCCTACAAACTGCCACTAGTGGCTAGATTAAAACTTTAAAATGCTTATGGCATTTCTATCCAGGAAATCTCAACCCCACAAATAAAATCGATAATTGATGTTAACTTCTCACCAGATCTACTTTGAAAAGAATTTGAGGTTTAAATGATTTTATGCGAAATTTGAACTTTAAGTAGTTTAAAATTAAAATTTCTCGGTTAAATCGAACTTAACGGAAAGAAAAAAAAAATACAAAAATCAGGGAATTAACCGAATTTAATGAAATTTTCACTGTTGATATATCAATGAATATAAGATATAATGCACTAGTTATTTTATTTAAAAACTTTTACATTTCAGCTAACTTTGAACCATATATCTTTGAGAATATGTGTTACAACTCAACAGATACGTAGTTCAAAAACCTGAAAAATGTAAAAGTTTTAAATAAAATAACTGGCGCATTATATTTTTTATTCATTAATATATCAACACTGAAAATTTCATTAGATTCAGTTAATTCTCTGATTTTTTTTTTTTTTTCTCTTTCGGCGAGGTGACATACGATGGTGAAATTTAGTTCGATTTAACCAGTTTCTCTTAAGTAGTTCTCAGTCAGATTTGAAACCATGCACATTGCTTCACCTTCCAACATTGTCACTGAAACTAAATTTATCCATACGAATATAGACCGACAAAAATAAAGCTGTTATCAATTTCTTCATGTCATATATGTTTCAGTAAGTGTTTTGTTTTTTACGGCCGACGGCGCACACGTGTACTCTTCGATTTTCCTTTGAGAAGCCGGCAATTTCCAGTAAGTTAAGTAGTTAAGCACATCGATTTATTTAAAACGTTGAAAGCTAGCGAAGACAATAAAGATTAAGTTAATAGATTTGTATAAGAAATTTCGAGGGCCACCATGGCTTATTTACAAACAACACAATAAATAGATAAATAAAAACCGCTCAAAAAATGATGTGTTTTTATTGGATAAAAGACGATCATGTGACCGTCTTCTCTTACTTACCAAACAGCGGAAACGAACACGTGCGAGTTTGAAAAAAAGTGTGGAAAGTCTGTGAGACAGATTTCTGCTTCAGGTAAAGAGAGAAAGAAACACACACATACAGAGGCACAATTAAACAAGCCAACGATATATAATATGTATTTATATATGTGAGTGTGAACACACACTGAGAGTGAGTGGGAGAGAGAGAAGTAGAAAAAATGAAGAGAGGGGGAGTGCTTTGGCATCATTCCCACTTCACTTTCCCACAATTTCCACATTGAGAACATTTGAGAGGTAGACCCGAGGAAGTGGCTGATAATATGTTGATGATAAAGATTTTTTTTTCTTTCTATATATAATTTACTTAAGACCAAAATCGCTCAGAGCATATATATATATATATATATATATATATATATATATATATATATATATATATATATATATATAAAGAGAGAGAGAAAGAAAGAGATGTTAATGCATATGCACACATATATCCATTAGTTTAACTTTGGTTGAATTCACTTGCAATGTAAACGGGAGATATGAATGTTCTTACATTAACGCAGTCCTAAACTGGCAAGTATTTCTTTTTTAAGTATTGATAATTGAAATTCTTGCATTCGTTCTCTTTTCTTTATTTTTATTGCTATGCATCCTGATAATTTATAATTAATCACCTATACAGCCATGTTCCGATCAACATTTTATTTCTTATTTCTAACAACATAACGATAAGGACATTAACTTTTTACTCAATTTTAGGAAACTGAAATTTAAAAAAAAAATTCAAGGCACCCTTAAAACTGTTTATGAATAAACGACATGCATTGATCAAACATTGTTTGATAGCGACTTTTAACAACAGATGATATTTTCCAAAGTTTTACTTATCAGTAGCATGCAGAACAAAACCCCACCAAACTATAGAAATTGACTCTGGAGACATCCCCACTCCCTCCACCCCCAAAAAATGATCTTATACGAATCCTTAAGTCAATAATCATTACATTATCGTACTTTTAAAATTGCGATAACCACGTGGTATAAATATCTAATACAGTTTGTTGACATTTATGTATCTTTCTATTGTTGAAACAACCCACCCACCCCCCACCCCTCTCTCTCTCTCTCTCTCTCTCTCTCTCTCTCTCTCTCTCTCTCTCTCTCTCTCTCTCTCTCTCTCTCTCTCTCTCTCTCTCTCTCTCTCTCTGTTTTTATCTGTGTCATTTGTTGTTTTTAGGTTCAATAATTGTCACTATAATATCTGAATTTTCAGTTTTATTTTGACTTTTGTGTTTGTTTATTCATGTACGTGACTTAGCTGAAAATTTCGCAGGCGAACCAAGATACTCTCATGTAATTTAAACAGATGAGGTTTATTTCTAACATAGTCATCGGTGTTGCAATTCTCGGATCTCATTGGTTAAAAAGATCACCACCAGCAGATATGTCGTCATTATACGAACATTTCAGCCTATAAAAATTTCAGCCCACCCCTGTAAAAAGTTTTTGTTTGATTAATATTGTAATAAGATTGAAAACATTTGTTGAGTACCCAATGAAATAAATCTATATACCATTGAAATCCCTAAAACCCGTTACGTTTGTATGTAACCTTAGAACTGTCTTAAATCGACACCTATATCTACTACGCTATGTGTCCAATTGTACTTGTATGTAACCACAGCCAGCAAAAACGTTACATCATTTTATATTGTGGGTATTTAACCAACCCCTCCACACGATCTGACACAAGGGTAATTTTTTCGCAGATTTTAGCAGGTTTTAATTCAGTTTTCTTATCCTAGGCCGGTTGCCATATCAAGGTTAAAGAGTCCAATCTGCTCTATTATACATAGCTGGAAGGAGAATAGTTGTATTCATATCTATTTATAATATTCATTTTATGATATTAGCGCTATGTGAAATGCTAACAAGTTTCGTCCATGATTTGAACTCACTTTACCATGTCCATTTCCTACAACGATAACCATTACATCCCAAACACCATTTTGTATTATAGTACTGTATTACAGCTATACATTTAACATGCTCTAACCTAGAGAATAAAGCAAGTTTCAGTTTCATTTACAACTGAATGATAATATTGTCAAGTTTGTGTTCACACTGAAAAAATCATACATTTTTGTTTTGAAATTTACAAATTTAAATTCTTTACCATTAGTTCCGTTCTTGAAACAACATGGCTTTCTACTGATTTTTATTCATTGTTAACTGACTCCTTCTCGATGAGAACTTTTTCCTCCCAAGAACATATCTTAAAGGGTTTGGACTTGTATTAAGGAGAGAATAATTCATTATTTCTACTAGCAAATATCTACACCCCGGGTGCAAGTATTTAAATTTTAATGTAATAAAATATTATATTAGATGAAACTAAATAAGAATGCAGATGAAAAAATTTGAAATAGAGGTGGGGGTATAATCGAAAAAATAGAACAACTGAAACTTACCCTTCCATCACTCCCGTCTTTCATGGTTAAATTTTCCTAATTCAGTTAAAATAGAAAGAATAAAATTACAGTTATTTCTTCTTGTTAATGGATTTCTTTTAAGATTTATCCCCGAGATTTTTGCTCAGATTCATTAAGATGAAACCAATCAATTAGAAATCAATAATACCAAGCACATATTTGTTAAAATCAATTCTTTAATATCAATATGCAAATTAGCCTTCCTGTTCACACTGTAAACTGCTATTTTCTTGTATGTATAAATATAATTGCATATTATTGGTATGTAGATATGACCAACAGTATTAATAATGTAAAACAATTTTATTAAAATTTATTAAAATAAAATCATGGAAAATGTGACGTAAATAACTTAAGGAATTGTGACTTAAGTAGTGATATAGTTTCGATTACAGATACACAGCCACACTATCTCTATTATTAAAAAAAAATATTCTGTGTCTGAAAAAAAACAACATAGCAACAAAATATGAGGTAGCTACTCATGCGTAACTTTCACGCTTAGGGAACTTTTTGTCCATTATGGCTGACACGAATGATTGTTAATCGACCTTTGACGTTATTCTTTTTAATTTCTGATCGAACTAACTAGGATTGACATTATGACACGACTAGAATCGGCTACCCAGCATCGCCTGGTTAAAGGGGATAAATTCTAGTGTATTGATTTATTTACTTTGAGATTTACAAATGCTGGACATTTTTAAGAAGAATTTCAATACTATTTCAATGTATATTTTAATTTTTAAGTCTCTTCAAATATAAATCAACTCTTCATAATTTTTGCATAAAAATCAAGAACCGGTGATATCCAATGTATATATATATATATATATATATATATATATATATATATATATATATATATATATATTGAATATCACTGGTTCTTGATTTTTATGCAAACATTATGAATATATATATATATATATATATATATATATATATATATATATATATACTTTGTCGTGAATTGTTGTATTTTTTATAGTTCAACCGGACATGCATAGATACATAGATACATAAATACATACATACATACATGCACACAAATGCCCTTTATATATGTATAGAAGTCCAAACAGTGAAGCAATTAATGTGATTGTGATGTGGTCAAGACTTACTTCTGGGTCTGTGAAACGGACAAACGCTAATTCTAATTAGACGGTGTAAAATAATTTTTATGAAAGAAAACACGCAGGTTAGTTAAATTGTTATTTATTAAATTTTGCTTAGTTGTGGCACAAGCAGCAATTATGAGGTACCAAATGAGAATCAAACTCACTAACAATGGTTTGCTAACGTGAGGTGTTCTTTTACCCAATCCGTTCTCCATAGGTAGGAAAAGTCGTAAAAAATATGGAGTATCCAGCGAAGATCGAACTCACTTTTCAGTAGTTATCTGCAAGACTAGTTTGCAAAATATTACACCACGATGGGACGCCTCTCGCATTTCAGAGGGTGGGACAGAATCTGTAAGAAAAAATCATGAAAATACACAAAATTGAGTCTGATAGTGTAAAACTTGCCAGGAACAATTTATTGTTTATATGTTTAAAAATAGATTATCTATTAGGATATAACTTATTGAAATTTAAAAATTATTGTAAACATACGGAACCTGAACTCTACAACAAAATACTGGTAAGAATAGGACCAGCCTAGAATCACCTTGTACCAAGAAACTTGGTACCACACCAAAGAAAATATATATATATATATATATATATATATATATATATATATATATATATATGTATGTATGTGTGCGTGTGTGTGTGTGTGTGTGTGTTTTAACAAAACATACTTTAACATATTTTGTTAAAAAAACACGGAATATTTATTCTTGATGATCTCTAAGCGTTCAAGCATTTTTTGGATACAGATGGTATAAGAAAAACAAGGAGGTTTGAACGTATACACTTAAACATTATCTGGAATAAACATTCTGTGTTTTTAAAAACATAAAACCTGCTTAAATAACAACTTCTTACTAAAATATACAATATATATATATATATATATATATATATATATATATATATATTGTCTGTTGAAGATAAAATTGACTATATTTATAAATAAAGAGTGCTCAATATCAGTGCGAGAGCATATATATCTAATTAAGGGTAGCGTATCTATAGTCAACAGCGTTTAGTAACAGCCAGTTTCTCTCCTATGCGATTCTCAAACCAACTTGGCTTGAAAATTGTATAGTCGGGGAACTGACAGTTACCAACCACCGTTGACTACGCTACCGAAGATTATATATATATATATATATATATATATATATATATATATATATATATAGTAAGCCTAATGAGTCAGAGATTATCTATCAAGGTTTCTCCTAATGGATCATCAGGATAATTCTGACTCCAAGTCATGAATAAATCTTAAAAGAAATCTATTAACAAGAAAAAATAACTGTCATTTTTATTCTTTACTTTCTATTCTAACTAGATAATAAATTAGGAAAATTTAGCAATGAAATACGGGAGTGATGAAAGAGTAAGTTTCAGTTGTTCTATTTTTCAATTATACTCCCTCTGTTTCAAATTTTTTTATTTGCATTCTTATTTAGTTTCATTAGCCCTTCTAATTTAATATGATATTTTATTATATTAAAACTTAATTACTTGCACACTGAGGGTGCATATATTTGCTAATATATGTAAATTATGTTATTTAGTTTATTTTCTAAAAATCATCTCATAAAAATTTAAATATACATGTGATTTTTTCACTGATAATAACTAGGATCGACTACGCTACTTAATCTCTCTCTCTCTCTCTCTCTCTCTCTCTCTCTCTCTCTCTCTCTCTCTCCTCTCTCTCTCTCTCTCTCTCTCTCTCTCTCTCTCTGTCATTATAAATGTGTAAACTTAAGTCTTTTTCTTTCTGTCATTTCATGTTCTTTTCCTCTTTTTTTATTTCTCTTTTTTCCCATCTTAATCCCCTTTCTTCTTTCTGTTCTTTTTATTTCTGTTTCAAAGGATTTCAATCAACCAATGCTCCTGCGCGCCCGGCTTACCATCACAACTGATGTAACCATTTCGAACCCACAGACAACAAAAATACTAGCTTCTCAACTGCTATTGTAAATTTGTATTATTTAGATTTTTCGGACTGTTGCCCTCATCTTCATTGTTATATACACACCTTTTCGATGAATTTCGGAATTCTTCAAGCGTTTCTTGTCGCATTTGGGAACTTTCTTGTTGTAATCGGGAGCCTTCAATTGAACACATGGTGTAACAGATATAAGGGTTGAGTTAATACAGTTCTAAGTGACAATCATCTGTAGGTTGCAGGTTCAATCCTTACTACGGGCGAAATAGCTGTTATTTATGACCTGAATAAATAATTATTATTCTTAAGTGACAGAACAAATCAAAATGTTTCAGATTTCAAGATCAACAATTGATTAATACTTTTATTTCAATGATTTAATCAAAATAAGACTGACCGCTAACTTCCCTGATTTGATTCCCCCCCCCCTTTTTTCAAGTGATATTTCATTCGCCTTAACCATTGTATGAAAATTGATCCTTCAGCTTCTCAACTGCTATTGTAAATTTGTATTATTTAGATTTGTTATATACACAACGTTTCTGTAGATGTGCCCTCCGACTACTTTAGGCGTTTTTGTCGCATTCGGGAACCTTCTTGTCGAACTCGGGAGCCTTCATGTCGTAATCGGGAGCCTTCAGTCGGACACATGGTGTAACGGATATAAGTTAATTGAGTTAATATAATCTATAGGTTGCAGGTTCAGTTCTGACTACGGGCGAAATAACATAGAATACTTAGTTTGGAATGAGAACAATCTACCCCTATAGATTAGATAAAGAGTTCGGTTTGAAGTTCTGTGAAACCTCCCGATTCTGTGTTCGGCGAGAAGGTTCCAGAGTTCGAACAAAAAATATCTGAAGAAGGCCGGAGAGCACATCGGTCGAAACGTTGTATATATAACAATAAAGACGAGGAAAACAGTCCGAAACATTTAAATGATACAAATTATCAAGTAAAGAATTCAGACATACAATTGTAAACTTCTTTTTTGCACCATCGACAATACGAAAATTCTTGGCGTCATTTTCCGTTCCTGTTGCAAAAATATTCAAAACAAAAATGGATCTCTCTGGGGTGCCTCGCATGGTGTAATGGTTAACAAACTAGGCTAGCATATGAATTACTACTTAGTTGCGAATTTGAGATGCCCTATATTTGTGGCCTATGCTTATTTTGGGCCACCCTGCGTTGTATAAGGGTTAGCGAATTAGGCTATCAGATCGATTCACGCGGGGTGCCCTATACTTCTGGCCTTGTGCCATAAGCTTAGTGTGGGTAGATTCATCATGGTGTAATGGTTAGCAATTTAGTCTTGCTAATGAATTTAGAGGCATCGGTTCCCACTAGATAACCAAAGTTAAGCAGTGATGAGACTGATCAGTACTTAGATGGGGGACCAATTACTAACGGTCAGACTGTAGGTCTGTATGCTAGAATAAAGATTTGTAAATGACTAAGATGAAATCAGAATTCCCAATTTGTAAAGCCACTTTTGAATTATCCTCTCTCTCTCTCTCTCTCTCTCTCTCTCTCTCTCTCTCTCTCTCTCTCTCTCTCTCTCTCTCTCTCTCTAAATGGATTGGGTATAGCTTTAAGGGACAAGTTTATAGAGCAAAGTTTATGTTTATTGGTTTTGTAAATACTTTTCGGTGCGCACATAGCTACATCTTGTGGTACATTTACCGATAAAAATTTAACTGGACTACAAGTAAAAGTTTTTAAAAAAGTAAAGTCGTCGAGGTGGCCTAAAGTCGGTATCATCCAGACAGCGAGGGGTCCATCTCCTTTTCACTAGCGCTAGACCAATGAGATAGTTTTTTGGCGTCTGGGACGGAGCCCACACATACCGTCAGCTCCTCACTTTACCGCACATATCTCTGTGCTACTCATACGCTGAGTTGGTGAGGGCCGGTATTGAACCAGGAATCTTGTGATTCCTAGGCGGACGCTCTACCGACTGAACTAAAAGTATGGTTTTATTGTTTGTTTGTCTGAATTTTTTTATGCGGCGAATGCATTTCGTATTTGCTTTTTGTTGCTATTTCAAAAAAATCTTCTCCCAGAACATTTGAAAATCTCGCATCAACCAAAAACTGTTCTCATTTACAAGAAATTTTATTGCACAAGAAATTATGCAGTAAACTATCGTTCTAACGTCACGTTTAATTTTATTATTTTCGCAAGAATATTGTCGGAAATAAGTTTGCAGCAATATGACATGCATAATACAGTAAGCTATCGTTGTAACGGCACCTATATAATTATATGCGTTCTTCCAGTATATCTGTCTTTATACTTTCGTAGGATTATTCCCGAGTTTATAGCAACAGGACAAGCATATTTCATTACATTATTTTAAAAACAAAAATTAGTAAACCCATAAAATAATCCCGTCTAGGGTAAGACAGAAATCTGAAAAGACATTGAAAAGAAAAATCTCATCTATTAATAATAAACTTGAAATAATTTAAGATCCTCAAATGAGGTAGAAATACATTCCTTTCTGAATATTGACTCTTCTACATTGTACCTCAGGTGGTATGCAGTGAACGCAATGCCAACTGCGATGATTGGACCACACCATCCGCGTGTCTGCCCCGTAAAATACTTTACAATGAACTCACCGATGGCACGCGGAGGACAGCCTCCCACTAAAATAAAAAGCGGTTCAAAGAGTATATTAAGACAACGCTGAAGAAATATATCATCACACCTTCAAGTGTAGAAGATCTGGCCTCCAACAGACAGGTGGACAAGACACCTGTCACACAAGAGCTAAGCAGCTCAATATCGAGATTAACAGGGCTGCAGAGCGGCGACGTCTTCGTCGTCATGAACAACCAAATGTGGATGGGAATTTCCCCTGCAATGTGTGTGACCACATCTGCAATCCAGAATTAGACTAACGAGATACCAGAGAGTCCACAACTGAAGATATGGATTGATGTCATCGTTGTCTGCGAAGGACTTCCAACAGAAAGAAAGAACATTACGGTCAAGTCACGCTGATCACCAAAGTTAAGCAGCGATGGGCCTATTCAATATCTAATTAGGAGAACACTTAATCAGCAGCAGGTATTATAAGCAACCGGAGTCCTTTATTTATTTAAATGACTTAATACGGAATTAAGTGACCCGAAAAGGGTTTATATACCGTAAAACAAAACAACCAATCTACATTGTACGGAATATGTGTCTGTGTATGGGGCAATAGATTGATGAGAGAATTTTTAAAAATTAGTTTTTCGTTTTTCTTTATTAATACACTATGTATAAAAACCATCCGTTTTAATTCTTCAAAGGGTGTCGTAATAACAAGTATATTGTTATTAAATAACGGCGGTAAAATAGCTTCTGCCTTCTACTTCAACTGGAAGGACAAGATCATTAACATAGCAATTCTAGAGAGAGAGCTCAACTTCCCTGCTTCGGTTCTCTACTGAGACAGCGTCGTATCTGATGGCTGGGCCATGTCCGCCCGATGGACGATGGACGAATCCCGAAGGAGATCTTTGTGCAGATCTTTTGTCTGGTAAGAAACAGATTGATCGCCCCCAGCAGCGGTTTAAGGATGTCTGCAAGAATGATCTCAAGTGCTTTGTCATTACTACTTCCAACTGGGAAAATTTGGCCCAGGACCGCCCTCGGTGGTGCTAAGTTCTCCGTAGCGAACTGTTCATGTCTGAACTCTCCCTGGCGCAACACCATAAAGCCAAGAGGTACAGAAAAAAGCCACGGTATCAACATCTACAGGGACAGCCTTCACATGCGACATCTGTGGTCGAGGCTGTTTTTCGAATAATGGACTTCACAGTCACAGGAGGCGCCGTAACTTTAGGGACACAAGAACTATATAGTCTTCCGGGACTGCAATGCCGATTAAGATTGTTTTATTAACTACAGATAAGCTTGACATGAGATGTAAGAAGTACATTAATTTCTGAAAATAACATTAGGTTTTCTACATTGTATGTATAGAGGGCAATATATTGTGAAAGTCATTTTTTGGTCTCTGCTTTTTGGTTTCTTTGTATAAAATCCATTAGATAACCCACGAAGTTTGATATGTCATTAAACAAAGAAACCAAACGTTGAATCTCTGAGGAATTCTATTTGTATTTGTATTTACCAAACTCACTAATTTTGATTTTTATTAAACACCATTCCCCAAAATCACACTTTGATTGAACAAAATCTTGGAGTCAGGAAAGAACGAAAGAAATGTGTCTGTGTGTGTGTAATATTCTTAAAACCTCTTTCGTTTTTCTTTATAAATACACTAAGTATGAAATCCACCCGTTGTAACAGCACTGTTAATTCCCCAAGGGTGTTGTAATAACAGATCTACTGTATGTTCATTTGAATGAAATCAAATGTTCTCCTTTTTATTATTAGACTTTCTATTTTCACTTACCTCTATATCTATACCCCTTGTCCCAACTCACGTAGGTTTGCGCACAAACAAATTCACGCTCCGTCTCTTTTCCACACATCAGAACAATAGCTAGTAAATCAGGTATTCGACAAAGTGGGCCATGTCATTAGAGCATATATATATATATATATATATATATATATATAATATATATATATATATATATAAGCTGCTGTATCTGTCTGTTTTTGGGGGGAGGGGGGTCCTAGTTCTACATAAATCATTTCGCTAAAAAAACTGGTTCTTCCCGCCCGAAACATTTTTTTCAGTAGCCTGTTATATAACTTGACAATGGTAACATTTTTTTTCATAGCGGAAGTTACCTAATTTGCATATTTTACTTTAGAAAAAAATTATTAAAAAAGAAAACAGTTTATTAGGGGAAAATAAGATTGAGATAAATATTTACGTTTATTTATACCCCTTAAATGCCATTAATCCCAGGTCTACTCTGACCCGGATAGATAGTACCTGTTAGAGTCCCATCTATGGATCAAATAGATATGTTAAGAAATTATTCGTATTTGATAGGACCGTGTGCAAAAAAAACATTAAGAAATAGCTCCACAAAAATGTCAAAATGTACAATAAACGCGATTCCCTAACCTCTAAGTATAAAATAACTGTAGACGGGATGACATACTGTTAATATGAATGAATGTATGAATCAATTAATTAATTAATTAATTATTATTGCCAGTATTAGGTTATATTTGATTAGTTGTATTAAGTACATACGTTGTTATTGATTTATCACATATTCAAATAGAAATACAAATCAACAACTATTTATTTATCAATAATTTATTTATTCAATGTTATTTATAGTTTAAATTCATACAATTATTATACATGTATTCTATGCATAGCGTTGTGATTGGTTGATTTTAATGGTATGTCAATCCATATGCGGTTATTTTATGCCTAGAGGTTAGGGAGTCACGTCCATATTTTGTCTAGTTGTATCTGAAGAGTTTTGGGGGGAGGGTGCACACTAGGGTAATTTGATTTTTTACTTTTTTTAAATATCAAATTGTCCAGAGGCGTGAAACTTGTGTATTAGTGTACTGAATACTGATACAAAAAATTAGATCTTTTACTTGTTTGAGGAAATAGCATTTAAGATCGTCTGAAAAAATTCACCAAAAAATCCTTGTTTTTACATTTGGATCAGAAATTGGTTAGAAAATTTACCATTTTCAATATTTAAATCAGAAAATGTTATTTTATTTTATTAAAATGAAACGAATTAAATATTATAAATAGAATTCAAATTGAAAATGTGACCCCCCCAATCACCACCGACACCTGATATGCTGCTTTTTACCTCATTAATTAAGCTGTAACAATGATAACATTTTAAAAGACGATCTTTGATGCTATTTCCTCAAACAATGATCGAAGTAAAATGTCTCATTTTTTGTATCAGTATTTAGTATACTAACACACAACTTTCGCGTCCTTGGACAATTTGATATTTTTAAAAAGTGAAAAATCGACCTACCCTAGTGCACCCGGTCCTATCGAATATGTAATTTTAAAACAGGTGTAGTTGACCAATATATGGGACCGGACCTGAACATGTGCTACCACTCCGGGTCAGAATAACAACAATGAAGGAGTGCTATATACTTCCAAAATTTCCAGAACTAGATACATTTTGGATTTATATAAGAGAAATTAATTTTCATAAGCGTCTTAACTATTAACTACCAGAAGTAGCTACCCGGCATCGCCAGGGTAGAGGGAGGATTTTTTTAAAGTTAGTCCCGCAGATCCAATATTACTGAATCGTGAGTTGGATCCTCGTAAGATGCCCCATTAAAATCACCATGTAAAAAAAAGACCGTGCATTGATCCAGCCACCAGAAACGTTAATGTCTAATATTCAAAATATTAAATGCAAAAAAATCCATTCTGTTATCATTCAAATTTTATATTTTAATTATTTTCACAAATATAAATCAAATCTTTATTATTTTGGCTCAAAATGCAAGATTTGCTGATAGTGAATAAGTACCTATATTTACTTTGTCATTAATTGTTTTATCTTCGTAGTTTCCCCCGGACATACATACACACAACTGCCCTTTATATATTTATAGATGGGACCCCAACAGTCCGGCTGAGAATGGACCTGGGATTAATAGCAATGAAGGGGTACTTCGCTCTCCCCACATATTCAGAACTGGAACCTTGCCACTATAAGCAGTTTAGTGTCATACCCAGGACACGTTACTAATTTGTAATATAGTGGAGCTATTAAGCTCGTCTTTGAACTGTTATCGCATCTTAGTGTGTTAAATGTTGTGAAACATAGTAGACATTTTTTTTTCATTTCTTGGAGTATGGACAATTATTTGCTAATTAGTTTTTATCTACATCCCAGCGTGAAATATTTATTTAAAAGAAAGACAAAAGACAGCGATGCACCACGTGACATGTAAGTAAGATATAAGATTGTCTAAACGTTCCGTCAAAAAATGATGGTATTATTTAAAAACATTTCTTATTACATTGTACGAGTCTGAAAGTTTCATGGCTGAAAAGTTCGTATGATGACGTGATATCTGCTGATGCAAGTACAGCAACACCGATGGAAGATGTATGTGAACCACAAGGGGAACTATGTTGAAATATAACGCTCATTTGGTGACATTCCAAGAAAGTGTTTTGGGTCAGCTTATGAACTTTTCAGCCGAGCTCAAACTTGAAATAATAAAATTCTTTGCTGCATATTTTTTTTTTATGTTCATATGTTACCGTTACGTTTCGTTGCGGTGTCGTAACAAATTTAGATGCAAAATAATATGCTTATTTGTCATTCGAAAAGAGAAATAAATAAACCAATCAGAACAACAGAAAATGGAAAATATGATTTTATGCGTAGAGTAATGAATTAAAAGGGATGAAAATTAACAAAAAGAATGAAAAGAAAAATATGATAACAATTTTATCTGAGTTATATATATATATATATATATATATATATATATATATATATATATATATATATATAAGTTGAAAATGGAAATGAATCCGACGCTGTGTTGAAAGGATAAATAAATAAAGGAAAGAAAATGTTGAATGGAGAAAATTCTTTTAATTTGAGTTACCAACGCGTAATTTTCAATTATTATCATTTTATTTCATATTTGAAATAATGATAAATACAATACATGTGTAGATGAACAAACTCCTAGCCGAAACACGTGTTGGTAACTCAAATTAAATCAATTTTATCCATTCAAAATTTTATTTCATTTATTTATTTATTTATCCTTTCAATATATATATATATATATATATATATATATATATATATATATATATATATATATGAATGAATGAACAAATAAAAGGTTTAGCTTTTATTTATTTACATGTGAACAATATTTACAACCAATCGTTTCCTGCTAACGCATTCGTCAGGTAAACGAAATAGTTTTTTTTAAATGATAGAAATGGTATAAATGGTTAAATGTGTGCGTTTTTTAACTGTATCCTCGTGTTGCATGTTTACGTGTTTACGTGATGTCGAATGCGCTTTTTGTTTGTACGTGTGCGTATGTTGTCATGTGCGTGTGTGTATGTTGTCATGCGCGTGCGCATGAAAATGCTTGAAGACTGTGATGTTATGATCGTATCCACACACTTTAGATTAGTTTGATTTTCAAAGTATACCAATAAAAACCCTCAATAGTTGATAATCCTTCTCTTCTAAGATGTAATATGAAAAGCAAAAGTCGTCTCCCAGTTGAAGGTTGAAAAATGGTTGTATTTGAATTCCAAACCAATTCTATTATAAAAATGATCAACATAAAAATCACTATTTTATGGGAAAAAATATCGAAAGAAAGATTGGAAAGAAATCTTTAAAATGTTCTTTTTAACGATTTTGATTTTTAAAGTTAAAGCAAGAACCGCTAAGTTAGCCAATATATAACAGACATATTGTTAGAATTACATATGTAATGTAAAAAAACAACAAGCATTGCTGCCAGTTATTTTTGTGATACAGTTTTATGCGCGTGTACACGGATAAACAACCAACTTTATATGGAGAGAGAGAGAGAGAGAGAGAGAGAGAGAGAGAGAGAGAGAGAGAGAGAGAGAGAGAGAGAGAGAGAGAGAGAGAGATATCAAAGCAGAAAGTATTATATTTTTTATCGGGTTTCTCTTTATGGCAATAGTTCCAAAAAAATTATTCTGTTTTGCCGATGTATCAAATTCTAATATTTAATCTTTATTGCTTTGCAGGTTGTCTTAAGGGATTTCCGAACAGTTCTTTATTCTTTATGTTATTGTACTTTTCTACTAACATCTTAAATACAGAGAGTGTGAGTCGAGCATTTTCTAGATTGCTTATTGCATCAACAATAACGAAAATGACATCTCAATTTGTTGCATTGACAGATGACAGACATCGTGGTTCACGCCCAGTGTACAATCTTTTTGCAGCTGACTTTCGTTTCATTATATCAAAATAAACTGAAATGTATTCTACCAGTTCTGCCCGTGATGCATCCTGCTATCAGGAAGGTTTTGAGAACCGGAAATGCGGCTATGACATATGGTAGCAACCAAACAAATAGGACCTAACGGCTCATTCGTAAACAGACACTCTTTTGTAAGGTTACTCAGTCATCAAAGAGACACCATTGAGTGAATGTCTGTGTCGTATTCAAAGCAAATAAGCACCAAGTTTTGTTTAAAATGTAACATGCACCACAAAAACTAATCGAATATAATAGTTTTACAGGATAATTCAGTGAATGAACAAAGATAGAATTTTGGTATGTATGTATGTTACAAGAGGCTTTAGGTTTTAGGTTTAAAAATGTGGCTGGATATTCTTGGTGCGTGTTCTTAGGGTTTACTTTTAATCCCATTTTATTTGGTGGTCGTGCTGAAAAGGAAGGAATTCAAGGAAGAGACAAAGACAAAACGTAGTTTTAGGATTCAGGCTTTATTCACCAGTCTTAGCCACCACGTGACAAGGAAATATTTCCCTGGCTAGTAGTAGTGACTAAACACAGATAAGGCCTAAACTCAAATGGCAAAGAGATTTTCTTGGGCGTCGGAAGTGGATCCTTTTTTTCCGCACATGCTCGGAGAGTTCTTCCGGTGAAGGCTCATGGAAGTTTGTTGTTTTTTTAATTTAAATCCTTATTTTAATCTTATTTCAGTTGAAGCCAACCCTCGGGCGTGTAGGTATGAGTAGGTATTAAGTTGTTGTTGTTTTTTTTTTGTTTTTTTTGGGGGGGGTAATTCTTTCATTTTCTTATTCCGCGTGTCCTAACCGGAAAACGAAAACTGTTTTAGTTTAGTTTTTGTGTCAGGTGATCATTCACCCCCAAAGATTAATAGCACGTAGGGTTTTGGTCGACCCACAGGGCGTCTAATGAAGCTCTGATAACCTATTTCTATAAGAGTTAATTCTGTGTTTCCTGTTACACATTTAACGTTTGTGTGAAAAGTGGCGCAAAATTTAGCATTCAAGTAAAACCGATACAGAAACAAAACAAAGTGATGACCGACCCATATGTAAATCCTGTTTGATACCAGTGGCAACGCTCCGTTCGATTGTGCCCGACTATAATGTTTTTGCTGGGCCTCATATAATTTCCCGGCTTAAGAGATAGGCAATTAAATTCGGATGAAAAAGACAACAACAACATAATTAAAGATAAAAAGGACATACTCAGAAAGGCACAAAATTGCAAACTTAATGAAGTTTGCGACAAGACTTATCTGCAAATTTCTTTTGGGGTTTTTGGCGACTGGATTTGATGTATCACTGGTATCTGCTCAACACTATAAGTGATTTCGTCATGGAATTCAATTTAGGCGCTAATATCGTATATTGGCGATTTCGGCCACTGGTACCAAGGGCAGATAATTTATCCCTAATCTTTCCAATATGATGTCTGCATTTTTAAAAATTCGTGCCGCTCACAAAAGTGTAGAAACTTCCACTGTCCTAACTTGTAAAAACATCCAATTTTTACTGTTTAAACTTAGGTGCATGCTGTGTACGAAATTCATACGGCAATCCTAATTAAAATCCTGAACGAACTTTTTTGAATTTCACATATCATTAATACAATTGGGAAACTATTATCTCTCCAGCTATGGATAAATAGTAGGACAGACTGGGCTTTTTAACCTTGGTATGGCAACTAGTCTAGGAGAAGGAACATTCTGAATTCAAACCTCTGAAACTCCGCTTAAAAAGTGCTATTACGTTCACTTTCTGGCTAAATATACTTGGGAAAGGTATGAACCCCTAATCTCCTCAGCAATGGGTTAAATAGTGCTACTACTGTTCTTCTACAAGGATGTCTTTGGCTTTAAATAACCCACAAAGGTTGATATATCATTAAACAAAGGAACCAGACCAAACAGTTTTTTAACCTATTATATATAAAATATTCATACGAAAAAGTTATTATTTCGATTTCGAAAAAGTATAGAATATAACACTTCCTCAAAAATAAATACAAAATGAGAAAAATTGACTTATCATTTAAAAAAAGGTGATATATTTAATTTGATTTCCATGGGTACGCATAGTACACTCCACATCCGACATTTAAATACAATGATATAATTTGACACATGGTAAGTTGAATGTGGAAGATGCTTGAAATGTACTTGTGGACGAAAGACAAAAATTGTTCTGTCTCTGCGGCAAATTTCACGAAGGCATAAAACTACTTTGACCACCCCCTCTCTCTCTCTCTCTCACACACACACACACACACACACACACACACACACACACACACACACACATTTCTGCAATTCAGAAGTGCAGGCATGGGGCAAAATTCTTAGGTCCAAGCTCTAATCTTCTGCTGCCACATATCGACCTAAAATGCAAACACGACCGAAAGAGTTAAACTGATAAAGAAATTTTAACCTCAGTCTGAGAGCCGGGAAATGGAGATCTGATCCAAGACAGGATGTACAGATACTACACTCTCATCCTAGCTGACGGATAAACAAAGATAAAAATACATTGTTCATTATTTAGATGATTTTATCCAATAATTTTTAAAAGAATTTTATATTGCTGAATGTGATTTTGATTAATGAATATGGTGGAAGAGGAAGGCAATTCCCTCCATCTTGTTTATGCTTGAATGGTCTCCAGCGTTCGGTCTAGGTAGAACTATTCACTTATTCCAAACTCCGGAAGAAAAAAATCCTCAGGGAAGTGGAAGAGTGGAAACAACTGCAACATATCATCTGACTCACTCACACTTCGCGCAGACAGCAGTGTACTTACATCATTTCAGGGATGGATACTATAAAGGTAAGGTTCTTCATTTAGGGGTACTGCTATGTTTAACTGAGTTTTTATCATGATCCGTTTCTCCCTATCGGGTGCCTCTTTGGTATGTGATCTACGTGCCAACGTCATCTACAAAAGTCAATTTTTATTCTAGCATATATATATATATATATATATATATATATATATATATATAATTTTAGTATTTCTAAATATATCATTTGTTTATTCTGGCTTAAATAAAGCATTATTATATTTTTTTACATGTATTAAGAAAACATCATACAAATTTGAAAATAACTTTTTTTTTTATTTATAAGTAAATTAAATATACATCAACCTAAAAAAAATTTTTTTAATAGATAATAAAAACTATATCACTTATTATCAAAAGAAATTAACATGAAGCAAATTGGTGTAAGGTACCTCAGTCGGTAGAGCATCCACCTAGGAGCCACAAGTTTTCGTGTTCGATACCGGCCTTCACCAACTCAGCGCATGAGTAGCGCAGCTTGGATCTGTGCGGTAAATTGGGGAGCTTATAGTAACTGTGGTTCTCCACCTCAGGCGCTAAACAATTTTCCTTGTCTAGCGCTAGTGAAAATGGGATAGACTCCATCGCTTACTTTGATCACAAACCAATTCAATTCCATCACACTTAGATCACATACCAAAGTAGCGCCCCCTATCGATACGATCTTTGTGTTAACTTTTAATTATTTTTGTTTTTTAGATGAATCCCTGTTAATCCTTATTATCAATAATTTTGGATCGTATTATTCTCCATCGAGTTGCTTTTCATCGTAACTTACGCGAACTCATGTCCTCTTCTGCCTGGTTCATCGTATCAACAATTATACCAACTCAGCCAAAGATCGAAGTAAAAGTAACACCTATAAAGCTACATAATAGTTAACTAGAAGCGGCTACCCAGCATCACCAGAGTAGAGGGGGATTTTTTTTAAAGTTAGTCCCACAGATCCATTATTACTGAATCGTGAGTTGGATCGTCGCAGGATGCCCCATTAAAATCCTCACGTAAAAACGACCTTGCATTGATTCAGCCACTCTAAAAAGAAACATTAATGTTTCCTATTCAAAATATTAAATGGAAAAAAATTCCATGCTGTTATCATTTAAATTTTATTTTTTAATTATATTCACGAATATAAATCAAATCTTCATTATTTTTGTTCGAAATCCAAGATCTGGTGATAGTGAATGTGTACATATATTTACTTTGTCGTTAATTGTTTTATGTTCATAGTTTCCTCCGGACATACATACACACAACTGCCCTTTATATATGTATAGATGGTTACTGCGCCTACAATGTTTTTGGTTGCTTCCGCGGTGTTATGACCCAACATGCCAGCGCACCAACTACCATGATACTACCAACCAAAGCTTGAACTGTTTCAGTTATGTTAAATTCTGCAACGCAAACACCTATCAAAATATTTCAAAACTTTGACTCAGCCTAATATGAAGCGGTTCACAGAGTTTTATAGAATTAATATTTTCTGAGTTAGTAAATCTAACTCAGAAATTCAGGGATTCATCGATTTTTGTCCAATTTTTTTGGTTAAAAAATTAATAATGATCGATTGATTGATTTTAAGGGTATTTCAACTCGTCTATGGTTATTTTATGCCTTGAGGATAGGAAATCATATTTACATTTCTTGCGTTGTTGTTTTTTTAAGGATTTTTTCCTTTCTTTTACGCAGCGTGATAAATATATTTAAACAGATTAATTTGAACCATAGATGAGACTTTAACAGGTAATACCACTGTGAGTGACTGTGGACCTGGGAGTAATAGCAATGAATGAGTACTTCAGAACTGGAGTTTCACTACCAGATTCAGTTTAATGTCATACCTAAGTCACACCCCTTATATATATATATATATATATATATATATATATATATATATATATATTGTGTGTGTGTGTGTGTGTGTGTGTGTGTGTGTGTGTGTGTGTGTGTGTGTGTGTGTGAAAACCTTTAGGTCATTGGATTATAAATTTATTTCTGCTTTTCGTTTCTTCGGATCTGATTTCAGAAATTTTGAAATCAGATCCGAAGAAGCAAAAAGCTGAAATAAATTTATAATCTGATAACCTAAAAGTTTTCATTTGCTTATTTGTATTTTGCTCCATGTAAAAACAAAAGCCAAAGAGGAAGAAAAAGAAAAGGAAAAGAAAAGGAATAACGAAAAGGAAGAAGAGTTATAGAAAGAAAAAAAAACAAGATAGACCACTCGCTAAGAATCCAACTCCCTAAAACTGGCTTTAATCCAGTTTGTTAACCATTACATAACGCGCTGTTATTATTTACTAAACTTTGCTTAATCTGGTACCCAGACCTTAGTTAGCTCTATTAGCGGGACTTAGAAAACATCGACTGCAGCTTCTGCAAAGAGGTAAGACTCCCACTTCTAGATGAATCCAAATACTAAAATCTTCGATATTATTCACACACACACACACACACACACACACACACACACACATATATATATATATATATATATATATATATATATATACATAGTTAGATTCTTGCCCTGATGAGCTACTTAGCGAAACTATTAGTTGGTATATCAGACTCATTAGGATTAAATTGGTAGTATATTTTTTCTTACAAATTATTTGCCATTTTTTTTACTGCAAGGGTTTACTAATAATTATATTATATATATATATATATATATATATATATATATATATATATATATATATATATATATATATATATACTGAAATAAACTGATACTTTGTAATTCCACCCTAATCTTGTTATACATTAGTCTCTAATGAAGTAGAGTAGAATCCTTGTTTTTTTTTTTTAACCATTTTACTGCAACTAATACCGCTGTGAACGACGTCGATAAATCAAAGAGTGATTCTTGTGAGGAAACACCTACAGACTCCCATTTAAACCAATCTGTCACGGCGCCATGTGTGGCCGTTTTCTCGTTAAGGTGCACAAAATGCAAGAGAGATTTAAGAAACCTTGAAGCTGTCATTAGATGCAAATAGAATGGAATGGGAACAATTTGTTTCTTTATGCTCCATGTAATTTGACGTTACGCACAGCCACTGAAAAGACGATTCATAGATAGATAGATGCGTACGGTGGCAGTTGATATAAATAGCCTTGTTCCAACAGGGACAAATTCTGGGTGTTTTTTTGGGGGGGGGTATTCGAAAAAGATAAAAATAAACAAAAAGTTAAGTTCGAGTAACCTATGTAAACACACACAGACACACAAAATCTACTAACCGGAGGTCATAAATGACTGAGCAGACCTCTGAAGATGTGGCAATCAATATATATATATATATATATATATATATATATATATATATATATATATATATATATATATATATATATCAGGTTTTTTTATAAACACATTTTTCTATTTAACCCATATATGGGACCCTAACAGGTACTACCACTCCCGGTCAGAGTCGACCTGGGAGCAATGCTGCTGAAAGGGTGCTCAACATTCCCCAAAACTCCAGGACTGGGACCTCACCATCAAATAGAGTTTAACGTCATTCACAGGACATGAAAACCCTCAGCCACCGCCTTCTAGCACTTATATGATAAAAAGGGTTTGGGGTTGTCATAAGTACAATAGGGTTGGGGCAATGATATAGGTGCTAGGGCTTGATATGACCAGCTGACTGATCGGAGAGGGCCTCTCCGACCGCCAGTCTAGCCTAAGTAAGGGTCTAAGTGGAATGTTGCATGTCACGGACCACCAGGATTCCGTCCTTAAACATCACGGGTCGCCACCCACGGCCAACAGGAGACCCCATTGGGGAAGTGTTACCCCTCTGCAGAGGTGCAGTCAGTGTATTATAAAGCCGACAGTTCTACAATTGTTTAAAAGACTTGGTATCACTGTTTCTTCCCATCACAAACCAGTCTGCAAGTACCCACAACAGTGTAGTTAAGAAATAAGAAAGTAGGAAGTGATCATAAAGTAGGGGATGCATTTTCTATTCTAACCAAGTTATAAACAGATCCTCCAGTTTTAGTTAACAACGCACCAGTCACTTTATAGAGCAATATGGAAATACTGTCTCGGGATTAGTATTCTCAGGGTGAAGCTTACCTTTTTCCCGTGTTTCATCCGAAAATGAGAACATATTTAATGAGATAAACAGATCTCAGCCGGAATGATTGTTGGAGTCAGAATAATGGGGTACTCTATTTTGTTTTTGTTTTTTTTTAGGTGGCAACTGTTGTAATGGCATAACAGGAATATGTACGTTCTAAATAAACATCGACGGAGCGTGAAAACTACGTGCGGTGCTCATGAGTGATGCAAGAACGGGACCCTTAACAACTGACAAATACGATAAACAACAAACAAAGCAGAACCTTACATCAATCACATCTCAATTCAACGCTAGTTCCTCTCAAACCATCACTCAACGCAATGTACAATATACACTGCATTCTATGTCGTTTCGTACTGGTTGACCAACAAGGGAACCATTATTGACCGGACAGCTTCAAATTTCAGCTTTCAAAGGTCAAATTTCTGTCTCTTCAATAAAGGTCATTGATTTTTTTAACTACTTAAGCAATGGAATCTTTTGGGACATGAAGTGAAGTAGAAAATTGAATTTGTGATCCTTTTATTTATTGGACTCTTTGACTCTTGGATTCTGGATTTTTACTTCATTCTTTTCATTTGGATTTGTTTTTTGCTTTGGAAAAAAGTACATTTTTAATACTTACTAATCAACAGACTTAGAGTATAGTTTGAAATATAGTAATTTTTGTACCTGCCTTGATTTTTGCAAATGTCTGTCTCAATAGGTATAAAAAATCTCGGACCATACGACCTTAAGGAACCTCACCCTTGCTCATGGGCCAAAATAACCCATAGCTAGCAGAGATTTTGGACCCTATGACCTTAAGGCACCCCTTTTACGATTTCCACTCGTGGGGACACTTTTTTCATTTACACCGTAAAAATCCGGTTGTTTGTTAGGGGTTAGGGTTATAGTTAGGGGTTAGGGTTAGGGCTTAGTTTTAAGTTAAAAAGAACTCTAAAAATTGTGTGTTAATAATTAACCGGATTTTGACGGTGTAAATGGAAAAAAATGTCCCACGAATTGAAATCGCAAAAGGGGTGCCTTAAGGTCATATGGTCCAAAATCTGCTAGCTATGAGATATTTTGGCCCATGAGCAAGGGTGAGTTTGTCACCCTGTGTGAATTAGAAAATTGGATTTTTGATCCCTTTATTTATTTGCTTCTTGGGCTCTTGACATTAGACCTTGGATTTTGGATTTTGGATTTTGGATTTCATTGTTTTCAGTTAGATTGGTGAACCTGAATTTTTCGATATGGATTTTTCTACTGACACAATGCGTATGACACTGAATTGCATCTTCCGGAGCTCTGGGGTGTGGGTGTGGAGTACCCCTACATTGACATTATTCACAGGCTCACTCTGACCTAGCGTGGTAGTACCTGTTAAAGTCCTATCTATGGGTCAAATAGAATATTTGAAAATTGTTAGTATTAGATATGAATCATCATCATCATCATTTCGCGCGCTTAGCACGGATATCCATGACAATCTCTCGCCAACCCTCCCTATCATTCATCATCCCAGAGAGGTCCCCCGCGCAGCATCCAGTATCCTCGCATAGTTGGTCAATGTAGGTCCTTGGTGGCTTCCACAGGATGACGTCATTTATGAGCTCTTCCTTGCTTCTCCAGCAGTGTCTAGCATGCCTTGTCCGTCTCACTCGGATGGTTTGTGTGATGGGGGGGGGCAGGTGGTCGTACAGCTGCTTCCTTGTGGGGTGCTGCTTCTACGACTTGTTCAAGACCGCATGCAGCATCCTTGTGCAGCTCCAATCTAGCTTATTCTCGAGGCGCTTTGTTAGGGTCCAGGTGGTGCAGCCATACAGTAGTACTGATATAACCACAGCCTGGAAAAATTGTCGCTTTAACTTGTCAGTGAGATCGGATTTCCAAATGACTGATAATTTATTTGTGGCCGAAAGGCATGGTCGGCCAGATATGAATACTTGATAACAAATAACTATAATTTTTTTGTAATAAGAATATATGAGTTTGTATATGGAGAAGAGCACATAATGCTCTGGATTCAGTCTGTCAGCAGGATGTTGTGCAAACTGATAAGTGGCTCTATAATGGTGTGGGATGTTTTCTGTTGCAGGTGTGACCATTTGTACCTGTTCATGCTCGCCATGTTTCCCAGTTGTGATACTTTATACAAGAACTAGCAAAAGTACCCGGTCCATGATCGGACTTATTTTTTAAAGAACAACAGGGAGTGGGTGGGTAAGAGAGAGAATAAGAGGAAAATAATTTATAGAATAGAAAATGTAATCCTTTACTTTTGAGTGTTTTGAAACATAATTCTGTTTTCCTAAAAACTGTTTTGTACATATGAAAAAAACTTAAATTAAGTTCTTAATTGCTTGTTGCATTAAAGTGATAAAAAATATTAATTTAATTTATTCTATTTTTTACCCCTAAAAAGTAGCAATTAAAAAGAGCTGGGTATTAAACATGTGTCCTTATTTATTTTGCTCTATCGGCTGACGCAGTAGAATACACCAACAGCATCTCTGCTGAGTAAAACCTCCCTCCAATTTGTCCAACTTTTTGTTCGTAGGTGGCGACTCGTAATGTTTTTGGATGGAATCCTAGTAACCCCCCCCCCTTTTTATCATATATGTGCTAAAGGGTGGTGGTTGAGGGTCTTAGTGTCATAGAGGCTGTCTTGAAAGTTCAAAACTCTACTTCTATACGTCGACAGGAGTGGAGTGGGGTCGGGTCGGATGAGTCTGTATACGATATTTTTTTTAATTTTCTTTTTAATTATTGAATTAGTAAAAAAATTAATAACTAAATTTGGCGTGTTTCTTAGTTAGAAGATTATTAATGTGTATGCAAGATTTCGAATCTAAGTGATCTTCCGTTTTGGAGTTATACATCGACACGTACATACCAAACTTCCTTTTATATATATAGAAGAAATACAACTTCGCTTCGTACGAGAGTGACACGAATTTGATTGAAGGGACATTCGATTCACTTCCAGTAATCGCATTGTCCATCGTGATTATCACTTGGCAGAGATGGAACATTTTGCAAACCTCACTAATTTCCCTGTAGCTAGACTCAACAAACACAAACCTTAGTTAAGCAACTAGTATAGGTGAAGGAAAACTCTGAATTCAAACCAGTTAAACTCCGCTTAAGAAATTGAACTTTTGTTACATCCGGCTCATGCGGGGAAGGGTAATATATATGTAGAATCAACAATCACGAGTCAGTTATAGACAACCCTGGGACGTGCCTAGATAAATATGCCTAACACAACGACTCTAGTATATCGTAAGCCGTTTTTCAGGCGAAAGGAGGAGCTACATTTTATTAGGGAACTGCGTTTACCTTTTTCGACGTTTCAGTTTAATATAGACAATTAACCTTTATAATTTTAACCAGTGAAGACGCTAGGGGGGCCATGATACAAACATAATCAATTTCACATGTGCGTCTTGATAGTTCTGAACAAAAAGAATGAGGTCGGTTATTTTGTGAATGTACCATGTAATTAGTTTGCAGACAAGATACAATCGGCAGCATTGCAGTCACTCCTTTATTTGTTAAAAATGCTTTTGTAAATTAACAATAAAACATATAGCATATTCTAACAGGCATTCAAACATGTTACAAAGCTAATCAAACATACCAACAAAGTGCAGACTATTATTATTACTATCATCATCATCATCATCATCATCATCATCATCATTATTATTATTATTATTATTATTATTATTATCATTTTCACTCCTTTTTTCACACTAGCATTAGCTGATGGTATTTCACTGGCTGAGTGACAGCAAGTCTCCTTGGGTCTCCAGGACCCTTCTGAGTATTCTAGCCGATTGCAGCAGTGCAGTAGTCTGGAGAGTCTCAATTCTTCCTCTGATTTCTAGATCCTCCAGTCTTTTTTCCAAGTTTATTGGGACCGTTCCACGGGCACCAACTACAATTGGTATCACTTTGACTTTCATATTCCACAGCTTTTTCAATTCACATTATTATTATTATTTTCTTTGTCTAATTAGAAATCACTCGTTCTGTCAATCTACGACACGAGGGACAACGCCGATTTGAAACAATAAAGGATTAGCTCTCAATGAGATTTGAACTCATATTCCTTTTGCTTCTAAGCTATGAAACCCGATGGTTGGCAAACCTCAAAACTTTTTTTCTCTCTCGATCTCGACGCCATATTTATTGTTTGTGATTTTTTACACGATTTGCATCTCTTATTTTTAGATTAAATCGAATTTGTTAACAATACAAAAATGGTCCTTACAGAATTGCATTTTCAGAAATAATAAAATTCTAGTATCACGAAAATTAATTTTTTATCAAAATAATTGGTAGGGGTATACGGTTAGGCCCAGTTGGTAGAGCATCCATCTCGGAACCATAAGGTTCCGGGTTTGATATCGGGCCTCACCAACTTAGCACAGCATGAATATGTGCTGTAGAATGGGGAGCTGATGGAAGGTGGGACATTCACCTCAGATGCAAAACAATACCCATTTCTAGCACTAGGAAAAGGATAGACTCCCTCGCTGTCCTACTGATACTGACAATATGCCACTCCGCCTACTTTACTACTTTACTTACTTAAATATATATATATATATATATATATATATATATTATCTGTGTGTGTGTGTGTGTGTGTGTGTGTGTGTGTGGTGTATGCGTGTGTGTGTGTGTGTGTGTATGTGTTAAAAAAGTATCGAGATTTTTAGTATTTTTGACACACCTTGTATTCTGATAAAATTAACGTTCCATTCATTGTTCATTTCTATCTTGGCAAATACAGCTTCAAACTCGGCACTTTTATGACACACCTTGTATTCTAAAAAAATTAACGTTCCATTAATTGTTCATTTATGTCTTGGTAAATACAGCTTCAATCTCGATACTTTTATGACACACCTTATATATATATATATATATATATATATATATAACCTTTAAGTACAGTAATGATGCGCATATTTATATATATATATATATATATATATATATATGTGTGTGTGTGTGTGTGTGTGTGTGTGTGTGTGTACGCACTCGCGCGTGTGTGCGATGGGTTGCAGGTGTAGAGAGGTCGTTAGAAAATAATTTGTCTATTTGTCAAGAGCCTGTGCCCGGAGTTAAAATAGCAAATTGTTGTCAACCACCTGTCGGCAATTCTCTTGGTGATTATAAAAAGAATAAATGTCAAAATAAGAAATCATTCTTTAAAAAATTCCTAAGTTCCTCCTGGAAATCATTGCATTTATTATAAGTCGAAATATATTTTTATATTTTTACTTTCTAATCAAATACTGAAATGATGAAAGATTTATTTTGCCACATAAAATGAAAACAAAGGAACGGTCTAGCTCAGTTGGTAGAGCATCAACATCGGAACCACAAGGTTCCAGGTTTGATATTGGGCCTCACCAACTACGAGTAGTACAGCATGGATCTGTGCAATAGAATGGAGAGCTGATGGAAGGTGCGACACTCCACCTCAGACGCAAAACAATACCCAGTTCTAGCGCTAGGGAAAAGAGGATAGATTTATATCAGTCTTCAAAACAAAGAAATGTTTCCCAAAAAAAATTTATAAACTTTGTGTGTGTGTGTGATGAGAGAGAGAGAGAGAGAGACAGACAGACAGACAGACAGACAGACAGACAGAGAGAGAGAGAGAGAGAGAACAATTTGAAATCGTTAACAAACTGAAATTTGCCAACAACAATCATAAAAAGCATAAAAAAGATCAATATCTATGTGAAAGCAGACAAATCTAGAAATTACTACGAAATGAAAAAAGGATATTTAGCATTGTCCGGATATTCCACGACACAAGGTTCAGATCTTTGTAACTTTGGACCTTATTACTATGGGCGATGTCCTTCCAGTATGGATATTTATTTTTGTTGTTCATATTTCACAGTGAAAAGCAGGCAAATTTAGTTTAGGATGCACAAGGGTTTGCCAATTGTTTATTCGCCCCTCTCTTCCACTAAGAATGTGCTGAGCTGGCAAGGGATGTCCAGGACGAGATCAGCATCTCAGTGGTCACAGTGATTGACGGGAGTATTTCGTGTATTCATCCGACCTCACAGTTTGTCACATATCTGGTTTTGACAGAGTTTGTTCTCCCATATAGTATAAAAATATTAATAGGCGAAGCCGTCAGAAAAAATACAAAAAGGTAAACGAAATTTGAGAGAATAATATCAACTCAAAAGCCAGCAAAATGGCGGCTTGAATATTGATAATTGTGTCAATAAAATAGAAGAAAAAACAGTGTTTGTTAAATTTAAGAATCATAAAAACACACAATATAGGCCTATCAATTTAACAACCAAAATGGTTGCATCTGCAAAAGCATATCCGAAAAAAGTTTGCATGAATTAAGTGAGAGGCTGTGTGGTGGTAAAACAATGAAAGAATACTGCTAGAGATTAGGGAAAACACATGAAAATCGCCAATCATAAAGTAGCAAATGATAAAATAATTCTTAAAACTGACGAAAATTCCGTATATGAAACTGTAGAAATGTCGTCAATAAACACAAACATCGATGTTTTTAACCATTTAAAAACGATGATCCTTTATTATTAATCTATTATCCTTATAGACTAAAAAGAATTTGTATCCTCACCTCTACAAAATCGATGCATCAGTAACTTACAGTTAAAGTCTCGTTATATAATATAATATATAATATATATATATATATATATATATATATATATATATATATATATATATATATATATATATAATATAATGACGTGTTTTGACACTATATTTGTCTTTATTGTTTATTAAAAATGCATAAGCAGTGATGATTATTTAAAAGAGAATAAAAGTAAATACTTAAGATAATACCGTTGTAAGGTAGATTTCTACCTTACATTAGACGGTATTATCTTAAGGATTAAGATTCTAAATTTCTAAAAAGAAATTCAAAAGAAAAATTGTATCAACTAGAAATAATTCAAATGCGGTAGAAATGCATTTTTCTTTTCTGAATATAACATTGGTTATTCTACATTCTACGGCAAATGTGTCCATATATGGGGCAATAGACTAGAGGGCAATTTGTAAAAAGTCATTTTAAAACAGTTTTCGTTTTTCTATATTTATATTCTATGTATAAAAACCATCCGTTGTAACGGCACTGTTAATTCCTCAAAGGGTGCCGTAATAACAGGTCTATTGTTTTATTAACTACATATAAGCTTGAAATAAGATGAAGCGATACATTAATTTCGGAAAATAACATTGGGTTTTCTACATTGTATGATATATGTAGCTGTATGAAGGGTAATATATTGGGAAAGTCATTTTTGTCCCTACTTTTAGGTTTCTTCGTATAAAGTCCACCCGTTATATTCATTATGAGGGTACACTTAACTCACCGAGGTGCTATGATAACGGAATTCTATTGTATTTACCAACCTCCCTAATTTTGATAAGTCTTTTTCTTTCTTTCTTTTGTAAACACCATAGCGATATTTCCTTTGCAAAAGAATCATGCTCTGATTGGTCGACACGTTGACTGAACAAAATATTGGATATGGTGGTAGGGACAGGAAGAACAAAAGAACTGTGTGTGTGTGTGTGTGTGTGTGTGTGTGTGTGTGTGTGTGTGTGTGACAGACAGACAGACAGACAGAGAAAGAGAGAGAGGGGGGATTCCCTATACAAAATAAGACGCCTCTCCAATGTTTCAAAGGCTGCAAGGATTTATCTTTTCTTTCCCTTTGACCAACCCAGTGCAGTTCCTTCCACCCATTCTATTCGGTGTATCTTAAATTATTGGTGCTAATTTTGGGCTCTGTGGGGAGTCAAAACGATACACTCCCCGCCTATGCACCATTTGCAGCTTGTTTATCGGGTTATATGTGCTGTGTGCAAAGCGAAACACTTATCAAATAAGAAATCCTATTTCTACTTTGGTCAGAAGGTGTCTAGCGTCATTTGCCATATATGGTGATATCTCTGCTGCCAAGCAACGCGTCATGTCTTAGCTTGATTATCATTGGATGGTTTGTTGGTTTCGAAGTGAAAATAAAAGATCTTCCTCAAACAGAACTGCCACTTTGTTTTCTTGAAGAGTCTTAGGATTTACACACCGATTCCAAAAGACAAGAACAAGAAGTCGACGATTTTTGGTAAATGTCTTCTTTTCTTTTTGATTTTGAAATGTGAAATAATTTAGTAAAGTTTTATTTCATCTATTCATATTACAGTAACATATAACCTGTTTTTACGTAATGTTTGCACTTTATGTTCAAATAATTTTGTTGTTAAGTTTTTTTTAAATATTCAGTCAAAACAATGAAAGTAGAATAAAGTTTATATTTATTCTGTTGTTGGAACTTCACCAATTCCAGACATTACAATTGGAATTTAAATAATCCAAGTAAAATCAAGTAAATCACTTTTCTCTCTTTAGTCATTTCCCAAAATCACATTTTCTCTCTTTAGTTCTGTTGTTAATCTTCTACGGTTTCAGATTATTTTCATCCATCTTTTATTCATCACTTTCATTTGACTTGTTACCTCATGTAGTGTTATGATCAGCTAGTTAGTGAGTTCGATTCTCACTGAGTGCTCTATACTTATGTCCTTTAATTCGGTTCATTCTTTTTTAGGCAGTCAAAATTGTGACTCGCTCGATTTTTTTGTCTTTTCCGTTAAGCCATCTTCTCTTATATATATATATATATATATATATATATATATATATATATATATATATATATATATATACTAAGCATGCATCTTTAAACGGTTCTTTTCTAAGTTTTTGTTGATTTATTTATTTTCTATTATTTCATTTTATTCTATCTTTATTTCTATTTTTTTTTATCTTTATTTTTTTTGTCGTCTGACGTTTGATTTTACAAAAATTGTGCAAATATTTTCCTCGGCGCTTTCGACTACCATTGGTCATTATCAAATCACGAGATCATTTTTTTTCAAATCAAATAAAACTTCTTCTTGTTTTAATACTGAGATACTTTCAGTCCAAAATGAAGAGAAATATAGAATATTTCTAGCTTTTCTACAGCATTTTGTTACGTAAGAGTTTTTAAATTTATATCATCGCGTGTAGCAAAAGACGAGCCGGTATATACTGTTAAAAGTGTATTATCTTCTTTTTTAATATTATTTAGATTATTCGGACTATTGTCCTATCTGCTATCTGTACAACGTTTTGGCTGATGTGCCCTCCGGCCTTTTTCAAGTATTTCTTGTCGGACTCGGGAACCTTCTTTTCGAACTCGGGAACCTTCTTTTAATCGGGAGCCATCACGGAACCTTGAAACTAACCCTTTATTCAATCCATGGGGGTATCCTGTTCTCATTCCGCTAACCATAGTTGGGGTACAGGTGTTAAGCTGTGTTGTTTTAATTCTATGTCTCTGTCACCCTTGACCAAGATTGAACCTACAGCCTAGAGATAAGTGTCACTTAGAACGCCTTTATCCACTGTGTCCAATAGTTTTTTTGTTATTTAATACTCTTAATAATGTAACATCTCCGTTATTGAAAACAAGTTTCGCTAGCAATGAATAACATGCATATTATTCCCTTGAAAATTAACAACGATGTTTTGTGTTAATCAAAATCTCGCTGCAATGTGTCATTATTACAGTAATATGTATACCAAAATCGGAGATTATCCTGCATGATATGACCATTGTGTGTTTAGCGATTATCATGAACAAAGATCAGAATTTAAATACAGAAACATTCGCCACATTCAATTGCAATGCGTTCTGCAACACCCGTTCCTGATTTGATTGAAAAATCTATGATCTTTGTATAGCTCAATCAATAGAGTGTCCGACTGGGAAGCACAAGCGTAGCACTGGGATCTATGCGGTAAAGTGATAGTTGATGGTAGGTGCGGCGTGGCGCCTCAATGCAAAAAACAATCTCCTTAATCTAGCGCTAGAGAAAAGGGGATATACTCCCTTGCTGTCTGGTTGATACCGACTTTAGGCCACCCCGACGACTTATAAAATTGAAATGTTATTGGATTTTTTTGTGTCTTTTTATTTTTTGTTTTTGTTTCTTTTGTTTTTTGTTTGCTTCCATCTCTTTATATCAGTCATCCTTTTTCCTACAATGCATCACAATTCATCACAATAAAAGAATAAAAGACTCAAACATCACGATCATAAACAAGACCTGTTAAGGGGCGGATGAGTATAAGTAAATCAAATCTTCAATTAGCGACCAGTTAAGAGTATTTTGAACATCTTGAAATGTCAAATATGACCCAAGAAAGTTTGACTTGCTTAGCTTTTTTAAATATTTTGAGTTGTAAAACTTCTTCCTTTGTTAGGCGAGGTAATAGTTATCGTCATAAGAAATGGATTCGTCGACCCGAGTTCAAATCTTAGGCGAGGCTGCATTTCATATAATATACTTGGGAAAAGGTATGAATCCAACTATTCCTCCCCAATCTGCGGGTAAATAGTAGGGTAGACTGAGCTCTTTAGTCTTGGTATGGCAACTTATCTAGGAAAAGGAAAACTCGGAATTCAAACCAGTTTTACCGCGCTTAAAAATTGACCTTGTGTCGCGTCCTGCTTGTGATGGAGGGGTTGGGTACATAGTTGTAAATTCTAGATTCGTAAGCAACGGGAAAGAATGTTGCCAATGTAAGTATTAATTTTTTAATTTTTTTTCGGGAGATACTCCCAAAATTGTCATGTAAATTTATAAACTACGTTGGTTAGTTTTAGGAAGATTTTAGGGGAGTTTATATTATTTTTAACTATGAGGTTTGGTGAGGTTAAATTTAGTGTAGTAGATTATAATTTTTATTTGTTTTGGTTGTTCAATGGGTTTAATATATCTTTACATAATATTGGTTATCCCTTGTTCATCTAATTTGTAATTTCTGTGCATTTGATTCCTGTAATATAGATAAATTCTGTTATTATTGTTGCTGTTTTGTTATTTTGGTGATTTGTATGAAGATGATTTTACTTGCTGGACAAATATGTTATTGCGGAAATTATTGTTAACAAGAGTTTGTTTTATGTTAGGAATTCTTTGCAACTGTTCTAAGAGAGAATTTAAACCAGTTGTACCGCGCTTAAAAATTGGCCTTGTGTCGCATCCTGCTTGTGATGGAGGGGTTGGGTACATAGTTGTAAATTCTAGATTCATAAGCGATGAAATTTGGCAGGATTTCAGCGTTGAAAAGGACATATTTTAATAATAAATTCGCAATATCTTATCGGCATGGCAGTCTCGGAAGACTATATAATTCTTGTGCCCCTGAAGTTACAGTGCCTCTTGTGACTGTGAAGTCCAGTGTTCGTAAAACAACCTCGACCACAGATGTCGCATGTGAAGGCTGTCCCGAAGATGTAACAGTGCTTTGTTACCGCCGCTTTCTTCTGGGCCTCTTGGCTTCATGGTGTTGCGCAATATACACGCCAAATAAAACAGTATTTCACAATAAAGTGACAACAAAAATTGCCGAAAGCCAAAATGGAAATAGGTCAATACCTTGGAATCGATAACGCAATTTTTTTCTTATTCTTTTTAAACAAATGATTCGAAGTAACCAGCGATTTTCGCTGGACAAACTCTCACGCTCTTCTCAGCATATCCGACTTCGTGTCTACCAGGGAAATACCTTTACAGTATTTATAGAATTTGGGACAAAATGCAGCTGGCTCCCAGAGTCTCAAAATCTTCTATGCAAATAGACCTCTCATAGGTCCAAAAATATTCAATTTTTTAAAACAATTTTCTATGAAATTCTGTCTTTTAGTTTAGATGCGTTACATGGGCTGTTTTATAATGTAAGATTGTGACTTTTTTCATTTATATTTTTATCTATGTATTTAAAAAATTTTCACAGCTTTTGATTTAAAGGATTAGAATTTGCACAAATAAAATATTAAATTGTTTTTAGAACAATTTTAAATATTTAATAATTCAATTTTGTTTTTAGAGCCTTTTTCAAATCAGTTACTAAAATTTTAGAATGCTATAAAATATTCAAGGGCTAGTGGCACCTTGACTTTTTCAGCGTTGAAAAGAACAGATATTCATTTTTATGAAAGATCTCACATATATATATATATATATATATATATATATATATATATATATATGTTTTTAGCGTAATAAATTTGGAAAGTTAAATGTTTTCAGTAAACTTACTAACTCTAACGGAAACCATGGGATACCAAGGTATGATAATTTGACTATTACAACGTTTGATATGTTTACTTAAGAGCTATTACAATTGTTCAATATGTAAAAAGTGTACAAATCTATATTATTTTTCTGTTTTCTCTTCTTATTTTTTTTCCTGATTTTTTTCTAATTTCTTTGTCTTTACTTTCCGTTGTTTTTTTGTTTTTTTGTTTGTTTATTAAAACAAACGAAAAGTGCTATCGCTTCCTATTTCTCACCTTTTTTTATTTCTTTTATATTTGTTTTCTTTTTCCCACTGATGTGTAGCACATTCTTTTTATTCCCTTTCTTTCCTCACAATTACAGCGATATCGTCTATTATTTTTCTGGGGTGAGAACAATTGAACATATACATTCATATCTTATGAATCAAAACGGAATGGTCCATCATTTATCTAAGGTGATGACAGGGCGTGACACTCGTAGGTAGATACTAGTGTATTGATATATAGATAAGCGTATCTGAAACTCGCACCTCCTTCAAATTTTAGCTCTCAACACAAAGCAAAATACCGACCGAGTGAAAACTCGTAAGTTGGGACACTCGTAAGTCAATGTAATTTTTTTTTCATTTATTCAACAGTTTAAGATCTTTTTAAAACTATTTAGAATAGTTTTTATTTTGATTGTTTTCTAAACAATTTAAAAATCTTTCAAAGTCGTTTGAATTTTGAACTTTTTAAAAATTATTTCAAAGTATCTTTTAAATTTATTTTTATTTTTACTATTTTCTAATTTTTATATGTATTAAACGAAGCTTGAATTGTTTACGCATAGAAATAAATAACCCAGCAACTCCTGCGACACTACCGCTGCCAAGCTGCATTTTTTTCCTTTGGATCACAGTGGCAGTGTGGAGAGGGGGTTTTGCTGCTTGAACAACAGCGCATCCTTCATTGAACCCGCCCAGGCAACATAGTTAAAAAAAATTAAATTGGACACTACACCATCGTCTCTCGTAGACAGAATGATGTCAACAACAACAAAAATAAAAGCGAGAAAGGCACAGGAAAACCAACGAGAGAAACAAAAGAGAAAAGATAAGTAGAATTTAGTGAACAAAGATAAGAAAATATCTTTGAAGACAAATAAAAGAAAGAAAGTTAAAACTAAATAAAGAAACACAGATAAAGAAATGGCCGTGATCTATAATTATTTCGTGATCAAAAGTTTCTTTTAACTTATTCAGTCCTTTCTTGTTTATCACTTTCAATTATCATATCGCTCATAAATAAGTGTACACTTACACTGGTGTATCCATGTATAGGTGTCCACGGAGAACGTGAGCTCGTCTTTACTTCTCCAGTATGTTTTGTTCTTCTTATTTAGATGGTCTATGTGATAGAAGGTAAGTGGACCTGCTGTTCTTCCAGGATTTGTTCAAGACAACGCACAGTATCCGTGTGTAATTCTCATCAAGCTTTTTATCCAAGCGTTTCATTAGAGTCCAAGTTGTGCAAACATACAGTAGTACTGACACGGTCACAGATTAGAAGAATTCTCGATTTATCTTATTATAGAGAACATATTTTCATAAGATATGTCAACGGTGGGGATTTTATTATTTCGAGCGAAACATTATACAATCCAAACGGATATCATTAGGTAGTATTTATTTACCAGTATAAGATGAGAATGTTCTTATAATATGTTAGAAGGCTCAAAGTAACCTTCCAACTTGGGTGCATATACGTACATGAAATAATCCGACAAAGAAGTTGTATATAATAACAAATGCAGACTTTATTTGAGCACAAGGAGAACATGCATATATGATAAGATACAATATGATACAGAACAGGTAAGACTAAGTCCTAAAGAAGTGATAAAGAGTTCATGAAGGAATGTCACTTACTGCTGGTTGGTTGGGGGCAAAAAAAACCTCCCACTTAATGTATACAGACACCGCGTGTTTATGCCATGTGTAGTAGTTGCTGGGCCGAGGGAAAGAGAATTTCCGGGCTACTGCTTAAATACCCCAGTCACCTATAGGCGAAAGCCTGGTGGCAAGGGAAGATAACCCTTTTGGACATGTCCATCCCAGTATGGAATGACAATCGATACACTAGCATTGAAACTCTGTAAACACAAATATGCAGCTATCCGAAAATATGTACATCTGTTTTCAAAATATATAGTAAGCATATTTTCTAACCAAACTTTATTTTTGTTTCTTAGTCCTAGAGTTTCAGTGTATAGGACCGGTTTAGCTCAGTCGGTAGAGCATTCGACAAGGAACCTCAGGGTTTCTGGTTCGATACCAGCCCTCACCAACTCAGTGTATGAGTAGTACATGGATCTGTGCGGTAAAGTAAGTAAGGAGCTGATGGTAGATGTGGCGCTCTACCTTAGACATCAAAACGATCTCCTTGGTCTAGCACTAGTGAAAAGGGAATAGACTCCTTCGCTGCCTGGCTGATACTGACTTTAGGCCTCCCCGACGACTTTTTTTAATAGTTTGATTATACATTGTAAGGATTACATTCCTAACTTGCCACGATTCTCCTATTCGTCGATAGGAAACATGAAAGGTAATTATATCCACTGTCTACAAATAGCTACTAGGTGGCGCGATCAGCAGCATTATAAAAGTAAAATATTCTAGGGAATACATTCCTTACTTGCCATGGTCCCCCTATTTTACGTTGGGTACACGAGAGGTAATTACCTCCCGTGTCTGTTGGTAGATGGCGTAGCGAGCTGTAGCATACAAATGGAAGCGCAAACCGCTTTTATCTTCTAGCCTTGACAGAAGTAATACACCAGTTGTGTTCCTGTCCACGACAGGGGTATTTTCACCCCCAGCAAACTCGTGTCACATGGTACACGATAGCATGCTTAACCTGTGCGTCTTCACACTTATTTTCTACCAGTTACCTATCAAGGATCTCTAAACTATCTCTACTAAAAACTCTTTTCCTATTAGGACATTTCGCTTATGCAATTCTGTATTAGCTCTTCTTTATATCTTTGTCATGTTTGTATTCTCTTCTGTTAAATTTTGATCAAGCAATAAATTATCCTTGCTATCACATCGTTGCGAATTGTTCTCACATTTATTCTGCACGAGGAAACCATATATGCAACCAACTATCGTTCTGTACAACCTAATAATATCTGTTTTCGTTGTATAAAGTTCCACTAGAAATAGTAAAATAATGGCATCTTTGCTTAGAAAATAATTAGTGGGACTGTAATTATGTATGAGTGATATTCTCTCTCTCTCTCTCTCTCTCTCTCTCTATATCTCTATATATATATATATATATATATATATATATATATATGAGTTAAGAGTAAGGAAATGAATCCGACGGTAAATGTATTAAGGGTATGAAAACACATTTTCTTCTTCTCTCTCGATAAATCCGGATTAAAAACATTTACATCTAAAAACGGACCTAATTATCATTATGCTCTGATGAATATTTTATATAAATCGAAATATTGGCAATAGTGGCAATGAAAATGATATAAAGATATATTAATTTTAACAACATTGTGTGTTTTCATACCCTTTTATCTATCTATCTATCTATCTATACACACACACACAAACACATATATATATATATATATATATATATATATATATATATATATATATATATATATATATCCCTATTAGAAAAAAACGGCAAATAATTTGCTAGTAAAAATTTACTACAAACTTCACATGGGGAAAAATGTGAAAAAAGAAAAGATTAAGAGGGTCGCACCAACCGAAAATAATTGATTAACACTGTAACACTATAACACTTGCCCAAAAGAAAAAAATATATATATATATAATATATATATATATATATATATATATATATATATATTGTGGAGCATGAGATGACTTGCCTCCCGCTAAACGCATTTGCTTGGCATGTCAAATTTTAACTAAAAAAGAGCGTGGCCGCCTTTAATAGGTGGATTAATATGGGATGGTCTCGTTTTGTCTCGTTCGTGGCGTGATTATGGCAGCGCCTATGCAAACAGAAAAACTGAATATGAGGAGTTCGCTTTGGCCATTTCAACAGTCGGGACTTCGCGAATGTAGATTATCGCTATGAATTAGACGTATCTAACAAAGTCTGAAACTGAGAGACATGCCTATAAGGAAGAAGAAACGACCCAAAGAAAGGACCCGAGACAACTTATGAATTGTTTCAAGCTATTTTGGCAACGACTCTGACAAAAATGGATAGATTCGACTTAAAATTGATACCAGAATTCAATGGCTCTCCACTGGCCCGTCTATTTTCGAATAGTTCCAAAAGTTGGAGCACGTTTGTAAGCTGTTCACGATAAAGGATCCAGCAATGGTTATTTCGTTAAGGTTAATCGGGGGTGCTTACACAGTCTACCAGCAACTCAATAAACGAAGCAGTCTTGGCGAAATATAGCACGCTCTTTACACGGCATTCGGCACAGAGGAGTCTCTTGCTTGAAGCAGTTGATTTGGTGACGATACCGCCCAGGTGAAATAGTTGACGTTTACCTAGCTGATTTGAGAAAACTGCTGGTACAATTTGGAAACGTAGGACATTGGGATGTGAGTTTTTGCAAGGACTAACCTATTATGTCAGCCGGTTCCTGCGAGCATCATCAAAGCCTGGTGAGATGGGAATTGACCAGCACCATTTTAAAGGAGACTGAACCTGTTCCAGTAGCTACAAGGTCGGATGAAGCGCTGTCTAAATCTGAAAACGGTGCTCTCGGTGATTTCCGTGTACCCCAAACTCGCGAGGGCCCCAAATGCTTCAAAGTGGTGGTCCCAATCATTTCTCCTGAGAGTACTGTAGTCGAAATCATATGGGGAGCACGAATCGGGACTAACCACATTGCTACTAGTGTTCGGGAACGGATACGAGGGTAAGGTACCATTTCCACACTTGCCCCCTTTCAATCAGTGAATATGCCCACTAGAGAAAGTAGGGAGTACGAATCCTGTGCAGCTATCACGATTGAGGAAAAGGGTTTCTGTGCTGTTTTTGATCACGAGAAGAAGGCTTGGACGGCGAGGGAAGTGGACAGCGAATGGGGCGCCTGGTTGAATGCACAACACCATCGCAGAATATACGATAAGAGCAGAGCTACATACGAGACAGAATTGCATAGATCTGGCTGAATACCATATTCCCGGGAAAGATTGGGCCCCTAAAGGAACTGATCACGTTGATGGCCGTTACACAATCTACCAAAGCTAAGGTACAGCCAGTAATGAACTATAAGCAAGTAAACTAACATATGGATGCCTTCACGGCAAACGCGGACGGTTGGGCCGAAAAAAATGGGGGAGTTGGGACAGCAGGGAGCTAACGTGGCTATTTAACCTACGAAAGGCGTATTTTCAAATACAGATCCATGAATCGTTGGAGTACATTTCAAACGGTCATCCTCAAAGGAAGGAGATACTGCTTGACACGCCTGGGATTTGGCCTTATGTGGCACCTCTAATTATGAAAGCTGTCGGTAAGACGGTGTTGTAGTAAACAGAGCTACATCAACGTATGTCGACGACATAGATGTGAACGGGTACGTACTGTCAGCGGATGGGGTTAAGAGTAAGCTAGAATCCTTCGGTTTGACTAACAAGGATAATAAAAATTTGTGAAATTGGTAAACCAAGGTTAAAGAACCCAGTCTGTCCTACTATTTGCCTATAGCTGGAGGGAGGGTAGTTAGATTCATACCTTTGCCAAGGGTATTAGTGCTATGTAAACTGTAGCTTCGTCCAGGATTTGAACTTGAGCCGACGAGTCTATTTCCTACGACTCTAAACATTACACCACGCACCTCTAACTTTGGTGGATTTATTAGGTGTTTTGTCTCGTTATTGACGTGATTATGACAGTGTGTGTGTGTGTGTGTGTGTGTGTGTGTGTGTGTGTGTGTGTGTGTGTGTGTAAATTAACCAATTACTGAAGAGTGGGAAAGAGTACTTATCATAAAGTAGAAATGAAATCGTAACCATAGAAATTTTATAACATTCAAAATAGCTATTCATTCATTTATTTCGAAATGTTTTGTCCACAATTAAATTTTAACAATAAAAAAGAATTGGTGGGGATGTCTTTACTTATGGACGATACTGCATATCTTTCTTACAAGCAAACACATTCAAAGAGAGATGGAGAGAAAGAGGGGGAAAAAGAGATATAATTTGTTTGTTTTTATGTTACCTAACTAAATAAAGAACGTATTTATTTGATCCTTTTTACTTTTTGTTGCTTTCGTCTCCAGTGAATGAGAAATAAAAACCAGCCTGTTAAGATAAAACAAAAACTTCTCTATTTTCGTTTATAAACATTTAGGCGCATGCATGGACGACAAGCGTCCCGTTATCGGGACACAAGTCCGGCGCTTATGTCCACATGCTGCGCGTGTTGAAATTCTATAGCAAAATAGAAACGAATAAATAAATAAACCTGATATCTGTCTAGTACATTCTGTCTAAACTGCACAAATCTGATACTTGTGGACAGATATCTATTGAGCGGGCACCTCACGGATGTTATGGTTAGCAAGGTAGATTAACTAACCCATAGTAGTGAGTTCGATTCTCACTGGGCGCTCCGTACTTTTGACTTTGAATCACATCTAAGCGAAACTTATTAGATAACTATCTATTCAGGTTTGTAATTTCAAAAACTATTGTTGATGAATGATAGTTGAATTTATCGTTTCCTCGTACGGTACAAATATAACAATTTGCCTGAGCAAACTTAATAGAGGAGAATAAAATTACAGAAAATATAAAGAATAGCTTACACAGGTTTCTCTGAATTTTTGAGATGAGGCTTGATAATTAGGATCATTTGTATTATTCGGACTATTGTCCTCATCTTCATTGTTATCTGTACAATGTTTCGGTCGATCTGCTCTCCGGCCTTCTCCAGGTATTTCTTATCGGACTAGGGAATCTTCTCGGATCCGGGAACCTTCTTGTCGTAATATCTTTTTGTCATAATCGGGAGCCATCACAGAACTTTGAACCTAACCCTTTATTCAGTCCACGGGGGTATCCTGTTCTTATTCCGCTAACCATAGCTGGGGTACAGGTGTTAAGAATTATAATTAGCACAAGCTTAACACCTGTACTCCAGCTATAGTTAGCGGATTGAGAACAGAAATAGTCCGAATAATACAAATATACTAAATTATACAGGGCTGTATAAGAGAAATGTCTGAATAGGAAAATAGATTTTAGCGGATAAAACTCTCGGGGATGCTGTTAAAAGAGAAAAGTATATACACTTACTTGTTAAGCCTGTTCTCGTGTGTCATGAGACAAGAAATGCTTGCAGCACAAAGCCCCTGTCCTTCGAAAGGAGAAGCAACTGGTGCGTGATCTTATCTAGAGGATAGAAGGTAAAAAAGACTTTGGCACTTCCACTTTTATGCTACTGCTCGCTAAAAACGTATCCCCTAACGTTAAAATAAGGGGATCGTGATAAGTAAGGGATGTAATCCTTACACTATTAAACCTTATCAACAAATTCTTTCATCATTTCAAACAATTTCGTCGTATCTGAAACTCTGTTGGCGAATCATGTCATTATACGAGTTGTTGATTTCATTTTTTCTGTCATATTTCTTAATTAGTGTATTTGTATATAACATACTTATTCTCGAGATAAATATTATAATATTATATTATTACCATATTCTGATGTTTAATGCTAATAGTATATTAGTAAATAGTCGGCAGAGCGTCCGACTTGGAACCACAAGGCCTCGGGTTCGATACCGTCCCTCGCAAACTCAGCGTATGAGTAGCACAGGATCTATGCGGTAAAGTGAGGAGCAGATGGTAGGCATGGTGCTCCACCTCAGACGCCAAAACAATCTCTTTGGTTTAGCGCTAGTGAAAAGGGGGCAGACTCCCTTGCTGTTTGGCTGATACCGACTTTAGGCCACCCTGACGATGAGGACGATGTGTAGTCATCTTTTCAATGAAAACTCTGAATTCACATTTTATACAAAATATAGTTTTTATCGAAAAATAAAATATTTCTAACCTGAATGTTGGGGGTTTTACTTTACGAAATCGTCATTTTGGTATCTTCCCAGCGATCGAAAAAATACTTTAATAACTATTCATAAAGGCGAAAACAGGTAAATCTGCTGGAACGTCCGTACCATAGTGCAAACTGCAAACAGAAACCGTTCCCAAAAACGCTCTACACTGATTGCGCGCGAACTGGCAATGCTGAACGTTGATATCGCTGCACTCTCCAAGATTCGCTTCCCGAAAAAAGGAATCTGAAAGAGGGATGCAGAATACACCTTGTACTGGTCCGGCAACCTCGTACAAGACAGAAGCCTTTCTGACGTTGGATTCATTGCTGTCAAACTCACAAACCCACAAACTCTCCCCAATGACAGAACCATCTACATGCGCCTTCCAGACAAACAACAGGTCCCACCCATCAGCGTATATGCTTTAATTCTCCAGACAAATCTCGAGGACAAAGAGAGGTTCTACACTGAACTCCATAAAATTCTACCGTTACCGAAAACGATAAAGACGCTTTTCCTTGGTGTCTTTAATGCCAGAATTGGTCGAAATATGGAAAGGACAGCTGTGGAGCTACGGCGTGGTGACATTAAATGACAATTGTGAATACTTCTGCAATACTGTACGCGTCATTGACAGTGTCGGTCCTCCGTGGGCAGATGTGATTTCTCGTGATGTTAGCAGTAGCTAGAATGGTGATTTGGTCGATTCGACTGATGGGATTATAAGTCCTCAGATCTTCCTAGGAAAGGAACTCACACAAAAATAAATTGTCGACATCAGTCACATAACTGAGGGTCGTATTTTTCTATGTCGAATTTATTAGTGTCGACCGATATATCAGCAATTTGCATATGACACTTAGAAAACTAAGATTTACTAATGAGCTCTCATATACTAATGTTTCTCATATACAACAGAGGTGTTGGCAGTTTTGTTAATCGCCTTTATTTACGTACAAAACTAAAGACATCTTATGTCATTTCTTATTCAGATATTAACATATATTATTAGTTGCCGGATCGGAAAAACTGCCTCGACTTTTGAGAAGCTCACACCGAGAATGTGGGACAACAACTCACTATCTGTACAAAGGTACAAGTGTATAGGGTATGTGTTATCAGCACCCTCTTGCATGGAAGTGAAACCTGGACCCTGTACTCCCACCAAGAGCGACGGCTAAATAGCTTCTTCCTTCACTGCCTTATACGTATACTGGGCATCACCTGGAGGGACAGGATCACTAACACAGCAGTTCTAGAGAAAGCTCAACTTCCCAGCTTGTGTTCTTACTAGGACAGTGTCGTCCTCGATGGCTGGGCTATGTCCAACGGATGGATTATAGACGAATCCCGAAGGACATTTTCTATGCAGAGTATTCGTCTGGTAAGAGACAGATTGGTCGCCCCGGCTGCGTTTTAAGGATGTCTGCAAGAATGATCTCAGGTATTTTGACATTACCCCTACCAGCGGGAAACTTTGTTTCAGGACCGCCCTCGGTGGCGGCAAGCTGTCCGTGGTAGACTGTTCCTGTCTGAATTGGCAATGTTTAATTAAATGGGAATAATTATTTTTGTAAGATAAATAATTTTTTTCTTTTGAAGTTTGTTAATTTAGTGTCTTAATGTTTAACAGCAACATGACTTCCTGTATGATAGAGACGAGCTCTTAATGAGGTCACCTTGTTCTGCATATGCTTTATGTGAAAGCCTTTGGTAGTCTCTAGAGGACAGAGATACAAACAAAAACTTCCCAATTATCAATGAAAAAGATATAGTACTGGAGCATGTACACATTCATACGATATACTGATTTTGTGTAATGCTCAATGCTTTACACGCACACATGCACACACACACACACACACACACACATATATCACTTTTTCCACAAATACCATATATATATATATATATATATATATATATATATATATATATATGGTATTTGTAGAAAAAGTGACTTACCGGTGAAAATGGTCACAGTGGTTAGTTGATTCAAGTTTCACAATGATAAGCCAGCAATATAACAAATATAAAGTGCCCAATACGTTAGTTGAGCAAATTTATCATTATAATTGAGATCCGGTGTCTATCTATCTGTGACCGAAGCTACGCCACTGCTTACATCCAGGAATTGAGTAGTTTTTCAATGAGTATTTGATTTATAGTCAAAATCCTTAATATATAGAATGAATATTATTTATTGATGATGTCTCTATGAAAACCTCAGTTAGATTTACCTCCAAACATCCCACGTTATAAGTGCGTTTAAAATCCTGCAATGTGTCTTATATATCACTAAGAAATAAAGTTTTACATAATATATGGTGTGATTAATTTGCATACTCGTTTTAACAAAACCGGGTTTAATAAATAATTAGTAGTTTTTATTAGTCTCTGATATTATTGTTTTATTCTCCACGTATTAAAATCAATCCTATGAATGATTTTATACAGAACCAATTAAAATATGATTAAAATAAATGTAATCTTTTCATATACGTTCTTATTTGATTTCATTAGTCTTTCTATTTCCTCACATTAAAATTTAAATACTTACCCATATTTAGCTAGTATATATACGTATTATCCTGGAGATCGTTGCGGTGAAACCTGAATAGTTAATTTCTGTCGCTGATTGTAAGTATGGAGCACTTTCAAATATTTATCATCTAGACTCATCAGGTTTTTTCTTTTTTCCAACAGTCAAAATTGAGACTCATTCATATATATATATATATATATATATATATATATATATATATATATATATATATATATATATATTCCCAATACATTAAACAAAAAAATCTTAAACCAATATCTTTTTTGTTTTATATAAAACTTCAATTATTTGAATTCTATAATTCAGTTAGAATTTTGCGCGAATTGTTTTAAGATGTTTAAAAACCTACCCTAAACAAAATAAACTTTGAAGTAAGTCAACATATCCTACTGCTACTTACTTCCATTATTCCCCCCCCTTATCACAACCTGTGCCCACCCCGCCAACAAAAAATCACCACTGCTTTGTTCAAACTACTACCATTAAAAACCTCCCACTACCAATTGATATTACCTCCCACTAATTCCTTGCTACTACTTGTTCTCGTTAAAAACGAGACATGAAAACATTCCATCGTTTCCCACCTGACAAAGTGTATGCCGAAAGCGCTAGCATTCGATACCAGTTCCACCCTGACAAAAGGATGAAAAATGAAAAAAAAAAAAATTGTCTATTCAATTCAACGAAATGTATATATATATATATATATATATATATATATATATATATATATCGTCCTATATAAGAATATCTTTTATTTTCATAAAGCTATCATCAATATTGTACCGTTAGATTGCAAAGTTTTTCAATTAGTTCTTATCTGTTTTTGTTTGTTTTGTTTGTTTTTTTGTTTGTTTTTTTTTTTTGTTTTTGTTTTTTTTTTCAGTAAATTTGAATTTTTGTTGTTAGTCATCACCCAAAATGAACGTTCGAATTTTTCATGTATGAAAAATGAAAAAAAGTTTAAGTTGTTTGGGTTTTTTTCGTCAAAAATGATCCAAAAATCTTTTCGTTAGTCACAAAAACATGACGTAAACAAAATCCTAAGCTGGAAAAATCTTAAAATTTTACTGAACTGGAATCCTACGAAAATTTATACGAGAGAAAAAAGTTTAAAATATTTTGAAGACCAAATTGCTTTCTTTTTTTATTTATTGATTGATTTATTTATTTATTTGTTTGTTTTGCTTTCATACATTAAAATTATGTTCATTAGCTTTTGGCGGGAACTATAACAAAAAGAATATGTGACATGTGATTACAAAGAATTATAAAAGATATTACTCGTAAATTATGCGTGACTTTATCTTTTTTTTTTCCTATATTTTGCAGGGTGCTCACAGAGCAAGATATCCTGCAGGCCCGGCAGTATCTCCGCTTTGAACCGGAAGCGGCGGATCAACAGAACGCGAGCGAAATGGAAGATGATACCATTGAGCTGATTGACGAAGACATACCTCCACCTAAAACTCCCCGATACAAAGTCCTTGAAGAAATTGATGAAGGCGGCTTTGGTCGAATTTACAAAGTACGCAATTCAGAAACCAAACGTGAATTTGCCCTCAAACGACTGTGTTACGATGGTGAATTTCAAGACGATAAATATATATTCGCCGAAGTCTACTGCCTGTCGAAATTAAAACACCCAAACATTATCGAACTGGAAGAATTCATTTTGAAACCAGAGCGTCTTTACATTATCATGGAATATGCTAAATGCGGAAATATCGAACAATATGTCATAAGGAATCATCCATTACCAACTTCGGAAATTTTGGGATATTTCAATCAAATAATTTCCGCCATTTGTCATTGTCATTCGCGTAATATTGCTCATCGAGACTTGACACCAAGCAATGCCCTTCTCACAGAAGACTTTAATATAAAACTGGCTGATTGGGGATTAGCGACGCCCTGTGGAAAGGATAGAGATAATCCGATATTGAGCGAAGACTTCATCGGTGATTCTCGCTATCTTCCACCGGAAGTGTTACGTCGCAAACCGTTCAGTCCGTTACCGACGGATGTCTGGGGACTAGGGTGTGTGTTATATTTTATGCTAATTGCTGAACCTGCGTTTGAAGGCACAGAGACAACCATCTTGAAACAGCAAACAGGACCGGGGGTCATATTTCCAGATTGGTTGAGACCTGATGAGAGTCCAGAAATATTTCAGATCGTAGAAAACGTTCATTTCTTATTAATAGCAGACGAGGCAAAAAGACCAAAGGTTGAGGAAGCCAGAGAGTTTTTCCTCTCGAGTGGGAAGTAGGGAACAGTTCATTAAAAAATGACCATTTGTATATAGTAGGGCAGAAGTAATAGGACAGTCTGTAATAACATAATAGGAGGGAAATATTTATTATTCAAAAACGATATTTTAAGTGAACAAATTCGTGTTTAACCATCTGTTGAACCATCCATTTAGCCATCTTCAATTCACATCTGAAAATAATATAAAGAAATTATTTTTTTAAAAAACACAGAAAATGTTCAATTTCAACATTAATTAATTATTTATTTATTTGCTCTAAAAAAACATATAAATAGCACATATGTAAGTTCCAGAGAATTTGTATACGAGAATCGATTCTTCTTTGAATGAGTCGCTGGATTATCTTGTCACTGTGATAGAAAACTGGAGTCTTTTTTTTTCTTTTTCTTTTTTATAACGCCTCAAAGAAAATAATGAAATGTCGCCCACAAATAAATACACTGAAAAAAAGTCAAAAAGTTTATATTCTTCTAAAGAAAAGATAGCAGGATTTTTATTATTTCTGGTAGAACATCATATAATGAAAATGAATATAACTAGGTATTATTTATTACGGATCTAAGCAGCAATGAGCCTGTTTAATACTTAATTAGGTGACAATTTAAGCTACAGCAGGTACTGTAAGCAACCCAAGCCATTTGTTTATCAAAATGACTTGATTCGATATTAAATGACCCGAAAAGTGTTATTATACCGTAAAACAACCAAACCAACAATTATCTCCATCCTCTACAGCATTGAAATTCTGTAAAAATATGAATACTAAAAACTCTAAAAATGAATCCACGCTTCATATCTATTTATGTAATTCTATTTATGGCATGAGAGATGCTGCAATTTTATTTTTAGTATAGTAGAGGTTGGTAATAAATAATACCTAATGATAACCGTTTTGATTGTATAAAATCAATAAAAATTCCTGGTATGGAGGCACTTGTTGCGTAATGGTTATCTTCGTAGTAAATAGACACGACGACATGAGTTCAAATCCTGGACGAGGCTGCTAGAATTTCATATAATGCTAATACCCCTGGGAAAGGTATGCATCCATCTATTATCCCTCCAACTATGGGTAAATAGTAGAGTAGACTGAGCTCTTTGATCTTGGTATGGCAACCAGTCTAGGAGAAATAAACTCTGAATTCAAACCAGTTAAACTCTGCTTTATAATAGACCCTGTGTCACATCCTGCTCATGCGGAGAGGGTGGTAAATTTATAAAATATATGGGGTAAAGTTTTGTTCGTTCGTTCTTGTATCCTATCCCCAATAAAGCTGATTCTTCCTTCTTGTGGGCTAGTAAGCTGAAATGAAATTTAAGGAACGAAAAAGAACGAAAAGGAAAGAGACAAAGTCAGGAGGTAGTTTTATGACTTAGGCTTTATTGACCGGGTCATAGTTGCCTGTAGCAAAGGAATATCCCCTTGGCTTGTAGGTGCGACTAAACCCAGTTAAGGCCTGACTCGAAATGGCCATAGATTTTTTTGAGGGTCGGGTGACAGTCCTTTTTGTCGGACATGTGCTGAGGAACCCTCATTCCGGTGAAGGCCCCGTGAGAGTTTGTAATTTTTTTTTTTTTTTTTAATTCTAATTTCATTTTCGTTTTATTTTAATCCCCACAAATCCTGGTATCTTTGATAAGAAATTAACTTTTTTATTAAAATTGTTAGGGGTGTACTTATTTATTGGCGATAATACACACACACACACACACACACATACATATATATATATATATATATATATATATATATATATATATATATATTATGTGCTATTACTGGCTGTCCTATTACTTTTATCATACCCTGAAGCCATATTTTTTTTATTCATCTTTGAAAAATAATTTAAACCATAGGTGCAAACTATTTCATTCGCTATTTTTCACACACTTTAAATAAAAAACAAAGTCGATGCAATACTTCAAATTGCGCGGAACTTTCACCTAAATGCTTTTTCTTGTTTTCTCACTGCGCAAATTAAAAACAGCTGCTTCAGAATTTGAATTTTAACGCAAATTTTTAACGCAAATTTAAACGCAAATTTTTAACGCAAATTTAAACGTAAAGCTCGCGTTCTTGAAACTGACAGTATGGAGGATTGTTTTATAAACTAGATAGTGTTAAGGTTTTATAGTAGTAATAGTATTACTAATAAGCTTAATAATTATTAACAGGAGGAAGACAAATAAAGAAGATATAAGGCTACTGAAATATAAATCCAGTCTTTTGAAATTTTTACTTTTAATGTTAAGACTAAATTAAATTGCGTAATGCGGAAAGTTTGTCAAAGTACTGTTCGGGTTAGCTCAGTCGGTAGAGCGTTCGGCTAGAAACCACAAGGTTCATAGTTCGATACCGGTCCCCGCTAACTCAGCGTATGAGTAGCACAGAGATCTGTGCGGTAAAGTAAGGAGCTGATGGTAGGTGTGGCGCTCCACCTCAGATGCTAAAACAATCTCCTTGGTCTAGCGCTATTGAAAAGAGGATATACTCCCTCGCTGACTGGCTGATACCGACTTTAGGCCGCCCCGACGACTTTACTTATATATATTATATATATATATATATATATATATATATATTGTATTGGATGAAGGAAAATAAAAGTACCAGATTACACGTGTAGGGGCTATCATGGTAATCAAGACTTTTGTTACCACTGGTTTCAAAGCAGCGCATTAGCCGCTTATCTCCAGGCAAAGAGCCTTGGAAAAATGACATCAAATTTGTAAATTTTTCCAAAACGCTTTATATATATTAAATTTTATGCCATTTTTCCATGGTGCCTTGCCTGAAGATAAGTGGCTAATGCGCTGCTTTGAAACCAGTGGTAACAAAAGCCTTCTGAATATTGTGGTAAAATAAAAAAAAGATAGCAATCGAATATCTGTCTTTCTCCTTCTTATAAATGAAAACAATTATAAGAAATGAAACCAATTTTAATATATACATATATCCAAACATATCTTTCTTTAAAATTGTATCTACTTGCAGAACCAAACTTAAGAGTTTATTTAACGCAGTATTTCTTGTATAAACATGGATACACATCTGTCCGTTTCTCAAATTGGCAAATAATACTCTAATCACAGTTGAATGTTTACAGAATTTCATTTATCAGACGTAACATAAAATTCTATTTCTGTGTCAGCAGAAGAATCTATAATATAATGGGTTTCTATTTACTTGCATGACCGATAATATGTGCGCGAGCGTTTGTGTATGTGTGTTTAGCGCGTGCGCATGCGCGTGCGTTTGTGTGTGTTTTGCGCGTGCGCGTGTTCGTGCGGCACGCTCGGTGCCTACGTCTGTGGTCGTACACAATTTCGCAGTGTAGCCTTTGCGCGACATCTGCACGTATTTGGAAAAAAATCGAGTTCGATTTCCAGCCGAGGCGGTTTGCATTCACTTGTTACACATATTCCCTTTAGAAAGGTATGTATCCATTTCTCCATGCAATCTGTCCAATCGCCACATATCTTGTCGTAAAATGGTCTCAAAAATTGAGTAAACCACTCTCCCATAATTACATTGCCACTCAGTAAAATCAGTTACACTCATCGCCAATCTTGGTATTCACCAGAAAAATATATCTGTTTAATGAACAGTGTGATTTTTGTCTTTCTTTCTTTCTTTGTACGTAACTTCCGTTAGGATGAAAGTGGTTTCTGTTTAAGCTCTTTTAAGCTGAAAGTGTTGCTCTCTTGCACTTCTGACTTGAATCAATACCTGGCCCAGACCGGGGGGTCCAGTGGCTTCGGCCCTACACCGGTTAAGTAATTAACAGCGTAGATATTCCACCAGGGGATATTCATTCCACCGGGCTTATTGCCCAGTGTCAGAGGCGACCCCCTTGAGGAAAAATGCCGACGAGATCTACGCATTTGTTGCACCCACCATACCATGAGTTTCGGCTCATGGTGGTCTCACATTAAAAAGACCTTGTGTTACACCCGCATACGTGGGACGCGCGGTAAATATCCTTGAATCAGAACGCTACTATCGGGCTTCAGACCATGATCAGTGTAGTATCTGTTCATCCTTAATTAAATTTTCACTTTTTATCCTTAATCCTTGGGAAACCAGCACCTCTTCATTGCATCATAAGAGGAGGGTTTTTTTGTTTTTGTTTTTGTTTTTAGTCTAACACTTTTTTCACACTGGTTGCAGAGACTGAGTCATCACAAAACCCAACACGGTACGTTATTTATCTATTTCCCCTGAGAGATAAGTCTTATGGCAATAATCTCACCGCTAGAATTTGGTTTGCTATCGCTGCATCAGGTCAATTCAATTCATCAATAAAAAAAAAATAGAGGTCGGGCAACTGTGCAGTGCCAAGGGAATCAAAGCAACAAGATGTCAAAATAGCGAACATCTTATTTTAAGTGGCTAAAGACCAAAAGCACATTAATAGATTTCTCTATATTTTTATATAAATCTTTAGAATCAGAGAGTGCACCTGGCGTGCTGGAGTGCAACATTGTAGTAAGCGAGTTTGAACGCCAACCGCGCTAATATATTCACTTTCAATCTAATACCCTTGGTAAAGGTATTAAACCCCTCATCTCCAAGCTATGGGTTAAATGGGTTACTACTGTTCTACAATGATGGCTTTGGCATTGAAGGACCTACGGTATTTTCTCCACCTGTTTGCCACAGGTAGGATGGGACATAAGGTCGCAAGTATGGGGCATCCAGCGAGGATCAAAGTCGCTATTCAGTTGTAATTCATCTTCGAGACTAGCTTGCTAACCATTTTACTACAATGGAAACGATCTGAATAACCCACGAGGGTTGATATGCCATTAAAGAAACAAAATCAAACAAACTTTTAGAAATAAATCATTGATGATGATTATAGATTAACGGACCTATAACTGCTTTTGCTCCGGGACTCAGATCACTGCCAGTCCACCCCGACCATATATATATATATATATATATATATATATATATATATATATATATATATATATATATATATATATATATATCTGGGGCTTTGATGTTCTTCAATTTTGACTTTCTAGATATTTAATCTAAATCTCTAGATAACTTTCGAGAAACCATATATATATATATATATATATATATATATATATATATATATATATATATATATATATATATATATATATTATGTATGCCCAGAAATTCGGTGCGTCAAAATCTCCCTCATCGTTTAAACCGTTTTAAAAATCTAAAATTGTAAATTATCACTTTTTTCTTTAATGGACAGACTGCAAATTTACATATATAAATTTGTTTCTATGAATTTCTTAATAATAACAATGAAATAAATCATGTTACAAAGAGCACAACTTTAAAAGAGACGAAAACGGCAAAAATGCGTTATTTTGACAGATACAGATTTTAATTTATAAAATTCTTCCGTTATGAAGACTGTAAAATAAATAATTTTGCATGTATTCTTTTTAAAAAATCCGTCTTTATGATACAGCAAAAAATACGTTGACTCATTCATTTTTCCGGGTTTTTTGAATTTTAATTCGTGGTTGGGGAGGGTTAAAACACGTGAAATGTTGTCCATACCTAATATATATATATATATATATATATATATATATATATATATATATATATATATATATATACTATTGGGTATTTGGACAGTTTTATTAAAGATGACTGAATATCTCGCGAAATATTTTTACTTTTTCTTGTGTACATACAAGTGAAACAAAGTGTCTGGAGAAATTGTCCCCAAAATTGTCGTTTGTTGTATTTAATTGCACAGTATCTTCCTGATAAATGCTAAACTATAAACAACTATGATGGACACAACCACTCGAAGACAGACCTATCATCTCTCCGACCATTGGGCCATACAAAGCTACTTAAACTGATACAGGAAATTATCATTCCTAATAAGGAACATGACTGGTTGAGAATACACAAATAGTATATAGATTCAGTCGTAAAAAGTAAAATTTAAAAGCTAGAAATTCCCACTCTTAACAACATTTCAGTGAAATAGGGCCATAATATTATGTCTATGGCACTTAAAACTTATCTATAATTAGTATCAAAAATACATTTTTAGCATATATGAAAAAAAATCCAATACTATAAACATCATCGGCATTGCAGTCTCGAAAGACAATATAGTTCTTGTGCCCCTTAAAGTTACAGAGTCTTCTGTGACTCTAAGTCCAATGTTCGAAAACCATTGGACTTCACGGTCACAGGAGGCGCTGTAACTATAAACAATACTATAAACAAGACGTCGCTCTAAACGATTTCTTGCACCACTCCTTGAAAATATTTAATGGAATATCCGAAAGCGCTTGGAATAAGATTCATTCCAAGCGCCTCAACAATTCTTCCATACACTTTGTCCCCAAAACATTCCTTTGTATGTACACAAGAAAAAAGTTTTTAAAAATCAACACTTTACCCAGATCTCACAAATACAACATGGATTCTTGGCAGAAGACAGGAAGGTAACATTTTAATAATAAAAAGAAGAGCCAATCCACACGTAAGTAATTCCGTATTTCTTTAATGATATTATGTTAGCTTCGAATGTACAGAGTGACCTAACGATCACCTGTACATAATATGGAATCAGCGAACGGAGTTCAAATTCCGAGAGATCGAATTTACGTTTAGATTGTACTAATATCCTTGATTGTACTATTATCCTTGGGAAAGGTATGAACCCTTCTATTCTCCTTTTTAGGAATAGCACGACTGAGCAGACGAGGTTTCTAATTTTGATATGCAGCCAGTCTAGGAAAGAGACAATTCTGTAATCAAAACCCCCAAAGTATATTCCACAACATCGAGTAAATAGCAGACTTTAATGGTGAGCTAGTAATCATATTCCATAAAAATATTCGCTGAAATAATCGGTGTAATAGCTTAAAGGACCTTTCAGGTTAAGAATGAAGACCTCTGTTAGTTTGAATATTATAAAGATAAATGTGATTCTGAGAAACATTCTTGTTGGTAGTGATTGAACGAGTAAATAGATAAAAGGGACGGATCGATTCGATATGTTTGTTTATATCATCAAATTTATACAGAATTGGTTTATCTGCTTGTTGGGTCAGTAAAATACGTCTGTTTCTATGCATGGAGTTAAGAGATGAAGAGCCTGTCTGTGATTGAACATAGCAATCACGTGACGCGCCCAGTAGTTTTGGTGCTCATATTCAATGGACACCTACGGACCAGCTCCACGAAAAGGTCGAAAGAATTCATCTCAAAGAGGATATATAATAGAAGATACCAGATATCTTTGTTCCCTCTCTATCAGACTATTAAGACTCCCAAACAACTCTCTATATAGGAAGGACATTTATGTTGCTATTCATTGTTTTGTTATATAATAAACCTTTAGACTTGAAGTTTTCATTCATTTATTTACTGTTAGCTTTAGAATAACTGCAAGACTAACACGAGATGTTTCTATACAAAACCTAAACACAAGGTGGATGAATTGGAGGACATTATAAATTAAGAAGCCGAGCAAATAACAAGATGAATTTGATGGATTTACTGACTAATCAAACAATTACTGATTTTTCTTATAAGCATTTTAGTAATTTAGACACGCGACTTTGAATGTAAACTTGTCTGTTGATTTTATGGGAAAAAAATCAAGGTTAATTGTTTCGCTTTCTCTAAATGAAATTTTCGATTATTATTGAATGTTGCACGATTTGCTATAAATAGACGAAATAAATAATGACAGAATTGCCAGAACAATCTGGAAATTTATCTGGAAATGCCAGAACAATCTGATTTGCCTGGAAATGTCAGAACAATCTCGAAATTTGTCTGGAAATGTTAGAACAATCTTATTTCTCTGGAAATGCCAGAACAATCTGATTTGTCTGGAAATGTCAGAACAATCTGGAAATTTGTCTGGAAATGCCAGAACAATCTCGAAATTTTTCTGGAAATGTCAGTTTATTGTTTAAAATTTAATTTTCTGACTTTTATGTATCATTCAAGATTTATTATCAAAATTTTGAAATATTGTTAAAAATTGAAATGATAACTTTTTTGTCAATAAAAGTTTTCTTTTTCTTGATTTGACAATTTCTTAATGAATCGAACGGCGATTTCAAAATTTGTAAAATTTGCGAGTAGACAAAAGAAAACGAAGTATTTTATCTTATTTTGATCAAGTAGTCATACGACAATTTCATTAGATATTTCTACTCGCAAAGCTTACAAATTTAATATACACTCACAAACAATGTTTGACTTGGGTGATCATCTGATTTCTCTAGCATTTACCGATTGATTTCAATGTGCAAACAAATGTGTGTACAATGAATAAAGTCGGATTATTGGCGAAATCATTTTAATTTATTTACAAATATCACTTGATCAAAATAAGACAAATTGAAAATTAAATTGAAAGCATTTGAATATTTTATTAAATCTTTAGAATAGCTGAAACTATTCTAATGATGTCGTTGCTAATTTGCGACAAAAACGGATTTTGTAAAAATAAGAATATGAGTGCAACATGCGTTTATTTTTTCCATAATTAAAAAAAGATAAAAACAAAAAATAAAAACAAAAAATGAGAGAAAAAAAATAAAAACGAAGATAAAGTTACTTTCTTTTTCTCACAGATATTTGTTTTGTTTTTGTTGTCTTCGTTGTTATTGTTATTGTTGTTGTTTTTGTTGTTGTTGTTATTCCTTGTCACTACAACGAAAAAGAAAAAAATTAACCATAGACATGAACTTGGATTCATAGTAATGGAAGAAAAATCAAATTGCTATTAGAAGTTTATTTAAGAAAAAAAATCTGTAACAAATCTGTTTTTATGTGCAAGGGAGAGATAACTCGATGATATCTGTTACAGCTTCTGTAAAAAGCGCGGGAGATTCCTTAACTTCTGCCACCCGTCAAACATAATGTCATACAAGTGATAAAAATAATTCTGTAATATAAAGAGTTATTTCCCTTGGAGTTTTTATTTCAATTTATATTTAGAAAATACTCGTTATGACTAGAATGGACTGTAAATTGCCTTATTCTTCAAGTTAATTTTGTAAGCAAGTAAGGTTAAATGGTATTTATTCGGCATTTCTCTAAAAAAAATTGCACTACGATGTGCTTCTTTAGCTTTGTTACATAAATATACAAATATACAGACAACGTATAACAATTGGATTAAAATACCTTTTTTCATGCCAGCGAGCAGCTATTTAGCCCTACGTAGGAACCGTAGTGATATTACCGTATGGAAAATAGATAATTGTTATATAGATATATCAAATCCTGTTTGCATGGGAAATGTACTAGTTTCGAGAGCCATTGGTAGTAAATTAGTTTTATAAATATGGCCTCATATTTTGAATCAGTTAATCATAGACTCTAATTTGATTATTCCATTATATCAGAAGTGAAACTATAATGGAAATTAAACCCCTAACACTCATTATATATATATATATATATATATATATATATATATGTGTGTGTGTGTGTGTGTGTGTGTGTGTGTGTGTGAAAATAAAATGGAAATTAATCCGACAGTGTGAATATGATATATTGAAAAAACAAAGGATGTTTACAAATGCATGGGCTCATCAGGAGAGAATGTGCAAACCGTTTCGGGGCCTTGCTCTCGGCGGTTTAAAACCGGTAGGGCCGGTGTTGCTTTTTAAACCGTCGAGAGGAAGGCCCGAAACGGTTTGCACATTCTCTCCTGATGAGCCTATGCATTTGTAAACATCTTTTGTTTTTTCAATATATCATATATATATATATATATATATATATATATATATATATATATATATATATATTCGTCGGGGCGGCCTAAAGTCGGTATCCGTCAGACAGCGATGGAGTCTATCCCCTTTTCACTAGCGCTAGACCAAGGAGATTGTTTTTAGCGTCTAAGACGGGCGCTACATCTACCATCAGCTCCTCACTTTACCGCACTTACCCCTATGCAACCCATACGCTGAGTTGGCGAGGGCCGGTATCGAACACTACCGACTGAGCTAAACCAGCCCTAGGCATGTCGTGGTACGTGTGTCTTGTAACTTTGAAAATAGATGCCATTCATCATTGAAATCTCGTATACACCTCAATCTTTATAATCAAGAAACGTACAAAATTTAGTTTTGGTTTTTACTGATTAAGTGATATAATTCAATAATTAAATAAAAATCAATCAATTTGTGGAACTCTTCCTAGTTCTTCATAAGTGAGTACAAAAACACACACCATGGCTTAACCTGTGCAACTTATCATTGAACTCGTTTAGGTGAATATATTTTGCCATGCAGTTTCAGTCAAAGATAATTTCACATTAGCTGCTCGACCGAAGATCAAAGTGTAGTATCTGTGCCCAAAACACACAGAAGCTTCTAACTCGATTCTCCCGATGTAACACCTGTCCCCTTATCTAAAAGGGGCAGGGCCGGGTTTATTGCCCGGTGCCTGTGCGTCCCAAAAGGGGAATGCTGGCGGAATTTTAAGCAATTTTTACACCCAGTCGAAGTTCCTTTGTAACTGAATACTGAGTTCGATTGTTGCTCCATACTTGAGACACCTCCTACCCGTGGAGTACAGGTTGCGTAAATATAATTAGAGTTCAATAAAGCTTGGCCGTAAGTCAATTCTGTTAAGTACTATATTATTAAACCCGCTATGTTTAAATATCACACATTCCATAGGTGAAATCTGAATATAATGCTTTTTCGAAATTTTCCTATGAATTGTAATTTTTTTTAATTTTTGGAGAACTAAAAAATATCAAGAAAAATAAGGATTTATTATTTAGAACAACATATATCAATTTTTTAGCGCTGGCTTAGTTGGGCGCCATTTTTTTCAAGATCCCGAATGAGATTTTTGCGAGATTCTTACTTGCTAAGTAGCAAATAAGAATCTCGCAAAAATCTCATTCGGGAAAATAACCTAGCGAAAATCTGTATGACTTTGCAGGATACTCTAAAAAGTAAGACGGGTTTGCAATTTCTAAGACCGTAAGCTAAACTTAAAATGTAGGAACGAAGTTATGAAAGACTGTTTCAATTGTGGAATTACAACAATACGACAATGAGTGGTAGAATATAAAACATTACAGACCGCTTTCAACCAAGTTTCAAACCTGGATTCAGCACAGAAGAAAAATGAAACTTATGTTATTTCATGCTGTTCCAAACATGTCCCAATTCGTTAGCTGTTATCTTCGTGTTGAATATTTCCGTATTTCAATGTTCATGTCCTGTCGTATCCAAATATCAAGTTTATTTTTACATACAGATAAAATACGGAAGACTGAATGATAATGTAAGACCAGGTTGTTGGAAAATTAACAAGGTTTTATTTAACACAGGGTAGCGAATGATTCTATCCTAAAAGTGACTTAACTAGCCCACACGTGTTGTGAGCTGCGTCCACTCAGTACGAACCCCAATCCAAGTGTCATGGCGGAAACCCAATTCCAGGTTCCCAACAGCCCCCTACTAATCAAGGGAGCAATTCTATTTTCGTTAGTTCTGTACCTAACATTTCACCAGTAGTTGCACTGTGAGAGTAACTGTATCAATGACGATAAAACTCATTTTAATCCCTCCCCCTCAAATGACAGTTACGACTTAAGTTATATGTAACAAATGTTCTTAAAAGCTAGAGTAACAAATTTATAATCTTTTCTAATATAAGAACAAGTAAAGCGATAATACTGTGAGTACTTTCATACTGCGCCAATTATAACAATAAAAGGGGGAAAATGTTGAATTGTCTTATTCGTTGTGATTTTGAAACTTTTTGAGCGGAAATACATTTTTAAAATTTAAAACTAAAGATTATTCCTTAATAGGAGCAGATAACTATGACACAGCTTAAAGGGTCACTCAAGAGCAGAATTTTTCACCCTTTTTCATCTCCCGGCACAGTGAGCTGGGCAATAAATTGATTGAGGTACACCATCAGTATATAAACATAATTATTTTATCATTTAAATTTTAAAAGAAAAGGAATAGTGAAAATGTGCTACAATTATAAAAGAAAACAACGTAATTTTATTTCTAAAGGTATATTTTTAATCAATTAAAACAAAAAATATTAAAGTAATAGAATAAAAATATAAGAGAATGATCAATCGTCCTCAACACTCACGGCACAGGAAATTTCCCGGTACATTAGTGTGCCGCGGCACACTGGTTGAAAAACTCTGCTCGTCGTTTTGTCTCAAACTTAGCATTCTTTTTCTTTACCAATATATATTGTTACGAACACGGCTCCTGCTGCTAATCTGTCTTTCAAAGCCACACTGCTTGCTGACTTTCCATGCCAGGTGCTGACAGTAACAACGTTCGAATTTCGTTACTAAAAACCGGACTGACAAAATTAAAACAATGATGAACAACAACAATAACACAGACACCAGTTAAATAAAGTTGGAGAACAGGGAGGAAAGTACCTTCCTTGTTTTTATTCAAAAAGTGAGTGACTTCTAGTATTATTGGGATTATTCGGACCATCGTCCTCATCTTCATTGTTATCTGTACAACATTTCGTCCGATGTGCCCTCCGGCCTTCTTTAGTATTTCTTGTCGGACTCGGGAACCTTCTTCTCGTAATCGGGAGCCATCACAGAACTTTGAACAAAACCCTTTATTCAGTCCACGGGGTATCCTGTTCTCAATCCGTTAACCATAGCTGGGGTACAGGTGTTAAGCTGTGTTAATTATTATTCTATGTTACTGTGTTGCATAATCCATGGTAGCATAGATTATTGACAACACTATGTAGCGAAAATGGAAAGTTACAAACCGTTGGAGAAATTTTGACCCAGAGGCGGGAAAACCGCAAATCACGTGAAGTCACGTGAGAGCTAGTTAGATCCTCAGTACCAGCCAAGGATATTGAGCAAGAAAGGCGTTTCTTGCTAAGCAGGACTCATCAACAGCGCGCGATGTGTTAGATAGTAAAGTTAGTTAGGAATAAAAGTTTTAAAAAATAACATGGTGTTGTTGATTGATGCATGTCTTAGTTAGAAGATCGGCCAACAAGAAGAAGAAGAAAGAAAATGAATCAGGAAGAAGAGATAGAATTCAACACGGTGACTGGACGATCACGAATGGAGAAAGGAGTAAGTAATGCAAATATGCATTGTCATATATCTCCCTGATATCTGTCTATCTCTCTCTCCCTATGAAAAGAACATTTGTGTATACCAACAGGAGTATATAACAACTGCTACCCCTGACCAGGATTGAACCAGCAGTCTAGATATAATTGTCACTTAGAACTGTCTTAACCTAACTCCTTTATCCACTAGGCTATGTATCCAATACCTGAAGAGGGCCGGAGGACTCATCGGCCGAAACATTGTATAGATATCAATGAAGATGAGGACAATAGTACGAATAATCCTAATAATAATCATTATCAAGCCTCATCTAAAAAATTCCGAGCAATAAGCGACTTCTGTCCGATAGTCCAAAGGCTGCTGGCAACAGAAAAATAAAACACAGGAACCCCGTAGGCACACGTGTAAAGAATCCAAAAGAAAATATAGCACAAGAAATCAAAAGGCAGAACAAACCTCAACAAAGTTCAGTAATACACGACAAAAGACACTCTCTTGTGTCTTAAACTTACTCTTTTTGTAGCGCCGTCTTTTCTATGACACGCCTCAACGACCCACTCCTTCGTACTGTCTGTCTTTTAAACTGGGGCCCTTCCCGGAGGTGGAAACCGTTACTGGTTTTAGAAGTTCCTCTGGGGAAGAGTTACAACTTGATGTTATATTTTAGTGGACTTACATTAATGCCCTAACAGGTACAGCCCTGTTGGCGGTTTTGTTGTAAAACGGCCTCTCGCCTTGTTCTCGCTCTCATTAAGGAGGTTATTATGAACCTCCAATTTAGCGATTTCATACTGCCCATGGGGTAAAAAAGGATTGGGAGAGGAACAGCAGAATTTTGTGGCGTTTGTTATGACACACTTTTTCACATAGAGGTCGGGGTGCAATTTGTATCTTTTAGCGTTAATGCAGATAACAAGCGGTAAAAGTTTTATAGTCAAATAACGTGAATTAATGTCAAACACTACTTGTATGTAGATCTCAATAATTGTACGTTGTATTTCAGTTTCATTTCAAGTGTTAGACAGATGCTTATTAACCCCGATCTGAAAAAATGAGTTTGTAAAGCATTTAGCTCTTAGACAATCAATTTACCCCGGCCTGCCCACCGAAAAAGGGAAAATGAGAGGAGATATACAGCGAAAAAAAATAAAATGGAACATAATAAGGCACTTTGCACAATACTATCCTCTCCTTTGGACCTTGATCAGCTAAGGAAATACCTTGTGTGTAAACAGTATCTCATACTCATGAGATCCCTAGAGTGGATATCTTTATGTGTGTAAAAATGTAATATCCCTATTTCAAGAAATCTATTTTATGATTTTATGGCCAACGTATGCAAGGGAAGTAGTTCAAATCCTGATGAGGGCTCTGTTTACATTTTCCCATTAGGCCGCTACACTTCCTTGAGAAAGTGATCGCAATCCAACTGAGTTCTCTAACTCCGCGAGCTGATGATTGGGTCCTAAAATAATTCCACCGAGTAGACTTTAACCTATTTCGACATAATTTTGCCAACGGCGTCTTAATAGCAGAAGCACCAAACCACTTTTTCACACACCTTCTCCTATAACTCATCGGCCTAAAACTACGGCTATGTGGCGTGTGTCAAGATAGATACTCCTGCTTCCGTCCGGGGTAGAAGGTTGCTGAGAGTAAAATACTGGTCAACTATTTAAGACAATTTTTGCTTTCTTATTTTATATCTTCGGAAACTCCTATGAAGGTCGTAATGTTAAGCTTGGCTAAAACGGGTCATCTTAGAGTAGTGTTATTAAATGCATTCTAAGATAAACATTCAGGGGTTAAAATTAATGGCTTATTCGAAGTTTCAATTCTGGAGCCTCTGGGGGAGTGAGTATATTAGTTGTATTTAGAGTTACTCAATTCTAATTGAGTCCATCTTATATCCCAGCGTCACAAAATTTACGACACCAGATCACTAATGAAAAGCTTGGCACAGTTTTGCCCAGGTTGCAAATGAGCATTTTCAAGAAAGACCTGTTAAGTTTCATTAAGGTTAATAGTTTCCATCGCTTGGCGACTCCCAAGCATATAAGCAATTATTTTTCATATAATTAGCGAAATTTCAACAATAACTTATGCTGAAAAAATTAAAGTGATTATATCTATGCGAATTAACAGTTATACATGAATAATGTGATTAATATAAATTTTATAATAATATCGAAGATTTTGTTTGAAAAAAAAAGAAAAAAAAATAAAAATAAGCTAATTATAAAAAAAACAATATAAAAAAGAAAAGAAAAAAAAAGAAATTAACAAACCTTGTTCATATCTGGAATTTTATATAAAATAAGTTTCCAAAGGCCATTATTGACAAACCAAAAAAAGGGATGAGCGGAGAAATGAATATATATAAAATAAAGCGAATTCGTGCTTTTGAAAAAGCAATGATGGTATGTGTTGTTTCACACAAAAAATAAGTGAACTATATACAAACACACATACTAAATACAACGAGAATTGAAATGTTTCTCACATCACACCATGTTTTTAAAAAGGGATCAACCGAAACTCTTGTACATACGATAACTTATGAAAATTCATATGCACTCTATTCTTCCACATAAAACTTTTATATCTCCTTTAGGTCTTTCTAACCTTATGGCGTGGTAAAATTGGTGATTTTTTTTCTGAGAGAGACAAAACAATAAAGTCTGTCTCTATTTTCTCCTATTTTGTTTTGTTCTTTTCAGCTTTGGGGAAAAAGAGAGCTTATTTGAAATATTGGTTCTTGATCGTTGAAACAATGGAAATAATTACCTAAGACCACATATATCGCCACAGTTATCGCGCTTATGTGTCTGAAGGAAGCAGGTCCGTTAGTTTTTAATTGAATTAGTGACGATCTTAAAATATTATTCTTCAATAATGAGTCTTTATAAATTATCTTACAAATTGAAAAGAAAAAAACGTCATGCCTTCCGTAACGACGCGGAGCTGAAAGATATACAAGAAGAATCGTTCCAAGCAGGGCAGAGAAGGATGGGAAAGTGCATAGATTACTACTTTTTAAGGGTGAATGGAGGGAAAACATATTTAATTTCGGTATATGGTTGGGAGATATATTTATATTATTCTATGTTTAATAAAAAATATGTATTGAAACTTCATGCCTAGCAAATAATTGAATTTCTAATCAGTGAGATTATAACTAATGCACAAGGTTGCTCATTAACTTTTTTCAGACAACAGCTTCTTGTATGACAAGCGAAAGTGTATGATTTATTAATTTGGATATTCTAAATCCTTTAATACACTCATCAGTTAAATTTGACCTATATGTCAACCCACACTAAGTACTGTCGTATTTAGCCAAACAAAGTCTATAATTTCATAACGGTTGTCAGGTAGTTTGTTGGAACTATTGAGGGTTGCAAGCTGTATGCACGATTTTAAGGACACCAAAACAAGCCCAGCTCTCGGTCCTGCTTCGGATTCAATAAGTTTTAGTCATTTCGATGACAAACAAGGGTTCCAATGTCATGTGCTGTAATCGAGCTTCGGGGGTGTATTATTTATCTCGATGTATTTTTAATCATTTCCGACTCTTAGAGATATATTGTCATCTGCTGAGCGTTTTCCTTTTTTGCTTCCTGTATATCAGACAAAGTGTGTGTGTGTATTGTTAAAGGACAAGCAATAGTGCATTCCTGTGGGGCGATGTCCTTAGATAGCCCATAATAGGCCGGCCCTATATGCCGCGTGCGGTTCTACTCTATTTAGCCATAACTAGAGGGAGAATAGCTTTGGATGCATTACCTCCCATGAGCAAGCTGGATGATGACTATGGAAAGGCTCGTTGCTCTCTGTAATTAGCGCTATGGGTTTGAAATTGTAAAAATAGCCTCGTTGTGAAAAAGGACTGTATAAGCGAGGACCCTACCAAAAATAACCACCCCTTTTAGCATTTACCACCGCTGGGGCTACGCAATCTCTTCCAAGAAGGACGCACAGCTTATTAAATAATTCTGTGTGTCACCCAAATCCAGTCATCTATCCATGTTGGTTTCAGACTGCTGGGTTGTAAGAAAAGGATGTGACATCAACTTAGAATATAAGGGTGTCAACAAAGTACTTTAGTGGAATGTATTAATCTGCCAAAAATAAACACAAAGTTGAGAGCAAGCACGGCCAGTATATATCCATAACCTGATGGTTGCAGTGTTCAAGGGTTATTAAATTGGCTGGGTTCACAGATGGGGAATGTCGTTGGTCCGTCATATTTTTATTAGTGGACACTACTGTTAGCCTTAAATTCATTGCTTTGATTTAAGTATTATGCAGATATCAGGAAACGAATCACTATCCTGTGGTTGGTTTGTAAACCATATATTTATGTAGTTCAGGCTACTGCTTGTTTATACTATGGTTACCTTACAAAAGGAGTCACTTCACCAACGATTGGTGCTCTGACTTTTTATTAAAATCTATTACGATAGCGGTTCTGCTGTAAATTGAAGTTAAAGCAGAGTCTCTATCTGGAAGTGGAATGTTTCTAGTCAGGACATGCACGCCGAAAATTTCCACACAGTACTCTCCCGTCTATTATTTTTTTTTTACAAAAAACTTAGAAAAGGAAAAATTAAATTCACTTGAACCATGTACCTAGATTGACTTTTTCTCTGAGGTGGTGTTATATCTATACAATCATAGAACTTACTCAGATGTGTTACAAAATGATTTGCTCTCAACTTGGTTAAAGTGCAATTATTATTAATTTGTTAACTTTTTCCGCGAGGATACCTGGCGTTGGCGCATGGTGCGCGTTGGGATTATAACAAACCAACATGAATGCCAGTAATTGGACTAAATATCTTATTTTTTTGTTATGTATACAGAAAAACACAAAATTTAATTTGAATCTATGAACCAATAATTATTACAATATAATTTTTTAGCAAATATTATATACTCTCTAAAACCCTTGCAAGCAGACAACATAAGTGTTTATATATTAAGCTGATTTTTTATGAGAAATATAAAAATTTAAATAATATGAAATAGACTCCTGGTAGTGAGAATTGACAGAAAAAATTAAATGTGATGCGTTATAAAAATTTGTATGTTTTTATAACATGCACCTCGTGGTTTTTTGGATGATATAGAGAATTTTTTCGGCCTTAGAAGAGCTGTTATTCTTCCTCTCTTCTATGTATCTATATGCAAGGTTTTTTTCATGTGTATCTGTAAGAAAGTTTTGTGGCCTTGAGGTTTATTTTAAGTTCAGCTGTTAATTGAGGCTTCTCATAATGTAACTACTTTGTGTATATATTTTATGACCTAGCTATTTCTCTGAGACCAGAAAATTTATGAACACCCTTAACACAATGAGTAATCAATAGTTTAACGTCTTATTGTATGTGGTCTATATTACATATCCTTTGAAATTGAATGTATGCTGACATATCCATAAAACACTCTGGTTAAGTGGGCGGGCATTTGTGTATGCCCCCCATGTACCTGTTGCTATAAGTAAGTGACATATTCTTTTCTAAAACTCTCTTATTCCCTTTCGCTTAGACTCATAGCACATTGATGAGTAGGATAAACCCTTATGATTTACACTTTCCGTACTTTCTTTATATACACGTTGTGTAGCAGGTTAAATTAAAATTTCTCGAGATTAATTATTCTTGTGATAACAATGAGTTTTTTTTTTGTCTAATGTTTTAAAATAGTGGTAAACAAATTACCCTCCTTTATCATCTACTATGCACGGGACAATAAAGGCTCTCTTGGTTCAAATATTGTTATTGTTTGCAATTTTAATTGTACTAAAAACATTATAGTGGGTCTCGGAAATATATTATCGTATTCTTTATGTGCCTCGCTATAGCCGGCATTACAGTAAAGAGGCAAATCATGCGTATTGGAAGTATTTATATTACTTTATACCTTCCAAAGGTCTTTCAACCCTCTATCCCCCCCCACCATACCTCTTACAATTTCGTCGTACAGCTATATTCTCTAATTGTACTCAAGGCACGTCAGGTATGTTATTAGAGTCCAAATTAAAAACGAGTTGATACACAATCAGAGTCGTTCGCTCGTTTAGTGTTGCTTATTTATAAGCTTAAGGAAAAAACATTTCGTTTCATGGATTTGCTACGAGTTAGTTCACCCAGAGACCTGGTACATGATGAGGCAGAGAGAGAGTCTATTCCCGCGGTGTTTTACTAGCACCGAGAACCAAGGGGATATGTAATCACAAAGAATAGGGATTTTTTTTAGACACTGTGTTTTTATTAGTCTTACTCGTTGTAACATTGATGAAAAGATAAATATAAAATCTCAAGTCACAATGTGGTTATGTTTTTACCATACAGATAAATACGGAACACTGACAAGAAAAAAACATGCAAGACCCAGGTTGTTGGAAATTAACATGTGTTGTGTGTGAAATTTAACACAGGGAGACAAATACCCTCTACCCTTAAAAACTGACTTAAGTTAGGCTTCAAAACCGTGCTGTGCACGTGGGCGTTCCACTCACGCCTGGAGGTTTACAACCCCAAATTTTCCAAAAGCTGTCCATCGGGGGTTAGAGAACCGTCCTTCTGTGGTGCCATCACCTACAAGTTTTCTAGCCTCATTGGTGGAGCCCACCTTACTGAATCGGACGCCTATGTCAATATTCACCACGTGGGGGAGCAACAGCATCCAGATATTATTTTCGTGTAAGCGGTTTCTGAAATACTGTACACATGTGCGGTGAAGAAAGGAGTCTATCCCTACTATACTCTCTCACAGCAAACGATAGCACTATTGGGGTGATTGATATCTCTATTCAGGATCTTTTTTTTTCTGCCAAGGTGGGTGTATGCTGCGTCCACACCTACAATTAGTTAGGGTTCGACTTCGTCAAACAGGTGCTGGTACACTCCTGAATCCTCTTTTTTCTCTGTCAAAAATTAGGTGCAGCACTTTTTCTGTACATAATGCCAATGTTTACGAGACTTTCTGCGCGCGAAGAAGATAAGTTTATCTGATAATGCGCACGGCGTGTTATTTTTACTGTAGGCGGTTGCAAACGTTGCTCCACAGAACAAGGGAGTAATTTTTCGCCATTTATTTTACCTTTTGGCGGACATAAAGAGGTGTTTTATTTTTCTGGTCTTTTTATATCAACAGTTATGCGAATTTTGAATCTGTTGTCGAGACAACAGGTTTGTGTTTGGTTTGTTTTACGCATAAATCAACTCGACAAAAATTTGAAATAAATTTATGTTTTCTTAGAGATAGGTATACTCAGCGTTTTTATATTTTTTAAATAAACACATTGTGTGTGTGTCCTCATCTTCCAACCCGCATAAGATCCGTACGCACCAATTAGCCTATAACGAGCTGTGGTTTAATCTACCACTTCATGGTCAGAGTGGGACCGGGGAAGCAAGAGTAGATTTTAAAGGGGTGCCTCCACACCATTCTCTTCCAGACCCTTCCAGAAACAAGGAACCTCCACCATCAAGGTTTAGAATTTAACGTCATTCCCAGGACATTGAAAGCGACCCTCAGGTCCACCACACCTTCTCAATTAATGGCCACCTGCCCGAACTTCAATGGGACAGAAAAAAAGGGGAGAGTTAGCGGGGACTGTGCCAAAGAGGAGAGGCGTCTATAGAGTTCGTTTCTTCTTTTTACTAGCACATTGAAGGGAACACACAGTTCACTGTTATTGAGATTTTTTTTTCTGCCGTGACAGTTATGGGTGTGGCTTCCCAGCAACCCATGTCCACCCAGATTGCAGCGATTTCGCATCTCCAAGGCCTTTATACGCGACAACAGATGGCTCAATCCAGACTCTCGTACCCAACCGCGGTCCCGTTAACTGTTATGCTCCCAGAAGTAATATGCGCGCCAAAATAGGGGCGCAGGGAACTGGTAAGTGTTTGGGTGAAAAACCTGGGTTGAGGTTATTATATGGCAAATTTGCCAATTTCCTAGCTGCATTCAAGTCCCAATGAACTGGATTGCTTCCATCCATTTAGGCCATCTGAGCCGGGAGCGTTGAGGCGTACGTTTGTTCATTAAATCAAATCATCACATTTGGGGAGTTCTTACCCCTCTGCAGAGATGCACGTCCGTTGATTTCTAACGCCCCAGCCAGGTGGGTCGACAATAGGCATTCCTTAAACATATTTGGCAACTGAATCGGCTTTGTTGTTTCCTTTGATTCCAATATGACTTGGAATTCCTCGACCTTTTTGGTATTAAAGATCTCAATCTTCATCGTAGTTTAACGATTAAGAGATTGTCGAAATTCCTATTTTTCAATGATTTAAAACAATTAAGTTTCTGAGGAGAAAAACTATTCCTTTTACTGTGGAATTTTGGCTCTTTTGTCGAAAACGGTATTAAACATAAGTTTTGATAATGTGGCTAGATGCCAAAAGTGCGCACTGAGCACGTGGACGCCAAAATAATCTGCGTATTCTCTAGAGATGTTTTTGGATGTATTTTGATTCTATAAAACTGGCGTGAAACATTCCGTTGTGGTCTAATCTTTAATAGCAGGGAGATTCATTCTATGTAATAAAATACTACTATTAGATTACCTGCCGAACGTTAAGTTCCAATTGGAATATATATCATTATACAATCTTTAGTTCTTCCTGGAGGAGAGGAAATCAAATGTCTTCAGAAATGTGCGAGAAAAAGATTTTGTGTACAGATGGTGAGGATTGTACGATGTTTTTGAGTTGAGAGATTTTGCTATTATTCTTTTATTAGGCTTTGGAATGTATTCATATGACTACATTATAAGCAATTTTGTAATAAAAAAAAAAAGAAAGTCTTTAAAATGATGTAATATATATTGTAGTGATTATTCAAGTAAAAGTTGATGTGTGAAGCGCATTACTTTTGATATTTTGATGCCGTACTCCCGTATATGAGTGTAGGTTTCCCCAAGGCGAGGAAAACAGTATGACTTTTTATCTGTAATTTTTGTAAGTTTAGTTAGGTTGTAGGAATATATGGGAGCTCGCGTTGACCTGGAAGTTCCGAATTCCTGGACGAAGCCACGATTCACATAGCTGGCGTTGAAAAAAAAAGCGACCCAAATGAATGCCTATAGACCTCCTGAATATACATACTATTTTTTGATGGGCGAAATGTTTCTTCTTTTTCGATAGTGAAATTAAAACATTCAAGATATATAATCACTTCTATATTCGCCTGATTAAGAGTGGCGAAGTTTTATTATGTTAAATAAGTGGAGGTTATAAAATCCAACTATCTCTGCCCGTCCAAGCCTGTGGTGGTAAATTCACAGGGGAAAATTGTGGTACCCACGGGAAATACTTTAATATAAACAACAATTGAGCATCAAAAGAAATAGTATTTGATATTCAGGAGTCTATAGGGCATTTTCATTTCGGGTCCTTTTCTTTTTTTCCCAACATCAAACAGTACAAATAGTTAGATAAATACATAGAATAAAAAAGAACCTAGAACGCTTTTTTGCGCCTTTGGGGCGCCCGTAGCCTATGCATGAGTATCTTTTAGAATTGAATTTCTGAATAAATATCGACTCTTGTATTTAGACGCTTTTCAACCTTGGGTGGGTAAGCGCCCAAAACCAGAAGTTTTCTTAGGAGAAAGGATAATTGAACAACTAGTTTTCGTTCTTTAGACTTCAATAACCTTCTCTTTGTATGTAAAGTTGGGTGCTTCAAAAGATCTTTAACAATAATGGAGTAGGATAGCCTCAGGGACGGACTTCTTATAATTTTTAGCAAAATTGTGTAGGGAGCTTTTCATTATCTTTATTCTTTCTCAGTATTATTGTACAAAAGGAAAAGGTTTTTAGCAACGTGTTTTATAATTCGAAGGACAAATAGGAGGAAGGGGTGATCATTAGGCCAGAGTACATGAAACATATTTCGTTTGATGAGGGGGGATAGAAAGAATAAAATAGAAAATTACAGTTAGGTAATAAATTAAAATGTAAAATAATCAAAAACTTAAATAATTACTAATATGTAAAAAATTTTTATTAACATAATAAACTCCCACTAAAATGAGATGCGCGCATTACACGTGATATTCTACTCTGGGAAGAGGATGTTGGGTAAGACCCCTTAACACTGCGAGAAAATTATAGAATTATCCGGGCACAAGGTTACGATAAAAAAAGAACCCACTTGCACTGACCCCACAAGATAAATATTCTCGAGAGAGGTCGATCTAGTTTAGAGCCTTAGCAAACTTGGGTGCTTAGTACACTACGTTAAGACTGAGACCAGGAGAGGAAAGTGTATGCTTGCCAATGCGCGTAAGGTTTGGCCTATGACCGTGTGGTGGGATAGTAATATAGGCGAGCGTCAGATATCAAGTAAAAACCGACACGTTCTATGTACGTCTTTATCGTGTGTTGTTCAGTTTCTCCTTCAATAAATGATTCCTTGACCTGTTTATCATAGAGAGAGTGCCATGACCACCAGAATAAGGATGGAGTGGGTTAAATGAAGCGAGAATCGTCGTTAGGAGACATCGGTAATCCGAAGAATACAAACCGAACAAGGAACTTACCTGACTAAACCTGAGATTAAAACACAAAAACGACCGCTTGATGTATTGAGGTGTGTTGTATCACTCATAAATTTACCTTTATTCTGAAGTAGACCTTTGAGATGATATTTGAATGATGAATGGATTTCTCTGTTTCATGTTTATGAGAGGTATGTGGTTCTGACTGACACATAGATGAAGCACAGAGATATGTCAAAAACAGTTTGGCTGCAGAATTAGCTGGTCGAATAAATGATTAATAATAATGAGTGGTTTTTTTTTATTCGCTACACTAGAGTATCGTAGTCATCAGTTGAATGGCTTTATTGAACATGTTTGACTCTTTAGTGTTGTCTTAATGTTCATGTGAGGAATAAATAAAATTTTGATGTCGAAAAAGGACGCCATAAGGGGAATTTTGTACACTACAAGGTATCTCTCGAGTGACATCCAAACTTCCAGACTGTCATTCTTAAGACACAGGTTTGAATTTCCTGTACGAGAGAGAGACGTAGATTGGTTAATATTGATCGTGTGCGTTTATGGGAATAAGAGAGAGTTTTGGCCATAGGAGGATACGTATAAATTCAATGTCAGGTTTGTCCTTTATTCGGTTATCATTGAGTTTAATGGCATATCAACCTCGATGACGCGAATATATTGTTTAAAATGCCACATTTGAAATGACACATTTCCTTGTTGGTGTTCTGTTGATAGTAGAGAATAGTACTATTAATAGATTCTGGCAATATGTAAAATCCACTAAAGAAATCATCCACGATCTCGCGGTCGTTAGTGGGTGAAGTTCCACGGAAAATAAACTTGTAATAAATTAGGTGATCGTTTTTGCATAATATTCAGGAGTATACTAGGTGATCTTCCGCTAACCACGGGACAGTGTTCTCATGAGTCCAGCGCTATATCCTTTTAGGTTGATTTCAACCTATATTTGCTTCTCTGGGGACTCCCACTGACGGGCAGAGAGAGCTACTTTGACATGAAGTCAGAAGAAGGTGAGTCTAACGCAGACGATTACCTGTGTTTTAAAACTACTATCGATTATAAAAACATTAGCTGATTGAGATAATGAGAGAGATGAATTGACAATGTGACATGTAATCAACCACAAAGGTTTCCTGTCAGGAGTGACGTCTCATTGATTCTCAATTGATTTTGTAAAACGTGAGATAAATTAGAGTCTGTGCGATGCTAGTGTACAAAGAAAACGACTGACAGAAAATTTTTCTTTTGATATAGAGTGAAAAGTTCATCTGTGTATAGAAGAGAGACCTATTTGTCTTACCTTTCTCTGTACTTCTCTTTTTACAACCCTTTCGACTGCGGCTTTATGAATACACCGATTGAACCTCTTGCAGAGATGTGTAGTGTAAAGTAGGAATATAGACCTCCACCGCGCCCAAAAGGAGAGAATTGAGGGCCACCTGTTGGCCGTGGAGTAGGGGAGAGGACTGACCCGTATTATGTGACGTAAAGACGGGAGCAAGAAATCTATGGGAAGAGAGAACAAGGCCATTTATACATGCAACACCACTGTGATAAGCCGACATTAGCTTTAGGCTAGACGAGCGTGACAAGCCGCAGATGATCGAGGGAGAAGATATTCGGATTTTCTTTTATTGTTTCTGGAGAAGATGTTAAGGCAAAATTCTCACATGACGTTAAACAAGACCTATAATTAACTACTGAGAATGAAGGTCTGGACTAAGAAAATGAAAAAACAGTTGTCAGTCTTCTAACGGTGGATATCCCAGTTATGATGGACAGGCCTTATAGGGAATGCGTTGAAGCGACACACGCATTTCTGTCGCCATCTTATAACATAGGTGCATCCCAATGGGTTTCCACTCTGACCCGTACTCTTAAAGAATGTAGCGAGCCTAGTTAGGGACTCATTATCTATAGGTATATGAGAATAGGAGAAAAAAAGGAAAAGTACAACCTCTAGAAAAATGATGGTATAAAAACTGTTTGATCACAATATCTAATTGAATAACTATATTTCCAGAAGAATGAATTAAAAACAAAATTTATTCGGCCAATGAAAAACTTTTTTTCGCGCAATAACAGCCACACAGAAAATTAAGATGAGTTTAGAAAGCAAACCCTGGTTTGAACACGCCCAAAAATCAAAATCTCTGGTTAAAGAAGATTGATAACCACACCATATCTACCTTTTCGAGTTATATACCTGGTAAGATACATCTTAAACTCACACCTTGCCTATACACTCATTACGCAATGGTAATAGTTGAAAACATCTTAGTGGAAAGCGTAATCGTATTTTCAGAACTCTACACAAGACTAATAAAATACTTATCTTATGTTCACTTTCAAAATAAAGTTCTTTTTGTAAAATCTCTAGGGAAAGTGCTCATGATACCCCCCCTTAAACACTCCGTTCCCTCCAAGTTTCCTTTTCTCATATACTACAACTTCACAAGGCCAAATAAATGATTTGAATAGTATCTGCGTCAATGACATGTTGTTTCTAACAGTAAGTGAGTAAGAACAATTGGAGCAATTAAATAACCCCACAAAGGATTGCACTCATACATTCACCATTTTGTCAACAGAAGTATGCCACAACACACAAATAAATACCAAACCAATAATTGTATTGTCTTTCTATTAGTCAGAATTTATGTTGGGGTATTAGATTTTAATTTTAAAATATATAAAAAATATTTTATTATGAGGATAAACTTACTTACTTATCATAGATTAGAAGAGAAAATATTGTCATTGAGCTAAACTAATATAGAGACTTTAGAAATTTTGATATGAGTGTTTTATTTTTATCTTCTTATTGAAACTAAAAATTCTAAAGACTGAAAAATTAAAAACTAAATGAAATATACTAACATAAATTCTTATTTTATTTATTCTAGCAGCAATTTAAGAATAGATTCTATTCTAGTCAGAGTTCTCGAACGAGAAAGAGGTTTCTTATTAATAAAATACCGTGTAAAGTACATAATCGACACTGATGAGTAGCTAAATATTATACTTTCATTCTAAATTTCTCCATTGTAACGATTCGTGGTGTTTGTTTCTTACCATTTGTTCATCCAACATTACTGTTACTGGAGAGCTTTGAAGTGTGTCCTTCATTTATTCCCATTTATGGAGGTGTGACTACTAATTAGAGTTCATTTTCCAGATTTAGAATGTGATGGACCTAATATATTACCTTTATAAGCACCCATCATGCGCTCTAGATTCATAATGGACATTATTTTTCATTATATATACTCAGTCAATAAATATAATGACGGGTGTAGTTTGTATTATAGGAATTGAGAGAGCAGGTCAGGATCGTCTCACAGGACGACCTGTGTGCTGTTTTAGTTTGTATAATTTAAAAAAAAATACATAAAAATCGTCTCTTTTAACAAACAACCGATTTTTGACGGTGTAAATTTGAAAAATTATCCGTTATGAATAATCGAAAATCGCTAAGTGAATGGGTGCTTAAGGAGTGAATATGCTTCCATTGTATTATATATAGAGTCATCCACAGACACTGTGCTTCCTATTATGTGTTGATAATGTGTATATTAGTTAGGTGTGTGTATACTGTGTGTGATGTTGATCAATAAATAATATAACCAAGAAATGTTATAGACAATGCTAATTGTAAGGAATAATTTCTTCTTATTAAATCAGTATTCATAAAAATAATAAAATAATAAAATCAATTTATTAACAGAATTCATTTTATTTAAATTATTTTTATTTTATATTGATATGTCATACCACCAGAGATACACATTAGGATTAATCCTGTTGTTTGACCTTAAAACACTCAGATACTCTAGTCATCTCTGATACTCACAAAAATAAAAAAAGATCATTGTCAAAATATTTAGAATTTGATCCTATAATTATTTCAGATAGTAGTTAAAAAATGCTGCAGCAATAAAGTCACACTATCTGCGATGTTAAGAGACTACACTTTTATTAACTTGAAATCTCACCGTGCACCTATATAAATTTATTCGGCTTACAAGAATATATTGTAAAAAATTAGTACTAACCCAATTATCCTTATGAAGTATAGTAAATAAAATCATGTCTATCAGTGGGCCAGATCAAAATAACCAAGATTATAGAGTCAGAATATTTTGAGGGTGCCGCCTAACCGGTCCAGCAGAATGATTTATGAAAAACTGTTGTTAGCCAGCTAACCTGGCCCAGTACCGAATACAAGTGAGTTTCACACGATCGTACTCACTTTGTGTCCAATATCTCCTGGCCTTGTGCATCAGTCAATTGTATAACTATCATTATGTAAGCCTTGTTAAATTACTATTCTTTGAACTAATAGACGCCACATTGGTTTTTACGCACATTTTTTAAATCAAAATATTTCTCAATATGCGTTCAAGTCATACAAACAACATAATTCGGAGCTTTAATGCATCTTAAGACGTGAAAGAAAATAATGAAGTCTCTACTAAACATATATAGGAATTGATCTTAAACTGTTTATCTAACATCAAAATCGTAAAAAAAGTGCAAGATCAGACACGAGATGAAATATTTTCTCTTTTCGGGAGTGTGTATTTCCACGGGAACTTGTATATAAATGCACAATAGAAAGTACATTACTTTTAATTTTATAGAAGAACATATGAAGTAAAACAAGCTTATTTAAGTAAATCGATGAACGACTAACTTTTCCTACATATAAAATGAGCAGTATAAATAGAGCTATTGTATACAGCTGAATGAAGTGGCACCAAACTTTCTTAATATATTTCCTTATGCAGATATTTTTCAAATCCCTATGCAAAGTATTTTACTGTTGGTCTTTTCACAGGTAATCTGAGCGAACAAGTTTCCCAGGTCTCCAGATCATTATTATTATTATTTATTTCACACTGAGAGTTTTTTTTAAACAAAGTGGTTAGCTGAGTGTGATCATTCCATTCACTTGGAAAGTTTGGCCAATTAAATCTGAAACCCACAGGGAGTGACAGCAAGTCCCTCAGGATCACCATGAGTTTTCTGGTCATTCGTGTTCGATCTTAAAAGTGTCTTGTTGTTTGTGACATTCACCGATTTCCAATTCCCCCAGTCTGTATTACCAAACCCCTTAGGGCCGTTTCAGATCATTGTGGGCTCTAGGGACTACATTGATACGTATCATTATTATGAGGTTTTCACACCTTGGCCGGTTTAGCTGGTTGGTTCACTGTGGGGCTAAGTGGAGCAGCACAGGTCTCCCGTGCAGTGTTGCCTAGGGATCTATCTTTCTGATTGTATTCTAGTTAATCCCTAACAGTGCTTTTACTTTGGGTTGGTTTCGATTTTCATTCCTAACCATATCTGCATTTACCAATTCAACAAATTACTTATTCCAGAGAGCTTTGGAGACCGTCTCTATACCAAGCCATGTACCATTATTTATTTATATTATTGCGTCTAATTAACTACATATGCTGTAATTTTGTGCCTTTGGTAAACCCGGGTCCCCAAATCACTATACAACAACCTAACAAATTTTCTGAAACATATAATGCCGTAGCGAGGCTACATTGTACTCATTAGATACCTATAAATATATAAAGAGGAAACTGAGTATTCTCACACTAAGATACAAGGTCAGATTCTAGAAGCATAGTGAATATCCACACAGAAGGCGTGCGTCATAGATTCCACGGACGTAATACTTTTGACAATTGATACCTTATTGCAACATCTTGTAAGAATTGATCAAACCAAGATAAGACCATTAGAGTTACCAAATCTACGTGTATTAAAACATAAGAGAATGGACAGACAATTACGATATCGTGCTCCATCTATGTGAACTCCGAATAAACTAGTATCATGTGTTTCGAGAGAGAAGAAAGGAGACATTCGAGACACCTCAGAACTAGAAAACACAAGACTATACTAAAAGTTACCATACATGTTAGAAATAGGAACAATATCTATCATTTTACTCTCTCTCCTTTCTTTCCCCAACCATGGCTCTCAAAAATAGTCATATTTTACTAAGCAATCCACTCATGAACGAGTCGTTGTTAATACCTTGGAACGAATAAGAAAAATACAGAAAATGGTCGGCCATGAAAAAATCAGGGAACGTAGATCAGTCTATTATGGTGAGAGCGATCAAATTTTACTGGAACAAGATTTTAAAAGCGCACCAAATTCTTCCAGGCTGTGGTTTATATCAGTTGCTGACATGTATAGCTCACCCACTTGGGGCGCCTTGAAAAATTCTAAGTCGACGATTGCCTTGATGAACACCTAAGGTGCGCTGATGAGTTTACCAAGCTGCACAAGAATGCCTGTGTGCGGTCTTGAACCAAGTTCGTTTTTGGAAACAGCCCCTACCCCACAAGGAAAGCAGCTGTTACGTGCCAGGCCAATCTCTTAACCTCATCACAAAACCATCCGAGTGAGACGGACAAAAACTATGAGTGTGAGCTGAACACTGCTGGCGAATATTGTGTGAGACAGTACTGGCAGAAAAAATCTCCCAAGCGACGTTCTCTCTTATGTGAGCGGAAAAGGCCAACACATGTTCAATTGTTATTATGATTTTTTTAAAACAGATACTGGAATCGATCTAATGCTAATGCTGGACCGCGCGCTCCTACTTGCAAGGGTGCCTACATGGGCCAACTCTGTGCGAGATACTGGTTATTGCTGCCGCAGAGACCTCTCACATAGTGCGTACAATGAATGATAGTTGGCGACTGTGATTGTCTGTATGGATATCCTGTGATGCAGCTGAATTGTCGGACTAAAACCTTTATTATTTATGTCATTATTGTATTATTGAGTTATTATTTATTTACTTTATTTAAACATAGTTTTTGTGCAAACTGATTGGCTTGGTTCATTAATTGCGAATCTAATCAGCTGCGACAACATTACACCTCAAGTTGATCGTTCAGAACTCTTTCTAAGTATCCAGGCCTCCCTCGATTTATATCTATAAGGGCTGTTATTATCTTAGAATGTTGTCAAAATAAATTCTAACTCTTCACAGTGTGTCATGTAAGGTTTGTGGAAATATTTGCGAAGAGATCCTTTGGAATTTTATCAAGTTGAATCTTTCGAGTTACCCAACGAATTTTTATCAACTATAAAATGTTCTCCAACCAAGATTTATCTCTCGCAAGATCAAGTATCCCTTCATAGCACCTCTTTTCAACTTGATATGAAATCTTGCGAGGTATCTTAACTGCGTATACGGTTGTCGTTGGCCACAGCAAAAATGCCATTGTGCGACAGGTTCTTTTTTCTTGTAATTAATAAACTTCTAGGGATTCTGTCTATCTCTATGGTGCGAGCCTGAAATTCTAGTTGATTACCGTCTCCACTATCTCAAAAATCCTAGAGAATTTTATTGTAATTTTAACACTGTTTAGTAAAGTAACTGAGGGATTCTATGTATTTCTCGATCATATTGTATACTGATTTTTCAGTAGAAGTTATGGGAAATTATTAGTTTCTGCACAGTACCCAGTGGATCATCTTGCCTGTACTCCTGTTATGTCTGTTTTCTTATATTCCTTGTTGTTGCTAGTTACTGCATTCGTTTGTTGGCACAGCAAAATCCATGGTGCGACAGGTTCTTTTTTCTTGTTAATTAAAACTAGGTCTGGTCTTCTGACCTGAATTCGGTGATACGCTAGTATCTCAAAATCCCAGAGAATTTTATGTATTACACTTTTAAGAACAGATTCTGATTTGTGCATGTACTATTTGTTAGTATGGGGAAATATTAGTTTCTTGCACAGTTCCCAGTGGATCATCTTGCCTGCCCTGTTATGTCTGTTCTTATATTCCTTTTGTGCTAGTTTACTGCATTCTCTTACTATGTGATTGTTTCATCTCGTTAACCACATAGCCTACATTTGCTTTTACAGCTGGGAGAAATATTTATAAAACTAATTACAATAATCTGATTATTTTAGTAAGACAAATAATTTAATTTAATTCTTTTGAAGTTGGAAAATTTAATTTATATACAATTATTTAAATTATTTACAACTATTTTTATCATCTTGGGTATTATATTCCCAACGTACCCTTTGGCCTTCTTTTATCTTTTGTCATAGTCAGTAAACTTCTGGGAATTTTGAACCGAACCTTTTATTCAGTCCATGGCGTAGATTGTTCTCATCTTGATGTCTATATGTCGAGATATCTTGTATCAGTTAATTTGCTTTCGCAGTTATCTGCCCTTGTAATGTCTGAACTTATCTGTACAATTAGTTATATCTTACAACAAAATGGTTTCCAGCTGCTCTACATCAAACAGTGTTACTATCTATAGTCAGATATAGTTAGATAAACAAACGTTTCTCAATTATTAATAATTGACATTAAATGTATAAGTCTGTTCACCTTAAAGTGTCATGCTAATGCAAATGGATAGAGATGGAAGACATAGACACAACATTCTCTACTGATTGTAAAGCAACGCCCTGTGAGTCTATGTTCGCTCATAGTACTACTACTACTACTACTACTACTACTACTCTACTACAACTACTACTAGCTGAAAATTTTAGGGTTTGCTTTGTAGAAGAACGATAGTTGGTTGAATATTATTTCCACGCACGGAATAAATATGAGAATAATTCACAACGAAGTGATAACAAGAATATCTTATTGCCAAAGCAAACTTAATAGAAGAAAATACAAACATATGAGATACAAGGAAGATCTTATTGATAGTTGTAGGAGCGAATTGTCTTAATATGAAAAAATTATTTAGTAGAGAAAGTCTTGAGGTCCTTGATAGGTAACTGGTATAAAAGGAAAGTGCAAAGACTTACATGTTATGCATGTCATCGTGTGCCAATGCAACACGAGGTTGCTTTGACAAGAAACGCAAAATGGTTCGTGATTATTTCTCTCTTGCTAGAAGGTAAAAGAGGATTTTGACTTTGCTGCTTCTCCTTTTATAATGCTGCTCGCCACGACACCTAGCGCCAACTGATAGACACGGGAGTTAATAACCTTTCGTATTCCCAAGCGTCAAATAGAAGAACCGTGAAGAGTAAGGAATGTAATCCCTAAAGCTTTTTATTATTAAAAAGACTACAGAAAAATACAAATGTGAGAGACACAGATGAATTGCCCATCTTCAAAGAGCAGAAATAAGATACATACAGACAAAGAACAAGTTAATTCCAGTCGTGACTTGGATTTTTAAAAACTGCAGGAAGACTTGAAACAAATCAAAGTACATCATATCCACTCATTAACCTCCTGGGAAAGGATAAATTAAACTGGATCCGGAAATGTTGGAACCTCTTCTGGAGCTTCCACCACCAATTACTCATTCAGTCCGGCAACGTATACTCGGCATGTTTGCATATTATTATTAAGTGAATTCCACAATTTTCAGATAAAGTGCGTCCCCTCTACAAAACAAGATCATTTCCTATGAGTCCTGAAGCATCTAAATCCTTTAAAAACATCAAGAAACACTTTAGCAATGCTGTTTTAAAGATCATCGATCATGTCACCCCATTTGCAGTATAATGGGATGCATCATATACAGAGATGTTGATAGGTACGCGTCCTGCGTCCCCGACACATAACAATCTAAAAGGACGCAGTAAAATCATATCCATGCGTCCCAGTGTTTTTCGTTTTTCTTCCCCCACCATTTCAAGCTAGCTGTAAATATTTCAATAGTTTCTTAGGAACGAATAACACAGGATAGTTTACAAGGTAGAAGTTAGACGGCTTTAGTTGGGACCCATGAATTTTCCCGGGGACTCATCCAAAGCAAATATGTGCGTCCCAGGATGCATTAAATCAAAAAGCTATCAGCATCACTGACATATAGCCGTATCTGCAAAGCTAAACGAGACTGGTCCTTCTGTAGCCTTTACATTAAAAATGTTGTCAGAAAGTAAATGTCACTATCTACCCGTTGAGAAGGAGGCAACCGCAATAATGTAAAAGTGTAAGAGGCACACAGCGCCTAAACTATGTGAAGCGGTTGCCGGTCCTAGAGGAAGAGAGTTAGAATTTCCCGGGCTACTACTTAAATACTCTAGCCCTCTACTGTCGAAAACCTGGAATTAAGGAAGATAACCCTACTGGACCCCACATCGATCCAAACAGGGGCAGATAATCGTTACAGGCTTAATATTGTCCTAGGATGTGTTCCAACAAAAAATGGGTATGATTCTGAAGAAATTCCCAGTGACAAATTGATGATGTGGTGGTATATGGACAAACCAAAGAGGAACACAATCAGAATTTACACAATCTCATGCAGGATACTAGGATACCAGAAGTGGAGACATGAGCTTCAACTGTACTAAATGTGCAGTGAACCAGAAACAAATACATTTCTACAGAGCTGTATACGATGAGAATGGGATACACCCGGATCCTAGCAAGGTACATGAAGTCAAATCACTGACTACAAATGTGACAGAACTCCAGAGAATACTATGGATCATTTCGTACATAGTACATACTATTCATTCTTCGTCTATCTGACCTCACAGCACCCATGAGAGAATGGTTCAAGTAAGACGCAACACTTTTGCAAGAAGGCACACCCATAGTTTTTACTTCCAAATTACTCGCGAAAACAGAACAAAACTATGCCAACATCGAATGGGGTGTTGGCATAGTTTTGCCGTAATTTTCAGATGTGACCAGGATAAATTTGACATATTCATATTTGGTTATTTTCTCCGTAGATTGAAGGTATTGACGCACTCTACGCATCATTTAAAAGCTTCTTCATTCATCTACGTCATAACAGATAGAATGGATGACTGGAACCAACTGAATCATGGAAGAGAATATCTTGTATCATGATGATCTGCGCCGGCCATCAAAATAAGGAGATTGTGGTTGCTGCCAATGCTCCCTGAACTCTTTAAAAACAATCAAGCATGAATTGGAGACTACGAGGCTGTGGCTTGAAGAAAGCAGCATAACAGACATCTGATTGCGTTCGTACATCAGAATTCCTCGATAATCTTCAGAAAAAAGTGTTGGAGGACCCTCAGATGCCGACGTGGAGTTACTAAAGACTGTTGTCAAGCCATGGATAACAAGGGTAGCCAATGATAGGCCATATGTATGGCAGCAGGATGTACCCCCTTCCACACTTCTGGTAAAAGTTTAAAATGGTTGTCGGCGAATTTTTACGAATACACCAGTCCAAATGTTTGGCCTCCGAACTCCCCAGATCATAACCCCATGTATTATTATGTATGTGGCACTGTTGAGAAAGACAATAATAAACGTGCCAGTACTACAAAAGCCCAGTTAATCGACAGAATTAAGGTAGTTTTTGATACCCTTCCCAGGGAAACTGTAATATCAGCTTGCGCCAGATTCCGGAGCAGGATTGAGGCTAGGACCAACGCTAATGGCGGTTATTTTGAGTGAAACTTTTTAACAGTAGTGTAATTTACGTGTCAGTTGAATTATTTTAGAATCCATTTAATTGTGTAGTTACCAAGCACTTTTTCTTTTTCCTTATGAAACTGTAAAATTTCTCCCGAACACTCTGTATATATATATTTTTTTTTTTTTTTAAATTTCAAATCACCGTTTATCGTGAAAAAAAACCACACACGTACAATCGACTGCAATTAATCAATATCTTGATTAATCCAGTGGATTTAACCCTGAAGATCCTTATGGTGAAACTCGAGTAGGTTATTACTGTGTACCATTATCATAATAAATTTGCTCTACTAATGTATTGAGCCCTTTATATTTGTTATATCACTGTCTTATCATTGTGAAACTTGCATCAACTAACCATTGTGACCATTTTCACCGGTAAGTCACCTTTTCCACAAATACCATATATATATATGTAACTGTAAGCCAGCAAAAAATAGCACATCATAGCAATGTTTTTTTATCTGAGCAATACAGTTAAATTGTTCTATATCAGAGTATAAAACAATATTCATCCCAATTTGCAACTAATTAGAATCTTTCAGTTCTAATTAGAAGTATCTATTGGGTTGTTTGGAAATAGAGGGATATTTAGTTGAGACTTAATACACCAAGGACCAATATTAGCATTAGTATATCTGCCCGTGATACCCTAACACTGAATACATGAAAAGAAAGAGAAAATAAGCTAATTACACATATAGAAACTATTGAAAAGAATTCACAAACGTATCCAAACAGATAAAATATGCACATATTGCTCTATGATGATGAGTATAATGACCAAGATCAAAGGAGGAGATAATGTTGTTACTGTTCAAAGAACAGAGACAAAAGAAAGTGAGAAATGTTTTTCCCGAACTCTCCAATAAGTCACTTAATAGGCCATTCTTCAAGAAAGACAATTATTTATTGTTTCCCTACATCAATATCATGAACTACTTAGTCATAAAATTTCTCATGGGACAAAAAATGCTTTAAAAATGGCAGATTCGAAAAGCTATTGAGCAACTTCTAATGGTCAAGTCAATCTGGCCTGTGTCATTGCTGTGAACTAATGAGAATTTTAATAAAACTTTCTACAAAAACTTTCTTGGCTTTTGAATGCAGACTAGTTGGATATCCCTAAAGACAGGCCTAGAGGTTAGTGAATTGCGTTCATTGTACATCTATGTTTATGTTTTTATGTTATTTCTTAACATTTTTGTGCACACAATTATATGATATCAAACATTCCTATCTAATAGAAATAATTGGCACACAGTTGTATGGTTTCAAGTAATACTAATACTAATAATTATCATTCATTGGCATTTCAGTCTCGGAAGACTATAATATAGTTTGTGTGCCCCTGATGTTACAGCGCCTCCTGTGACTGTAAAGTCTAATGTTCGAAAAACATTCTCGACCACAGATGTCGCATGTGAAGATGTTGATGTGCCGATGTTTTGTTGAGGCTGCTTTCTTCTGGACCTCTTGCTTCATGGTGTTGCACCAGGGTGACTTCATACATGAACAGTCTGCTATAGAGAGCTTGCTGCCATGAGGGCGGTCCTGAGCTAAATTTTCCCAGCTGGAAGGGGCAATGCCAAAGCACCTGAGATCATTCTTGCAGACATCCTTGAAACGCAGTTGGGGGCGACCAATCTGTCTCTTACCAGACGAAAGCTCTGCATAGAGGATGTCCTTCGGGATTCGTCCATTATCCATCCACGGACATGGCCCAGACATCGGAGAGAACACAAGCTGGAAAGTTGAGCTCTCTCTAGAACTGCTGTGTTAGTGATCCTGTCCCTCCAGATGATCTCCAGTATACGACTAAGGAAGCGAAGGTAGAAGCTATTTAGCCGTCACTCTTGGTGGGAGTACGGGGTTCATGTTTCACTTCCATACATGAAGTTGCTGATAACTAATGATTATACTTGTTTTATTAAACATATTTTCTCGTATGGCAACATCTATTGTGTTTTATTTGTTATGTTGATAACTTTCAAAAATTCCAAAAACTAATTTGTAAATCATTGAATTCTGTATAATTCTATTTTAGAAATATCTTTAGTTATTTTTATTTTTATTTTTAAGTCGTTCCTAGTTATTTTAATCATGATCGAGACTGTTAAAGAAGAAACATGATTGTAGCTATTTAAAAAAAGAGACTGTGATATAAAACTTCAGATCTGATATATTCAATGTCTGAAAGAGTGTTTGGTCAGTAAAACGGTAATTCTGGGTGGACATAAGTCCAAATAGGGTTATCTTCCCTTGTGGCAGGTTCGCCGATAGGTGGCGTTAGTATTTGGCCAGAGGTTGGGAAATTCTGAATTCTCTTCTACAAGTTCACACGGTTTAGGCACCTGATGCTTCTAACCCTTAAATGGGGATGGGGCTTGCCCCCCAACCAGTAAGTGACATTCCTTACGACGTAAGTCCTACACCTATTTCCTTTGTAATACGTTTATGTATCTACATGTTTATATATTTACCTTCAATGTATTTCCTCCGTCACTCACGGAATAAAATATTGTTATTATTCTACAACTTTGTCGGAATATTTTATTTTGGAAAGTTATTCTAAACTTCCAGCTTTAATATAAAAACTTTATATCTTTAAGAGTAAAATATGTATGACCTGTTGATGGCAAATCCATCAACCTTTAATTTGTATAATATGATTGAATTGTTGAGATTGTTGAACATGTGTTACATAATTATTAGAATCTTAATATTTATGTACAGTAGTGTAGAAATCAAAATGGCTGTTATAAGTTGCAGCCATGGCCTTGAAGGATGAGTGACAAGGCTTGACCTCATCCTGATCCTTTCCAGTGGATACCGTGAGAATCGATGGAGGAGACCCTCTTCCGGTTTAGATTAAAAATAGATTTTAGTCAGTCGGCGAGAAACCACGACGGTGGTGAGTCGTTATACACGCTCCGACTCGATCTGCGCAGGTAGTCTGGTGGGGATTTCGAAATAAAATATGATCTAAGTAAATCGAAGTCTTGTGTTATTATCTAAAAACTACCAATGACACAGGGCTTCTGATAAAGAGAAATCCCGATGAAAGACCAGACACGAAGTCCCCAAGAGAAGTCCAGACGAAGAAGAGATGTTAGATGCTAGAAGAACTTAACATATCAAAGACGTCAGAAGAAGAATAGAAGAATAGAAGAGTAAAGAAAGGTATGCAACACATGGACTTTTATTTTAAAAACAGAGATCTTTATTGATTTTTGTACACTCTTATCTTTTCAGGAGTATTCTGGAGAAGTAAGGACAAACTCATAAACTCCTACACAAGGACAAATCAGTGTTGGTCAGCCAGAAAAAAATTACATTCATAAACTTTGCGCAGATACTGGATGCTGCTAGGAGGACTTATCAAGAGCAATGACTGATAGGGATGGATGGCGAGAAAGTTAAGGGAATCCCTGCTATCATTTTGTTTGAACCACCTACAGCAAATAAGATAGATTTTTAATTATGGTGTCAGGAGCAATTAGATAGTCAAAGTTTCTGGAATACATAGGGAATATCATTCCAGATCAGAGGTCACCAAACTACAGGCCCGTGGGTCGGATCCGGCCCGCGAAGGCATTTTATCAGGCCTGCCGACGATACTTGAATTTGTTTGTTAAAATGTACGGAACGAAAGACGTTCTGCTACCATTTAAATTTAAATATCATATTAAGCTTACTAAATCTTCATGGACTTGACTACGGAATCAACCCATCGAACGAAATTGACTGATAAACATTTGAAAGCATTTCTCTTGATTGGGTGTAGCAATTCCAAACCAAATATTGACGATATCTTGAAAGGCAAACTTTAGTTTCACAAATCTCACTAAACCTTTCTGCTAATATTGCTCAGAGCTTTCATTCTGGCTAGAAAGTATTGAACACAATAATAATGTGGCCTGCACTCATTTTTTTTTTTTTTTTTTTTTTCAATTATCCAACCCACACTCGTTATTTTTTCAATTATCCGGTCCACGCTCTTAATTTTATTTTATTATATATATATTTTTAATTATTCGGCTCACCGTGAAAAAAGTTTGGTGGTCCCTGTTACAGATGAAGCATATGTCTGTTTGACAGGAGTGACTTTTTTTAGTATTCACCAATGGTTATTTCAACAAAATCAGGGTCTTTTTTTCATGAAGAATAGAATTATGCATAAAAATAATTTGTCTCTAGACATGAATCCAATTGAACATATTCATGGCATTTGCAATTGAGAAATAAAGAAAATATTCAAGACTTCCTCAAAAAATTAGTTTCTTGATTTCAATGCTGACTGGTTGAATATGCAATGGTTCATAAGCTGTAGATTAAGGCAGGTTTATAGAACAAAGAAAAAAAGGATTGTATTCTAAAAATAGACATAGCCAGGCTGGCCAACGCCAAATTCAAAACTTCCGCCAACTAACGGACATTCTGAGAGTGGAGGAAGGAAAGGATTTTTTTAGTAGCACAGGGCAGAAAAGCAGTGGCCAGCGAAGGGACCAGTCATGAATACCAGTCCTCTTAGAACCGGGTGAACAAAGATACAATTAAGCTTTAACACTAATAAGACTTTGTAAAAAGAAAAATTCATAAACCAAACCACACCGTTGTGTTCATTTGATACAATTTATAATACACATATAAAGGATAATTTTATTACGGCTCAAACTTCTTTGTTCATTACTTTTACTGTTTTGCTTGGGGTTTTTTTATGATACATTTCACATAAAAATACCTCCAACCAACATACAACAGATATTCCAGAAAAGGGAAGAATTTTCTGCTATGCAAAAAAGATTTAAGAATAACAATTGCCAAATATATAAACAGTGATTGCCCTATGTATGATTGCTCCACCCTGCAAATTGTTAAATTTGAGACCCTGGCAAAAAATATAGAAATCTCCATAGACATTCTTTAATAATGATAATAATAATTTTTTTAAATTGTCATCTTGTAGATTTTGCCACCCTGGCAGACCACAGAGTAAAAATGAAAGAAAATGAAAAGATATACAACTACTTGGATCTTACCAGAGGACTAAAAATGTTGTAGAATATGAAGGTGATGGTGATGCTGATTGTTGTTGGTGCACTTGGAATGGTCCTCAAGGGGATGGAAAAAAGACTGGAGTAATTGGAAATCAGAAGAAGAATCGAAACCATACATTTAGCATTGTTAAGATCAGCTAGAGACCTGAGGAGACACACTGTCACTCACACTTCAGTGAAAGGCCATCAGTTAAAAATGGTGTGAAAAATTTGCAATAATTATAATGATAAAATTATGCATGTTAATAAAAAAAAACATCACAACTAAATTAAACTTTGTGTCCTTGTAAGAAGAATGACTGGAGAAAAATCTAATATAAAAATTAGTTGTTATTTCTCTGAATTTTTTAGACGAGGCTTGATTATTTGTATTATTCGGACTATTTTTCTCATCTTTATTGTTATCTGTACAACGTTTCAACTGATGTGTCCTTCAGCCTTTATCAGGTATTTCTTGTCGGACTCGGGAACCTTCTCGAAATCGATTGAACCTGCAGCCTAGAGATAACTGTCACTTAAAACTGTCTTAACCCAAGCCTATATGCACTACATCATGTGTCCAAATTTTATATAATTTGTCAATATGCTCTTCATGACACTCATGACACTTTCTCAGAAGACAAAGTTAAATAGATATTCTATTAATATTGTATTTCTGTGAAAGAAATTCTCTTTATATTAATCCATTAGTAAAAACAATCCAATTTGTTAATGAACTTAGTTTTTGAAATCTTTCTTGAGAGTTGCTTTCCAGTTTGAGGAGAAATATCTAAACAAAATGTCTACCATAATTAGACATTCCAATAAACATTTTGAAACATCATAATGGTTAATTTGAACATTATTTTTGCATTTTCTTTAATCACAAAGATTTGACTAATTTAGGTAAATTTTTATTATCAAGTAAAGAGAGGAATAATTCATTGAAATTTCTTTTTAAAAATACAGTCAAAAAAGACGGTCAATTTAACCTTTAAGTTTGTGAGTCACAAAATTATACAGATTATATTCAAATTCATCACTTAACACTAAAAACTGGTTATATTGGTTTGTGATATTCATTTTACACTTCAGTGAAATTCAAAACTTTATCTCAGAGAATTGATCATTTTCTTTAAATAGCATTGGTTTAAATTCTTTCTTCAATACAATGCGTCTGAGGAAAAAAGACAGAAAAACACTTTTTTTTTAGACACAATGTATTAAAAAATTCTTTTAGAAAAGACATTGACCCAGCTGTGGGTTAAATAGTACTACTACTGTTCTTTAACATGGATGGCTTTGGTATAAAATAACTCACAAAGGTTAATATATCATTAAACAAAGAAAGTAAACCAAAAAACAATGTATTGAAGAACTATTTTTTAAAAACTGATATATATGTACCCCAGACTGGTCGCCATTGAGTTAAAATCAATCAATCAATATGTATACACTACATTAAATATGTAAACATTTATTTCTCTCTCTCTCTCTCTCTCTCTCTCTATATATATATATATATATATATATATATATATATATATAAGGTGTAAAAGTATTGAGATTGAAGCTGTATTTACCAAGAAAGAAATGAACAATGAATGGAATGTTAATTTTTTTCAGAATACAAGGTGTGTCATAAAAGTCCCGAGTTTAAAGTTGTATTTACCAAGATAGAAATAAACAATAAATGGAATGTTAATTTTTTTCAGAATACAAGGTGTGTCAAATAGTAAAAAAAAATCTTAATACTTTTTGTATACACCTAGTATATAAATATAAATGAATATATGAGCACCTTAGTTCAGATATAAATTTAAATTTATTTTGGCATTTTTTACCTCTTTTTAAAAAATATAAAAACACAAAGAAAGCAAAACTTGACAAAGCATCATTTGACAATAATAGATAATAAATATTGGTCTGTATATAATCAATTTATTAGTTATTATACATTGAGCTCTCTTAGGGATTTAGAAAAATCCTTGTATGAGTCTATAAATCCAAACGTACATGAGCATACAGTATGCATGTACAGTGAGATTTCAATGATCCCAAATAGAATCATTCCTTACTTACCAGTCAATTGGATTATCTTACAGGTGATGTTTGGTGGTATATTTTTACAATCAAACTATTTGCTGGGTTTTTTCAAGGGTTTACCAACAAGTTTGGTATATATATACATATATATATATATATATCATATATATATATATATATCCATATATATATATATATATATATAGCAGTCCAAAAATAAGTAAACCCATTATATTTACGTATTCAAGCATTTATATATATATATATATATATATATATATATATATATATATGGGTTTACTTATTTTGGGACTGCTATATATATATATATGTGTGTATGTGTGTATGCAGTATTGCTCATAAATAAGTATAGCTATTCTAAATACTTAGAAAAAGTTAATTTTCTTCTGAATCAAAGATACAAGGATTTTAATGTTTGAAAAGGAACATAATACAAAGTGAATGTTATTAGGTATTATTTAGAACCAAACTCTGCAACCAAAAATATGAATAAATAGCAGTTCCAAAGTACACAACTATGAAAGTTTCTAGTTTGTATTTTTTCAAACCAGATATTTACACACACACACACACACACACAAGAAGATATATAGATAAGAAAATGTATATAAGAAAATATACTTATGATAAAATAAAAAAACATTTTCTTCTACCAGGATTTTATTATTTTTAGTTGAACATTATACAATCAAAACTGATATTATTAGGTGTTATTTATTAGCAAAAATTACACCACTGAAACACTATAACGAAAAAGGAAATTGAAATAACTGGTGTATTTATTTTTAAACTGCTGCATATTCTTATTTTTGGTTGCAGTCTAACAGTATCGAAACTGCAACCAAATATATATATATATTTATATATATAATAGTATTGATATATTATGGACTCTCGTCGATTTTGACGCATGAGGGTTCATACAATGAACAACCCACACAGTGATTTGTTTATAGTGGTGAAGGCTTGTATTGGACCATCCGCACTTTTTGGCACATTCAATAGGAAAGAATTGGTGCACGAATGCCACAAACCCAATCAACAACTGACCTCAGGAATTTTGAATTCAGAGTTATCCCTCTCCTAGACTGGTTACCTACCCAAGGTTAAAGAGCCTAGTCTGCCCTACTATTTTACCCATACCTGGAGGGAGAATATATGGATTCATACCTTTCCCAAGGGTATTAGCGCTATGTGAAATGCAATATATATATATATATATATATATATATATATATAAAATGCATACACTTTTTAAACCTCAGTTTTAATACTTTTTTTATTACACCTCATAATATGTTATATTATATGCACATGCTCCTTCAAAAAAAATTATGCCACTACAAAGTCTTCATTAGATTATGACCCTGGGGTTAGGCATGGTTTCAGGGCCAAAATATCATTACTATTAACCAAGAGTACTTTATCAGTACCTTATGGTACCAGCAAATTTAGTTGGTTTTCTATCATATTCTGGATATGCCAAATAAAAATGCAATATTGTCATGCAATTATCTTTGTATTCACAACTTTCAAGTCAGTATACATTAGCCTAGCAATGAAGCATTAATTTAATTAAGTAGATTTGTACATAAATATTTATACATACTTAACTACTTATATACAGTATCCCCCATAATTAAATTTACCTCTGCTAAAAATATAAATATCGAGCAGTCCAAAAATAAATACACCTCTTATATTTATAGAATTTATATTTGGAGGAGTTGTGAGTTTTATTTTTGGTTGGAGATTTTCAAGTGTGCAGAGTTTGGTAATAAATAATAATATGTTTTGATTGTATAAACCCAGGTTTTTTTTGTTCAGAAGAAAATAAACTTTTTTTTAAAAATTGTTTATACTTATTTATGGGCAATACTATACATATATATATACCTGTATATGTGTGTGTGTGTGTGTGTGTGTGTATATATATATATATATATATGTGTGTGTGTGTGTGTGTGTGTGTGTGTTCGTGGTGTGTGTGAAAAAGTGGAAGTGAATCCGACAGTACTCATTTAGGTCTTTATAATCATGCTCTACTTAATGTACTGAGCACTTTTTACATATACAGCTTAGAAAACTCCCCCGGTGTTTTTCTTTGGCCAATTATCATCATAGTTAGGTGCCAGTAGCATTTGACACTCTTGTGTTACATCCTTGTTTACACATATATACATATTTGTACTTGTGTAGAGACACACATACAGACACACACACACACAAACATAAATGTGTGTGTGTTAGTTCACCTATTTGATTGAAGCTATCACAATTCTATATAAATTACAGGACAACCCGGCATTGCCCAGGACAAAGATAATATACTAAAGAAGATTTTCTGGGACAAATATTAATTTAATTTTTCACTGAATGTCTTATTAAATTTCGACCAGTACCACCCTCCTTTGAATTAGGTTGTATGGATTCCTGTAGATGACAGATTTATTTACTTTCTAGGTATATTAGATATTCCTGATCAATTTTGAATTAAAATGTACAGAGAACTTCCACACTCCTCCCTGACCATTAAAACACTCCATGAGGTGAAATGTATTCACATGACAAACTCATCAAAATTGGAGCAAGGAGTTCATATGCAATAAGCAAACAAAGCAAAACTTTATATAGAGATGTACAAAATAAATACTTACATGATTCTTTTTAACTTCATTATATATATCCTTTATTGCTGCTGTTTGAATCATGCAGCTGATGTACATATCTTGTTGTCTGAATTGTGAAGTAAATGGCTGCTCCTAGTGTGCATTACTTTTGAATATTCTCAAATATCATTTCAAAATGTCGTTTCTTAATATTTCTTTATTTACCTACATATATATACACATACATATACACATACATATACACATGCCAAATTCATAAAAATTGGTCCATTAGCCAAGGAATCCATAAGTAATGAGCAAACCAAGCAAAACTTTATATAGAGATGTACAAAATAAATACTTACATGATTTTTAAAATTCATCATATATTTCTGTACATATATATATATATATATATATATATATATATATATACATTATATATATATATATAGTCTTAAGATGTTCAAGAATATATATATATATATATATATATATATATATATATCCTTTATTGCTGCTGTTTGAATCATGCAGTTTTAAATCATTCATAAAAACCCGAGGAGTCCATAGGTAATAAGCAAACAAAGCAGAACTTTATATAGAGATGTACAAAATAAATACTCACATGATTTTTTTAAATTCGTTATATATATATATATATATATATATATATATATATATATATCCATCCTTTATTGCTGGTGTTTGAATCATACAGCTGATGTACATATCTTGTTGTCTGAATTGCGGAGTAAATGGCTGCTCCTTGTGCGCATAACTCTTGGATAAACACCTGAGTGTAGATAAGACCTTCGTTTATTCTCGAACATCTTAAGACTCATCTTGTACAAGACCTGATTGCGAAGACCATAGGCAAGTAAATAATTTGAGTCAGTATCAGACTTGGTACTGGCAGTCAGATATTTGTCCCGCATTTTTTATTATTTTCCAGATGTTATTGTGGTGATCCAATTGTATAGACTGATAAGCAAACTGTCTGAACACGAATGTTCTCATTAACAGCTTTTTATAGGATGTGCGTTTCAACTTAACTTCTAGTTTTACTGATGCAACCTGTGAAGAGTTGGCCTTTTTAGATTCCAAGAGAAAGGCCATAAAAAACAAAAAGAAAACAGCTGTGTTCTCAAGCAGTGAAATTTTTATTTATATATTCGTCTTTTAAGTATGTGTCTTTTGTGTCACCAGACAACTCAACAATGCTTAATATAGAATATAACTTATTATTATCATTATTATTATTATGAACATTAAGTGACACAAATGGAATAGTTGACTGTACATTTTTGTAATATAAATAGTTTGAAAAATATTTTTTTAAACAAACTGACTGATAGAGAGACATTTTCCTGATCATTTATGGCTTCTACTACATTTTTAAATGCTTGGTTTTTAATGGCATATCAACACTTGTGGGTTATTCAATACCAAATCTTGTTTTATATATATATATAATATATCTTCTTATTATAATGGAGATTCAGTGTCAGGTTGTATGTAACCAAAACTACGTCACTTCTTACATCTAAATACACTCAGGAAATACGTAAGTGTATCAATGAGTTTTTTTAATTTATAGTCAAAATTAATAATACATAGAATAAATCTTATATTCATTAACGATGTCTCTATGAAAATCTGAATTAGATTTACCTCAAAAACAGTCCGTATTATTAGTGTATGTAAAATCCTGCAATGTGTCTTATATATCACAGAGAAATAAAGCTATGTATAAATAAGGTGTGGTTAATTTGCATACTGGTTTTAACAAAACCGTGTTTAATAATATAATTGGTGTTATTGATCCCAAATATTATTGTTTTATTCTTCAACGTATTAAAATCAATCCTATGAATAATTTTATATAGAAACCAATTAAAATATAATTAGAATGAGTATAATTTTTTACATTCATTCTTTTAAAATTCATTACTTTCTAATTTAATATATTTTGTTACATTAAAACTTGAATACTTACACTCAGAGGCCGCATATTCTTTAGTATATATATATATATACTTTATCAGTCGCGTCTGAAAATGAATTTAAAAAAAGTTCTGAAAGAGAACTTTTTTAAAATTCATTCTCCACTTTTCCAACGAATTTCATTTTAAATAAGGATTCACTCTGATGAAGGTCGAATTTTCTTTGCGAAAAACACTTCTACATTTATTCTATTATTATTATTTCATTTCATTTGTTTATCTAAAAATAATAATAGTTTAATCATTGTACACATAGACAAACTCCTGACCGAAACACGTGTAAGTGATATTGATTAAAATTATCCATTATTATCCTTTCTATACTCTCTTTCCTTTATTCATCTTTAATATATATATATATATATATATATATATTATATATGGGTAATTCCATGTCAAATCATCCAGAAAAAAGTAAAATTGTCACCCACCCCCTTCAATTTTCTGAATTTTTTTCCAGGTGTGTACTATGTTAATATTAGACGATCCCAAAATTTGAGCTTCCAATGCCAAAAATTGGCGAGGTTGTTAGCTCTCTTAATTTGGTGGGGTTGGGGAAATTAGAATGTAACATAACTCACCAATTTTTGGAATTGGAAGCTCAAATTTGGGGGATTAGCTAACTTAAAGTCCACACTTATACAAAATTTCAGAAAAATTGAAGTGCAAAATTTAAGCAAAATTTTTGTTATGTGTTGTAGTATAAATAATGTCCAATATATGTTAATGATAATAGAAAAATGTTGTCATAGACACAGTGCCACATTGAGATATTGATCTTGCTAGTAACAAATCAGAAAACATGAATAACTTAAAATTGGTTGACTTTAAGACTTCTTTGATAGTATTTTGGATTTTTGGGCAAAAATGCTTTTATAAACCAATTTTGAGGAGTAGGGGAGCCCTAGAATTCATTTTACAGACAAAAATAGGTTACAAAAGTCACTATTTTCCCTGACCCCGGACTTAAATTTGAAGAGGTAAAAATCGACCTAACTCCGCCAATTTTTGGAACTGGCTTTATCATAATCCACACTTGGATAAAATTTCAGAAAAATTGAAGGAGGTGGGTGGCATGGCCTGGATTATTTGATATGGAATTACCTATATATGATTTGTTAACTTCATGTATATTAATAAATTGGTAGATATAATTTCATGTTAGTTGATTATTTTGTTTAATTGTATATCAACCCTTGTGGGCAATCAATCCAAAATCCTGTCTTTCGTATATATGATTGTAAGCGAACAATTTTTGTTTTTTTTGGTAAATATTTTTGTATGGTTTGGTTTATAAACTGGTAGAAATAATTTTTCATTAAATCATTGTGCATTAATATGCATATAGAAATTATTCAATATTAGATTTTTCATTAACTTCATGTGTATAAACAAATTGATAAAAATAATTTCATTAACTTTATGTGTATCAATAAATTAGAAGAAACAACTTAATATGTATTAATAAACTGGTGATTGACCCTCAGCCATTGCCTTTTAGTACCTATATGATAAAAAGGTTGGGTGTTTGCCTTAAGAGCAATTTAAAGAATACAGTTTGGACAATCATATATGCTAGGACTTGACATGACCAGCCAATTGATTGATAGGGTCTCTGCAACTGCCCGTCTAGCCCAAGTAAGAGCCAAAATGGAGTGTTGTATGTCATGAGATCACTTAGTATTTGAGTCACAGGCTGCTCAGCCACCTCAATCCTGCCTCAGGATTACAAGTTGCCACCTATGACCTTTTTGTTTATAATTTATTTCACAATCAATTTTCTTAGAATCAACTGAAAGAATGAATATGAATGAACAACTTGAAAATATTTCAAAACTTAAATATCTTTGAATAGATTTTTCCTATAACCTTTTAGTTTGCAAGAGTGCTGTACTAATTCACCTCCATGGCATCTCTCAGGACAATGAAGGTTACATGAGAGTCCATCTCCTCTCCAAGAAACATGTGACAGGTTGTATTGGTGTTAGGAAGACCTAACGAAAATAGAGTTGCTCCCCGTGATCAGTAGGGGACTGTGGGACCCGGAAGTGGGGTTTCCACCATGTTACTTTTGAGGGGTTTCGTACTGAGGGGACACAGCTTACAACACGTATGAGCTAGTTAAGCCACTTTTAGGGTAGAAGCATTCTCTACTCTGTTTAAATAAAACCTGGTTAATTTTCCAACAACTGTTTATTTCAGTCTTCCATATTTTATCTGTATGTAAAAACATAAACATATATTTTACCAGCAACAAGGAATAGTTCCGCTTTAACCAATTATCAAATTTATACTTATAGAACCATATTAACAAGTGCCTGTCATTTCTGATAAGATTATTTACATAGAGACAGACATTCTTGCCTCGGATCAGAGTGAAGTAAGTATGCACTTCTACTTGTAGAAATCTGTTATTTTAAAACTATAAAATATAACAGGATATGATTGATGTAATGGTTATCATCATAGGAAATGGACATGGTGACCAGAGTTCAATTATAGATGAAAGCTGTTTGCATTTCAATATATATATATATATATATATATATATAATCCAAAAGTCCAGAGAAGAAATCTTCCTTACGACATAGGTTTTTTAAAACCAACTGTCGCAGTTTGAGTGCTCAATGTGTGCTCTTATTGTTAGAGTCACAGAGCAAATTTATATTTAAATAAATAACAAAGACTTATAGATCTTGCATTATAGACTATTTCAGGAGCTTAGACAAAAATGTCAATTCTCCCGACTCATCTGATGAGTCGGGAGAATTAGACATTTTTGTCTAAGCTCCTGAATAGTCTATAATGCAAGATCTATAAGTCTTTTGTTATTTATTTAAATATATATATATATATATATATATATATATAGTATGAAAAGGTTGGAATGAAAACATCACACAATGCTGTTAAAGAGAAAACAATTTATAAATATTATTAATATATAATATATTATATATATATTATATATATATATATATAATATAAAATTGTTTTCTCTTTAACAGCATTGTGTGATGTTTTCATTCACCTTTTCATACTCATATATATTATATATATATATATATATATTTTTAAATAATAACAAAGACTTATAGATCTTGCATTATAGACTATTTCAGGAGCTTAGACAAAAATGTCTTATATATGTATATGACAGTGTTGTCTCCGACGGCTGGCCATGTCCAGCGGATGGATGATTGATGAATCCCAAAGGATCTCTTTATGCAGAGATCTTGTCTGGTAAGGCAAATTGGTCAACCCAGCTGCATTTCAAGGATGTCTGCAAGAATTATCTCAGGTGCTTTGGCATTGCCTCTTCTAGCTGGAAAATTTGATCTCGGGACCGCCCTCGGTGGTGGCAGGCTCTCCATAGCAGACTGTTCATGTCTGAAGCCACCCTGGCACAACACCATGAAGCCAAGAGGTCCAGAAGAAAGCAGCGGCAAACAAAGCACTGCTACATCAACACTTCAAGGACAGCCTTCACATGCGACATATGTGGTCGAGAATGTTTGAACATTGGACTTTACAGTCACAGGAGATGCTGTAACTTTAGGGGCACAAAAATACAATCTATAGTCTTCCAAGACTGAAATGCCAATGATATATATATATAATTATCCAGTTCCAAAGCTACAACAAGCACCAGTAATATGTATACACATTATACAAATTTAGATTTAAACAGCTGTTTCATCTGGTCTTCTTGTTCCTTTGTGAAAGATATGAATCCAACTATTCTCCCATCAGCTATGAGTAAATAGTTGAACAGACTGGGTTCTTTAACAGTGGTATTGGAGAAGGAAAACTCTGAATTTAAACCCTGCTTAAAAATGACCTTGTGTCACATTCTGCTCATAGCAAAGGAGTTGGGTAAATACATAAAATCATAAAAGTAAGAAGTAAAAAATAAGTGTAGAAGATATTGATTACATACTTATACAGCTTGAAATTGGAAAAAATTCGAACCAATTCTTATTAAATGGAGATTGTGTGTTTTCTGTCTGTAACCGAAACTATTTGCTTTCAAGTCACAATTCCATATCATTCACCAGACACCCACCGATACCGAATTACTTGAAATTTGGCACAGATGTTCCTCTCATGAGCTAGGAAAGTGTGCCAAATTATTTGTGTTAAACCTTACCATTCCAATTTTAGGGGGTATAATTTTCCTATTGCCTCTAAATTAAGGCTGTGCGGTGTCGCAGAACTCAGTGGATTTTTTTTAATTTTTAAAATACTTCCATACATTCAATATTTCTGAAGTTTGGTATGTAGGGCAAATAAGGACTGTAGAATCCAAATCCAACTATTTAAACCCTATACCTGATAGAAAATTAATTTTGTATGATATTAAAATGAGGATTTTTAGTGCATTTTAGTAGATTATTTGATGCTATTTCCTCAAAAATGATTCAAATTCACAGCTCTTCTGTCTGGTTCTACATACTCACCTGCTTTACCAACTAAACTACAAAGAGCATAGATGATATAGAAGGCAATAAGTCCCGGTCCTAACTAATAAAACAACTCTAGGTAAAATTCACTTTTATTCATCAAGTCTCCTTCTTAGGTGATACACTGATTCCAACGCATCTCTTAACAATTCGATACCTTTTTGTAAAACAATTTGTCATTGGCCTCAAAATACGCCTCAGTTTCCAATATCACTTTTTCATTGGAGCCAAATCTCTTTCCTTAGTATTCTTTTGAGATCTGCAAACAGCCAGTAGTCGTTGGGGCCAGATCTGGAGAATAGGGTGGGTGCAGAACAATTCAAATTGCAATTCATGTAGTTTTGTCATCGTTCCAATCGACTTGTGACACGGTGCATTGCCTTGGTGAAAGAGCACTTTTTTTCTTCTTCATTTGTGGCCATTTTTTAGCGATTTCTTCCTTGAAACGCACCAATAATGCTATATAATATTCCCTATTGATGGTTCTTCCTTTCTTATTGAGTGATGTGTTAAATAACAGCTATCATTATCAAGGCATGCTGAAAATATGGATTCCCTTCTCTTTTGCCATCCGTCTATCACAGATATAGCTCCTGACAAGCCCTCAATACGACATCCAGTGCCTGCAGAGCTGTTGAATGTAAGATTTGCTGTTCAACCATCACTCCTTACTTCTCTAGTATGTCCTGTTTTTTACTTGGATGGTTTCTGAGATAGCAGGTAAGTGGCCGTATAGATGCTGTCTTTTTTTTTATGTGAGGTGTTACTTCCAGGATTTTTTCAAGACAACACACAGCATCCTTATGTCACTCCCATTTAGCTTTTTTCTCTAAATGTTTCATTAAAGTTTAAGAGATGCAACCATACAGTAGTACTGATACAGCTAAAACTTGGAAGAATTCCTGTTTTATTTTGTTGGACCGATTAGATTTCTATATGGTTGATAACCTGTCAATAGCATTCCATGCATTTCCTATATGTATATTGACATTACTTTCTGTAGATAAGATATTGTTACCAAGGTATGAAGAAAAAGTGGAAGTGAATCCGACAGTATGTAATATTGTAAAAAATTTGAAAAAACACAAATTTATAAATGATGATGTTTATTTCGCCTATGCTGCAGTGTTTCGATCTGTTTCGATAGACTTTCATCAGGGCTTTCGTTGGTTTGGGGAAAATAAATTATTACTGAAAATAAAAGTATGCGAGACTCTGGTTTTTGGTGTGTTAGGCTTCTTTTTATAGATATTGAAATGTGAGAGAGGAGAAAATCTATTTCAAATTGTTGACAAAGATTTTTAATTTAATGTAGAGATGTGCCCACCTTGTTTAAAAGACATGAACTCCATTTTATCTTTCACATAGAGGATAATGCTTCTTGCTGCCTTCTCCAGGCTATGCATTAGAGATTTGGCTTGGGCATGTTTATTTGGGAGAAGCGTATAGCTTGCATCCAGGCTCAGATTCAGCAGAAAGAAAAAGAACATTACACAGCCAAAATAATTAAAGTTGTTGGGTCATTTAAATGCTGAATAAAGTCATTTTGATAAATAAACTTACTATACCTGCTGTTACTTAAGTGGTCACCCAATTAAGAACTGAACTGGCTCATTGCTGCTTAACTTTGGTGAGAGAGAGAATTAATTAATTAATATAAGGAACAGACAGTGGAATGAGAACAATTTATGCCATGGAGTGAAGGTTCAGTACCAAATTCCCTGAAGATTGTATTACAAAAAACAAGAGATTAATCTAGTGACACAATTAAGTCATTCTACCAATAATTTCTAAGTTGGCCTTTTGTTAAGAACTTTAAGACATGAGAAAAATCCAGCATTTCATTCACACCTGACAATGTTATTATGATTATTATTGTCTGAATTTTTTTAGGACACATGGCGTAACAGATTGGTTTTTTTTAATGCATATTCAACCCTTTTTGGCATTTAAATGCTGAATAAAGTCATTTGATAAATAAATTTACTATACCTGCTGTTACTTAAGTGGTCACCCAATTAAGAACTGAACAGGCTCATTGCTGCTTAACTTTGGTGAGAGAGAGAATTGGTTAGTTGATTGTTTTGTTTTAAAGCATATCAACCCTTTTTGGGTCATTTAATGCTGAATCAAGTCCTTTTGCTAAACAAAGGACTCCAGTTCCAATACGTACCTGCTGTTACTTAAAGTAGTCACCAAATTATATATTGAACAGGCTCATCACTGCTTAACTTCAGTTTTAAGTTTGGTTGGTTTGTTGGTTGGTTTTCTGGTATATCAACATAATTGTTGTATATTAATAAACCATTGTTTTTGAATGGTTAGTGTAGCTAGATTTTGAATCAAAAGTCATTGAAATTCAAAATCAGAGGAGGTTAGATGGTTGGGTCACACCATCCGCATGCCTGCATACAGACTACCCCGTAAAATACTTTATAGTGAATGAACTCACAGATGGCACGCGGCGGACAGAAAAAAAGAGTTCAAAAACCATATTAAGACAACGCTGAAGAAATGTATCACACACCTTCAAGTGTGGAAGATCTGGCCTCCAACAGACAAGGTTGGCGAGACACCTGCCGCACAGGAGCTAATTGAGAAAAACAGGACTACAGAGCGGCGATGCCTTCATTGTCATGAACAACCAAATGTAGATGTGAATTTTCACTGCAATGGGTGTGTGACCGCATCTGCAAGTCCAGAATTGGACTAACGAACCACCAGAGGGTCCACAACTGAAGATATGGAGTGACGTCTGTGATGGACTTCCAAAAGAAAGAAAAAAAAAAAAAGGGTTAAATGATTGATAGATAATGACCTTTATGTAACCTTCCTTCCAGTTACACAGACTGGCCCAGAGCTTAGAGCAGTTAAGTAGAAAACTGCCATAATGTAAGCATCGTTTCTGCTTCACTCCAGATGCAGTTGTGAAATTAATTAAAAAAATGTGATCATATAAAGTATAAGTCTTGATTGTCTCTTGTGAACAGACCAGCATCTTAAATACAGACCAGACCAATTAGAAGAAATGACCGACCAGTTACACAAGAAACAGAAATAAGGTACCAGCCAAGCTATTTGGATGTGGGAGCATAACCATGGATGCTCTCATATCTGCATATCTCAGGTAAGATAGACAAATATGAGGAGTGAAGGATTGAATAAATCCAACAAAATGTGGTTGAGAATAGAGGAAAAAACTGGATATAACAACATAACTAAATTCAATTGATATTTTGCAGGGGACATACGAATATCTCTCATTTTATCATAAGAACTCTCTCGCCATTTATATACCCTGAACAAGGGGTATATAACATGAAAAAAGACACCTGAAGAAGGACAGAGAGCAGAGTGGCTGAAATGTTGTGAATATAATAACCAAAAAGATGAAGATAATAATTCAAGACAAGTAAATACAACAAGTCAAAACAAATAAGTTAAAATGTTTATTTACATCTATAGTTAACATAACATGAACGAAAGAAATACTATTTCCATAAAGTTGCCTGGGATGTTCTATAATAAAGTTTTGTTATTTCTTCTCTTCTACAGCGGACTCTCCTGCTTCTACCTGCTTCAAGGCAACCTCATCAGCCTCACTTTTGGTACGGAACCCACGGAATGTTTCCCATGGAGTACTGTATTCAAACTTACGAAACTCCTGGCTTAACTCCAATGGTTCTACAACTACACGCTGGGCCTCATCATCATAACGCACCTGAAAAATAAGGGACATGTTTTGAGAGTCAGGAAAATTTGCGAAGTTGTTCATAAATTATCTGATTAAATAAAAAGACAAGTATATCATCAAAGTATTAGACGTAGCTTAAATTAGGTCAAACCTTCCCTTTATTAGAAATCTTACAAAATGATTTTAATGTTTTGTCCGGCTGTATTTATTTTTAAAAATTTAATTCACTTTGCAAACTCACTTATCCCTAATCTCAATTATCTACACAGAGGTCAATGGGTGACCTAATGGGTCACGTTTTGTTTAGTTATCTTTTATTTTTTATTTATCTGACTTATTGACATACAATGTCAATAGAAAAAATTAATTTTTTAGTTTTGTTCAATTTTCATCAAGTTTTAATTCTACTGAAGAAAAAATGTTATAGTCATTTTTGTATTATACAGATTATTTGAAAAATTGAGTGAAATAGTTAATTTTTGTTGCTTACCTCTGTGTAACCACTGAGTGGGAAGTCTTTCCTAAAAGGGTGACCATCAAATCCATAGTCAGTGAGAATACGACGAAGGTCAGGATGGTTGGAGAAGAAAACACCAAACATGTCCCAAATCTGAAAAATAGAAAACATATGAATACATTAAATACTTATAGATTTGGAATAAGAAAACATTTTAGAAAGATTTCTTCAAATTTTACTAATCTATACATTTATAAAGGGCAGTTGTGTGTATATGTATGTCCGGAGGAAACTTCGAAAATAAAACAATAAACGATAAAGTAAATATATGTACACATTAAATATCACCAGTAATTTTTTTAGTAAAAATAATAGAGATTTGATTTATATTCGTGAAGATAATTAAAAATAAAATTTAAATGATAACAGCATGGATTTTTTTTCATTTAATATTTTAGATAGATAGTAGACATGAACATTTATTTTCAGAGTAGCTGGATCAATGCATGGTCTATTTTTTACATAGGGATTTAAATGGGGCATCCCACAAGGATTCAACTCATGATTCAGTAATAATGGATCTGTGGGACTCACTTAAAAAAAAACCCTCTACCCTGGCGACACCAGGTAGCCACTGCTAGTTTTATCTACAGACATTCAAGAAGTTAGTCACTAGTTAAATTGGTAGAATTAATAAACTAGTGGTTGACCCTTATCCACTGCCTTCTCGCACCCATATGATAAAAAGTGTTGGGTGTTTGCAATAAGAGCAATTTGAAGAATATGGCCAGGACAATCATATAGGTGCTAAGATTTGATATGAACAGCTGATTGATCAGATAGGTCCCTCTACAACCGTCCATCTAGCCCAAGTGGAGTGTTGTATGTTACAGGACCACTCGGTTGCCAAGTCACAGACTGCTCATCCACCACAAACCTCTCCTCAGTAATTACAAGTCAACACTCATTGGGGGCCAGTTTTACCCCTCTGCAAAAGTGCAGTCAATGTATTCTAGAAGTTGGAAGCATTAAGTCACACAATGAAAAGGACAATGCTAAGAATAACTTTAAAAGATTTTTAAAAAATCAACATTAATGGGCTATTTAATGACAAAGCCATCCCTATAGAACAGGGGTCACCAAACTACGGCTCGCAGGCCAGGTCCAGCCCATAAAGGCATTTTATCAGGCCCGCCGGCTCAGTTTTGTAAATCTCACTAAACCTTTCTGCTATTGTTGCATTTTTTTAATATTTTGAAAATAAATATGTTGGTTAAATTTCTTACGCCACTCATCCATGATTATAACATGGAAAGATAAATTTTGTTTTACATCTTTTTCTCAGGGCATTCATTCTGGCTAGCAAGTACTGAACCCAATAATAATGTGACCACGCTCATTATTTTTTCAATTATCTGGCTCCCCATGAAAACAGTTTGGTGATCCCAGGTGTAGAAGAACAATAGGGCTACTATTTAACCCATAGCTGGGGGATGGGAAGGTTCATAACATTCTCAAGGGTATTAGTCCAAAAGTAAACGTAATAGTGCAACTGAAGTTACATCAACAGGAATCAGAGTGCAGAGTGAGATAAGAATAAAAAATAAGAATACCATAGAAATTATTAAAAAACAAAATGGAAGTAAAAAAGAACACATGACTAGAAGAGAAAATAGCAGATGATGTAAAAGATTAATAGAATGGTGCCCAATAAATAACAAGTACGGTAAGAACATGGAGAGATGACACAGCAGAGACTAGCACAATTAAGGTCATCATGGAAAGTTTAATATAATGGTGCCCAATAAATAACAAGTGTGGTAAGAAAAAACCCTAGAGAATATGGATAGATGTGATAATTTACCACCAAAAACAATTACAGAGGTGATTTCCTTCTTAGAAGAAAAGATACATTACCTATGTTGTGGTTAAAAAATTGCCAGGTTATATAGGATAATTTTACTCAAGGGAGGTAATAATTTTTTTTGGAATCTTAAAAACAATTACTAAAAATCAGGTAATTATCCAATTTTAATTAAATTTTCAGCACTTTATTCATTAATTACTTAATTTTATAATGAATAGCTTATTCTATTAAAAAGAAAAAAAGGAAAAAAAAAACTGTAAAAAAATATTAAGGTTCAGCATTTGCTCATTTGATTAAAAAAACAAACTTTTCAGTCCAAATTTTTAGATTTCTAGAAAGATCAAATCTAGAAGAAAAAAGTTTTTAAAAATCTAAGAATTTTAACACCCGAAAAAAGTTATTTCAAAATTTAATTTATTTTCTTAAAACTCAAATAATGAAAACAAAATTGAAGTGCATTTGCTCTTTTCACAGTTTTAAAAACAATATCTTTTTTTGAATTGATACCAAAAAAAAAGTATTTTCTTTGATTCAATTGACCTATTTTTCTTCACTTAAAAATTTAATAGAGAATTTGGTTATGTAGTGTAACTTTGCCGTATGAAATTGATATAGGCTCCCATAAATGTTTCCATTTTTCACTGACAAAGTTGAAGTGTGAAACATCACATCTCCTTTTAACTATGCATTTTTTATACCTAATGCTTAGATATTTAGGGAGCCAATTTTCCAGATTTTAGCAATTATTAATCTTAAATGGAATTTGGGTTTTTAATGTAATTTTCAAGAATAACAAAATTAATCATCATTTTGGGTTTTTTAATTTTTGTTTTAATGCTTTCAAAACTTGTTAAAAAATGTGGGGATATTCAATATTTAGTAGAATTATGCCATCATTTCCATAATGACAGAGTCAAGAACAATCATAGGAGTTTTATGAAGTTGTCTATTCAAATCAAACTTCTATTATTCATTTTCAACTCCTTAAGTAACTAGAGATTCATGAAAGATTTGATTTCTTTGAAACTCCATTCTGTCTAATTCTTTAACCCTTAAGAAACTAAAATACAACTTTGCAGATTACTTGAGTTTCCATGACAACATACATTGTGTTTGTAAATATAAAATTTGCAAGATGTTCACTCCATAAATGCTGTCATTTTGGATGATCAAAGTTCTGTCAACTGGTGCATAGAGGTTAAGTAAGGGTATAAAAATCTACAGTCATGCGTTAAGACCAGTGCACTCAAAAACAACGAATCAGGGTTAAACAAAAGGTGGATAAAAAAAGTAGGGATTATTTACCTAAAGTCAGTTTAAAGGTAATTTAGTCATAGTATTCATGACATAGATTTAAGTTTGATTATTAAACTTTTGAATAAATTGTCAACTATAAATGAATACTATACTTATTAATAATTTGGTAAAATATGAAAGAAATTGTTGCATAAACTATCCATATTTGTGTGTCTTTGGATAACATAATTCAGAGCGAAAACGTTATAGCTTATATATATTGGGAAATATATACATTTTAAAACTGAAATTAAGAACTATTCTAATTATTATTACTATATAATTTTAGGTACATTTGCTAGATAAAAAAAAATTTGTCTATAAAAAAATCTTCATTCATTTTCCTGTTTGCAACAAGTTTATTTCACAATTAGCATACTGCTTATCAGAAAAGAATTACCCTTAAAAGGAAAAAAAAAAAAAAAAAATTAAAAATTGTAAAATTTAACATTAAGGTGAAACTTTTTTTCTTACTATGTTGTTTTGCAAACTTCATTTATTTACTTTTATTACCAAAATGTATTTTTTTTAAACATTTAACTTTGATAACTCAGACAAATAAATTTCAGACATCATGTTGAATTCCCTCCCCCCAAACACACACTATTTTTTGATTTGAAAACATTCTATGTTAAAATATAAAATAAATTTCCAAAGTGTCATATCTGTCGTATTTCCTTTTTTTTTTTCTATTTGGTAAACAAATAGATTTCTCATTTATTTTCTAAAAAATAGTCAAATGTTTTTTATCATATTTTTGTTCAGTCTTTTCTTCTTACAATAATATAACTGTTGATAGATTTAATTTTATTAAAATCTGTAAGTCTTTTTCAATCATGTTTTCTTGGGTATGATTGCTCAGTAGTAAAGCACTACACCAAATTATTTCGGTTTCATAAAATATTTTGTTGTGCAGATGAAACCGTGGGAAAAAAAAATCTTTCTTTTCCATTAAACCTCCCATCTCTAAAATGGATAGAAATGGAAGAAAACGGATTTACTTCACAAAAAAAAAAAAACTGCCATCAAATGGCACAAAACAAATATTAACTCACTTCTCGTTCATACCAATTTGCACCAGCAAATACAGAGCAGATAGAGTCAATTGGTGTCAATTCATCAGTGTAAGTCTTTACACGGATACGAGAATTGTATCGTACAGACAACAACATGTAGACAATCTGCAAGCAAGAAAAATACATATAAACAAAATTTTACTTATATATAAAATACAATTTGACTTCCATCGTTCATATATATATATATATATATATATATATATATATATATATTATTGAATATATATATATATATATTATTGAATATATAAAAATGGAATTTTTCCGTTAAGGGTCTGGTTCATGATACTAATTATTGCTTGCTGAAAAACTGACAACATTGAACATCATTACACAGAAATAATAGCTTCATCAAAGGGTTGCTTCAGCAAGCCAAATTCAAAGAAAGATAACTTTTATATATGATTCAGAATTATGTATAATTTCAAAATTACACCATGTTCTAAATATAATATACATTTATTTACAATAAAAAATATCAAAGAATAAAATTTATTCAAAAAGAATTGAAAAAATAAATATCTTTTTTTTTTATAAATTCATTGCTAAATTTATTTGCATACAGTAGCACAATTACAGCTTAGAAGAATTTTTATTTCATCTTATAAGAGAGATCCGATTTCCATTAAAAAAAATTAAAAAATTAAAAAAATACGAAACATGACTAAATGCATTGTTTGGATTATTGGGACTATTGTCCTCATCTTTATTGTTATCTACACAACATTTCGGCTAATGTGATCTCCGGCCTTTTTCAGGTATTTCTTGTTGGACTTATGAACCTTCTCAAACTCAGGAACCCCCTCTATATGTAGATAACAATAAAGATGAGGACAATAGTCCCAATAATACAAATTATCAAGCCTCAACACAAAATACTATTTCTCTGAATTTTTAAGATGAGGCTTGTATTATTTGGATTATTCAGACTATTGTCCTCATCCTTATTGTTATCTGTACATTTTGGACAATGTGCCCTCCAGCCTTCTTTGGAATGAGAACAAGATACCCCCATGGATTGAATAAAGTGTTGGGTTCAAAGTTCTGTGATGGCTCCTGATTACAACAAGATGGTTCTCAAAATTAAGTGATCAGAAGCAATCTATCTCTCTGTTCAAATACTTAGAAAAAGTATTGTATATCTTGAAAAGGAAGAATAAATCCCAGTCGAAAGATGAGACAGCTAAGTGTCAATTCATATATAAATAATCCTGTCATATTTTAAGAGTACAATGCTAGTTAATATGTATAAAAGATATAAATAAATGAATTAAAAATAAGAAAACTTACCTCAAATCGATATGGCCTGCTGGGTACATCCAACCCAGCAATATCCACAATGTTCAGATACTGTGCATTGTGATGATCTTTCAAGAAAGTCATTACGGGTATAATACCCTCAGGGTGGATGAGTATCTCAAGTTCATTGCCATATGTAAGCTGCACTTTCTGCACGAATTTTGGTAGGCAGTTCCCAACAATTCACCAAAATCATGCAAGGTTGATTTTAATAATGGATTATCTGGTCTTGCAGTGGCTGTAACAAAAACAATGGATCTATATTAATATCTTTGTTCATACTTCCAAACATTAGGTGTCATGTCATGTAATGTGTAGCGTAATTATTAATGTCTATGGGAATTTGCGTGATTGAAAAATAAACAGTATTCAGATTTCTGGAGAAAGAGAAGAAAAAGAAAATAAGAACAAAGTTTAAAATTTGAAAGAGTAAACACTCAACGGGGTGCCAGTAATTGACCAATGAATGACCCCAGAAATAGATTTAAAAATAAAAACGGAAGTTCCGGGTTTTGACCGGAACCGGATGTGACTCACCCACCCCCAGGACAACAAACGGAAAAAAAGGAAAATCGGGTCCTTTTTCAACCAGAACGATATATGTCGCATAGAGCCAAGTTCGAGTTGTAGTAGTAGTAATTTAGTAATAGTAGTCATCGTTAGTTCAGAAACAACATACTCAACTCGTATAATCACAGGGGGCTGGGTTTTTTTCGGACAGGCTTCATGGAAGGCAGATGGGGAGCTTTCCCAGTTCCCCCGTATGGGTTTCGCATGGTAGTACTGAAGATGATTTATGATAGAATAGTTTGACCATACTCTCTCTTACCTTCTCTCTGAAAAGAACCCACAAGCCTAGGAAGAAATAAACAGCCTCCTGTGACTATACGACTTGAGTATGTTGTTTCTAAACTAACGACTACTACTACAACTCGAACTTGGCTCTATGCGACAAATGGTTATCGTCTTAAGAAACCTGGCAAACAGAGTTCAAATCCTGGACACAGCTGTTTGTGTTTCACTTTGCACTAACTATTGGCAGTGCAGTCTCGGAAGACTATATAATTCTTGTGCCCCTGAAGTTACAGCACCTTCTGTGACTGAAGTCCAATGTTAAAAAAACAGCCTGCCATCACTTTGCACTAATGCCCTTGAGAAAAGTATGAATCCATCTCTTCTCCCCTTAGCTATGGGTAAATAGTAAGGCAGACTAGGTTTTAGCTTTGGTATGATAACCAGTCTAAAAGGAAAACTCTAAATTCAAACTAGCTTAATTCTAAGTAAAAACTTTGTGTCATTGTGTCATATCCTGCTGATGGCAGAGAGGTTAGGTAAAAACAAAACATTGTGTATCACACTCCTTTAAAATACATTGACGATATAGTTACAAGTTACCTTCCAACAGATTCATTAATCATTTGTAATTACCTACATTGAGCAGAACACACAACCCTTTCTATACTCCTCCAAAGAGTTTATTATCGCAAGTTATTGTTGTTATTCATGGATCCACTAATCTCTAATTTGGTGTGGCCTAAAGTCAGTATCACCCAGACAGCAAGGAAGTCTATCCCCTTTTCAGTAGCATTAGACCAAGGAGATTGTTTTTTAGCTTCTGAGGTGGAGTGCCACACCTACCATCAGCCCCTCACTTTACCGCACAGATCCTACAACCCGTACACTGAGTTGGCGAGGGCCGGTATCGAACCAGGAACCTTGTGGTTCCCAGGTGAACGCTCTACGGACTGAGCTAAACTGGCCCTAAATGTCAGTGTATTATAGTTTTTTCAACTTTACTCCTAGAGGCCGTAACCCAACATATCATACCATTTTGGAATCAGGTCAACTCTATGAGCAATTGGACCCAACAATACTGAAATTTTGGATTCCTATATTTTAATTAATGTGATAGTTTTTTTCAGATGTTTTACATGAATTTTTGTGAAATGGTTTTTGTATGATAAAAATATTGTTCAAGTTTAATAAAATTCAATAATTACTCAATGCATGAAGTGTCGTTATTGGACTGAAGGACCAATTAATAGCCCTCTGCAGGAGCTGGCTTAATTATCACCTGATATTTTTCTATTTAACCCATAGATGGGACCCTAACAGTACTACCACTCCGGGTCAGAGTGGACCTTGGAGCAATGATGATGAAGGTGGTCCACATTCCCCAGACCTCCAAAACTGAAACCTTACCATCAGATAGAGTTTAACATCATTACCAGGACATGAAGACCCTCAGCCACCGCCTTCTAGCACCCATATAAAAAGGGTTGGGGCTTGCCCATAAGAGCAATAGGGTCAGGACAATCATATAGATACTAGGGCTTGACATGACCAGCCAATTGATCGGGGGGAGGGGGCCTCTCCGATCATCTGTCTAGCCTAAGTAAGGGTCTAAGTAGACTGTTGCATGTCACTGACTGCTCATCCACCAGGATTGTCTTTAAGCATCATGGGTTGCCACCCATAGCCAACATGTGGCCCCATTGGGGGAGTCTTACCCCTCTGCAGAGGTGCAGTCGGTGTATTCTAATGCCTCAGCCGACAGGACGGGTTTCATTCAGAGCTACCAAAACTGGAAACACATAACTTACTGAACTCAAAGAAAGTCTTAATGAAAATGTAAATAGGAATTATCCATTTTTGTTGTAGCATTAATACAAATATAAGAATTAGATCATTATAATATTGAAAACAATCTTCCATCACCATCAGCAGGGTCATTGCTGACAGCACAGATACCCATGAACTCTCACTTGCCAACTATCCCTATCAGTCATTAGTCCTGGCAGATCTTCCACTCAGCATCCAGAATCTACATTGATGTAGGTTTTTGCTGGTCTACCTACACTGGTGTGTCCATAAGTAGGTGTCCACAGGAGAAGGTCACTTTACAAGTTCGTTCTTGCTTGTTCACCTTAAATATCACATGCATTTTCTGAAAATGGTGATCAGCCTTCTTATTGACATCTAGATGAAATTGAAAAATTTTATTGAATAATAATATTATGAAAAAAAAAACCACTCACGTCTTGTCTCAGTGCTCTGGTATCTCGGCAAAGGGGCTGCTATAAGAGATGGTCTTAATGCTGAAATAAAGAAAAAAAAACAATTAAACAACACAGACAAATATTAGTCAAGGCAAACATAAACATATTATCTGGATATATTTTTTTCAAGCTCATTTCACAGATCCATTAATACTGAATGGCAAGGTGATCCTTGATGGATGTTCCATACTGTGATGAACCTACTACTGGATATATATACATATATAATCGACCATTTCATTCATAACATAAGAAGGGGAAGGGAGGAGAAAGAAAAAAGAAGAGGAAAAAAGAAGAAAAAAAAAAGTATAAGCACGCAAAAAAAACTTAAGCACGTTCATTCTGATATTCATCTCTGTGAAGATAAAGTTTTCTTTGAAATCGATAGACGAAAAATAACATCTTTTTGTATTTTTCATACGCATTTAATTGCCGCTTCAAATTTTAATATATTATAACATACATATATATATATATATATATATATATTTACCAACTCTTCCACACGAGCAGGATGTGTAACAAGGTCAATTTCTTAAGCTGAGTTTAACAGGTTTGAATTCAGAGTTTTCCTTCTCCTAGACTGGTTATCTAGTCATGGTTAAAGAGCCCAGTCTGTCCTGCTATTTGCCAATAGCTGGAGGGAGAATTGGATTCATATCTTTTCCAAGGGTATAAGCGACATGTGAATTGCAAACAGCATCGTCCAGAATTGAACTCAGGTTGACGAGTCCATTTCTACGACTCTAACCATTAGACCACGCGCCAGATAATAATCTGGATATATGTTAATAATAATTATTCTTGCTTTGTCATTTAAGATTTGAAATATAATATATTGTTATTAACTTTAAGAGTCAATAATATTTCAAATTCTGTCTGAATAATTGAACTCCTTTGCGTTGAATGTTTTAGCCAATCTCTTTAATCTTCTCATTAATCATAAAGAAAACGAAGAAAAAAATCTGTAGTCTGTAATGCCGGGTCCTCTTATGTTCTATGTTGAAATAAATGAAAATAGCAAAATGTTAAATTTTAAAGAAAAAAATAATAAATTAATGATTTTAATTTAATTCGAAACTAAGCTCAAATAACACACAATAACCCTTAGGCAGTGATGCTAAGATCCTCGGGAAAGTTCTTAATAAATTAATCAGAATTATTTATGACACAACTAAAGCCGTCTAATCCCTACCTCGGGTCACACCATATCAGTGTAATTCATTTTCAAAACAATTATTGAAATGATTCTACAGTTAGCTGCAATGGTGAGGCGTAGAAAAAAAAACACTGGACACGTATGGATACAATTTCTGCCGTCTTTTGTTATTTATATAATGTCAGGTGATCCGCGAGGGACGTACGTGAGCGATCAACATCTCTTGCTTAAGCCAGAATCTAATTCTAAGGTGCCCTCATATTATCATCCAAATCTCGAGTAAATGGAAGAATCTATGCTCCAATGCCACAATACAAAAGAAGCAAAGCGATGCCTAGACGATCTGCGGAAAGTAATTCGTAACAGGCCACATATCGCATTTGTGTTGTGTTTGGCATTATGATATACTGTTTGAATGTCAAATCTTAATTTTAAAATTTGGTTTTCCATTGCCGGTTCATGCTATCCATTCCCACATTGCGGAATAGCATGTGGATTTGGGGACGCCATTGCAAAATTTCGATAAGTGTCCAGTTGATATGCCTGACAATATTGAGCCTACAAGTCTCAGAATTACACCTTCCGCAACACTGATGCATCCACCTGTCTCATTGGTGCGCTGAGTGTCAAATTATCAAGGCTGGATGATTCCGATCACATGAGAATTTCAGGTCATTTCGACATGCTGGAATGTGCTAACACTAAAACTGAAGAAACACAACCACGATGACATTGATGTCAACTGCCTCTCGATATACCAGTTACCAGGATAGCAGTTGCCACCCATCATCTAAACCACAGGCCTGATGTATCCCATAATCGTAATCACAACAGCGCCACTGACAACTATTGGATGTATGGTGTTCGGCTTGCCATTCAGATACAGTGATTCGTTGTGGTAGACCGTCTCAACTGACCACAGTAAAATGCGCATATAGTAACATATTCAGCTGTGTTAGCTGAAAATAACCATGATGACGTTAAACATAGTATTCTAATGTGATAAAATGCAAATTCATTTTAGTTTAATGAGCTGAAATAAAAAAATTCGAATCTAACTTGCAAGAATACAGGCAAAAAACATTAGCTTAATTGATATAGATTCTCAAAATGATTTCACATTTGAAGCCAGGCAAAGGAGTTCAAATCTCAAGAGTACTGAACAATTTTGAAGCTAATTAATAATGAACATAATATTTCTTTCTGAAGAATCTCACATAATAAGAAGGATTGTTCATGTTTAAGACTTCTGACATTTTACCCTTCGACATAGGCTAATACTCTTTAAGCAGACATAGCTATTTTCTTAGTTAAGTAGCTTCTTTTTGCAGCATACTCAGCTAATATGTCAATAACTTTCAGTTGATTATCTTGTTTATCTGGATTAGTGTGGTGAGACTATAAGCCCGTTAGCCTAAAAAATTGACAAGCGACATAATCCATTGGTATTGAATCTTATCGAAATTTGTGTTGTGATAAATAAAAGCTAATAATTCGTGTGTAGTCTCATTTTAACACGAATCGGCCCTTCTCGCTTCTCACCAAAGGGGATTCCCTCCTACCCCAAAGTTTTCATATCATAGCATGCACGCAGATGGTGATATACGCATCCGTGCATCCCTGAACGCACGGCCATGAAAAGTCTCAAAGGATTGCATGACGTAGTAAAACACCTCGATCAGCCATCCCCAGCTGTCTTTTTCTTTTCTTCCCTTCACCATTCCAAGTCTATATCTTATTATAATATCATTCACATAGTAGTTTTCTTAGAAACCTTAATGTCACACGAGATAGGGTAAACCAAGGGGAGGAGGAGACCGTCTCTTAGTTGTCCTTCCCCAGACTTACACGTCGAATCAAAAAGACCTCATAGTTCACATCTATTATCTAAGAAACTTTATTGACCAATGGAATTTCCTCTAGGACCGCTATTCAAAGCAAATTATGGTCTATCTCGTCCACAGGAATGCACTAAATCTAACAAACTGTCGAGCCATCTACCTGTATAACACTCTGTATTGCAAGTTCTTCCAAATATTGAATCTATTCATTTAGAAATAAAACTAATATTTTGATTCTCATCTCACTGACCAAAATAATGCTACTATTGAGAAAAATAAACAAGTCCGGCGTAGCTTGTCCATCTTTCTTAAGCTTTTGAAATACTAACACCCAAATGAGACATCAAACTCACTGCTAGACTACCAAATAGCCATTATGCTATGAGAATCTACCCACAGCGTGGAAATTCTCTCTCTTTTTATT
>CM042177.1:12345975-12645873 GCA_023376005.1 Doryteuthis pealeii
ATATATATATATATATATATATATATAATATATATACATATATATAATATATATATAAGGTGTAAAAGTATTGAGATTGAAGCTGTATTTACAAGAAAGAAATGAACAATGAATGGAATGTTAATTTTTTTCAGAATACAAGGTGTGTCATAAAAGTCCCGAGTTTAAAGTTGTATTTACCAAGATAGAAATAAACAATAAATGGAATGTTAATTTTTTTCAGAATACAAGGTGTGTCAAATAGTAAAAAAAATCTTAATACTTTTTGTATACACCTAGTTATAATATAAATGAATATATGAGCACCTTAGTTCAGATATAAATTTAAATTTATTTTGGCATTTTTTACCTCTTTTTAAAAAAAATATAAAAACACAAAGAAAGCAAAACTTGACAAAGCGTCATTTGATAATAATAGATAATAAATATTGGTCTGTATATAATCAATTTATTAGTTATTATACATTGAGCTCTCTTAGGGATTTAGAAAAATCCTTGTATGAGTCTATAAATCCAAACGTACATGAGCATACAGTATGCATGTACAGTGAGATTTCAATGATCCCAAATAGAATCATTCCTTACTTACCAGTCAATTGGATTATCTTACAGGTGATGTTTGGTGGTATATTTTTACAATCAAACTATTTGCTGGGTTTTTTCTTACCGCAAGGGTTTACTAACAAGTTTGGATATATATATATATATATATATATATATATATATATATATACATATATATATATACATATACATATATATACATATAATATATATATAACATATATACATATATATATATATATATATATATATTATATATATATATATATATATATATATATAATATATATAGCAGTCCAAAAATAAGTAAACCCATTATATTTACGTATTCAAGCATATTATATATATATATATATATATATATATATATATATATGTAAATATAATGGTTTACTTATTTTGGACTGCTATATATATATATATATATATATGTGTGTATGTGTGTATGCAGTATTGCTCATAAATAAGTATAGCTATTCTAAATACTTAGAAAAAAGTTAATTTTCTTCTGAATCAAAGATACAAGGATTTTAATGTTTTGAAAAGGAACATAATACAAAGTGAATGTTATTAGGTATTATTTAGAACCAAACTCTGCAACCAAAAATATGAATAAATAGCAGTTCCAAAGTACACAACTATGAAAGTTTCTAGTTTGTTATTTTTTCAAACCAGATATTTACACACACACACACACACACACACACACACACACACACACACACAGAAGATATATAGATAAGAAAATGTATATAAGAAAATATACTTATGATAAAATAAAAAAACATTTTCTTCTAAACCAAACATACCAGGATTTTATTATTTTTAGTTGAACATTATACAATCAAAACTGATATTATTAGGTGTTATTTATTAGCAAAAATTACACCACTGAAACACTATAATGAAAAATGAAATTGAAATAACTGGTGTATTTATTTTTAAACTGCTACATATTCTTATTTTTGGTTGCAGTCTAACAGTATTGAAACTGCAACCAAATATATATATATATTTATATATATAACAGTATTGATATATTATGGACTCTCTCGTCGATTTTCGACGCATGAGGGTTCATACAATGAACACCCACACAGTGATTTGTTTATAGTGGTGAAGGCTTGTATTGGACCATCCGCACTTTTTGGCACAGTCAATAGGAAAGAATTGGTGCACGAATGCCACAAACCCAATCAACGACTGACCTCAGGAATTTTGAATTCAGAGTTTTCCCTCTCCTAGACTGGTTACCTACCTATGGTTAAAAAGCCCAGTCTGCCCTACTATTTTACCCATACCTGGAGGGAGAATATATGGATTCATACCTTTCCCAAGGGTATTAGCACTATGTGAAATGCAATATATATATATATATATATATATATATATATATATAAAATGCATACACTTTTTAAACCTCAGTTTTAATACTTTTTTATTACACCTCATAATATGTTATATTATATGCACATGCTCCTACAAAAAAAATTATGCCACTACAAAGTCTTCATTAGATTATGACCCTGGGGTTAGGCATGGTTTCAGGGCCAAAATATCATTACTATTAACCAAGAGTACTTTATCAGTACCTTATGGTACCAGCAAATTTAGTTGTTTTTCTATCATATTTTGGATATGCCAAATAAAAATGCAATATTGTCATGCAATTATCTTTGTATTCACAACTTTCAAGTCAGTATACATTAGCCTAGCAATGAAGCATTAATTTAATTAAGTACATAAATATTTATACATACTTAACTACTTATATACAGTATCCCCCATAATTAAATTTATCTCTGCTAAAAATATAAATATCAAGCAGTCCAAAAATAAATACACCTCTTATATTTATAGAATTTATATTTGGAGGAGTTGTGAGTTTTATTTTTGGTTGGAGATTTTCAAGTGTGCAGAGTTTGGTAATAAATAATAATATGTTTTGATTGTATAAACCCAGGTTTTTTTTTGTTCAGAAGAAAATTAACTTTTTTTAAAAAATTGTTAGTACTTATTTATGGGCAATACTATACATATATATATACCTGTATATGTGCGTGTGTGTGTGTGTATTATTATATATATATATATATATAATATATATATTATATATATATATATATATATGTGTGGGGGGGTGAAGAAAAAGTGGAAGTGAATCCAACAGTACTCATTTAGGTCTTTATAATCATGCTCTACTTAATGTACTGAGCACTTTTTACATATACAGCTTAGAAAACTCCCCCTGTGTTTTTTCTTTTGGCCAATACCTATGATAATGATGATTATTTTCAGATAGTACGGATGTGTTGGTCTTTTCTTTTTTCTTTTTTCTTTTTTCTTCACAGATGTAAGTTTGAAAATTTTTTTTATTTGAAAAACTGAATTACCTGTTTTTTTCCACACCGGTAGAGTTTAGAAGTAAAAAATAATATAATATATATATATATATGTATACTATAAATTTTAAAAAGATATATATATATATATTTTTAATTATAGGTAATATATATATATATATATATATATATATATATATATATATATATATAAAGTTAAACCTTATGAGTCTGATATACCTACTAATAGTTTCACTTAGTAGCTCATGTTCAAGTAACACCATTTCCTGTTTCTTTTTTTTTGTCTTTTTTTATCATCATAGTTAGGTGTCAGTAGCATTTGACACTCTTGTGTTACATCCTTGTGTTACACATATATACATATTTGTACTTGTGTAGAGACACACATACAGACACACACACACACAAACATAAATGTGTGTGTGTTCACCTATTTGATAGAAGCTATCACAATTCTATATAAATTACAGGACAACCCGGCATTGCCCAGGACAAAGATAATATACTAAAGAAGATTTTCTGGGACAAATATTAATTTAATTTTTCACTGAATGTCTTATTAAATTTCGACCAGTACCACCCTCCTTTGAATTAGGTTGTATGGATTCCTGTAGATGGCAGATTTATTTACTTTCTAAGTATATTAGATATTCCTGATCAATTTTGAATTAAAATGTAGAGAGAACTTCCACACTCCTCCCTGACCATTAAAACACTCCATGAGGTAAAATGTATTCACATGACAAACTCATCAAAATTGGGCCAAGGAGTTCATATGCAATAAGCAAACAAAGCAAAACTTTATATAGAGATGTACAAAATAAATACTTACATGATTCTTTTTAACTTCATTATATATATCCTTTATTGCTGCTGTTTGAATCATGCAGCTGATGTACATATCTTGTTGTCTGAATTGTGAAGTAAATGGCTGCTCCTAGTGTGCATTACTTTTGAATATTCTCAAATATCATTTCAAAATGTCGTTTCTTAATATTTCTTTATTTACCTACATATATATACACATACATATACACATACATATACACATGCCAAATTCATAAAAATTGGTCCATTAGCCAAGGAATCTATAAGTAATGAGCAAACCAAGAAAACTTTATATAGAGATGTACAAAATAAATACTCACATGATTTTTTAAAATTCATCATATATTTCTGTACACACATATATATATATATATATATATATATATATATATATTATATACATAATACATATATATATATATATATATATATATATATATATTCAAGATATATATATATATATATATATATAATATATATATATATATCTTTTATTGCTGCTGTTTTGAATCATGCAGTTTTAAATCATTCATAAAAACCCGAGGAGTCCATAGGTAATAAGCAAACAAAGCAGAACTTTATATAGAGATGTACAAAATAAATACTCACATGATTTTTTTAAATTCATTATATATATATATATATATATATATATATCCATCCTTTATTGCTGGTGTTTGAATCATACAGCTGATGTACATATCTTGTTGTCTGAATTGCGGAGTAAATGGCTGCTCCTAGTGCGCATAACTCTTGGATAAACACCTGAGTGTAGATAAGACCTTCGTTTATTCTCAAACATCTTAAGACTCATCTTGTACAAGACCTGATTGCGAAGACCATAGGCAAGTAAATAATTTGAGTCAGTATCAGACTTGGTACTGGCAGTCAGATATTTGTCCCGCATTTTTTATTATTTTCCAGATGTTATTGTGGTGATCCAATTGTATAGACTGATAAACTGTCTGAACACGAATGTTCTCATTAACAGCTTTTTATAGGATGTGCGTTTCAACTTAACTTCAAGTTTTACTGATGCAACCTGTGAAGAGTTGGCCTTTTTAGATTCCAAGAGAAAGGCCATAAAAAACAAAAAGAAAACAGCTGTGTTCTCAAGCAGTGAAATTTTTATTTATATATTCGTCTTTTAAGTATGTGTCTTTTGTGTCACCAGACAACTCAACAATGCTTAATATAGAATATAACTTATTATTATCATTATTATTATTATGAACATTAAGTGACACAAATGGAATAGTTGACTGTACATTTTGTAATATAAATAGTTTGAAAAATATTTTTTAAAACAAAACTGACTGATAGAGAGACATTTTCCTGATCATTTATGGCTTCTACTACATTTTTAAATGCTTGGTTTTAATGGCATATCAACACTTGTGGGTTATTCAATACCAAATCTTGTTTTATATATATATATAATATATCTTCTTATTATAATGGAGATTCAGTGTCAGGTTGTATGTAACCAAAACTACGTCACTTCTTACATCTAAATACACTCAGGAAATACGTAAGTGTATCAATGAGTTTTTTTTAATTTATAGTCAAAATTAATAATACATAGAATAAATCTTACATTCATTAACGATGTCGCTATGAAAATCTGAATTAGATTTACCTAAAAACAGTCCGTGTTATTAGTGTATTTAAAATCCTGCAATGTGTCTTATATATCACAGAGAAATAAAGCTATGTATAATATAAGGTGTGGTTAATTTGCATACTGGTTTTAACAAAACCGTGTTTAATAAATAATTACTTGGTGTTATTGATCCCAAATATTATTGTTTTATTCTTCAACGTATTAAAATCAATCCTATGAATAATTTTATATAGAAACCAATTAAAATATAATTAGAATGAGTATAATATTTTTACATTCATTCTTATTCAAATTCATTACTTTCTAATTTAATATATTTCGTTACATTAAAACTTAAATACTTACACCCAGAGGCCACATATTCATTCTAGTATATATATATATACTTTATCGGTCACGTCTGAAAATGAATTTAAAAAAAGTTCTTTTTTGAACATTTAAAAAATTCTCCGCTTTTTCCAACAAATTTCATTTTAAATAAGGATTCACTCTGATGAAGGTCGAATTTTCTTTGTGTGCGGAACATTTCTACATTTTTTTCTATTATTATTATTTCATTTCATTTGGTTATTTAAAAATGATAATAGTTTAATCATTGTACACATAGATAAACTCTTGACCGAAACATGTGTAAGTGATATTGATTAAAATTATCCTTTATTATCCTTTCTATACTTTCTTTCCCTTTTTTCATTCTTTCAACATATATAAAAAAAAAGTCAACGGGGCGGCCTAAAGTCGGTATCAGCCAGTCAGCGAGGGAGTCTATCCCCTTTTCAATAGCGCTAGACCAAGGAGATTGTTTTAACATCTGAGGTGGAGCGCCACACCTACCATCAGCTCCTTACTTTACCGCACAGATCCATGTGCTACTCATACGCTGAGTCGGCGAGGACCGGTATCGAACTAGGAACCATGTGGTTTCTAGCCGAACGCTCTACCGACTGAGCTATCCCGATATATATATATATATATATGGGTAATTCCATGTCAAATCATCCAGAAAAAAGTAAAATTGTCACCCACCCCCTTCAATTTTTCTGAAATTTTTTCCAGGTGTGTACTATGTTAATATTAGACGATCCCCCAAATTTGAGCTTCCAATGCCAAAAATTGGCGGAGTTATGTAGGGGTTTGGTGGGGTTGGGGAAATTAGAATGTAACATAACTCCACCAATTTTTGGAATTGGAAGCTCAAATTTGGGGGATTAGCTAACTTTAAGTCCACACTTATACAAAATTTCAGAAAAATTGAAGTGCAAAATTTTAGCAAATTTTTGTTATGTGTTGTAGGTATAAATAATGTCCAATATATGTTAAATGATAATAGAAAAAATTGTTGTCATAGACACAGTGCCACATCGGGATATTGATCTTGCTAGTAACAAATCAGAAAACATGAATAACTTAAAATTGGTTGACTTTAAGACTTCTTTGGTAGTATTTTTTTGATTCCTTGGGCAAAAATGCTTTTATAAACCAATTATTAGGAGTAGGGAAGCCCTAGAACTCATTTTACAGACAAAAATAGGTTACAAAAAGTCACTATTTTTCCCGGCCCGGACTCAAATTTGAAGAGGTAAAAATCAACATAACTCCGCCAATTTTTGAAACTGGCTAACTTTATCATAATCCACACTTGGATAAAATTACAGAAAAATTGAAGAGGGTGGGTGACATGGCCTGGATTATTTGACATAGAATTACCTATATATGATTTGTTTAACTTCATGTATATTAATAAATTGGTAGATATAATTTTCATGTTAGTTGATTATTTTGTTTAATTGTATATCAACCCTTGTAGGCCAATCAATCCAAAATCCTGTCTTTCTGTATACTAGCAAATATATGCACCCTCCGGGTGCAAGTATTTAAGTTTTAATGTAATAAAATATTGTATTAAATTAGAAAGGCTAATGAAACTAAATAAGAATACAGATAAAAAGATTTGAAACTGAGGGAGTATAATAAAAAATTTGAAACAGGGAGTATAATAAAAAATGGAACAACCGAAACTTACTCTTCCATCACTCTCGTCTTTCATTGTTATTTTTCTAATTTAAGTATTTAGTATAAGAGGAAGTAAAGAATAAATGACAGTTATTTTATCTTGTTAATGGATTTCATTTAAGATTCATTGAAGAGATTTTTGCTTATATTCATTAAAATAAAACCAAACAGTTAGAAATCAATAATACTAAGCACATATTTATTAAATTTGATTTTTTAATATTAATATGCAAATTAGCCTTCACGTTCACACTGTAAACAGCTATTTTGTTGTATATATAAATATAATTGCATGTTGTCAATATGTAGACATAGTTAACAGTATTAATAATGTAAGACAATTTTATTAATAATTGAGGTTTAGATAAAAATAAAATCATGGAGAATGTGATGTCAATAACTAAGAGAATTGTGACTTGAGTAGGAATATAGTTTCGGTTACAGACAGAAAAACACACAATCTCCATTATAATAAGATATGATTTGTAAGCGAACAATTTTTGTTTTTTTTGGTAAATATTTTTGTATGGTTTGGTTTATAAACTGGTAGAAATAATTTTCATTAAATCATTGTGCATTAATATGCATATAGAAATTATTCAATATTAGATTTTTCATTAACTTCATGTGTATAAACAAATTGATAAAAATAATTTTCATTAACTTTATGTGTATCAATAAATTAGAAGAAACAACTTCATATGTATTAATAAACTGGTGATTGACCCTCAGCCACTGCCTTTTAGTACCTATATGATAAAAAGGTTTGGGTGTTTGCCTTAAGAGCAATTTAAAGAATACAGTTTGGACATATAGATGCTAGGACTTGACATGACCAGCCAATTGATTTGATAGGGTCTCTGCAACTGCCCGTCTAGCCCAAGTAAGAGCCAAAATGGAGTGTTGTATGTCATGAGATCACTTAGTATTTGCATCACAGGCTGCTCAGCCACCTCAATCCTGCCCTCAGGATTACGAGTTGCCACCTATGACCTTTTTGTTTAATAAATTTATTTTCACAATCAATTTTCTTGGAATCAACTGAAAGAATGAATATGAATGAACAACTTGAAAATATTTCAAAGCTTAAATATCTTTGAATAGATTTTTCCTATAACCTTTTAGTTTGCAAGAGTGCTGTACTAATTCACCTCCATGGCATCTCTCAGGGCAATGAAGGTTATATGAGAGAGTCCATCTCCTCTCCAAGAAACATGTGACAGGTTGTATTGGTGTTAGGAAGACCTAACGAAAATAGAGTTGCTCCCCTTGATCAGTAGGGGACTGTTGGGAACCCGGAAGTGGGGTTTCCACCATGTTACTTTTGGATTGGGTTTCGTACTGAGGGGACACAGCTTACAACACGTATGAGCTAGTTAAGCCACTTTTAGGGTAGAAGCATTCTCTACTCTGTGTTAAATAAAACCTTGTTAATTTTCCAACAACCTGGTCTTGTATTATCATTTCAGTCTTCCATATTTTATCTGTATGTAAAAACATAACGTATATCTTACCAGCAACAAGGAATAGTTCCTGCTTTAACCAATTATCAAATTTATACTTAATAGAACCATATTAACTGTCATTTCTGATAAGATTATTTACATAGAGACGGACATTCTTGCCTCGGATCAGAGTGAAGTAAGTATGCACTTCTACTTGTAGAAATCTCAGTTATTTTAAAACTATAAAATATAACAGGATATGATTGTGGTGGTTATCATCATAGGAAATGGACATGGTGACCAGAGTTCAAATTATAGATGAGGCTGTTTGCATTTCATATATATATATATATATATATATATATATATATGACAGTGTTGTCTCTGACGGCTGTGCCATGTCCGCCAGATGGATGATTGACGAATCCCAAAGGACATCCTTTATGCAGAGATTTTGTCTGGTAAGAGGCAGTTCGGTTGACCCCAGCTGCATTTCAAGGATGTCTGCAAGAATGATCTCAGGTGCTTTGGCATTGCCTCTTCCAGCTGGAAAAATTTGACTCGGGACCGCCCTCAGTGGTGGCAGGCTCTCCATAGCAGACTGTTCATGTCTGAAGCCACCCTGGCACAACACCATGAAGCTAAGAGGTCCAGAAGAAAGTAGCGGCAACAAAGCACTGCTACATCAACATCTTCAAGGACAGCCTTCACATACGACATCTGTGGTCGAGAATGTTTTTTGAACATTAGACTTTACAGTCACAGGAGACACTGTAACTTTAGGGGCACAAAAACTACATTTATAGTCTTCCAAGACTGAAATGCCAATGATATATATATATATACAATTATCCAGTTCCAAAGCTACAACAAGCACCAGTAATATGTATACACATTATACAAATTTAGATTTAAACAACTGTTTTCATCTGTGTCTTCTTGTTCCTTTGTGAAAGATATTAATCCAACTATTCTCCCATCAGCTATGAGTAAATAGTTGAACAGACTGGGTTCTTTAACAGTGGTATTGGAGAAGGAAAACTCTGAATTTAAACCCTGCTTAAAAAATTACCTTGTGTCACATCCTGCTCATGGCAAAGGAGTTGGGTAACTCTGAGTTCCATATCAATTCACCAGGGTGTTACCACCCTGGTGAATTGATATGGAATTGTGACTTGAAAAGCAAAATAGTTTTGGTTACAGACAGAAAAACACACAATCTCCATTATAATAAGATTGGTTCAAATATTTTCAATTTCAAGCTGTATTAGTATGTAATCAATCTTCTACACTTATTTTATACTTCTTTACTTTTATGATTTTATGTATTTACCCAAATCCTTTGCCATGAGCAGGATGTGACACAAGGTAATTTTTTAAGCAGGGTTTAAATTCAGAGTTTTCCTTCTCCAATACCACTGTTAAAGAACCCAGTCTGTTCAACTATTTACTCATAGCTGATGGGAGAATAGTTGGATTAATATCTTTCACAAAGGAACAAGAAGACACAGATGAAAACAGTTGTTTAAATCTAACACTGACACCGAATTACTTGAAATTTGGCACAAATGTTCCCTCTCATGAGCTAGGAAAGTGTGCCAAATTATTTTGTGTTAAACCTTACCATTCCGATTTTAGGGGGGTATAATTTTCCTATTTTGCCTCTAAATTAAGGCTGTGCAGTGTCACAGAATCTCAGTGTTTTTTTTTTTAATTTTTAAAATACTTCCATACATTCAATATTTCTGAAGTTTGGTATGTAGGGCAAATAAGGACTGTAGAAACCAAATCCAACTATTTTAACCTGATAGAAAATTTTATTTTGTACGGATATGAAAATGAGGATTTTTAGTGCATTTTAGTAGATTATCTTTGATGCTATTTCCTCAAAAATGATTCAAATTCACAGCTCTTTCTGTCTCGTTCTACATATTCACCTGCTTTACCAACTAAGCTACAAGAGCATAGATGATATAGAAGGCTAACACATCACTCAATAAGTCCCGGTCCTAACTAATAAAAACAACAACTCTTAGGCAAAATTTATCTTTATTCATCAAGTCTCCTTCTCAGGTGATACACTGATTCCAACGCATCTTTTAACAATTCGATACCTTTTTTGTAAAACAATTTATCATTGGCCTTAAAATACACAGTTTCCAATATCACTTCTTCCTTGGAGCCAAATCTCTTTCCTTAGTACATTCTTTTGAGATCTGCAAACAGCCAGTAGTCGTTGGGGGCCAGATCTGGAGAATAGGGTGGATGTGGAAGCAATTCAAAGTGCAATTCATGTAGTTTTGTCATCATTCCAATCGACTTGTGACACGGTGCATTGTCTTTGTGAAAGAGCATTTTTTTCTTCTTCATTCATGGCCGTTTTTTTTTCTTCCTTGAAACACACCAATAATGCTATATAATATTCACTATTGATGGTTCTTCCTTTCTTATTAAGTGATGTCTTAAATAACAGCTATCATTATCAAGGCAATGCTGACAATATGGATTCCCTTGACTCTTTCACCATCCGTCTATCATAGATATAGCTCCTGACAAGCCCTCAACACGACATCCAGTGTCTGCAGAGCTGTTGAATGTAAGATTTGCTGGTCGACTAACACTGGTGTGTCCATTTGTAGGAGTCCCCAAGAGAACATCACTTATGAGTTCATCCTTACTTCTCTAGTATGTCCTGTTTGTTTTACTTGGATGGTTTCTGAGATAGCAGGTAAGTGGGTGGCCGTATAGCTGCTGTCTTTTTTTTTTGTGAGGTGCTACTTCCAGGATTTTTTCAAGACAACTCACAGCATCGTTATGTCGCTCCCATTTAGCCTTTTTCTCTAAGTGTTTCATTAAAGTCTAAGAGATGCAACCATACAGCTAAAACTTGGAAGAATTCCTGTTTTATTTTGTTGGACCGATTAGATTTCCATATGGTTGATAACCTGTCAATAGCATTCCATTCATTTCCTATATGTATATTGACATTACTTTCTGTAGATAAGATATTGTTACCGAGGTATGAAGAAAAAGTGGAAGTGAATCCGACAGTATGTAATATTGTAAAAAAATTTGAAAAAACACAAATTTATAAATGAATGATGTTTATTTCGCCTATGCTGCAGTGTTTGGGTCTGTTTCGATAGACCTTCATCAGGGCTTTCGTTGGTTTGGGGAAAAATAAATTATTACTGAAAATAAAAAGTATGCGAGCCTCTGTTTTTGGTGTGTTAGGCTTCTTTTTGTAGATATTGAAATGTGAGAGAGAGAAAAATCTATTTCAAATTGTTGACAAAGATTTTTAAAAACACTGTAACTGTTTACTTGTTTATGCTAAGTGAAATGTGTGTGTGTGTGTGTGTGTGTGTGTGTATTATTATTAAATTATAATTAATAGAAAAAATATATACCCTTTTTATGTAAACTGGTCAACTAATATCAGAGGCTTGCAATTTAATGTAGAGATGTGCCCGCCTTGTTTAAAAGACATGAACTCCATTTTATCTTTCACATAGAGGATAATGCTTCTTGCTGCCTTCTCCAGGCTATGCATTAGAGATTTGGCTTGGGCATGTTTATTTGGGAGAAGCGTATAGCTTGCATCCAGGCTCAGATTCAGCAGAAAGAAAAAGAACATTACAAAGCCAAAATAATTAAAGTTTTTGGGTCATTTAAATGCTGAATAAAGTCATTTTGATAAATAAACTTACTATACCTGCTGTTACTTAAGTGGTCACCCAATTAAGAACTGAACTGGCTCATTGCTGTTTAACTTTGGTGAGAGAGAGAATTAATTAATTAATATAAGGAACAGACAGTGGAATGAGAACAATTTATGCCATGGAGTGAAGGTTCAGTACCAAATTCCCTGAAGATTGTATTACAAAAAACAAGAGATTAATCTAGTGACACAATTAAGTCATTCTACCAATAATTTCTAAGTTGGCCTTTTGTTAAGAACTTTAAGACATGAGAAAAATCCAGCATTTCATTCACACCTGACAATGTTATTATGATTATTATTTGTCTGAATTTTTTTAGGACACATGGCGTAACAGATTGGTTGTTTTTTAATGGCATATCAACCCTTTTTGGGTCATTTAAATGCTGAATAAAGTCATTTTGATAAATAAATTTACTATACCTGCTGTTACTTAAGTGGTCACCCAATTAAGAACTGAACTGGCTCATTGCTGCTTAACTTTGGTGAGAGAGAGAATTGGTTAGTTGATTGTTTTGTTTTAAAGCATATCAACCCTTTTTGGGTCATTTAAATGATGAATAAAGTCATTTTGATAAACAAAGGACTCCAGTTCCAATATGTACCTGCTGTTACTTAAGTAGTCACCAAATTACATATTGAACAGGCTCATCACTGCTTAACTTCAGTTTTAAGTTTGGTTGGTTTGTTGGTTGGTTGGTTTTCAGGTATATCAACATAATTGTTGTATATTGATAAACCATTGTTTTTGAATGGTTAGTGTAGCTAGATTTTGAATCAAAAGTCATTGAAATTCAAAATCAGAGGAGGTTAAATGGTTGGGTCACACCATCCGCATGCCTGCAGACAGACTGCCCCGCAAAATACTTTATAGTGAATGAACTCACAGATGGCATGCGGAGGACAGAAAAAAGCGGTTCAAAAACCATATTAAGACAACGCTGAAGAAATGTATCATCACACCTTCAAGCGTGGAAGATCTGGCCTCCAACAGACAAGGTTGGCGAGACACCTGCCGCACAGGAGCTAATTGAGAAAAACAGGACTGCAGAGCGGCGATGCCTTCGTTGTCATGAACAACCAAATGTAGATGTGAATTTTCACTGCAATGGGTGTGTGACCGCATCTGCAAGTCCAGAATTGGACTAACGAACCACCAGAGGGTCCACAACTGAAGATATGGAGTGACGTCTGTGATGGACTTCCAAAAGAAAGAAAAAAAAGGGTTAAATGATTGATAGATAATAACCTTTATGTAACCTTCCTTCCAGTTACACAGACTGGCCCAGAGCTTAGTCAGTTAGAGCAGTTAAGTAGAAAATGCCATAATGTAAGCATCGTTTCTGCTTCACTCCAGATGCAGTTGTGAAAGTCTGGTACTAAATTTAAAAAAATGTGATCATATAAAATATAAGTCTTGGTTGTCTCTTGTGAACAGACCAGCATCTTAAATACAGACCAGACCAATTAGAAGAAATGACCGACCAGTTACGCAAGAAACAGATATAAGGTACCAGCCAAGCTATTTGGATGTGGGAGCATAAACATGGATGCTCTCATATCTGCATATCTCAGGTAAGATAGACAAATATGAGGAGTGAAGGATTGAATAAATCCAACAAAATGTGGTTGAGAATAGAGGAAAAAAGTGGATATAACAACATAACTAAATTCAATTGATATTTTGCAGGGGACATACGAATATCTCTCATTTTATCATAAGAACTCTCTCGCCATTTATATACCCAGAACAAGGGGTATATAACATGAAAAAAGACACCTGAAGAAGGACAGAGAGCAGAGTGGCTGAAATGTTGTGAATATAATAACCGATAAGATGAAGATAATAATTCAAGACATGTAAATACAACAAGACATGTAAATACAACAAGTCAAAACAAATAAGTTAAAATGTTTATTTACATCTATAGTTAACATAACGTGAACGAAAGAAATACTATTTCCATAAAGTTGCCTGGGATGTTCTATAATAAAGTTTTGTTATTTCTTCTCTTCTACAGCGGACTCTCCTGCTTCAACCTGCTTCAAGGCAACCTCATCAGCCTCACTTTTGGTACGGAACCCACGGAATGTTTCCCATGGAGTACTGTATTCAAACTTACGAAACTCCTGGCTTAACTCCAATGGTTCTACAACTACACGCTGGGCCTCATCATCATAACGCACCTGAAAAATAAGGGACATGTTTTGAGAGTCAGGAAAATTTGCTAAGTTGTTCATAAATGTTTATAAATTATCTGGTTAAATTAAAAGAAAAGTATACCATCAAAGTATTAGACGTAGCTTAAATTAGGTTAAACCTTCCCTTTATTAGAAATCTTACAAAATGATTTTAATGTTTTGTCCGGCTGTATTTATTTTTTTTAAATTTAATTCACTTTGTAAACTCACTTATCCCTAATCTCAATTATCTACCCAGAGGTCAATGGGTGACCTAATGGGTCACGTTTTGTTTAGTTATCTTTTATTTTGTATTTATCTGACTTATTGACATACAATGTCAATAGAAAAATTAATTTTTTAGCTTTGTTCAATTTTCATCAAGTTTTAATTCTACTGAAGAAAAAATGTTATAGTCATTTTTGTATTATACGGATTATTCGAAAAATTGAGTAAAATAGTTGATTTTTGTTGCTTACCTCTGTATAACCACTGAGTGGGAAGTCCTTCCTAAAAGGGTGACCATCAAATCCATAGTCAGTGAGAATACGACGAAGGTCAGGATGGTTGGAGAAGAAAACACCAAACATGTCCCAAATCTGAAAAATAGAAAACATATGAATACATTAAATACTTATAGATTTGGAATAAGAAAACATTTTAGAAACATTTCTTCAAATTTTACTCATCTATACATATATAAAGGGCAGTTGTGTGTATATGTATGTTCAGAGGAAACTTCGAAAATAAAACAATAAACGATAAAGTAAATATATGTACACATTAAATATCACCAGGGCTCGGTTTTTGAGTAAAAATAATAGAGATTTGATTTATATTCGTGAAGATAATTAAAAATAAAATTTAAATGATAACAGCATGGATTTTTTTTCATTTAATATTTTAGATAGATAGTAGACATTAACATTTCTTTTCAGAGTAGCTGGATCAATGTAAGGTCTATTTTTTACATAGGGATCTAAATGGGGCATCCCACAAGGATTCAACTCACGATTCAGTAATAATGGATCTGTAGGACTAACTTAAAAAATCCCCCAGGACAATCATATAGGTGCTAAGATTTGATATGAACAGCCGATTGATCAGATAGGTCCCTCTACAACCGTCCATTTAGCCCAAATGGAGTGTTGTATGTCACAGGACCACTCGGTTGCCAAGTCACAGACTGCTTATCCACCACAAACCTCTCCTCAGGAATTACAAGTCAGCACTCATTGGGGGCCAGTTTTACCCCTCTGCAAAAGTGCAGTCAATGTTGGAAGCATTAAGTCACACGAGGAAAAGGACAATGCTAAGAATAACTTTAAAAGATAAAAAGAAATCAACATTAATGGGCTATTTAATGACAAAGCCATCCCTATAGAACAGGGGTCACCAAACTACGGCCCGCAGGCCAGGTCCAGCCCATAAAGGCATTTTATCAGGCCCGCCGGCTCAGTTTTGCAAATCTCACTAAACCTTTCTGCTATTGTTGCATTTTTTTAATATGTTTTGAAAATAAATATGTTGGTTAAATTTGTTTTTGTGCATCTTATGCCACTCATTCATGATTATAACATGGAAAGATAAATTTTGTTTTACATCTTTTTCTCAGGGCGTTCATTCTGGCTAGCAAGTATTGAACCCAATAATAATGTGACCACGCTCATTATTTTTTCAATTATCTGGCTCCCCATGAAAACAGTTTGGTGATCCCAGGTGTAGAAGAACAATAGGGCTACTATTTAACCCATAGCTGGGGGATGGGAAGGTTCATAACATTCTCAAGGGTATTAGTCCAAAAGTAAACGTAATAGCGCAACTGAAGTTACATCAACAGGAATCAGAGTGCAGAGTGAGATAAGAATAAAAAATAAGAATACCATAGAAATTATTAAAAACAAAATGGAAGTGAAAAAGAACACATGACTAGAAGAGAAAATAGCAGATGATGTAAAAGATTAATAGAATGGTGCCCAATAAATAACAAGTACAGTAAGAAAAGACTTGAGAGAACATGGAGAGATGACACAGCAGAGACTAGCACAATTAAGGTCATCATGGAAAGTTTAATATAATGGTGCCCAATAAATAACAAGTGTGGTAAGAAAAAACCCTAGAGAATATGGATAGATGTGATAATTTACCACCAAAAACAATTACAGAGGTGATTTCCTTCTTAGAAGAAAAGATACATTACCTACGTTGTGGTTAAAAAATTGCCAGGTTATATAGGATAATTTTACTCAAGGGAGGTAATAATTTTTTTTTTTAATCTTAAAACAATTACTAAAAATCAGGTAATTGTCCAATTTTAATGAAATTTTTAGCACTTTGTTCATTAATTACTTAATTTTATAATGAATAGCTTATTCTATTATTTTTTTAAAAAAAAGGAAAAAAAAAACTTGAAAAAAATATTAAGGTTCAGCTCATTTGATTAAAAAAAAACAACTTTTCAGTCCCAAATTTTTAGATTTCTAGAAAGATCAAATCTAGAAGAAAAAAGTTTTTTAAAATCTAAGAATTTTAACACCCGAAAAAAGTTATTTCAAAATTTAATTTATTTTCTTAAAACTCAAATAATGAAAAAAAAAATTGAAGTGCATTTGCTCTTTTCACAGTTTTAAAAACAATATCTTTTTTTGAATTGATACCAAAAAAAAAAAAAAAAGTATTTTCTTTGATTCAATTGACCTATTTTTCTTCACTTAAAAATTTAATAGAGAATTTGGCTATGTAGTGTAACTTTGCCATATGAAATTGATATAGGCTCCCATAAATGTTTCCATTTTTCACTGACAAAGTGTGAAACATCACATCTTTTAACTATGCATTTTTTGTACCTAATGCTTAGATATTTAGGGAGCCAATTTTCCAGATTTGAGCAATCATTAATCTTAAATGAAATTTGGGTTTTTAATGCAATTTTCAAGAATAACAAAATTAATCATCATTTTGAGTTTTTTTAATTTTTATGCTTTCAAAACTTGTTAAAAAATGTGGGGTTATTCAATATTTAGTAGAATTATGCCATCATTTCCATAATGACAGAGTCAAGAACAATCATAGGAGTTTTATGAAGTTGTCTGTTTAAATCAAACTTCTATTATTCATTTTCAACTCCTTAAGTAACTAGAGATTCATGAAAGATTTGATTTCTTTGAAACTCCATTCTGTCTAATTCTTTAACCCTTAAGAAACTAAAATACAACTCAAAAGTTGACTTTGCAGATTACTTGAGTTTCCATGACAACATACTACATTGTTTTTGTAAATATAAAATTTGCAAGATGTTCACTCCATAAATGCTGTCATTTTGGATGATCAACGTTCTCTCAACTGGTGCATAGGGGTTAATATTTGGTTTTAAGTAAGGGTAATAAAAATCTACAGTCATGCGTTAAGACCAGTGCACTCAAAAACCATGAATCAGGGTTAAACAAAAGGTGGATAAAAAAAAGTAGGGATTATTTATCTAAAGTCAGTTTAAAGGTAATTTAGTCATAGAATTCATGACATAGATTTAAGTTTGATTATTAAACTTTTGAATAAATTGTCAACTATAAATGAATACTATACTTATTAATAATTTGGTAAAATATGAAAGAAATTGTTGCATAAACTATCCATATTTGTGTGTCTTTGGATAACATAATTCAGAGCAAAAACGTTATAGCTTATATATATTGGGAAATAGATACATTTTAAAACTGAAATTAAGAACTATTCTAATTATTATTACTATATAATTTTAGGTACATTTGTTAGATAAAAAAAAAATTTGTTTATAAAAAAGTCTTCATTCATTTGTCCTGTTTACAACAAATTTATTTCACAATTAGTATACTGGCTTATCAGAAAAGAATTACCCTTAAAAGGAAAAAAAAAAAAAAAATTGTAAAATTTAACATTAAGGTGAAACTTTTTTTCTTACTATATAATAACTTCATTTATTTACTTTTATTACCAAAATGTATTTTTTTAAACATTTAACTTTGATAACTCAGACAAATAAATTTCAGACATCATGTTGAATTCCCTCCCCACAAACACACACTATTTTTTGATTTGAAAACATTCTATGTTAAAATATAAGATTTCCAAAGTGTCATATCTGTCGTATTTCCTTTTTTTTTTCTATTTGGTAAACAAATAGATTTCACATTTATTTTCTCAAAAATAGTCAAATCATATTTTTGTTCAGTCTTTTCTTCTTACAATAGTATAACTGTTGATAGATTTAATTTTATTAAAATCTGAAAGTCTTTTTCAATTATGTTTTCTTGGGTATGGTTGCTCAGTAGTAATAGCACTACACCAAATTATTTCGGTTTCATAAAATATTTTGTGGGCAGATGAAACCGTGGAAAAAAAAAATTTCTTTTCCATTAAACCTCCCATCTAAAATGGATAGAAATGGAAGAAAACGAACTTACTTCACAAAAAAAAAAAAAAAAAACTGCGATCAAATGGCATAAAACAAATATTAACTCACTTCTCGTTCATACCAATTTGCACCAGCAAATACGGAGCAGATAGAGTCAATTGGTGTCAATTCATCAGTGTAAGTCTTTACACGGATACGAGAATTGTATCGTACAGACAACAACATGTAGACAATCTGCAAGCAAGAAAAATACATATAAACAAAATTTTACTTATATATAAAATACAATTTGACTTGTGTATTGGTCACACAATCTGATTTCATTAACGATCATGAAAAAAATTCTATCGTTATATATATATATATATATATATATATATATCATTGAATATATAACAATGGAATTTTTCCGTTACGGGTCTGGTTCATGATACTAATTATTGTTTGCCAAAAAACTGACAACACTGAACATCATTACACAGAAATAATAGCTTCATCAAAGGGTTGTCCCCCCCAAAAAAAAATCAGCAAGCCAAATTCAAAGAAAGATAACTTTTATATATGATTCAGACTTTAGATTATGTATAATTTCAAAATTACATGTTGTAAATAGTTGTTTATTTACAATAAAAAAATATTAAAGAATAAAATTGATTCAAAAAGAATTGAAAAAATAAATATCTTTTTTTTTATAAATTCATTGCTAAATTTTTTATTTGCATATAGTAGCACAATTACAGCTTAGAAGAATTTTTATTTCATCTTATAAGAGAGATCCGATTTCCATTAAAAAAAAAAACGAAACATGACTAAATGCATTATTTGTATTGTCCCCATCTTTATTGTTATCTACACAACATTTCAGCTGATGTGATCTCCTGCCTTTTTCAGGTATTTCTTGTTGGACTTATGAACCTTCTCCAACTCAGGAACCCCCTCTATATGTAGATAACAATAAAGATGAGGACAATAGTCCCAATAATACAAATTATCAAGCCTCAACACAAAATACTATTTCTCTGAATTTTTGAGATGAGGCTTGATAATATGTATTATTTGGATTATTCAGACTATTGTCCTCATCTTTATCTGTACATTTCGGACAATGTGCCCTCCAGCCTTCTTTGGAATGAGAACAGGATACCCCCATGGATTGAATAAAGTGTTGGGTTCAAAGTTCTGTGATGGCTCCTGATTACAACAAGATGGTTCTCAAAATTAAGTGATCAGAAGCAATCTATCTCTCTGTTCAAATACTTAGAAAAAGTATTGTATATCTTGAAAAGGAGGAATAAATCCCAGCTGAAAGATGAGACAGCTAAGTGTCAATCCATATATAAATAATCCTGTCATATTTTAAGAGTATAATGCTATGTATAAAAGATATAAATAAATGAATTAAAAATAAGAAAACTTACCTCAAATCGATATGGCCTGCTGGGTACATCTAACCCAGCAATATCCACAATGTTCAGATACTGTGCATTGTGATGATCTTTCAAGAAAGTCATTACGGGTATAATACCCTCAGGGTGGATGAGTATCTCAAGTTCATTGCCATATGTAAGCTGCACTTTCTGCACAAATTTTGGTAGGCAGTTCCCAACATATTCACCAAAATCATGCAAGGTTGATTTTAATAATGGATTATCTGGTCTTGCAGTGGCTGTAACAAAAACAATGGATCTATATTAATATCTTTGTTCATACTTCCAAACATTAGGTGTCATGTCATGTAATGTGTAGCGTAATTATTAATGTCTATGGGGAATTTGGTGACTGAAAATAAAACAGTATTCAGATTTCTGGAGAAAGAGAAGAAAAAGAAATAAGAACAAAGTTTAAAATTTGAAAGAGTAAACACTGTAATTGACCGATGAATGACCCCGGAAATAGATTTAAAAATAAAAACGGGAGTTCCGGGTTTTGACCAGAACCGGATGTGACTCACCCACCCCCAGGACAACAAACGGAAGAAAAGGAAAATCAGGTCCTTTTTCGACCAGAACGATATATGTCGCATAGAGCCAAGTTCGAGTTGTAGTAGTAGTAATTTAGTAGTAGTAGTCATCGTTAGTTCAGAAACAACATACTCAACTCGTATAATCACAGGGGGCTGGGGTTTTTTCCGGACAGGCTTCATAGAAGGCAGATGGGGAGCTTTCCCAGTTTTCCCGTATGGGTTTCGCATGGTAGTACTGAAGATGATTTACGATAGAATAGTTTGACCATACTCTCTCTTACCTTCTCTCTAAAAAGAACCCACGAGCCTAGGAAGAAATAAACAGCTTCCTGTGACTATACGACTTGAGTATTTTGTTTCTAAACTAACGACTAGTACTACAACTCGAACTTGGCTCTATGTGACAAATGGTTATCGTCTTAAGAAACCTGGCAAACAGAGTTCAAATCCTGGACACAGCTGTTTGCTTTTCACTTTGCACTAACTATTGGCAGTGCAGTCTCGGAAGACTATATAATTCTTGTGCCCCTGAAGTTACAGCACCTTCTGTGACTGAAGTCCAATGTTAAAAAAAAACAGCCTGCCATCACTTTGCACTAATGCCCTTGAGAAAAGTATGAATCCATCTCTTCTCCCCTTAGCTATGGGTAAATAGTAAGGCAGACTAGATTTTAGCCTTAAAAAACTAACTTTGTGTCATATCCTGCTGATGGCAGAGAGGTTAGGTAAAAACAAAACATTGTGTATCACACTCTTTTAAAATACATTAATGATACAGTTACAAGTTACCTTCCAACAGATTCATTAATCATTTGTAATTACCTACATTGAGCAGAACACACAACCCTTTCTATACTCCTCCAAAGAGTTTACTATCGCAAGTTATGTTGTTATTCATGGATCCACTAATCTCTAATTTGGTGTGGCCTAAAGTCAGTATCACCCAGACAGCAAGGAAGTCTATCCCCTTTTCAGTAGCATTAGACCAAGGAGATTGTTTTTTAGCTTCTGAGGTGGAGTGCCACACCTACCATCAGCCCCTCACTTTACCGCACAGATCCTACAACCCGTACACTGAGTTGGCGAGGGCCAGTATCGAACCAGGAACCTTGTGGTTCCCAGGTGAAAGCTCTACAGACTGAGTTAAACTGACCCTAAATGTCAGTGTATTATATTTTTTTCAACCTTACTCCTAGAGGCCGTAACTCCACATATCATACCATTTTGGAATCAGGCCAACTCTATGAGCAATTGGACCCAACAATACTGAAATTTGGGATTCCTATATTTTAATTAATGTGATAGTTTTTTTCAGATTTTTACATGATTTTTTGTGGAAAGGTTTTTGTATGATAAAAATATTGTTCAAGTTTAATAAAATTTAATAATTACTCAATGCATGAAGTATCATTATTGGACTGAAGGACCAATTAATAGCCCTCTGCAGGAGCTGGCTTAATTGTCACCTGATATTTTTCTATTTAACCCATAGATGGGACCCTAACAGGTACTACCACTCCGGGTCAGAGTGGACCTGGGAGCAATGATGATGAAGGGGTGCTCCACATTCCCCAGACCTCCAAAACTGAAACCTTACCATCAGATAGAGTTTGACATCATTACCAGGACATGAAGACCCTCACCACCACCTTCTAGCACCCATATAAAAAGGGTTGGGGCTTGCCCATAAGAGCAATAGGGTCAGGACAATCACATAGATACTAGGGCTTGACATGACCAGCCAACTGATCGGAGGGAGCCTCTCCGACCACCTGTCTAGCCTAAGTAAGGTTCTAAGTAGACTGCTGCATGTCACTGACTGCTCATCCACCAGGATTGTCTTTAAGCATCATGGGTTGCCACCCACAGCCAACATGTGGCCCCATTGGGGGAGTCTTACCCCTCTGCAGAGGTGCAGTCGGTGTGTTCTAATGCCTCAGCCGACAGAACGGGTTTCATTCAGAGCTACCAAAACTGGAACACATACATACTGAACTCAAAGGAAAGTCTTAATGAAAATGTAAATAGGAATTATCCATTTTTGTTGTAGCATTAATACAAATATAAGAATTAGATCATTATAATATTGAAAAACAATCTTCATCACCATCAGCAGGGTCATGCTGACAGCACAGATACCCATGACTCTCACTTGCCAACTATCCCTATCAGTCATTACTCCTGGCAGATCTTCCACTCAGCATCCAGAATCTACATTTATGTAGGTTTTTGCTGGTCTACCTACACTGGTGTGTCCATAAGTAGGTGTCCACAGGGGAAGGTCACTTACAAGTTCATTCTTGCTTGTTCACCTTAAATATCACATGCATTTTCTGAAAATGGTGATCAGCCTTCTTATTGACATCAAGATGAAATTGAAAAATTTTATTGAATAATAATATTATGAAAAAAAAACACTCACGTCTTGTCTCAGTGCTCTGGTATCTCGGCAAAGGGGCTGCTATAAGAGATGGTCTTAATGCTGAAATAAAGTAAGAAAAAAAAACAATTAAACAACACAGACAAATATTAGTCAAGACAAACATAAACACATTATCTGGATATATTTTTAGCAAGTTCATTTCACAGATCCATTAATACTGAATGGCAAGGTTGATCCTTGATGGATGTTCCATACTGTGATGAACCTACTATCTGGATATATATACATATATAATCGACCATTTCATTCATAACATAAAGAAGGGGGAAGGGAGGAGAAAGAAAAAAGAAGAGGAAAAAAAAGAAGAAAAAAAAAGTATAACCACGCAAAAAAAACTTAAGCACGTTCATTTCTGATATTCATCTCTGAAGATAAAGTTTTCTTTGAAATCGATAAGACAAAAATAACATCTTTTTGTTTTTATTTTTTATACGCATTGTAATTGCCTTCAAATTATTAATATATTATAACATACATATATATATATATATATATATATATATATATATATATTTACCAACCCTTCCACACGAGCAGGATGTGACACAAGGTCAATTTCTTAAGCGGAGTTTAACAGGTTTGAATTCAGAGTTTTCCTTCTCCTAGACTGGTTATCTAGTCATGGTTAAAGAGCCCAGTCTGTCCTGCTATTTGCCAATAGCTGGAGGGAGAATTGGATTCATACCTTTCCCAAGGGTATAAGCAACATGTGAATTGCAAACAGCATCGTCCAGGAATTGAACTCAGGTCGACGAGTCCATTTCCTACGACTAACCATTAGACCACGCGCCTCTACTATCTGGATATATGTTAATAATAATTATCTTGCTTTGTCATTTAAGATTTGAAATATAATATATTGTTTATAACTTTGAGAAGAGTCAGTACTATTTAAAATTCTGTCTGAATAATTGAACTCCTTTTTTGCATTGAATGTTTTAGCCAATCTCTTTAATCTTCTTCATAATCCATAAAGAAAAGAAGAAAAAAAAATCTGGTAATGTGTCCTCTTATGTTTCTATGTTGAAATAAATGGAGAATATGCAAATGTTAAATTTAAAGAAAAAAATAATAAATTTAGGATTTTAATTTATTTGAAACTAATCCAAATAACACACATAACCCTTAGGCAGTGATGCTAAGATCCTGGGAAAGTTTCTTAATAAATTATAGAGATTTTATTTATGAACAACTAAAGCCGTCTAACCCCTACCTTTGTACACCATACAGTGTAATTCATTTTCAAGACAATATTGAAATGTATTTACAGTTAGCTGGAAATGGTGAGGGTAGAAAAAAAAAAACATTGGGACACATGGATACAATTTTTCTGCGTCTTTTTTTATTTTTATATGTCAGTGATGCAGACGCATAGCTATCAACATCTCTGCTTAAGCCAGAATCTAATTCTAACGTGCCCTCATATATCATTCCAAATCTCAGTAAATGGGAGAATCTATTGTCCAATGCCACAATACAAAAGAAGCAAAGCATCTTAACATCTGGAAGAATTCGTAACAGGCCATATCCATTTTTTTTTTCATGTTATACGTTTTGAATTCAAAATCTTTAAATTTGAAATTTTTGTGTTTTCATTGCGTTTAATCATCCGTTTCCCCTAATTGGGATATACATGCGGGTTTGGGGACCGCATGCAAATTTCTATATTCCTTTGACAAATTGACCTACAATCTCAAATACACCTTCCGCAAGCACTGATGCATCCACTGTCTCATTGGTGCGAGTGTCAAATTATCAAGCTGGGATGTTCCGTCACAGAGAATTTCATCATTTTGCATGCTGGAATGTCTGAACACTAAAACTTGAAGAAACACAAGCTCTTACGATGCGATCAGTATGATTGATGTCAACTGCCTCTCAGAGATACAGTTACCAGATAGCAGTTGCCACATCATCTAAATCCCACAGGCTGATGTATCCTATAATCTATATCACAACGGCCCTACTGACAACTCTGGATGTTAAGGTGTAGTGCTTGCATTCAAGATACAGTGAATTCATTGGGTAGAGCCGTCTCAACTGATCCAGGGTAAATGCCACAGTAGTAACATATTCACTGGTTAGCTAATAATTAACCATAATGAGTAAACAAGGATTTAATGTGAAAAATGCAATTCATTTTATTTAATGAGCTGAAAAAAAATAATTGATATTTAACTTGAAGAATACAGGGAAAAAACATTATGTTAATTATCATATATTTAAAAAAATGTTACATTTGATATTGAAGCCAGCAAAAGATTCAAATATCAATTATAACATATTTTTGAATATATAATAATGAACATAATATTTTTTTCCTGAAGAACTCACAGTAATAAAAATTGTTCTTGTTAAGACTTCTGGGAACATTTTACCCTTCACATAGGAATAGCTCTTTGCAAATACTAATTTTTTAGTTTAATAGCTTCTTTTTGCAGCATCTCAGCTGATATTCAATACTTTCAGTTTATATTTGTTTATCTGGATATGTGGTGAGACTATAAGGTTAGGTAAAAAAATTACAAGGGAGATAATCCATTGTTTGAACTACGAAATTTGTTTTGGATAATAAAAGCAATATTTGTTTGTGTACTTTTAAAGAAGGGCGGTCTCATAAAGAGTGTCCCTACAAATGTTTTCATATCATAGATGCAGAGATGTTGATAGGTACGCGTCCTGCATCCCTGACGCACAAAAATCTAAAAGGACGTAGTAAAATCGTATCCATGCATCCCAGTGTTTTTCTTTTTTCTTCCCTCACCATTTCAAGCTAACTATAAATACATTTCAATAGTTTCTTAGAAATTAATCACACAGGATAGGTTACAAGGTAGGAGTTAGACGGCTTTAGTTGTTTCCCCAGATTAAGAATAAAAACCCTATAATCTATTAAGAAACTTTAGTTGGGACCCATGAATTTTCCCAGGGACACATTCAAAGCAAATATGTGCATCCCAGGATGCACTAAATCAAAAAGCTGTCAGCATCACTGTAGATACATGCTGTTATTGCAGAGTTCTTCCAAATATTGAAATCTATTCATTTAAAATAAAACTAATATTTTGATTCTCATCTTTAATGCATATTGAAGAAAAATAAAAAGTGTGGTAGTTGTCATTTTCTAAGCTTTGAAATACTAGACACCCAATGAGAATCAAACTCATTGCTAGACTACCAAATAGCCATTATGCTATGAGAATTACCCACAGCTGTGGAGAAAAAAAAAACATTCAAAATCATTTGTCATTTGTCCAGCCTAGCTGTTTCTGCAGCTAAACGATCCCATCCTCGGTGCTTGGCGTTTGGCAAGTAGTTATGTTACAAATAGAATTCACAGGTATTGTACATTTATCAAATATTTGTTTAATTTGATTTTGTTTGGTTTAGAATGTTGCTGTTGAGACAATCAGGCATGCTACCATTATACCAAGCCTGCAGCTGGGCTGTCTATTTCCTAGTGTGTCTAGCCTAGCCGTCTCTGCAGCCAAAGACCCTATCCTCGGTGCATGGCATTAGTTGTCACTTACTACTATGTCATAAGCAATGATTTGTGTAGTGTAAAAGTTAATGAGCTAGGCTAGCAGACCACTGCTAGTGAGTTCAATTTTCACTGGATGCTTCATTTTTTTACCTAGTATTAATTTAAGTAAAGCTATAATTTTTTCTTGTAGCAACATGCTGGCTATTATTGAATTAAAAGCTGAAAAGTATATATATATAAATTCAGGGTCTATTCAGTTTACAAAATTTTGCATCATCATCATCAAAATCATACTGACAACACAGATTCCCATGACTCACTCTCTCGCTAGCCGTCCCTATCAGTCATTGCTCCACACAGAGCTGATCTATGTAAGTGTTTGCAGGTCAGCCCACTCAGGTGTGTCCATGTGTAGGTGTCCACAGGAGAATCTTACTTATGAATGCTTCCTTATTTCTCCAGCAGTGTTCAACATGACTTGTTCATCTTACTTGATGGTTTATGTGATAGAACATAAGTGGCTGCATAGCGCTTTTTTTTCCGGGGGGGGGTGATGTTGTTTCCAATATTTGTTCAAGACATCACACAGCATCCTTGTGTAGTTCCCATGTAGCTTTTTCTCCAAGCATTTCATTAAAAGCCATACAGTAACACTGACACAGCTATAGCTTTGAAGAATTCTAGCTTTATTTTATCAGAGATCAAATTTCCATATGATTGATAACCTGCCAATGACAGTCCATGTTTTTCCTGAGTATATTCACATCACTTTCTGTAGATGAGATATTACTACTTAGGTATGAGAACCGGTCTACTAATTTCAAAGTCTTGCATTTAGTGTGGAGATGTCTCCATCTTGTTTAAAATACATGAACCCTTTAATGTGAGTTTATGTAGAAGCCAATTCCTCTTGTTGCCTTCTTCCAGGCTATTGCAGCAGTGATTCAGCTTGGACAAGTGTATTTGTAAGAAGTACTAGATCATCTGCTTAGTCTACATCTGTAATAGTTCCTGCCCTTTTTAGTGTGAAAATTTCTTGTTACATTAGATTATGATATTTGTAGTACATAGTTTAGGCAGATTATAATAGAAATGGTGCTAATGTATCTTCTTGTAGGACTCCAGTGACAAAAAAAAACCTTTTTTTTAAGACCAAACCATGGTATCCTGTTACTCAAAAAGTTGATGTAATAGAGAAAAACTGGGTAATTTTTGGATTCAGAGTCCAAAAGTTAGTCAAAAACAAGTGTCATATCTAACTCAACAAAAATTATGGTACCTACTATAATGTTTTATTATTTTCCAACATTTGTAAATTTGTAAAACATTCCATAAAATAAGCACCAATTTGTTAGATGATGTATTTTTATGATTTTTATGAATTATAATCTATGGTTTGGTTGTTTTACGGGATATCAACCTTAGTGGGTCATTTAATGCCGACAAAGTTTTTAAATGAGTTAATTCTTAAATAGATACACAATTTTTTTTATCAGTACATTTTTCTATTTAACCCATAGATGGGACCCTAACAGGTCAGAGTGGACCAGGGAGCAATGGTGATGAAGGGGTGCTCCACATTGTTGTTTGGACCTCCAGAACTGGAACCTCATCATCAGATAGAGTTTAACATCATTCCCAGAACAAGAAGACCCTCAGCTACTGCCTTCTAGCACCCATTTGATAAAAAGGGTTGGGGCTTGCCATAAGGACTATGGCTTGACATTACCAGACGATTGATCGGAGGGGGCCCTCTGAGCAGCCGTCTAGCCTAAGTAAGGGTCTAAGTGGAGTGTTGCATGTCATGGACTGCTCATCCACCAGGATTCCATCCTTAATCATCACGGGTCGCCACCCATGGAAAACAGGGAGCCCCAGGGGTTTCTTACCCCTCATAGGTAAATTGTTGTATTTTAAAGCCCCAGGCTACAGGTCTAGTAATTCTATGGAGAATTAGATCTTATTTTCATTTTTTTTTTATAACGGTTTGTCTATTGTTTGTATAGATGCCTTATTTTTCATGACTCTGACTAATGAATTCTGCTATAAAATGTCATAATATTGACATTTTTTAGCAGACTTATAAAAATCTTCTGATATAATTATTCAGACTCTTATCTTTAAAGAAAAAAATTAAAAATTGTTTTTTATCAGTTCATTTTTCAGATTTCATAAAATAAAATAGGTGGGAGGAAGACCTCGTAAATTTCCCCTAATATATTTTAAGAAAAACTATTTCTAACATAATTTCATCAAAAGGTAAGTAATTACCAAATTTTCGTGAAAATTTGTCAGTTAGTTGATTTTTCATAGATTTTTTTTTAAAAAGCCGGTAGTCATAACTTGTTTTTGCCTACATTAAATTTCAAATGATTTAATGGTGCGAAAATGTAAACATTGTTTTCGTTCATAATTTTCTTTATTTCCGTAAGCTGAAATTTTTTAATATATAATCAGGAGTTTTTTTGTTTTTTTAATGTTTCTTCTTTGAATAGTTCAAAAACTTCCAAGATAATATTAACCTTTATTCAAGTTTCATTGTGTTAAATATGGGGGGGGGGTTGACACGTCAAATTGGAGGTCCTTAATTTACACTCAACTGATATAGAGTTGGGACCACCACCTGAATATTGTACCTAAAAGTCTTTATTTTTAGAGAAACGATTTCTATGAGATTGTTTCTATAATGAAGTCACCTACATTCTAATTCTAACTAGTACCAATTACTTTTTAGAATGTCACACTGAATCGTCCCTTGAGGTCACATCAACTGAAAAACAGAGCTCTTCATTTTCTTCTTTTATTTAATCAAACTTAGATTTGAATAATAAATTTTAAAATACCTCTTAATATTTTTAAAACAATTTCCTTAAAGTTTAAACACAAATAATTTGTTGTCCGTTGTTTTCTTTATAGAAATTATAGATGTCAAATCTATTTACTACGCAATGTTTTCCAAATGATCGATAAATAATTCCAGATATCAACGTATAACATTAGCAAAATAATTTAGATTCTTTTGCAAACTTATTCGGAGTAATATAATATCAATTGCCTAAATAAAATAAAAATAACGATTTTAGAAATACAATAAAAACATTTAAACTAGCAGAAAAAAAGGAATACTATTATTGTTATTTTTATGTGTATGTTGTTTGTTTTTTTTTTTAATCGAATTAAAATCTTTTGTATTCAAATTTAAATTTGTTCAATACAACATATTTTTTTTTTAGTTTAACAAAAATAGTTTCTCAATTTCTCTAAAAGTTAATTATTAACAAATCAATAATTGTCGATCAGTCGTTAAAAAATAAATAAATTCTTACATAATCTACATAAGGATTTCAGATAGAATTTTCAAAAAACAAAAATATTTATTAAGAAAAAAAAAGTGCAAAATATCGTCCTTTTTTTTCTTTTTTTTTAATTTAATATTTTTTAATAGAAAAAAAACTCAATATAAATGCCTTTTTTAACCTTTCGGACACGTGTGTGTGTGTGTGTACAATGTTAAAGGATACGTAGAGTTTTTCAATTCTATTCATAAAATCATTGTTGGAAATAACATAATTAGTATAAAAGTTTGAAGCGTTTGATATTGAAAGTGTTAAAAAGGGGATAGAAAATGCATACCTGCTCTTGAAATCAACCTAAGAGAGGCCGGAGCAAATAACCTTCGTAGAGAGGAAGCCATCATTCCTTACCTCCACTGATTGGAGGGAGACACACAGACAGACTGATAAAAGTCCAAAGTAGTCGAAAAATAACAGTAGATTGGTTATGTCTATCAAGTAGGCAGGTTACTCATGCCCTGAAACGTTCAATTCTGTCAGTTATAAAAGATGGCTCGATAATTTTAACATAATGATTTAGATAAAATCATAAAAAATGTTCAATCACTTTCCCACTTTGATAATTAATTATTTTAAGTTTTAATTCACTAAAATACGCATAAAAATACGTAGCTCCGAAATAAAAGATTAGCCAATGAGATTAGTGATTTTATTTGGCATTAATAACTAACCAATAAAAATTGCGTTTACGAAATAAACAAACAAAATGGCGAACTTTGGTGCAGACGACAACGGAAAATGTAAACATTGAAAAAAAAGTGTTTTATATAGACGTTCCATTTAAAAAAGTACAAAGTGGCATGATTTTCAGTGAAAATATGTTGATAAATTGAAGAATTTGTAAGGTCCACAAGCATTAATGGACTATGCTGATAACATTATCCATTAACATAATCATCATTGCTATGAATAAAGTTGATTGTTTCTGCTGGTGCAAACTTGTATGAATGTATCATGCAAGCTATTAGTCATCAATGATTAAAATGCATCTGGACAGGGAAGGGGAGAGCAGAAACTGAAAACTTGCTCTATTCTTGTATCTGATGGAAGTTTTCATGGAAAAAATATAAGGCATTACTTTTGGAGCATGTCTTGTATGTTTATACATTTGTTTTTAAACATATGTGTTTTTGTGTCCTAGGTATGACACTAAATTGAGGCTCCAGTTTTGGAGATCTGGGAAGTATGGAGTACTCCTTAAATGCCTTTACTCCCTGTTCCACTCTGATCTGGAGTGGTAGTACCTGTTAAGGCCCAATCTGTGGGGTAAATCGATCTGTTTAATAATTATTTGTATTCAATGAGAACAATGCAAAAAAAAACTCTTCAGTAACAGAAACAGCTACACAAAAAATGTAAATATGAATGTGATTCCCTAACCTCTCAACATAAAATAAAATGATTGATTTTAATGGCATGTCAACCTGTCTAGTTTGACATGCCATTAAAATCAATCATCATGTTTGTTGTTTTTTTTTTCTTTTCACTCTCTATTGAGTCTTTTGTTAGAAAACGTTATTAGCTTAAACGTTATATACTAGCTGAAAAGACACCCTATTAGGCAGCAATTAAGCTAGTTCCTGGAGAGGGCTCTTGATTTGGCCTTTAACCCAATAATGACGCTTCATGCATTGAGTACATATTAGATTTTATTAAACTTTCCCAAATTTATTTCCAAGTTAAAACAAATTGTTATTGTACAAAAAGATTTGTCACAAAAAATCACCAAAAAAATTACCAAACAATCACAGTAATTAAAACTTGGGAATCCAAAATTTCAGGATTGCAGGTCTAGATTCAGACTAGAATTATCTAATTTGGCCTCATTCTGAAATGGTATGATATCTTGAGCTACAGCCTATAGGAGTAAAGTTAAAAAATCAGATATACTGATATTCGTATATATTATTAGAGATAATAATGTGACTTTGAGGGTGTTTCATAAAGAATTGCAACATTGATGATAAGAAAGTAGAACTTATACACACATACACTTTATTCCACAATATTAGTTCAATGAAGTTTCTGTTGTGTTACGCTCTCATTGTTGGAATGGAGAGATGACATATCATGTATGTTATGTTATGGCACTCATTTACGAATGGAGTGATGATGTTGTGATATGAACCCTTAAGAGTTACTGCCCCTTGTCTGGGCACCAGAACCACAGAAAATAAAGATGGCTTCTAACCCTTAACAGATCTTTGAGTATACTCCGTAAAATTCAAATATATTGACAGATGTGTTGATAGCGGAAATATTTGTATACTTATCTCTCAACTGGTACTATATCGGAGAGTCTTGAATCTTCGTTGCTGTGTTGATTGCTTGATGTTGGCTGATGATTCTTTGTTGTTTGGAGTCTGGGGTGCTGGGGGGGGGGCATCTTGCCTTGTACCATTTAGAGTTTTTAGTAATAACACAAGGTCACTTCTTTGAGATTTTTATTTTCCCCAAGCCAAAACTCCCAAAAGCAAAAGCTCCATGTCTTACTCTCAACTCATAATTCCAAACTCAATTCAACATTCTAACCTCTCACTCTTCCCCTCTCCCACTTCACCATGTCTCATTGCTCATCCAATAGAAAAAAGCTATGTGGCAATGATGATTCATCTTTAAACTTTTCCATTCTCATCTAACACATATTTTTGTTAAAAACTTTTCCATGCTAATTTACATGTCATGTTACACTATGTCTCCATCCCCCCACCCCCTTTTATGTTAGAGTTTAAATAATTGTATTATGTGCTATTATTCAAGAATTCATTTCTTTGTGTTTTATCAGATCTTTAGTTTTCTAAAGATGAACATATTTCATGTATGAAAATTCTATAAAGATGTGTGAAAGAAATTTAAAGTGAATTTTCTTCAGTCTATTTTTCTCAGCAAGTCTACAACAAAAATAAGAAGGGGTTGCTTTCAATAAAACATTTGCCGAGGAATCACAAGGTTTCAGGTTTGATACCGGTCTTCTCCAATTCAGCATATGGGTAGCACAGCTTGAGTAATCTGATCTATGCAATAAAGTACATGAGAGTTGATGTTAAGTGTTGCAAAAAAGAATCTCCCCGCTCTAGTGCTAGCAAAAAGTGGATGGACTCTCTCACTTTTTGGCTAATATCGATAATAGGCCTCTCCACAGACTTTACTTACTACTTTGAGTGCAAGAACAGTTTGTGGACTTTATTTCTAAACTTAGAACTTTGAAACAATTATTTTCATACTGGAATCAAATTTTGAACCCCAAATGAACCATTCAATAATATATAATAAGGGGAAAAATGATCAAGAAAGATTCTCTGGTTTATACCACCATTCAATAGGACCATAGATAACAAATTAGGCAGGGAGTTCTTTAGAATATTTAAAAGGCATTCCCCCCTCTAATATACTACACAAAATTTTCAATAAAAATACGGTCAAATTAAGCTACAGCTGTATGCCCAACGTAATTGATAAAAACTTAATTAATAAAGTAACATTAGAAACTCAACATAAAATGACACAGTAAGCTCTCTGATTGTAATTGCATTGATAAGGCTGAATGTCCCCTTAAAGAAAAATACCAATATGAGTGTATTGTGTATAGGTCGAAGAATATACTAATAAACTAAATGATAAAAATATCTATAATAATAATAATAAAGTATACTTGGGATCCACACAAGAAGTAGCCTTCAAAAAAGATACTATAACCACAGGAATAATTTCACAAATGCAAAATACAGACATAAAACTAGTTTATCTAATCATGTGTGGGAAATCAAAGAAAAACAGAGTAGATCCTATTCTAAAATGGGAAATTATAAAGAAATGTTGCAAATACAAATCAGGGGACAAATTTCACCACCATTGTATGGAGGAAAAACTCACCATAGCTACCTTCAACAAACCAAGTGAATTACTAAATCAAATAACTGAAACTCATGTAAACAATCTTTTTATGCTAATTTTTATTCACTCTGATATCCACTCCCATAATAAAAGTCATTTGTACCAAACTCCTTCAGTTAGAATTATCCTGATGAGCCATTTAGGCAAAACCTAGGTAAGTAGTTTCTGATTCCTTTAGGTCCTTATATATATATATATATGAGGGAGATTTAAAAATTATCCACACTGTTGTTTTATGGAAGCCGAGCTCATCATAGATGATTTGATTTGCAAAACCCTGACTAATCTGTAGAGAACAAGCTACCTCATCAATGATAACTCCCCTGTTCACTATCATCTCTCTAGCTTGAATCTTCTCATCAGTGGTGGAGGCTGATGAGCATTCTGCTACCTTTTTATGTATCATACTTGTCTGGTCTCTTTTAAACTTCTCTATCCATTCATACATACTTCTACTTTCAGCCCTGACACTTCTTCAGGCCACAGAAATTGAGTTACTGATCTTTGTTCTTCATTGGTGCATACTGCAAGTGGAGCAGTCATGTTTACACTGTGAAAACAGCAGGGAAAATGGTATGAATAGGCTCAAACTTTAATCACATGAACACAATAGTGCCAATATAAACACTCATCCCTGACGCTCCTTTTAACCAGAGAAATCTGGTCACTTCCTTGGTGCACACTGCAAGTGAAACAACCATATTTACACTGTAAAGATAGCAAGCCAAATTGTGCTGTCAGACTTAAACGTTGATTATGTGACCACAACAGTGTCAACTATAAGCAGCTATGCACAGAATGCAGAGTGGCAATATATGTTATGGCAAAATGGGGATAATTTTTTACTCTGCCTGGTATATTATTGGTCACACACACACACACACACACACACACACACACACAATGCTTGTGGTGTAATGGTTATCATCATAGGAAATGGGCATGGCAACCCAAGTTCAAATCCCAGATAAGGTTGTTTGCATTTCACATTGCACTAATACCTTCAGGAAAGGTATGAATTCAAATATTCTCTCCCATTTAGGGGTAAATAGTAGGGCAGACTGGGCTCTTTAGCTAGATATGGCAACTCGTTAAGGAGAAGGAAAACTCTGTTAAACTCCATTTCAAAATTGACCTTGTGTTGCATCCTGCTCATGTGAGGGGTTCAGTAAATAGAACACATACCTATAGACTTTTATTTATTTATTTTTTTTTTTTGCTAAAGACCTAGAAAGAAACTAATGAGAAATTCAGGTGTTAAGGTAATATGATTTTTGTTGTATTATTAATTTTTAGTCCAATTTTTGTCAATTTTAAACTGTATAAAAATTGAAAATAATTTTAACAGCATGTCGACCTGTGCAGGGTTATTTTATGCCTAGAGGTTTGATAATTGCATTCATTGTACATTCATATTTACATTTTTTGTGTAGTTGATTTTTTTCCTATAAGATACAAATCATTTTTAATGGATTCATATAAAGAGATCTATTTGACCCTAAAAGGTACTACTAATCCAGGTCAGAGTGGACCTGGTAGTAATGGCAATGAAAGAGTAATCCACAATCCCCAGATCTCCAGAACTGGAACTTTACCACAAGATGCAGTTTAGGCCACCTTTTGGGGATGTGAGGGAGAGTCTTATGCCTCTTCAGTTCCTTCTGTGTTGAGTTATAATCATTAACAAAGCTTAGCTTAGTTTAGCACAAAGTTGGAAGTATAGGGCACTTAGTGGAGACATTTGGTGTAATAGTTATCATCATAGAAACTGTACTTGGTGACCTGAGTTCAAGTCCTAGACGAGGCTGTTTGCATTTCACATAGCAATGATACTTTGGAAAAAGTATGAATCAAATTATTCTCCCTCCAGCTATGGTAAAAATTTAATTTTAGTCAGGCAATGAGTCTAAGAGAAGAAAAACTGTGAATTCAAACCTATTAAACTGTGCTTAAGAAAGTGACCATGTGTCACATCCTACTTGAGTAGAAGTGTTGGTAATTATATATAGGGTACCAAGTTAGAACTGGATTCACTAACAGTGGTCTACTAGCCTATCTTGATAACCATCATATGATATGATGTTTCTTCTGAGTTGAATCATACATTTTTTGGTTGTATTATATTTGTGTTAGGAAGACCTAACAAAAATAGAGTTGCTCCCCTTGATCAGTAGGGGACTGTTGGGAACCCGGAAGTGGAGTTTCCGCCATGTCATTTTTGGATTGGGGTTCGTTCTAAGTGGAAGCAGGTGCACAGCACAGATAGTTAAGTCATTTTTAGGGTAGAAGCATTCTCTACCCTGTGTTTAATAAAACCTTATAAATTTTACAAACAACCTGGTCTTGCATTATCATTCAGTCTTCCATATTTTATCTGTATGTAAGAACATAACAATTTGTCATTTACTTATTTATAAAACGTGCACCTTGCATGGTGTAATGAAAAAGGAGCTAAACAGATCCTTACTAGTGAGTTCAATTCTCTTTGGGTGCTCCATTCTTCTGACCTTGTGTCAAACTAAGCAAATGGAAGTGTGGTCATTCATATGATAAGAAACGAGCCGGAAGTTAACACTTTGAAAGCAGAAATAAAATGACAAAAATGTTGGAAATTCCATAACTAATTATCTCCCCTTGCCACCAGGGGTCGAATGCAAACAGTGTATATTGGCGCCAAATACCAAAACGTCACTTAACAGGGAACTGTTACTAGAGAGAGACGTAAAAACAAACGCTCTCACTCACTTAGCCCAAAAACAGGGCTACTTATCGAAGAACCGTTACTGGAGAGAGACGTCAAAAGAAACGCTCTCACTTACTTAGCCCAAAAACAGGGTCTCCTTACCACAAGAACCTTACAACCAGATTCTGTCTAAGGCATCGTATCAGCATACTGCAGAAAGGCCGGTACGACCGCACACTGACCAAAAGAAGAACAAATACCAAGACAAAGCGTCTTAACTGCATTTCCCACTGACGAGAAGAAAACTGTTATCTCCAGTACTCCAAGAAATCCCTCCACAGATGTCATGTAGCAAATACCATTAAATTTGCAACAATCTATGTAATTTTCTGTCAATACAAGTGTCTGCATTTACTTTTGTGTTGTTCCTTCTTTGTCCGACAATTTGCCTTCAACTACGGAGAAATAAGGGCTCCTTCGAAACCGTAAATACTCTTAAAAATAAGCAATCTGCGTATAGGATCAGTGTAGGTAGAAAGCAAAAATAGAAATATTAAAAATGATAATTTTCAACCAACCAGAAGTGTTCGCACCAAAAAGAAGTTTTTCAAAAAGACTGATTTCGAGCCTAGGTAAATCCTATATAAACGAAAGTTTTCGAAGAACTGTTCAGAAAACCAACTTATGTCTGGATATTCCACGTCGCTCAACTCAGAATTATTTGCCTACTGCTGAAAGTACTACAAACTATATCTTTCTCTCTCTACAAGTTACTTCACTGCTGATATATAGAACTCAACCTTTTCTTCCTCTACAGTACATTAACATATAAAAAGCATAATCTGATAAACTTTGAACACTACCTTTTGACATCTCTCATTACTGTATCTTTCATGTTTTAAATACAAAGCTTATTGATTCCTTCTGTGAATTATTTGTTTTTCCTTTTATTCTTTCTATAACCTTGTAGTGTGTTTGTTGTAATTTACCAATATATATAAATCTCCACTGAAGACAACCATCATAAATTGAAAATCACTACAAACTGGTTACCCAATGAACCACTATAGAAGCAAATGACTTTTTATGTATTGTTATGGTGGCCATTTTCTTTCCATTGGCAGGAACTTCTTGGTCACAGAAAGTGGACAGAAGAAGCAAGTTCACACTGGACTCTAAACAGGAAAGGGTGTACAGATATGTTTTTCATCAGTTGAAGACAGACAACCAGTAGGGAAGAAAGCAGATAGAGTTTGAAACTTCAACTGCATGGATGTAGGTTTGAAGCTGACCTACAGACCAAGGGATGAAGATTTATAATAAATGCCAAGAGAGACAACCAAATGAAAACAGACCAGAAAGTCAAAATTAAAAAAAACTGTCCAGAACTGTCAAGATAAGTTACACTGTAATTAAGAGGCCCCTTTTTTGATTTGTGTATTCCAGGAGACATTATGGAAGCACGTGGGTGTAATGGTTAAAGTCATGGGAAATGGACTCATCGCCCCAAGTTCAAATCCTGGATGTGGTAATTGCATTTCACTTAGCACTAATACCTTGGGAAAGGTATGAACCTACTCTTCCTCCAGCTATGGATAAATAGTAGGGCAGACTGGGCTCTTTAACCTTCTCTTGAAGGAAAACTTTGAATTCAAACCTATTGAACTCCGCTTAAGAAATTGACATTGTGTCACATTCTACTCATGTGGAGGAGTTGGTAAATATATATTCCAGGAGACATTCGGGGAGTTTTATTCCAGTTTCATCCTTTTGTTATCTATGTATATGCAGGTGTTTCTGGAAAATATGGATCTGCAGATCAAATATTTCTCTAACAAAGAGACTGCACCTATATGACGTAACATGTGTCTTTTTGATGTACAATTGCAACAGCTTGGCAGCTACAAAAGGAAAATATGGATATGTTTAATGCCTAACACCAAAAACATCTGAGAAGTATCACTGGGCAACAATGGCCAAACTTTAATTTCCAACAAGGCTCAGTACAAGATGTGGAACTGTAATGAGATAATGAAGGTCCTGACTTTTGTGAGCTAGAACTACTATATTAGAAAAGGAGGAAGAAGAAATAAGAGATGATAAAGGTTTAAAAAATAGTGATGAGCACAAAAACAGGATGAACGATGATTTGACCGGAGCGTGACCCCTGAACGGAGAATTGAGTGTCAACCGGAAGTTTCGGGTGTTGACCGGAACCGGAAGTCATGTGGTGACATGGAACAACGAAGAAAGGTCCCGGTCTCTTTTTGCTTTCGGACGCGTAGGGGAATGGACGGGCCTCTGGTGCCTAGTATGGGGTCACAGTAATTTAACAGTGTTCTGTCTCTCTTTCTCTCTGCTTTCCTCCTCTCCGATACAGCCCACGAGACGAGCCTACCCTGGAAATAAAGGCTAGCAGTTGTGACTACATATTTCTCGCGTTGTACTTTTTTATCAACAAGATGACCGCCACGTGCAGAATTCATTTTTAGTACGGTGAATATATCGCTTTGGGTAACGTGAATACAACAGATACCGCTACGTTACTTATATCATTTCGGTACTGTGAATATATACACAACATTACAGAACACTATTTCGCTATCAACAGGTGTGGCATAATTACAATGCTCCATGTTTGGTCTTCTAAGTGCAAAGAACCACCTGCACAAAAATCCCTGGAATTTATTGTAATAGAATCAAACAACAACCAGGCATGAAGGGGCCACCACTGCACAAACTTGTTTAGTAAGGTGTGGGTGGACCTCCAAAATGCAGGACTGGAAACCTCAAGATCTGGCAAGTGACTGAGGGAGCTAAGGACCCTTGCAAAGGAAAGGACAGAATGGCTTCAAATGAAGAAGGACTGAATGAACCTGTAGGATGTTCCAAACTACTACAGCAGCAGAATACAATAAATCATAATCATCATCATATGTGCAGTAAGGACTTTTGTATCATTGATTGGATAGCATTCCTCAAATTCCAAGGACTCCTTGTGTTTTTAGCTGGTTTGTATAAAAGTGAGACATAAACAGCCTCTCGGGATTTGAACTTGGTTTGCTAAGTCCAGTTCCTATAACATTAACCATTCCTCCATCACACCTCATAAGTTATAAGTTTTTTGTATTTGTTGATCCAAATTTTTTCAATTTGAAACTAAATATAGAGCTGGATTAGCTCAGTCAGTAGAGCGTCCAACTAGAAACCACAAGATTCCTGGTTAGATACTGGCCCTCGCAAACTCAGCGTGAGGAGCTGATGGTAGGTGTGGCGCTCTACCTCAGACTAAAAACAATCTCCTTGGTCTAGACTCCCTCTCTCTATGGCTGATACTGACATTAGGTCGCCCAGTCAACTTTTTATAAGTATGGTAAAGTAATCATGATTTTATAATTCTAGTATTTTTTTAATTCTGTAATTTTGTTATTATAATTTTATATACTGTATCACCCTTAAATAACTATACCCCTGCCAATTTTTTAAAGATAAAAAGTTAAAATATATAATTATAGATTAGTTCAAAAATAAATACACTCCTTATATATATTCATGCAATTTTATTTTTGGTTACAGAGTTGTGGCAATTTTAGTTTTAGTTATATAGTTCAAATCCTGGACAAGGCTGGCTGTATTTCATATAATGCTATTACCCAGCTAAGGGTAAATAGTAGGGCAGACTGGACTCTTTAACTATGGCATGGCAACTAGTCTAGGAGAAGGAAAACTTTGAATTCAAACCTCTTAAACTCTGTTTAAAAATTGTCCTTGTGTCACATCCTGCTCAATGTGGAGGGGTTGGTAAATACATATATACTTTTTAAGCTGTAGAGTTTAGTAATCAATAATACCTAATACTATCCATTTTGTGTAATGGGCATAGCTGATAGCCCCAACATAAGCGACAAAGAATCACTTGTGCCAAGCACAAGAGACCCAGATGGGATGAGATGTAATTTGCATGAAAGGAGGGTGAGCCATAATAAAAACAGACGGTCACTGACACTGGCAGAAGAAATGAAACAAGTGACAGCAAGAGTGGTGAAATTCGGACGACTACTGTGTTTGTTGCGAGAGAAGGAAGGTCAGAGGAAAGAGATTACTGTGGTAGCAGACAGATTGTTGCAGGAAAGAGATTACTGTTGTTAATTGAACAGACTCCAGTTCAAAAACTTTTTTCATTTTGATTGTATAATGTTCTATTGAGAAATAATAAAACATGTTGTGGAGTTAGGAATGTCGCAGGACTCATTAAGTCTTATTCCTAGAGAGAATGTGGAAATGTTGGTTGCTTGCCTAATGAACAGGTGAGAGATGCTAGGGAATAAACAAAGGGTAAAATAGAAAGGGCTATGCAAACAAACTGGTCCTGATAAGATAAATAAATGTCAATAACAAATCTTCTGTAACAATAACAAAACAGAAATTCTTTATCTGAAAGGAAATGGATGAAATGTTAAACTGCAAAGAAAAATTTGTTTTGCATAGATGTATATGAGAAAAAATGTCTTTGCAAAGGGAAAAGTCCTTATAGAAAGAAAATCTTGTACGTGTAGGGATTACATTCCTTACTTGGCACAGTTCTTCCATGTGGCGAGAGAAATCACGCAAGTGGTAGCTCAAAGCGAGCATGAACATGTCTGGCATGCAAAATGAGATCAGAGGGGAGTGTAGCAGACGATTAGAGAGATTGAACTCTCATTCTCCTGATCCTGAGTCGTGGCTTGATGTCGGATTAACTCGTTGGCGCGCATGCAAATTACTATACTGCGTGATTGACCTGGATGTGGGATTTTAGTCAGGGCAGTGAATGATTATTTAAGGCCACACCAAGACAGTTGCGTTCTGATCTTGCTGATGAGGGCACTGGCATATGATGAGGAAGAAGAGGCGAGTGAGCTTTGGCGGAGGACTGCTCGAAAAGATTGTTGCAGGCAGCAAGGACTTGGTCAGAGGACTTTGGTAGCTGGGAGAATGTCTTTTTTCGGTGGAGAGATCTGGCTGTCCAGCCCGACAGATTTTCTGTTCATTTATTATATTCCAGTAGGTGCTAGGTGGTGCAGCTTTGACAAAGGTAACAGCGTACTTAGACAATACAGGGAGGGGGCTTCTTGCCCCAACCGACCTTGTGTTGCACAGCACATGAGAATATGCTCAACAGGTAAATCAACATTTACCTTTCTACTAGCTACTTAAGGACCTTGACACTTATCAACTACACATATCAAGACCTCTACCATCTACTAAAAACTATTTTTCTATTGGGACATTTCTATCATACAACTATTTATATTAATCATGCCATTCTTGTATTCATTCTCCTAAGTTTTGCACAAGAATAAAATTATCCAAGTTAATTCGTTGTGAATTGTTTTTGCATACGAGGTGTGTCTGAAAAGTAATGAGACTGATGTCACAAACAATTCATTTAAAATCCAAACAATAAACTAAATATTTTCTCTTCCAAAGTAGTCGCCCTCTTGAATCTAATGTACTTTCCCATCCTTCTCTGTCACACTTCTCTGCTCTGCTGGAAGGATTCTTCTGGTATGTCTCTCAGCGCCATCATTACAGACCTCTTGATGGCTTCAACGCATTCAAAACAGGTCCCTTTTCAGCTTGGAAAAAAGCTAAGTCATGATTTTTCCTGCCACAACTATCGTCCCTTCCTGCGCACTTCCCAAGCTGAAGGGGCTCAAGGGGACCCCTCCTCATATTGTAAGTCCCCCCCGACAAGGCTATACTCATGTCAAAGTGCATTCACTTTGATATGAAATTAGTCAGACTACTTTCATAAAGAGAGGAAATGTGTAAGTGTATGATGAGAATAAGGTAAGGAGGATACTGATGGAATGTGACAAGGAAATGATGAAGGAGGGAGATTATGGGTAAAATAAATTTGAGAAAAAAAAATGACTTTACATTTTATAAAAATAATTAAAAGGATTATCTCCAACTGACAAATAAAAACAAATAAAGAAAAGTTTTGATCTAAAAAAAGAAAATTAAAAAAATAATTTTCATATTTAGTACACTAAATTAAAAAGTAGAATGAAAAAAAGCCTTTGTTTTCATACGGATGCCTCGAAGTGAAATAACTTTATTTATCAGCCGAAAGTTCACGAACATTTTTTTTAACTCAAATTTATTTCTGTTATTATATTTAAGCATTTTAAACATTTCTGAACAGTTTTATTTGAAAATAAACGAAAATCAAAGTGTAAAAAAATTAATTACTATCAAATTATGAAATAATTTAGGAATGAATGAAGCAGACGAGATTTTATCACCCATGATCGAGAAAAGGCAGGAATGGAACCACCGTAAGTTAAAGTTGATTAAAAAGACGATTTATTTTCAAATTGTAACCTTTTAAAATCACAAATTTATAGAATAACATAATGTGTAACTTAAAATAACCAAAAAAAGTAATTTTCTTTTGTAACACATTAGTAAAAACAAAACGATAAAAAAACATTTCGTAAAAATTTCATCTGTAACTTTTGATGGATGTTGTTGAAAGAAAGTGAAATAAGTTTGTGTAGGATTTGAACTCGTTTTTATTTGTTAAAATAATTAATTAAAAAAAGACTTTAAACAATTATTATCAAATTTTAATAAAAAATCTAGTCAATGTTTGTATTAAGTCGTATTGTGGAAACGCCCTTTAAAACATTTTGAGGTCGTGTAAAAAAAAATGTCAACCAACTTTTTTTTAAAAATCTTTAAAATATTCTTTTAATGTTCTAAAATTGTTTAGTAATTGAAAATTTTGTTGTTATTTCTTATCGCGTTCATTTAATTAAAATAATATTTACGATTTTTTAAAAGCATTAAACAGATTTCGGTCATGTTTTTTTTTTTCAATATTTGTTTTTTCGACATAAAATTTTAAAAAATAAATAAATAATAAAATAACTTAAAGTGATATAAAATTTTTTGAATAAGGCAAATGCTAAAATCTAAATTTTAACTAATATGTATTTTATAAAAATGCCGACTTTTTATTAAAAAATCTATTTTAGTTTTACGTGAAATTATCCAGTATCTATTTTGCTTTTCATTTTATTCCCCCCCCCTCCCAGCAACCATTGTTGATTGGTGTTTAAAACCAAAACAAAGGTAAAATGCAATTAACTTTTCCCCTCAAAGTGATTTTTTTTAAAGGGGGTATTTTATGTATCTATGCTAATTATAAAAAAAATCGTAATGGTCAGGTAATGCTGAAAAAGAAAAAGAAAAAAAAATTAAAAAATAGATGCTGTCAAAATTTTTCAGAAGTATTATTTTTTTTTTTTACACAGACGCCAACAAAAATTGGCTTATTACATCAAGAATATACATAAACGGTTAAATTCTCCAAGCAATTTCTAGTAAGAAAAAAATGGTGAAGTGTAAAAAAACACTTCACCAGTTTTTTATTACTAGAAATTGCTTTGAGAATTTAACCGTTTATGTATATTCTTGATATAATTATTTTAACACAAACACATCAGTCATCACCAGATGTATATTGTCTAAGTCGAAAAATAGTAACATAATAAGCATCAATAAAAAAATTAAAAAGGCAAAATAATATTACACATGTAATTTATTTTTAATACATTTAAAAAAAATTTTCCGGTCAATTTCGATCGCGTTCGGCCTGAAACGCTGTTGAAAATCCGTTTTTACAAAATAAATGTAACATTCGCGATTGAAAAAATTTTTTACCAAAAATCAGGGAATTATCCGATTTTAATGAAATTTTCAGTATTGATTTATTAATTAATGAGTTTTATAATGCATCAATTATTTTATTTCAAAACTTTAATTATTTGAAACTGCTATGATAAATTAATATATAAAATTCATTTAAAATATGAGCAGTAAAATTTTGAGTTTAAAAAGTCATATTATTAGATTCTAAAAAAATATTTTTTAATCAATCACCCATATTTTTTTGGTCGAAAACTGTATTGGGAATTTAGCGTAAACGGAACCAATATTGATGTATATTTTTTTCTGGTAATTTATGAGGAAGTGCGTCCCAGTCTCCTGCCTCAGAAATTGCTACCCGGTGACTATTAAAATAACGTCCCCAGCTATGTCGTCTCGGTGGTGTTACTTGAAAGAAAACAACTAACTTAGGGCGTTAAATGTATTTTAGAGGTGGGGGGGCTTCTCTATTTTTTGTCGTAATTCTTATTTATTTATCGTAATTTGTTTAGAAATTTAATTATAGAAATTTGTCGCAATTCTTGTTTATTTATAGAAATTTGTCATAATTCTTGTTTAGATTTGAAGATGGATATCTATCTATCTATCTATCTACCTCAATTTGTTCATTTTTTACTTTGTTAATGTTTATATCTCCATTTGTTCATATAAAAAAGAGACCCCCCTCTAAAATACATTTAACGCCCTAAGCTGGTTGTTTTCTTTCAAGTAACACCACCGAGACGACATAGCTGGGGATGTTATTTTAATAGTCACTGGGTAGCAATTTTTGAGGCAGGAGACTGGGACGCACTTCCTCATAAATTACCTTTTTTCTTTTATAAAATACTAGCTAATAAGTAATTATTGAAATGAGTAAAAAAAAAACAAAATCTACAAAAATTATTTTTATAGTTTTTATTTTCATTTTATTTTCCGATTTTTGGTACTTATTTACTACTTATTTACTATTTAAAAAAATTTTTTTTCTTCTATTCACACCTTCGGTCATTTGTCTTTTTATTCATGCAGAAATTAGTATCAATCACATATACACGACACCGATATTTTGTGCCCCAATATCAAGGGGGGGGGGGTCAAAGTTAAGTGACCTGAAAAAAATCAGAAAGTTTTGAAATAAAATAACTGATCTATTATAAAATTCATTCATTAATAAATCAAAACTGAAATTTTCATTAAAATCGGATAATTCCCTGAATTTTGGTAAAGTTTTTTCAAACGGGGAGTCAAAATTGTATTGAAAAAAAACACGGATTTTTTGACAAATTGGGTATACCTAATATATATATTTTTTAAATAAATAAAAGAACATTACAAACTTCTTTTTTCATAAAAAGAAAGATGAAGAAAATTCCTTCTTTTTTTAAAAGTTAATTTCTTTATCTAAGTATTCCAACAGAGTTTTATTAAAATCCACCCAGGCATGTTAGAGAAGATAGTCAACAAAATTCACTCAACTAGGTACCAATTTTGACTGTATGCATGAATTCTTAACCCAGATTCCTCGTTTCCCTGGGAATTGATAATTAAATAGATAAATAAATAAATGAAGAAGTACTCTATAATTATCATTTAATAGCTATTTCTCTTGGGAAATTATAATAATTCAAGTGAGAGTGAATGCTGACCACATAATTGTTATTTATGGGATAAGGTTTTGTTCGTTCGTACTTATATCCTATCCCCAATAAAGCTGGTTCTTCCTTCTTGTGGGCTGGTAAGCTGAAATGGAATTTAAGGAACGAAAAAGGAAAGAGACAAAGGCAAGAGGTAGTTTTATGACTTAGGCTTTATTGACTGGATCATAGTCGCCTGTAGCAAGGGAATATCCCCATGACTAGTAGGTGTGACTACTACAGTTAAGACCTGACTCGAACTGGCCGAGAGATTCTTTTTGGGGGTCGGAGGACAGTCCTTTTTGTCAGACATGTGTGGATGGTTCTTCCGGTGAAGGCCCCACGTGAGTTTGTTGTTTTTTAATTTTTTTTATTCTAATTTAATTTTCGTTTTATTTTAGTCCCCACATATTTTAACAGTATTATGCTAACAAAAGTCTTACAAGATGCTATTTTTACTCTGTTATAGTAACAGACATACAAAAATTGGATCAGGGGTCACCAAACTACAACCTGCGGGCTGGATCCAGCCCACAAAGGCATTTTATCAGGCCCGCTGACGGTACTTGAATTTATTTGTTAAAACGTAAGGAACGCGAGATGTTCTGATACCATTTAAATTTAAATATCATGTTAAGCTAATCCTCATGGACTTGACTACAGAATCAACCCATTGAATGAAATTGACTGATAAACATTTGAAAGCAATTCTCTTGATTGGATGTAGCAGTTCCAAACCAAACATTGACGATATCTTCAAAGGCAAACTTCAGTTTCACAAATCTCACTCGACATTTCTGCTAATGTTGCGTTCTTTGATAATGTTTTGAAAATAAATATGTTGGTTAAATTTGTTTTTGTACATCTTACACCAGTCATCCATGAATATAAGATGGAAAGATAAATCTTGTTTTACATCTTTTTCTCAGAGCTTTTGTTCTGGCTTGCAAGTATTGAACACAATAATAATGTGGTCTGCGCTCATTATTTTTTCAATTATCCAGCCCACGCTCGTTATTTTTTCAATTATCCGGCCCACCATGAAAAAGTTTGGTGATCCCTGATATAGATAATCATAGATAATGTTTTTTAAATAGATATGTCTTTTAGTGTTTTCTTTATAAAATGTTGCACATGTAATACAAGTCTTGCCTTCTTACCCAGCATAAATGGGTACTTCAGCTAGTAAGAACAAAAGTGTTATTCTTATTTTCATAGAATGGAATGGGAAGGTCATGTATATTATTTGATAGTTTGTCAATTTTTATACTCAATTCTGCTTTTTCATAGTTTACATTAATAGTCAATTTTTTTTGTTGTTTTTATCAAATGTGATGTGTCCTATGGGGTGGCAAGAGATTTAATGTTTTAGGTTTAAAAGGTGGCTGTGGTTATTCTTGGTGCATGTTCCTAGGGTTTGCTTTTAACTCCATCTTATTTGGTGGTCATGCTGAAAATAAAGGAATTCAAGAAAGAGACAAAGACAGAAGGTGGTTTTATGATTTAGGCTTTATTCCCAGATCATAACCACCACATGACAAAGAAATCAGTTAAGTCCTATGTCAGAATGGCTGAGAGATTCTCTTGGGGGTCGGAAATAGGTCCTTTTTCCCACACATATGCAGAGGATCATGGGAGTTTGTTATTTTTTAATTTTTTAAATTTTAATTTCATATTAATCCCCACAGTCCAAACTAAAATCAGATTGTCTGAAAATCATTTTTGTTTTTCCTGTCCTTTAGAATTTCTAATTTTGTCTTAAACGTATTTTCTGTCATGTCAACAAAAGATCCTTTTCTATCAAACCATATTTATATCTGCCTTATTATTTTGATTTAATTATAATTCTTTATGTGAAATTCACTCATTCATTATTCTATAATAAAAGAAATGATGTGAAAAATATTTAAAAATATTGCAGATTTGAACACACACACAAACATACACATGCGTGGACACACACACATACATTTGATTAGAGATAAGAAGAAAAACTTGTTTGCTACTAACATCACCATAAATAAAAGTTAATGTGCCATAAAACTATATTTATTAAAAAATAATTTGTACAAATTGATGTCATTTCACACAATTATATAAACCTAGAATTTGTTTTTTTCAATTTAATACTGTATTTCATATTAAATCTATCAGGGCTAAAAATCTATAAATTCTTGGAAATTCGTTCAATTTTCATATTTTTTAAATTCTTTAATATTCTTTAGTTTCTTTTTATATAAAATGTGTGTGTGTATATATATATATATATAATAAAAATAATAGTAGAGGTGAAATTAAGGGTCTACCATGGTTTCAATCAAAATGATTTCATCAGGACCCTACCCTACGTTTAACTAAGTTGATGTATTTCCTGAGTTAAACTCAGATATTTTTCGGATAATAAAAGTTGAACACTATGTTATTTTTCTCTCAATCTTGATGAAATCATTATGATTGAAACCATGGTAGACCCTTAATTTTACATCTACTATTATTATTATTATTATTATTATTACTAGCAAATATATGCACCCTCCGGTACAAGTATTTAGGTTTTAATGTAATGAAATATCGTATTAAATTAGAAAGTCTAATAAGAAAGCAGATAAAAAGATATGTAACAGAGTGGGGTATAATAGAAAAATAGAAATGAAACTTACTCTTCCATCACTCCTGTCTTTCATTGCTGAATTTTACTTATTTAACTATTTAGTTAAATTAGGAAATAAAGAATAAAATGACAGTTATTTTTTCTTGTTAATGGATTTCATTTAAGATTCATTGGAGAGATTTTTGCTTATATTCATTAAAATAAACAATTAGAAATCAATAATACTAAGCACACATCACATTTTTAATATCAATGCCATTATTATACTGCTTTTTGTGCCTATACAATTACGCGGTAAATATCATGTAGATATGGACAACACTAATAAAAAGATGAAGCAATTTTATTAATAATTCAGGTTTAAATATAAATAAAATCATGGAGAATGTGATATAAATAACTATGTTAATTGTGACTCGATTAGTAATATAGTTTCGGTTACAGACATAAAACACACAATCTCCATTATAATAAGATTATTATTATTACTGCTCTATGTTTTTAATATATTGAGCACTTTTGAATTATTTACTGATGCCACTGCAATGGAAAAGTTAAGGCAGCAAATGGATACTATATATATATATAATACAATAATCATCAAGGTGTGACTCTCTCTCTCAGCTATCACACTTGTTAACTCCTCTTGATGGCACCCAGTGTCTGCACAGAGGTGGCAAATATCAGTTTTTGCTAGTCAGCCAACATTGGTGTGTCCATGTGTAGGAGTCTATAAGAGAATGTTTCTTATAAGTTTGTTCTTACTTCACCAGCAGTGTCCAGCATGTCTTACTTGCCTTTCTCAGATGATTTGCAAAATGGAGGTAAGTGATCATACAATTTCTGTTTTGTAGGGTGTTGCTTCCAGGGTTTCAAGTGGTACAAGTAGTACTGATACCATAATGACTTTGAAGAATTCCTTTTTTATATCATCAGATATCAATTTCCATATGATCAATAATCTGTCAATCATAATTTACTCACTTAAAAAACATTTTAGGGAAATTTAGGAAGGGTAATTTCATGTCAAATCATCCAGGCCATGTCACTCACCCCCTTCAATTTTTCTGAAATTTTGTCCAAGTGTGGATTATGATAAAGTTAGCCACTCCCCAAAATTTGAGCTTCCAATTACAAAAGATGGTGGAGTTATGTTGACTTTTAGCTCTCCAAATTGGGGGGGGGGGGAGACAAAAAATGGCAAATTTTTGTAACCTAGTTTTGTCTGTAAAATGAGTTCTTGAGCTTCCCTACTCCTAAAAATTGGTTTATAAAAGCATTTTGGCCCAAGGAATCCAAAAATGCTATCAACGAAGTCTTAAAGTCAACCAATTTTAAGCTATTGATGATTTCTGATTTTTTCCTAGCAAGATCAATATCCCGATGTGGCACTGTGTCTATGAGAACAATTTTTTCTATTATTATTTCACATATGTTGAACATTATTTGTGCCAAAAAGATAGTTTGATAGTTTACTCAATTTATTTAAGCTCACATTTTGGGGATCATCTAATGTTAATATAGTCCACACCTGTAAAAATTTCAGAAAAATTGAAGAGGGTGGTGACAATTTAACTTTTTTCTGGATGATTTGACATGGAATTACCCGGAAAGTACTCTATAATTAGTGTAATTATAATATGGTATTAGAGTACTCTATAGTAAAGTCACTGAAGTGGCCTATTGTTTATATTAGCCAATCAGTGAAGGAGTCTATCCCTTTTTCACTAGCACTAGACCAAGGAGGTTGTTTTTGCTAAAGTGGAGCACCACACCTACCGTCAACTTCCAGATGCTTTATTACACAGATCAGATAACCCAAGCTGGGCTACTCATGCTCTGAATTGGCAAGGACTGGTATCAAACTTGGAACCTTATGGTTTCTAAATGGATGCTCTACCGACTGAACTAAACTGGCTGATACGAACAATAGGCCACTCTGCTTATGTACTTTCTATTTATTATTTTTACTTCATTTCAAAGAGACGGATTTGCTTTTTTTTGCTTTCTAATATATGTTCAGCCATATCTCGCTTCATAGTATCACTTTAGATTATAACTTTTCATTGACCTATTTCTTAGGGGTTCATACCACAACCACATGGAATATTGTATACACTGTTTGGTAATATTTTCTTCACAAGGGAATTTGTGCTTGAGAAATTAAATTAAATGAATTTCCTTTTAGCAGCTTGATACTTAGCCATGACAGAGAGGTTTCTAAGTGCATATCATGAGAGAGAGAACCATCTGCCTCTAATAATGATTACCAAGAGATTGGATAAGCACTGTGAGATGGATACCCTTATTTGTTCTAAATGTAGAAGGTGAGAGACAGATTCCATTTAAAAAACAGTTTGAGCCAGATCTCATAATATAGTTTAAAACCTTAAAAAAGGCAGAACCATAACTGGACAGACCGACAATCATTTGGTGAATAAGATTATTATTTGTTATTCTCGGACTCGGGAACCTTCTTGATAATCGGGAACCATCAGTGATTACATTAAGAAGGTTCCCGAGTTCAAAAAGAAGGTTCCCGAGTCCAAGAAGATTCCCAAGTCCGACAAGAAATACCTGAAGAAGGCCGTAGGGCACATCAGCCGAAATGTTGTACAGATAACAATGAAGATGAGGATAATAGTCCAATAGTACAAATGATACTAATCATCAAGCCTCATCTCAAAAATCAGAGAAGTTATGAAAGTTATTGATAAATTGGACACAAATGATTTCATATCAGAATTTTCTGCAATCATTCTTCTTACAAACACTACAAAGATTATTACAATAAAATTTGATTTTTATAAAAGCTGTATGCGTTTTTATTAATGCATATCACTGTGCTGTCATGGAGATACCTAAACTGCAAAGTGCTGACATTTCCCAGTGTGGGGTGCTGCAGACATCAAGGATTAATTCCAACCTCACTCCTTATAGTGCATTAGGATTTATGCAATCTGTAGGGAGAGGTATTTGCCATGCATCCCACTTATGCAGGCGTGACACAAGGACATTTTTATGTGGGCCCACCCACAAGCTGAGACTCATGGGTGGTAGGTGCAAAAAATATGTTGATCCTGTGGACATTCTTCCTAAAAGGGGGCGCCTCAGGTACTGGGCAATAAACCCAACCTTGCTCCTTTAAAGGGGGCAGGTGTTGCCTGGAGGGATAGTCACCTGGGATCAATGCTATTAATTTAACACTTCTGGTCCAGAGGCCAAAGCACACTGGACCCCTGCCCCGAAAAAGTCAAAAGTCAAAAGAGAGAAACACAAATGAATCTGGTACAGTCTGTAGGGATGTGGCCCCCTGAGACTGGATTATTACTATTTAATCAAAATTAAATAATCAATAAATGGATTATAAGAAAAATAGAAAAATTTTTGCTCTTATTTTTGTTTTGTTTTTAGATTTGAATTTTATTAGGGTTGGCTGAAAAGTTCATAGGCTAACTAAATGAGATTTATTTTTTAACAGTTCACCTTGCAGCCTGCACACTTCTTACATCAGTGTTGCAGTGCTTGGATCTCATTGGTCAAAAAAGTTATCAACAGCAGATATGACATCATCGAATTAACTTTTCAGCCCACCCTTGTATAGTTGAAATGAAATATTCATTAAAGATAAATTTGTTGAAACTCAAGTATCAGAGTTAACAGAAATAATTGGAAGAAACACAGCGAGTATTAAGGATAGGGAAAAAAGCTTTACTAAGCAAAGATATAAGGCGAACAGAGTAATTAGTAATTGCTATGTTGAATTAACAAGTCCTGTGAGATCTCATTGTTTCTCTCTTCGGAGGTTTCATCAGACATTATTTATAGGGAAAAATATGATGGTTTTCAACATTCAGCATTGTGGACCAATTTACTATGAGGGTAGTCCACCATAGTTGCTGTTAAATCACATGATTAAGATATGTTGTCAGTTATTTTCAAATTGGACTGGAAATTGAGTAGCTATGCACCCACTTGGGGCAAAAAGATTTATCCAACTGAAACTGCATTGAGTAAAGCAGTTATTTATTCTCTTATCCCCATCAATATGCAGTTTACACTCTAAACTGCATACATTAGCATGTTATTAATATGTAGACATGGCCAACAGAATGTCAAATAGAAATATCATGCAGAATGTGTCGTAAATAACACTGAGTCTCCTAGAGCCGATATATCTATCTGTAGTTATGGAGTTATTGGGAATAGACTAGTTCATTTGCTGAGGGCACTTTATTTGTCTATGGCACAGTTATATAATTTCAAGTAAGCTTAAATGTTATACAAAAATCAGGTAATTAACCGAATTTAATGACATTTTCATGCACCAGTTATTTATTTAAAGACTTTAACATTTTTTCAGGTCAGTTAACATTGTTGAATCTGTGTTACACCTCAAAGATAGCTCAAAGTTAACTGACGTATTGAGAGCTCTGGATGCAGTTGAATGTTTCTAAGCTCTTTGCAGAAATTGCAATCAGCATATTCTAAGCCTTGAAGTGAAAACAAATGTTATCTAAAAAATGTAGCCCTGTTGACTGTAGTTTTAGAATACTGCACCTCTGCAGAGTGGTAAGAAACCCTTAATGGGGCCAAGCCATGGGTGGAGACCTGTGATGCTTAAGGACGGAATCCTGGTGGATGGGCAGTCCATGAGATGCAACATTCCACTTAGACTCTTACTTAGACTAGACAGGCAGTTGAAGAGGCCTCCTCCAATCAATCAGCTGGTCATGTAAAGCCCTGACAACTATTGTCCTTATGAAGCCCCAACCCTTTTTATCATACGGGTGCTAGAAGGCGGTGGCTGAGGGTCTTCATATCCTGCAAATTATGTTAAACTCTATCTGATGGTGAGGTTCCAGTTTTGGAGGTCCAAACAACAATGTGGAGCACCCCTTCATCACCATTGCTCCCTGGTCCACTCTGACCTGGAGTGGTAGTACCTGTTAAGGTCCCATCTATGGGTTAAATAGAAAAATGTGTTTATAAAAAACATTGAGTATCCATTTATTTCAAAACTTTATCAGCATTAAATGACTCACTGAGGTTGATATGCCGTAAAACAAAACAAACCAAACCAAACCATCTAAAAAATGTTTAAAATATTTAAACTCAAATCAAAGTTCAAAATGTCAGAAGTGGAAATATGCTACAACCTCTCAAATCTTATCTGTGAGGTGAATTTTCAATTTAGGATATAACCCCCCCCCCCAAAAAAAAAAAAAAAACACACGCATACACACGGTGCTAGGTCTGATATGTATGCAGGATACTTCACTTGCACAATCCTGTGTTTCACCAAAATTGTCAATCAAATCTGTAAATAATTTTGAAAAAATTGACACTAACATCTAGAAATCGTTATTTTAAAGTCTGTATTCTAAAAAAAAATTAAGTTTCAGTCTTTTTTAACTAAACATCATACAAATATAAATAAAAATTTTGTTATATGTAGCTCAGTAGTTAAAACATAGGAGTGCAATTTGAGAGGTCTTCTTTAATTGCAGGTATCAGATATTGTGAAGAAGGAAGATATATTTCACCCACTCGTGGCTTGAAATACATACTTGATGACTTCTGGTTTGAGTCCCTTTGGTTGCATAATTATACAAACATTTATTTCTTTATGATTATGATGATGATTGTGGGAGAGGGAGAAAAAAAAAAAAGAAGCTTAAATAGCCTCGGTTACTGCTAAGTGTAGGTATTTTTTAAAATTTATCTTTTTATCCCGGACTCGATTTTTAAAAACTTTTTTAAATACTGCACTGGTAATACGAATTTTTAATAGGTAGTATTTTTTTTTTATTCTTGTATTATTTTATTCATCTCGATAAACTTTTCTTCCCAATTGTTTATTGTTGTTAATAACCTGTTCGTTTTTTTTAACTCTACACCACAAGGCTTAGTGGCGGTGGTAAGAAATAAGTATTTTCATATTTTTTATTGTTACAATTTATTTATCTCTTCTCGTAGTATTTGATTTATTTTATTGGTAACTAATAATGACCATATTTACCGGTAGAAACGTAAAGAGAAAAAACGGAATCAAACAAAAATGCCCTGTCATCTAAATAATTTCCCCCAATTTAAAAAAAAAAAAATTTTTTACTATAAAGTACTTATCAGTTAGTTAAGTAAATTAATTGATGTTTTCGGTTATTCGGTCTGAATTACATTTTCAGATAATGCATAAAAATGCCGAGTAAAATAGAATCATAACTCAAGATCACATTTAAACAAAAATTAAAAAGTATATACCCGGAAATATAGACAAACAAAACATTTATATTAGAAACTTTGATATTTACTTTGATTTAATGAATGTTGCTTCTAACAGCTTATTCTTAAAATTTTAAACCATAACTCATATGGTACTATTCTTTTAGATATAAAATAATCTTTCTTTTGATAAAGCTTTTAAAAGAGTCTGTTTAAAAATGGTTAACAATGTTTTAGTAACACAGATTATCGTAAATACAAACACCTGAAAAATATAATTTTTGTTGTTTTTATAAAGTAATTTTTACGTGAATGATTTAATTAAGTTTAATTATTGATCATTTAAAAGAAATGGTTGAATATTCTTAACATTATTTTCCCTCGTTTTTTTTTTTTTTGTTTTTTTTTTTTTTTTTTTTTTTTTTTTTTCTTTCATTTTTTTTCTCTTTAAAATAAAATACAGCATTCAATTATTACAGCTTTGATTAAAAGAAAAAAATGTTTTTCTTAATTAAAAAAATAACAACTTCAAAAAATAGAAAAAGCGGTCTTTTTTTTTTTTTTTTTTCTTTTTTAATTTTTCAGTAAAAATTTCAACGAATTTGATTTTTAGTTTTGAAAAAAATTATTATATTATCAGTTATAGTAGTCAGTTATGTTAAAGATGACAACCAACAAGGTTTTTGTAATAAACAATTAAAGATCTTAATCTTCCAATCAATATTATTCATTCATTTAATTCATTCATATAAGTGACAAGTGTTTCGTGCAAAAATTTGTACATACAATTTAAAATCATTACTAATTTTAATCTTTGAATTTAATGAATCTTTTAAATTTCAGTTGCTTTCTATCGCATTAATAAAAAAAAAGATGAGAGAAAAAAATATTCGCAAAAATTTTCATCTAAAAAAATAAAAATAGAATAAGAATATATGCAATTTAAAATTATTTTTAATCAAATTTGGAAAATAAATGTAAAATCGAAATAAGAACATAAAAAAATATTTACCATAACAATCAAAATTCTAAGTGGATATCTTTAACTCAAAACCGGTTGATTTGATTAAAAAAATATGCTATTAAATCACTGTTTTTATTTATATTAGGGAAATTATGCAATTATTTTTTTGTCGTTATGTCACACGTACTTTAGCTTCGGGCCCAAATTAAGTTATTGCCCCCTCCCCCCAATACAAACATTTCACACCACAGAAGTAAATTTTGTTTTTTTTTAACATTAAAAAACAAACAAAACGTAAACATAAACAAATATTTATGAATGTCTAGTGTTTTGTCTGGAACGAAAATAAATAAATGTAAAAAGTCGCTTTCATAATGTACATCTTTAATACATTTAAACCAAGTTTGAATTTAACAAATTCATACTGATTTATTTTGGTTTATCAAAAAGCCCACAAAAATAAAATAATAAATATTTATTATTTTTGTCCAAGAAATCTTTGGTTATTATTTAAAATATCTCCAACATGAATCAGCAAGAGATGATGATGATGATGATGACGTTGACAGTCATTATTTACATCTTGCATTTTTGCTGAACCAGGAACCTGATGATTCTAATGAATGAAGGAAGCGGTTATTGAATAACTGTCCGAATTCTTTGGCTTTCTTAAACAATTTTAAAGGTACAGGTTAATATTTTTATTTGTTATAGTAGTCAAGTCGGCTAAAGTACATTTATTTAAAGCTTATTTTACGCAAGTAAATCTAACTTTAAATCATTCATCCTGTGAATTATCACAATAATGAAATAACTAATCAAAGCTAATAGATCTGTTGTTGATGATGAATAAATATCCGAGTGAGCAAGTGCATAAAGATTATTATTCATTATTATGATGATGTTTTTTTATGCACTTGCTCACTTAGATTTTGTTTGTCAACAACAGACCAGTTAGTTTTAATTCTCTCACATTTTTGTAGTAATTTTATGAGAGAAGTGATGTAAAAGTTACAAAAAATATTTGCTTGAACTTTTTACAGAGAAAGAATGCTTGTTTTTATGACAATTATTATATGTTATTCCGACCTCCTTTTTGCGATGTTTTATTTTAATTTCTTTTATAAAAAAACTTTTATGCACACACATATATATGATAATCATCTTTTGGAAAAGCCAGTCAGATTTTTGTTGTTAACTGTTTATTTTTCCCCTTTTCATTGGCGCCCGTTGTCGGTGTTCGACTCCAGATTAAAACTACCAATTAAATGCTCACATTCATGGCATTAGAGTCTTTTTTAATTAAAAGGATTGGCGCAACACGCTCTTCCTGTATTTTTTGTGTCAAACTAAGCTAAAAAGGGGGGGGGGACTACAATAGCAATCCAGTGTATAGGTGACCCCCCCCCAAAAAAAAAATACATTAACATTAAATAAATGTTGACTACACTGTATTTTGGATTTTTGTTTTTGGATATAGTGAGTCGGCATTTTTTTTTTTTTTGCACAGAGCAATTTGTTAAAGACTGGTAAAAATAAATTAATTTGATAAAAGAAACATTCTTCAAGTTAAACATATAAAATAGCAACAAAATATATGTATTATTTACTGATTTTTGAAAAGTTTGATAAAAAGCACTAAGAAGTTTTTATCTTGGAGAGAAAACAGAAAAAAAAATAATGAAATGTGATGTTTGTGTTTTTTTTTTTAAGTTTTTAATACAGATTTGTTAGTTTTGTTCGGTGTTTATTTCGTTTTATGTCTGTAAAACTGAAGGCTACTCTTACTTTGTAAATTTACAAAATATCAAGACAAGATCTATGCAAAAATGAAATGAATTATGTGGAAAACCCGAAATTTTCCACCCAAAAAATGGTTTTCAAAGCTGTAGTGTTGGAACTTTTGCATACAATATAAATATTTTGTTAATAATTAAGCGAATAAAAATAGCATCTCATTTTACCGACATGAAACGAAATATCAACCAAATTGCAAAATAAGTTGAGGTAAAAAAAAATTAAAAATGGATTTAAAAAGTTTTTCTTCAAATTCCTGAGAATGTTCAAGAAATTGTCTATTGTGTTTTGGTGTGTCTTGTTCAAACTGTTATTTAGTTAGTGGTAAACTAACTAAATATAGATAAGTCTTGGAGATTTGACAATATTTTGGTGATATATTTAATACAGTTGTCTAAAACTTGACACTTTCCTTCAGAAATAAAAATGTCACACGCATACACAAAATAGGTGAATTTGATAAAAGCAAAAAAATAAAAAATAAAAAAAAATAAAAAATTGGTTGACGACAATGTCAAATGCATTATTATTATTATTATTATTGTTGTTCTACTGTGTGACTTGTAGTGTTGGGAGGGGTGAATTATGTGACCACTCTGTAATAAAAATGTACTGAATAAGCAGATAAATATCTCTAGACTTAAAATTCAATCCAGACAATCCAGACAATTTTCGAAGTTATATTCGACTCTTTTTTTTATTTATTAAAAATTGGCTTTTCTTTATTAATTTTCTAACGAGGTGTAAAAATAACCCTTCCTATTTATTGGTATATATATATGGCCTCACTGGACATCCATAGAGAACGGCAAACGAATTAAGAATATATTTTTTTTATATACGTTTGTGTGTACACTGTACATATAATTTCCTGGACACTGTCATCTTCAATTGATAGGGAGGATATAGACATCTTTGTCATTGTGTTTGGTAGGTAAAACATAGGTTTATGTTAGTAGCTTCACTAGGAAAAAAATGTGAAAGTATATTTGCAATTAAATTGTTTCAATCTCTGAACTTTTAAAGTCAATAATAAAAAAAATTAAAAAGACAAAAAACAATGATGTTTTTGTTCTTTTCTTTAAGTATCGGTATGTGTTGTTTTTACTTTCCTTGTTAATGTTTTTGATTATACTTTAAATTAGTTCATAAAACGATCGTTAGAATATTTATCGGTAATCGATCTTAGAATCGAAAAACTAAAAACATAAACTAACAAGTGTTCGTATCACACAAAAAAGTATAGAGCAGATTTTGGGGGATTTTCGGTGTTTGAGCAATTTGACCCCCACTTTATGGCCACGTCGTCGCCGTCGCCGCCGCCGTCGTCGTCGTCGTCATCGTAGGTGTGTATATGTGTATCTGGGAAGATTTGTATTATTGCTACTACTACTCATTACTTACAAGAGGAAGAAGTCATCCAAGGCTCTGATGCCTAAACTTTCATTTGCCTTTCTGACATTATTACTGGATAAATCCATTGGTGAATCCCTTTTTTGTATTTATATTTACAATTCAATATCAATTGCAAATACCGTTCGTATGAATAATAATTAATTACTACTACAAACACAAGATTGCTTTTGTTTTGTTTTTAACTTCAAGAATAATGTAAAAGCATAAAATGAGACATTGCACCCACTCCCACTTTTTTCTTCTTACAACGGCCCCCATTTTTGGAGGTGGTGGTTAAGGGGTCATTTTTCTTATATCACTATATTTAATCTGTCCCAACTAACTTACAATTAAAACTTAAGCAGGAAATATTTATAAAAGTAAAAGAAGCATGAACTAGTCCCTCATTTTATGTCCATCCATTATTTTACAATGTCTTCGAGAGAGAGATATTTGCTGCCAATGTGTACAATTGTACCTTTAATTTATCCTCATTCAATGTTTCTTTCTTCCAAAGATCGGTTTACAAAATATATCGATCTTTAGGTATGTCAACTAGTGTAAATATATACGCTTGAAGGGTCTAATAACTCGGCAATCAATGGTAGATTTGTGCTTTCTTTATTAATCAACAAACACCCATGCAGTATTTTCTTATTAATAATTATTCTTGTTGTATTGCGACAATAAAAAAAGAAGAAAAATAGCAATAGTGCAAAACTGTAATTTTGTAAGCTTATTTGTAAAGTTCAAGGTTAATAACAAAAAATAACGTGAGTGAAATGTTTGTTTTCTTTCTTTCGTCCTTTTTTTTTTACTCTGAAATAAAATAAAATAAAAATAAATTATTAGAATTAAAAATTAACCCAGTTGTTGAAACATGGCAATATAAAACAACAAAAATTGACTTTTTCTTTTTTACAAAAATTATTTTAATGAAAATTTCTATATTTTTTAGCCTAGACTTTTTTCTTTTTTTTTTTTTGACAATTGTACGAATAACAAGTGTAAACAATTGTTTTGTGAATGCTTTATAAGTATTTAATGAGAGCAAATATTTGTCTCTAACCTATTGACTGAAACATAAACTTGCATTCGGCGGATAATGCTGATACATTTTTTTATTTACATGTGCTCTCACATTATTAACCTGTTTGTTTTGAAAATAAATATACGAGCTTTAACTATTTATTGTAGACATTATTGTTCATTCTTCTCGATTTTCCCACATGATTAATGTAAATAAAAATGCATGTAAAATGTTTTCTATTTTATACTCTTTTTTGATAGAAGCAACTTTATTTTTGGGAAATACCAACATTTTTTTAATAATTTTAAACAAATAATCATCTATGTATCTACAAGGTGGTCTAAAAGTCTGGTCACCTCTACATGTTGTTTTAACTTTCATTATTTTTGGTTTTGATAATATAATATATAGTATTATTAATTATGATATATAATAATAATAAGATTATATAATTTTCTATTTCATTTTCAGTGGCTTATTTCATGTAATAGTTGATTAATTAGGAGTTATATTTTGGTATGGGTGACAAGACTTTCGGACCATGCTCTATATATCTCTTTCTATCTACTTTTTAAGAATTATTTAAACCAATAAATTATCGATATATAGCCTTTCTTTATATGTATATCGTTTTTATTGTAGTTATTGTTGAGTGTAGATAAAATAACACATTAATTGTAATAAATTAAAATTGTGTTTTTAATTGTGTCTGTGTGTGCGCGCGCTAAATATTGACTCATGTTGAAGCAGGAAGTTCAAACATTATGCTGGTATCCATCTGCTAACAATATTATGTAGGAATAACTTTTTGTAGCTTAAAATTCTTGGATATATCATGTTTGTATAATTCTGTGTATGTAATTACCCCCTCCCCCGCCACGCACAGAATGTGATAGAAGGTCAATTTTTTAAAGTGGAGTACAGCTTGTTTGAATTCAGAATTTTTCTTCTATACCAAGAATGGTTAGAAATAGAATCTGTGTGTATATATATGCAAATATATACTTGTTACTTTGTAAAATCTATCATTTGACAGCAGGCATTCTATTTCAAATAGGGGAGCACTGGAAAATCTCATAGCATGTTTTATTATTATATATATATATATATATATATATATATATATATATATAATATATTTTGTTGACATTGACATTTTGAAGACCTAATTTTTAGGCAATCGACCTACATACAAATGATAATTTTGTGAGGTTAAAATTTAAACAAAATGAAAAAGACTAGGAACCGACATTGGCTCCAAAAATTAATTCCGTAATGATTTAGTGACTGCATAAACAAGGATCAACCAAACACAATATTGTCAACTTCTTTGGAAATGCAAACTGGGGAACTTTTGCATTGAAGATTTATATACAAAATACATTAGAAATACATAAACCTTAGAAAAATAGATATTTGAAGTAACACAAAGGAATGAATTCACGATTGAGTCTAGCACATGATACAATCATCCCATCATGGTGTCATGATTAGCAAGTTAGTTTCGCAAATCTATTATTACTGAATAGTGAGTTTGATCCTCACTGGATGCCCCATACTTCTGACCTTGTGTCATATACTACCCATGGCAAATGGGTTGGGTAAATACCTTCAATTGTGCTAATGATTATTGTCTTTGAGTACAGTATTGACACATGACTAATATTGTAGCATAAAATTTATGTGCACTTAAATTTTACCCTCTTACCCTTAGGGCTAAATTCAAATTATCAAGAAGGCTACAGGAAACCCTGATTTAAAAAAAAAAACATTATGGTAATTCACAGTTTACTATACTTGCCCAAGACTTTAAAGGATATTTGATTTCTATTCTTTTGTTTGAAACAAAAGAATAGAAATCAAATATCAGACCAGCAATCTCATTAAAAATACAAAGAGAGATTTTAAAAATGATTTCTAATTTTGTTTTGGACATTAAGTTTATTATGAAATCTAGTTGGTAAATTTATATATCTTTCTTTTTTCTTTTTAAAAATTAAAAAAAATCTTATTTCATTTTTTTCCCCAGATTTCTGATGAGGCGTTCTGTGGCTCCGAGTCAGTCTGGAGCTGCCAAGCGGGCAAGATTTTCAGCCCCTTTTAAGGTAAATCTTCTCTATTTATTTTTATTTGTTTTTTGTTTGTAAATATTACTCTTTTATATTGAATCTTATACGGTGAAATCCAAACCTGTGTTTTTTTTCCCAAGGTCATCTATAGACAAAAATACCTCTGATATGGTCCTTAAACTGTGTACTATGGCACAATTTGGGGCAATTCCTTTATAAAACCTGTAACAATTAAAAAAAAATTAGTTTGGTGATTTGCTGCAAGCTAAAAAGAATTAAATCACTTTGTTGTATAATAAAGTAAAGTTGTAAGTGGCCTAAAGTCTGTATTAGCCAGACAGTCTATCCTCTTTTCACTAGCGCTAGACCAAGAAGATTGTTTTGGCATCTGAGTGGAGCGCCACAAATCTACCATCAGCAAATATCCTTATGCTACTCATACGCTGAGTGGGCGAGGTATCGAACCACAATCATCTCCCAAAAATATCTTTCAAAATATGCAGGATGGAATTACAAGCCTTGAACATGTCCTGTGTAAGCCTTTATTACTTTTCCCAAAAAATCTATGGATTTTATTATATTTTGAAATCTCAACCCATTTAGCAATAGATGAAAGAAAAAAGAGATTTGGTAACATTCAAAAGTTGATTTTGGCAACACTATACCTAGTAAATGTCTCATTAGAATATATATATATATATATATATATATATATATATATATATATATATATATATATATATATATACACACACACACACACCTCAGGATACAGCAGTCAAAACGTTTTTATATACCTACAAAGATGAGGACAACAGTCTGAAAAGTCAAAATAATATGAATTAAACTTTATTTTCAATTATCATGCATAAATGATTGTGATTAGGTTTGAAACTGTTCATCAGAAACTTTTTTTTTTTTTTCTTTTTTTTTTTTTTTTTTTTGTTAAAATCTTGGTAGCTCTATATCAAACCATTTGACAGTCTATACAAGAAAGACAAGTTCTTTTCAATTATTTATATAAATACATACACAATGAGAATTAATACTTGCTTTTTACTTATATTAATTATTATATTATTGTGACTTTGATATATTTTCAGAGTGAAAATGATGAAACCCGGAAGACAGTACCATTATTCAACAGGTATATCTATTTTTAGCACACAAATAACTACACCTTTGGTGGGTGTATTTTGATAATATGCATTCTATATATACATTCTTTCTTTTCTTCTTCTTCTTCGGAGGTCTGTCACAGACAACAATGACGTCACTCCATGTCTTCAACAGTTGTGGACCCTCTGGTAGCTCATTAGTCCAATTCTGGACTTGCAGATGCAGTCACACACATTGCAAGGGAAATTCCTATCTACATTTGGTTGTTCATAACAACAAAGATGTTGCTGCTCTGCAGTCCTGTTTATCTCATTATTGAGCTGCTTAGCTTCTGTGCGGCAGGCGTCTCACCAACCCTGTCTGTTGGAGGCCAGATCTTCCACGCTTGAAGGTGTGATGTTACATTTATTCAGCGTTGTCTTAATATGGTCTTTGAATCACTTTTGGGAGACTCCTGTCCTCCGCATGTCATCTAGCAAAAGCATTTGACACTGTCAATTGAATGGGATACTATGGGAAACTCTGAGAAAGTTTGGTTGTCCCCCTATCTTCCTGGCTGTGCTCAGATCTTTCCATGATGGCTATATATACATATGCAAATATATACACACACATATTTATAAAGTGAATTTTGTTAGTATGTATGGCTATGTATATATTGGACTAGACAGGTGGTTGGAGAGGCCACCTCCAATCAGTTGGTTGGTCATGTAAAGCCCTAGGCAACTATATGATTGTCTTGACCATATTCTTCAAATTCTTATGGTGCTAGAAGGTGATGGCTGAGGTTCAACCAATGGTATTGATTGATTACATAAAGTTAATGAAAATTATTTCTTAAACAAATCATATATATATTAAAAAAAAGATTTGGCATTAAATAACCCACAAGTGGTTGACATGCCATTAAACCAAACAACTAATCAAGCCACTAGCTATAAAAATGACAGGCATCTATGACAATAAAATGAAAGCTATCATCAAAGACATAGCCCAGATTGTTATATACCCACTCAATACATATCTTGGGTATATAATGGGAGAGCACGAGATAGAGTATAGATGGGATGAGGGGTCTTACTTGTTACTTATTGCTTCTAACTTGTCACCATCTTCTCTTGTTGTGCTTATTTCTCTTTAGGGCTGCTTTCTCAGGTTGGTTCTTCTTTATTTCTTTGGCTGATCATTGCTTGTTTAAATAATTTAATCAATAAGACTTGGTTGTTTTTTTTAATTTAACAACCCAGCAACTGTGTGGTAAGTTGCAACCCCTAAGAACATGCTCTCTCTCCAGGTGGCTGGTTGCATCTGATTCAAAACTAAAACTAATTCTTCTGCGCCTATAATGGCATGTTTTTCAAGGGGTCAAGTAAAAAGGTTATTACCCATCAGTAACCGTCGAGGTAACTTTCCACTGGACCCCTGTTATTCTGAATCTAATGGACCCTGATTCAAAATATTCTCACTACAGATATGTACATAATTCATTGACTATCCATGAATTATGTGACAAAATGACACACTAACAACTAACAAAAAGTATCTTGTGTGGCCTTCAGTATGGCAGCTATTTTTATGTCTGGTGGTGAACCATCAGTGGTTCTTGCTTCACAGAATATAAGCAGCAACATAGATCATGTAAACCTTTTAATCAGGTTTATGTATGCAACCTCATTTAGCTTATGTAAAAAGTAGTAAAGTCATTGGAGTGGCCTTTTGTCTGTATCAGCTGGACAGCGAGGGAGTTTATCCTATTTTCACTAGCACTAGACTTGAGAGATTGTATTTGCGTCTGAGGTCAGTGGCCCCTTTTACTGCACCAATCCAAGCTATGCTAATTGCTGAGTTGGCGAGGAATGGTATCAAACTTGGAACCTTATGGTTTCTAGACTAATGCTCTACCGACTGGCTAAACTGGCTGATATGAACAATAGGCCACTCCGCTTATGTACTTTCTATTTATTATTTTTACTTTATTTCAAAGAGACGGATTTGCTCCTTTTTGCTTTTTAATATATGTTCAGCCATATCTCTCCTCATAGTATCACTTTAGATAATAACTTTTCATTGGCCTATTTCTTAGAGGTTCATACCACAACCACATGGAATATTGTATACACTGTTTGGTAATATTTTCCTCACATAAAATTTACCCTGATGACAAAGTGGTCACAAATCCTGTGGATTTTTTTTATCTACTCCTTTTATGTTAAAGTTTACCTGTGACTTAATTGTTTGGTATCATCTGGAATTAATTGGCTAATTTCATTGTTTTAAACTTTTTATTTTTGATAGCAAGTAAGGTCCAAATAAGGATTGTAAAGAGTATTGGATTAAAAAAAAAATGTATTATCACAAAATTTAATGAAACTTCAATGACTTAGGGATATATAGGAAGTGAATATTTTCCTTGATTATTGTTGTCAAAGTTCTCTTAGTTGTAGCAAAAAGTCATTAGCAAAAGACTAATCATAAATTAGGATATCAAATCAAGGAAAAGAAAATAGAAGAAATTTCCTATTTTTTGGTATTTCAGAGGATGTTTTAAAATTTCATTAAAATGTGTAGTGTTTATTTAGTTTGATATTTAAGGTGATATGAAAGCAAATAGCTATTTGTTTTGTAAATGTTGGAAGGGGCTGTTGCTAAAAGAGTGTACTAATTAAAATTTGAATGATAGATTTTTATTTATTTTTTAGCTATTTGGTTATAAAAAGGGGATCACTTTGGAGAGGGGACTGAGATGATGAAAGTAAAGCAATTTTGAATAATTTTAATGTACTTTATTTTCCCTTTATTTTATTAAAACAATACATTATCATTATGAATATTGTTATTTATTTCCTTAATAACATCACGCAATGGTTAAGTTTTTTAAAATTATTTTTGTCCAATACAATACTTATTACTATATTTAACGTTGATGTGAGAAGATAGTTCAAAGGAGAGATGCCCAAGGAGGCATAATAATATGATTGTAAGTGGGTTTTTTTTCGTTTTTTTTAAATTCCTAAAAACTTGACATTTCAGGGGTCTAAATGTGCTTGCGAGTCCTGATTCCGAGAGAAATGGTGATTATAAAAATGATGAAAACTCAACCCAAAACAATACATCACAAGCAACAACTCCTCGTACTTTCACTTTTACTAAAAGTACTCCCTCCATCACAACTACACCATCAAGTAGCAAACCACATTCAACCTCATTTCATTCACCACTGGCAGTATCTTCAGAAAACAAACAAGGTAAGCATTATTCTTGTTATATACATTTTATAATGACAATTAGGAAATATGATAATAATTTTATCTATGTATATATAAAGGGCAGTTGTATGTCATATGGTCAGCTGCATGATGGCAAAAGGCCACAGCATAAACCTTAGAAGAGGTATAAGGATTGCTTAAAAAACAACCTTGTAAAAATAAAAATAGATCCTGACAACTGGGAAAAGTTGGCCTTGAAGAGAACTGACTAGAGAATTCATGTTGGATGATGGCTGTACCAGTTTTGAGAGTGAAAGAATTGAGCATGAAAACCTCAAGCGTCAACTTCGAAAGGGATACACCTGTCATATTGGAGAGAACATGGAGGGTTGGATATGTCAAACATGTGGTCGAATTCTACTTTCTAAGGCTGGATATATTAATTCATGCAAACTCCAGGAACAAACAGTGTGTCTTGTACAATTTGTAACAAAGTCTGTAAGTCAGCTTCTGGTCTTAAGAGACATATATATAGTGGTGCATAAGCATCACATTTTATCATCTGATACAACGGGAAGGAAGTCCTTCCTATGTCATATTTGCATCAAACTCTGGATCTGCAGTGGGTTTGATGAGTCATTTGAGGGTTCATAAGAGGAAAGGTTCTGGTGGTGGGGTTATAGGATTGCGAGGGACGGCAGTGATTATGCTATTGCTATGTCCGGCTGAAACTACAAAAATAAAACAATTAACAACAAATTGAATATATATACCCATTCAGTATCACCAGATCTTGCTTTTTGAGCAAAAATAATCAAGATTTGATTTATATTTGTGAATTTAATTAAAAAAAAGTTAAATTTAACTAGTAATAGCATGGATTTTTTTTTTTTTTTTTTTTTTTCATTTAATATTTTGAATAGGAGACACTGATTTTTCTTTTCAGAGTGTCTGTGTACTTTCTTTCTTTTTTCTCTGACATCTCAGTCTTTTTTACATAGTGACATCCTGTGAGGATCCAAACTCACGATTTAGTAATAATGGATCTACGAGACTAACACCCCCCCCCATTACTCAGGCAGCACTGGGTAGCCACTTCTAGTTAAATGATAAAGAAATATTGTTGGAATCTGATGTCAAAAAAAAAAAAGATTAGACAATTATTGAACTTTGGTCTCATTTTCATCTCTAACTACTTTTGTTTCTTTGCCTTTTCTTTTAATTCTACTAGATATGATATCTCTATCCTCTTTTCTATATCAGTTATCTACTAGTATAATTCCTGTAAAAATAAGATTTACATTTGGATCAGCACTTCTGCCGGCTCAAAGTGTAGCTCCCAGGTATTTCTGCATCATATCAGAGCATAACTCTCCAGTCTAAAGGTTAGGATCCAAGTGTAGTATACAAGGTGTGTCAAAAAAGTATTGAGATTTTCAGTACTTTTTGACACACCTTGTATTCTGAAAAAAATGAACCTTCCATTTATTGTTCATTTCTATCTTGGTGAATACAGCTTCAATCTCGATACTTTTATGACACACCTTGTATGTTCTTTTTTTGGATATATATACTAGATAATAATAATAGAATTATAAAAATGAATGAATTTTAAAAGTAAAAACCAAAATAATAATAACAAAATTATAATTTTAACATACTTATGATGGTTCAAAATTTGTCAATTTAAAACCGCATAAGTATTTTAAGATTATTATTGACAAATTTTTAACCTAAAATTGATAATACAATAAATACAAAAAAAAGAATATTGAAATAAAATTTGTCTAGATTTTGTAATTGTTGTATTGATATTAATCTTTGATCCAAATTCTAACCCTTTTGAAGCTGAAAATAAAGCTTTTTGCAATGTATTAGCAATCTGGTCTCATTGCTCATTTCGTAATACCGTGGCGACACTGGTTGTGGTTCCGGCTTAGAGGCTTTCAACTGTTATCGCGTGGAGGCAGCTTGGCACTGCTACTCATTCGAGTGAGCACGTGAACCGTTGCTCCGATCCCACTGTTCCTCTCGTACTGGATGGGATAGCTATGGCCACGGCCGATGTAACAAACGTGCCAATCGGTAGGTTAGTTTTATCCTACCGTCTCACGACGGTACCTAGAAATTCTGTGATGATAAGTGACAGAATACCTTATGTTACCCTAACAATGGAGTTTCTTATCACTCTGTAGTGAGACGAGGTTGTATGACCAATATGTAAAGTCTCTTTATGTTTTAATGTCTTTATATATATAATACTGCTTATAAGTATTTGAATAGAACATAATGTAAGAAACAAAATTTATTGCAATCAACATAATAAGGTATGTATTGTTTTGTGCTTCTGAATGTTTAAATCTTGAACATCTGTTTTTAACAAAATTGTTTAATGAAAAAAAAACCAAAAGCTTTTACATTTAATTTATCAGTTAAATCCTTTGTTTATGTTGGAGTTATAAGAAATAACCTTTTTTTTTTTTTTTTTTCTAGTAGTACTATGCTTAAAAATTGACATTGTATCATATCCTGTTTCATGGCAGAGGGGTTGGGTAAATACATACAGCTGTTTTGAATTCAGAGTTTAATCACCTTAGATCAGTTGCCAAAGCTAAAGAGCTCAAATACCGTGGTGACACTGGTTGCGGTTCCGGCTTAGAGGCTTTCTAACCATAACTGGATGGGGAAGAGATGAATCAATATCTTTCCTAAGATTAGTAAGAGTACCATTATTTAAACATGGCATTGATTATTGTGCCAGAGAACATTGCTATTAAACTGTGGAAGTCTGACATATCACTTGGTCATGTTTCCAGCTCTATTAGGCAGATAGTCAGGTGTGTGTGTGTATAAAAAGCTATGGATCCAGTCTGTTGGTAGGGTATTGTGAAAGCTGGTGGTTGCTCTATAATGACAGAGATGCTGATGGGTATGTGACCTGATGCACAAAAATCTAAAAGGACGCAGTAAAATCGTATCCTTGCGTCCCAGTGTTTTTCTTTTTTTCTTTTTTTCTTTCCTCACCATTTCAAGCTAACTGTAAATACATTCCAATACTTTCCTAGAAATGAATTACATAGGACAGATTACAAGGTAGGAGTTTGACGACTTTAGTTAGGACTCATAAATTTTGGGGGGAACTCATTCAAAGCAAATGTGCATCCCAAGATGCACTAAATCAAAAAGCTATCAGCATCACTAATGGTATGTGTTGCATTGAAGTTTGCAAGGGCAACATTTATAACCTACAGTCTTTTTGCTCACCATTTTCACCTTTTCATATTACTTGTTAGTGATAGTTACTTCCAACAAGACAATGTAAACCCCCATTCCAACCATTAAGCATGGGTAACATTAAACTAGTTCTATGAACACTCAATTGATTGCTGCATACTCCATTGGTTCTATGCTCATCAGATTTATACCCCCATTGGACATCCCCCTTGTTAGCTTGAGCTGTAGAATACGCCAACTGCACCTCTGCCAAGGGGTTACCTGTTGACGACCCATAATGCTTAAGGACGGAATCCTGGTGGCTGATTAGTTCATGATTTGCAACATACCACTTTAGCTAGATGGGTGATGCAAACCCCAAACCCTTTTATATATGTGCTAGAAGGCAGTCTTAGTGTCTTGGTTTTAATATGACATTAAATTGCATAAAGTGGTGAGGTTCCAATTCTGGAGCTCTGAGGAGTATGAAGTACCCCTTTATTGCCATTACTCCTAGGTCCACTCTGACCCAGAGTGGTAGTACCTGTTAGTGTCTCATATATGGGTTATGTTGATCAAAAACTTAGTTTTAAAAGTATTTTTTTTAAATTGAATATCCAACAAGAATGAATAAAATGTCTTCTGCATGAAATAACCCACATGCCATAAAATCCAACCAACCAACCTATTAGACATGCTGCATGCCCTGCAGTTATACCCAGCAATCAGAACTAAATACCTAGATAGATATACTCATGGTTCCCTCACCTCATAGATTATATGCCATATAATGTAGCTGCTATTATTCAGGTGAAGGGATGAGTTATACTCTAATTTTTTTACATTTCACTTTACATGAATACATTTAGACATACATATATGACAACTGTACAGATTTCATTAATTCAGTGATAATATTTATTATAAATATTTTTTGGTATTTACTTAATTTTCCTTAATTTTATGAATTATACAAAACTTTTTTTTTTTTTCTTTTTTTAAAATTTTTATATTACAGACAGTGACTGCAATGTCCAGAATGGTTCTAACAGCCCTCCATCACAAACTGAGAATTTTTATACTGTTGTTTGGTGTAAATTTTCCAAAAAGAAGGTAAGCTGCAAAATTTTTCTTTTTAATGATTTTTTTTTTTTCTTTTTTTCATCAAAAATAAAATTTAACTGAAGGTAACAGTCATTCATTCTAATTTAAACACTGCCTTTAATGGCCATTAAGCTCAATATTGAGTCATATCCTATTTATAGAATTTATATTATAATTAATATGATATTATAGTTACTATAATTAATTTCCAATAAATTAATAAGACGAAGTGTTCTATAATTAGCATTTAATAGTTATCTCCCTTGAGAAATTATGATCATAATGAACACTTAATTTGCAAATTGGATCAGAAATTGTTTTATTCTGTAAGAGAATTTTAAGGCTATTCACAAACAAAAACTTTACAGTAATTTGCCGTTTATTTTGATAGTCAATGTTAGCATGAGTGTTTTTAAAAAAAAATGTAGTTGGTATCATAGATTTCAATGTTTCTTTTTCAGCATAAGAAATGGGAAGGAGATGGTAAGTTTTTTATTTTTTTATTTAAGTTATTCAGAATTATATATTATACCATATATTAACAACATACTCGGACATATTATGTTAATATCACGAACGCACAAGAAATACATGTGGTGAAATAAAGCGAGAACAAGGTTTATAACAGATATTTATTGAGATGTCACTTCCAAGGCGATTTATCTGACGAAAGGCATATGATGCTTTGAAACCGACAGTAATAATCTGCCAGTAATGTATAGAATATAATAAATACAGCTCTTACAACTGCACTATATTTTCCTTACTCTAATTTAAAAAATCAAAAAAAATCACACACACACATATATATATATATATATATGTGTATATATATATATATATATATATTATTCTGAATAACTATTTTGAACCTTTTGCCAAACCTGCAAACAATAATGCAATTATTATTTCTAGCATAGGAGGTGCTATTAGAGTTGAGACAAATTTATTCTTTGAAAATTTTCTGAACTCTATCGTACCTTTTTCAATTGACTGATAAATCCTCAGAAACAAAGATTCTGCAACTTTTGCAATTATTTTGTTTTATTCCTGAACTTTTTATGCCAAAGCTTCTTTTTTTTTCTTCTGGAAATAAATGGAATTTTAATTAGTAAATAAAACAATAAGTAATAAAAAAAATAATAAAAAAAACCCTGCAAAAGTCTTTAAGAATATAACCAATGGACATTGAAATATTATTTAAATGTTTGCTTGCTTATTTTTATTACTTTTTATCTAAATTTTACCATGATCCATTGAACTCATAAACCCCATATTTTGAGCTGAGCATTATTTTACTATATACCATAAACTCAGTATTTCATGCTCAGAAAGATCATATTAATGCAAATAATAAATGTATTTGCAGTTGTTCTTTTAATACAATGATGGGATATCTTTAAAGAAAGATGTTTTGTGTCCAGAAGCAAAGTTTAAACATATTTTATGCCCAATTATAAGGGGATGCTGAAAAGTTCTCAACCTGACCAAGAAGGGAATAACCACAACTGTTATGAAGGTTTCAAAAAGGATTGTCAAGATAAGATTATAAAAAGAAAATCATGAATGGAATTATACAAAATGTTAAACTCTATACAGTTCTAATGATAAATTTTATTTATTACTTACATTTAAAACTTTTTGGTGATTTTACTTTTACTCAAGAGTCTGGTTTAGCTCAGTTGGTAGAGTATTTGCCTAGGAATTGCAAGGTTCCAGGTTTGATACTGGTTCTCACCTGCTCACTGCATGAGTAACATAGCTTGGGTAATCTGATTTGTGAAGTAAACCAGCATCTGGGAGTTGACAGTAGGTGTGGGGCTCCATCTCAGCAAAAACAATCTCCCTGGTTTAGCGCTAGCGAAAAGGGGATAGACTCCCTTGCTGTTCAGCTAATACTGACAATAGCCAGCTTTATTACTACTTTTACTCAATTTCTTCTAATAATTTTTTTTTGTTTTGTTATATATATATATATATATATATATATATGAAGAAATTTTAAAAACGAAGTGTTCCAAAAATAAGATTAATTTATTTATGCAAATCAGTTTATTTTAAAACTTCCTCAGGACTGATTATGGGATGAAGAAAATTAATGGATGTTTTATAAATGACAGGAGTTATATTTTTTGAAAGACGATCCGTGATCCGCACATCTGAAGGCGTCATGACACGTAACGTAACTCTAAGAAATGCGTTCAACAAAAGACAAGAAAAAGTATTAATGGACTGATTTTATGAGAACAATGGGAACAAAGTGGGGAAAGATAATTAAATAAAGCCTGGTATTTTGTAGCTATTTAAAACTATTTTAGCTAAAAATGGTGATATGTTTTAAAAATCCAGGTCGATTATTAAGGGAGGGCAAAAGCGAAATTGCACTGGCTTCAAAAATCTGTCTTAGTCATTTGTTGTGAATATGAGCTAATATTGTGGCATCATTGAAACTAAAGTTATGATCAGTTTCAGACATGTTGAATGAGGGTGTTCTGAAAATTGCTCAATTTAATATCCCGCTTGTGCTCATATAAACACTTGAGAGTTCTGGCAGTTTCTCCAATGTATTTTTTTACCGCAATCTTTACATGGAATTGTGTTAACACCAGCATCAGATTTTATAGGTTGGTAAGAACCTGCATTAAGTAAGCTTCTAATTGATTTGGATGAAATAGTAACGATTTTGATACCAAGCCTGTGTAAATTATTTTCTATAGCGTTAATGGAAGAGTTATTAGGTATCTATGGGGAAGTTTCTTTATATTAGAAGATGTATTAGTGGAGGTTTAAGACTGTTTTCTTTTATCGATATATATATAAATAATATATATATATATATATATATTATTCAAAATAATCTTTCCTTATAACTATTTATTTATGCCTTAGCTTGTATGTGGATTTTCCTCCTGCTTTTCTTACTATGTATATTTTTTTCTTACAGCTGTATTAGCCACTCATGGTCGCAAAGTTACCTTGTATGATATGGAAGGAAAAGAGTAAGTTTATTTATCTAATTTTAAAACATTAAAATAATTTTTTTCAAAAGATATACCCTTTGCTAAAATACTAAGTAAAATTTTCAACAAATTTTAACTTTTATTTTTAGATTGTCAAGAATTGTTAATTATTATTGACTGGTATTTTCTTTCATCTTAATCCTTTGATCCCTGAGCTCAAATTTATCTTCTACTGTTTAAGAGTGATCACTGCATTGGTAAACTGGTACTACAATGTGGGGAGAAAATAAAAGTACCACTGTTATACCAGTCCTAAAGGGTTTATATTGTAAAATGACAGGTGTCTACAGCACATTGTTTTCCTGACCTCCCATCAGGCTGGATTAATATAAAAACATAAAATCTTTTTAATATTGGGAGCCACACAAACTGAAGCTTATGTGATGATCAGTGCAAAAAATGCATGTCAGCATTCCTACTGAGGGGCACATCAGAGATCAGCCGATAAATCTGGTCATTACCCCTTTTAGGTAAGGGCGCAGGTGCTGCCTGAGGGGACACACACCTGGGATCACATGATTTATTTTACCTCACTTATTGAATCAGGAGCCCTGTGCCTCTAAAACAATAGTAGAGTATACCTACACATTTATTATTCATGTGGATTCAGCAAGTTTTTCTTTTTGGAATATTGCTGGAATGTTTTAAAACATTCCAGCAATTTCTCTGAATTTTTGAGATGAGGCTTGATAATTAGTATTATTTGGATTATTGTCCTCATCTTTATTGTTATCCATACAACGTTTCGGCTGATGTGCCCTCCGACATTCTTCAGATATTTTCTTTCGGATTCGGGAACCTTCTTTTCGTAATCAGGAAATGCCTGAAGAAACGTATAGATAACAATAAAGATGAGAACAATAGTCCTAATAATCCAAATAATACTCATTCCAGGAATGTTCCCCTAAAAAAGAAATTTTAATTTTTTAATTTATTTTTTTTATCAATGGTTGAATAAGCAGATGTGAAAACTTACAGATATGAAGGGATGATTGTAACAAAGGAATATTCCAACATTTTTATCAGAAAATCTCATTCTGTTGTTAAACTACTTTCACTATAGTATTCAATTGTTAAATTATATTTATAATTAAAGAGCTGAACCAGCTTCAATTTTCTAAACTTAAACTTTTATTTTTTTTTTTAGAATTGGAAAATGTTCTGGTTATAAAGAATCTTTGCTGAGTTCTTTGGAAGGAGATCAAACATTATCAGTGGGCGGAAAAGAAATTTTGGTATGTTATATTTTTTTTATACGGATTATTTTTCCCCACATATTATATATGTAATACTAACTTTCTTACGGGAACCAAATGTAATACTATAGTGGTTGCGGCAACAAATGTAATACTATGCCGTCCTGTGGGAAGGCACCAAATGTACCAATATGCTGTTGTGGCGCTGAATCTAACACAATGGGTGTTCTTTGACCCACAGGAAAGTTGAAGGGCTTGTTCCAGGCTGTACCTGAAAGTGATCAAATTCACCAATGTTGTTCCACAATTACAACGGATGCGTTTTTAATAATAAAAGACCTTTATTAGTTATACGGTGATAAAAATCATGTACAACCACAAAGGGGTATCGAAGTTGAAGTGGAGTCGGAATTTTGTGGACCAACTGGCGATATATGTTGAGTTCTGATTCAAATTCAGGACTTTTGAGTAGCAAGATGACAAAGCAAAGACGGCGACAAGGGCTGTGAGACAGAGCTATCAATCTGGTCAAGAACCAGCTCTCCGATCTGACTTTGGAACCCTTTTGGGACCTCTTTTATGGGTTTCAAACCCCTGAATCCAGGGCTCTGATTGGCCAGCCAATAGAAACGCCGGACCAATGGCCCTACTGTGTAAACATCAGGAGGCGTATAAAAAACCACCCACATGTTCGCATTTGATTGGACGGCCAATCAAAATCATGGCCTTGGGTTACACATCTTGGAGGGGGGCAACAAGTCTTCGCCCCAGTTTCCTGATTGGTGAGGCACCTGATAATATTTTTATTATTGTATAAATTGTCTTGTGCCAGACTTATCTGTCAGTTGCTATGATAATTCCCAGGAATTGGTCTGAGATTATTTGCCGAATTATTATTCTTAACTAAATCAACATTTTTAAGATTTAATCTTTAAACTGTCTTTTGTTCGAGTAAATTTTCTTATCTTGTGCAGTTTTCACAAGAATGACAATATATATGTATATGAAAACATTTGTATAAAACAGTCATTCGTTTTATATCAACTGACTTTTAGCCTTTAAAATTTATTTTGTTCGAGTAATTTTTTCTTATCTTGTGTTAACGTTACCCCACCATTGACTTGTACTCTGGTATAAGTCGTTTGTATGACTCAATTGTTATTTTTATATCCAAAAGTTAACCAAAATTGTTTTTTCAAGTATCTAATGAAATATCGCCAGTCAATCCATAACACTACTACAGTGTTATATATATCATATATACTTGTGTAATGAACGACTTTTTAAGACTAATTTTTCACTTAAAAAAACAAGTGGTTACACAAGATGTTTTTAAAACATCACCTTGTTTCTAAGCCTAACCTTGCCATAACTTTGATCCAAATGTCCTCATATAGCCTATACCTAAACCTAAACAAAGGTTATTAGTTAAGATAAAGTTTTTACTTAACATTGTTTACTATTTATAACACCTGTATATGATATATACAAATATTATGAATAGTAAACAAAGTTATGTAAAACTTCATTATCTTAACTTTATAGCAATGGCTACATTGTTTATTTACGGTATTGTGTTGATCTTGATTGTATAACAGTTATAGCATTCTATATTAAAAGGGGCCTACTCATCATGCAGGCAAAATCAACTATTAGGGATGGATAATTTGCTTTCAGTTTGAAACCAGAAACATTTCTAAATGTCCTTTTTTTAGTAATGAATTTTAGACCAATAAAGCTTGTTTTTTGCAATAAATGTAAAATAATATTCTGATTCTGATTAACAGATCTTATACAAACTTCAATTGCATAATGGTAAAAGATATTCCATTTGTAAAAGCAAAACTTTGAATTTCTTTAGCCCACTATAGAAGTGAACTAGTGAAGTCTCAAACTGAAAGTAAATTGTCAATTCCCAGTAGTTGACTTTGCATGCACGATGAGTAGGCCTTTTAGTATTGTTATAATAGTTTTGAAAGTATAAGTGTTTTCCCTTTGTTATTGGATGTTAAAGAAATATTTTTGTAGGCTAGCATAGCTAAAAGTTAGGGGTTGTTCATTACATGTAATATATGATAAAAAACACCTTTTTTTTGTGGCAAAAAATTAGGGATTATTCATTAAATGAGTTTATAGGTATATCTATCTGATACTTACTATAAAATTGTAATTATATTTTAATAATGGTTACTTTTTTTTTTTTTTTTCTTTTTTTTTTTTGCTACATTGATAAATATTGACTAGCTATATATAATAGCATTATAACTCAAGACTTAAAGTTGATTTAGAAATGAATATAATAAACAAAATGGAGAAATTTTTTTTTTTTTAATACATTGATCTGGATAAACAATATTAGCTCTTTTGATGTAAGAATATTTTTTTCTTTTAGAACAGTCCATCCCATAGTAAACTATTTCTAGAAATAGCAGTTTTGACCCTAACCAGGCCCATGTTGACATATAGTGACCCCAGAGGTCAGTATCACTTATCCTATATTAGTCAAGTTACCGTTATAGGCTAATTTTCAGTACCCCCTCCCCCCAGGATCCAACTGTTTGGTCACTCATAAGATGCATAAAACCAAGCAATTATTAATATAGATTTAAAAAAAAAATGTTATTTAATTAAATTGATGCAAAATTATTTTTCTAGGTGACGGCTCGTATTCCTGAAGAAAACTTCAAATCTGGGAAATGTTTTTTGCCAAATGCCACTGCCCCCTCAGCAGCATCAACCAAAACAAAAGGTTTTTATTTTATTTTATTTTTCTACTGAAATGTAAAAGAATAATTCTACATGAGTGTTATTTTTTTTTATTATAACTCTTACATTTACAAGTTTTGGGAAATTGCCAAAAAATCATTATGAATGAATGAAAAGAAATAAGGGGAATACTATTGAAGACAACTTCAATATTAAAACCAAATATATAGCCAAACTAACCCAATTTTTTTAGCAATATTTAGTATGGGCAAAAGTTTTCAGAAAAAAAAAAAAAAAATTTTGTGTGTGAATGTGCATGATTATTATTAAGATATAGTTTTCTGGAATTTAATTCACTAATGATATTTCTGATGTGTTTTTTGCTTGTCATTAAAATGTGTAGTCTATTACTGAGTGTTGATATTTAATAATGAATCCCAATTATGTTATTAAAAACATAAATGAGTAAATATATATTTTTTTTTATCTTTCAGATGTATCTCGACCGTATGTCAATCCTCAATTATCTAACACTTCAACTGGAAATAACTCATCTAAATTTCAGGTTTGTTTTTTGTTTTATATACATTTCTAATAAAAGGAAGCTTTTTAAGCTTCCTTTTATTCATTTTTAATTTTGACAGGCATAAAACAGCCCTTTCCTTGGATACAAGTGTAAGCCAAGGATTTTGAAATCTTAGTCAATTGAAAATTTACATAAATGGTAATTGTTACTTCAAAAGACAAGCCTATACAACAGAAAAGAGCTTCACCGATTATATTTTTTTATATTATAAAGTTAATATAATAAGTTAATATTATTCTATGAAAGAATTCAGTTTTTAGAGGAATATTTTTTTAATTTGAGAGACACTTAGGAAATTTAAAATTTCTTGGTCAGCCATTTTCATTTCACCGTTAAACTACACTGAAAATACGAATTTATTCGAATCAATATAACTACATGTTTTAACATAAAAATATATTAAAATGTGTTCTTAATAACAATTAAGTTAATTTCAAATAATGCACAAGCACAATTGAGAACACATTTTATATTTTCATGTTAAAACATGCAGTTGTATTTTCAGTGTAAATTTATGGTGGAATGAAAATGGCCAACCAAAGCATAACGGAGCAATGATTTTACATCTTATTTTTTTTACCCCTTTCATTTATTTTTCTATTTGTGATAGTAATGTTATGACTGGAATAAAACTTAAAAAAAAAGGTTTGTTCTATATTTTCAGAAAACTGGTGCTATTACAGATTCCATTGAGACAATCCCCCCTCGACATGATCCATCAGCACAAAATGCTCTTGTCATGCCAAGACCTAGTCAAGACCATCAAGTAAATTATCTTTTTCTTTTTTTCTTTTTTTTCTTCTTTTTTTTTCATATTCTGTTGTGATTTGTCTTGAATTGTAATTTTGAGAATCAGGCTGATCAAATAAAGTAAAAAGAATATGCAGTAGAGATTTGTGTGTAAAACTAACTCTTTTGAGTTTGAATTTCTTTGTAAATTTTATCAGTTTTAAGGTAACTGAAATTTAGATTCAATACATTTAATAAAATTTATATAGCTATATCTAGGTTTTGAACTCTGGTTGCCATGTCCTACAAATGTCTCCATATTAAAGTATAGTACCAGTGAGTCTTTTTCTCTTTGACATGCCAGGGATTACAATAATAACTATTTTGATATTTTCAAAAAGAATATGATTAACATTTTGTAAAAAAGATATTTCACTATAAATTTTGTTTCAATTAATTATGTTGTTCCAACTGAACATGTTTTGTCTATTTAACTCTTCTTTTTTTTTTCTCTTTATTTATTTTTTTTAGTGGTACTACAACAAAAATCAATTACCAATAGTAGATGTGGTAGTTGACCCTTACATTACTCGTCACATGCGACCTCATCAGCGAGATGGAGTTATCTTTCTTTATGAATGTGTTATGGGAATGCGTGATTACAATGGATGTGGAGCCATTTTAGCGTAAGTTTGTTTTTTGATCTTGATCTTTTTTACCTCTAAAACTTTGCTTCTAACACTGTTGTCTAATATTGTTTATTTTTGTTTTATAAATCAATTTCTTTTAGAATATATATATATATCTTGATTTGTATTGATATAAACAAACTTCCAATTTTATTTCTTTTACTTTTTTTTTTTTTTTATGTGACAAACAATTGTTTAAAACATAATTTATTTATAAGCCTCTACCCCATTTTTTTACTTTTATTACAGTGATGATATGGGATTGGGAAAAACACTTCAATGCATTGCATTGTTATGGTAAGTGGCAATTTAATATTTTCTTTTGCAAAACCTAATCAATCTATATATATATTTACCAACCCCTTCACATGAACAGGATGTGACACCAGTTCAATTTTTTAAGTGGAGTCAGACATCTTACCACTGCACCATCTACACATCCACTTTTTAGAAATGGAATTTTACTGTTATAATCATACAAGGCCACTAGGAGTGCTCTATCCATATTAAGGAGAGCTATACAATTTTTGCTTATTTAGTGGTCAGAAAATTCCATTTCCAGAGAACTCAACCCACTAGCATATGTATTTTCATTCACATACAGTCCTGTTTTGCCATTTCACAGCTCATCAGTGTGACTAGACTGGCAGGCTGCTTCAGGCTAGGTTTGAAATCCGACTGAATTGTCACCATGCCATCTACACACCCACTTTTTAGAAATGGATCAGGGTTCCCACGTCCTGGAAAACAAAATGGTGAGGTTCCAGTTCTGAAGGTCTGGGGAATGTGGAGCACCCCTTCATCACTATTGCTTCCTGGTCCACTCTTTACTGGAGTGGTAGTACGTGTTATGGTCCCATATATGGGTTGAATATAAAAATGTATATATAAAAAAAATTGATTATCCATTAAGAATTACTTTATTTCAAAAGTTTGTCAGCATTAAATGACCCACTGAGGTTGATATGCTGTAAAACCAAACAAAATCAAACAACCCACTCTGTTTAAAACATTTTGTTTTTATGAATTTGTACAAAACACAATCCCCTCCCCCCTCTGCCTAATATGACAACATAAATAAACGTGAACTATATTTTTGAGATGAGGCTTGATAGGAATAATTTTGATTTTTCGGATTGTTGTCCTCATCTTTATTGTATGTATATACATATGTTTCAGCTGTTATATCCTTCGGTCATCCTCAGGTGTTCTCTTTGTATCCAAGTATAGTAATGATCCAACCTGGGAAATTATTTTTAACAGTTTGACAATTGATCAAACAGGCGTTGAAGAACCTTCAAAGATCTCATTCGAAAACAATGACCATTGTTTTTGCATGCCTATCATTCTGACATGTGTCACGAGAAGAATCATGATCATTTAGAAAAAGTTTATTGGCATTTCCTGTGCAACTTAAGGCATAAAATTTGCCATCAGTCTTTTTCGATATTTTTATTTTCAACGTAATTAACTTTAAAAATAATTTGATTTAGTCTTTTTAATAATTGGTTCCCATATTGTGTTCATCTCTATACTACTCAATAGGTCACTACAGTCAAACATATGCTTCTTTGAGATGTTTTCTTTTCCAATGTGCTTCACTATCTATTATTTTAACTTTGAAATATAACTTTAATATATAATAGTATATAAAATATAATATAGATATAAAGTGAAGGGGCATTGAGAAATATCTCCATATATTTGTTGATAAAAAGTGAGAAAACATAGTACGGTAAATATTTGAAATTTGAATTTATTGAAATTTGTACAAATTCAATAAAAAAAAATTATTTTAAACAGCAATGGTGATCACAGCTAAGCAAAAACAGGAGGCCTGACAATTTTATAGTACATTTTGTCCATAAAATCTGTTTGCACTTTAATGAATTTATAACTTTAAAGTGCACACTGCCTTTATGGACACCCTCTATAATTAATTGATAGATGTAGGCATCATCTATAATAAATTCAAGATACTTCATAAAAAAGTAAGAATAAAACTGGCTTAATGTGTCAATATTAGACATAGTAAATTATAAAATTGCAGCGAATTGGAAAATTTTTAAATGTCCTGGAAACGTCCTGGAAAATGGTTTCCTAAAACGAGTGGGAACCCTATATATATATATATATATATATATATATATATATATATATATATATAAAGGATATTAGTTGTATTTAAAATTGATAAAAATAGAGATTAAAAAAATAAACTTATTTCTAAGAATCATAGTGATTTTTTATATTATAAGATAAATTTGTTAGTATGTGACTTTATAGTGATGCCCCAAACTTGTGACTTGTGTTATGTCCTACCTGTGGTGAATGGGTTGGGTAAATACCTATTATATTATTATACTATATAATACTTCATAGGAAAATATTACATTTGATCTAATAAAAAAAAAAGTAATTTTTTTTTATTAGCATTGTCAATTTAATGTTTTATATTTTCATATAACTTGTTCATTTATTTTATTGAAAATATTTGTTTATTTTTCTTCCACCAGGACACTTTATAAACAAGGCCCCTATGGTGGTAAACCAGTATTACATAAAATTCTCATTGTCACACCTAGTAGTTTGGTCAAGGTAAGTCTGAATGAATCAGCTTTTACTTATCTTTGTTTAAAATTTTGGTATACCTGATGTAATTTAGATATAGAATTTATATATAAATATAGATTCACCATTAGCAAGACGGTACTTATGAATTTTCATTCACTATAATCTTTCATATGTAAGGAGTGGATATCTTTTTGCTATTTAATGGTGTATTGGGATGTTTTTTTTAAATGCAGCATTAAAAATTAATTCTATTATTTAATGATTTTGTGTCCACAAATCAAATGACCTTTATGTACTGTATTTAAAAAAAAAATTGTTCTTAACATGATATACCATAATTGTATACAAGACGCATTATTTTTTCAGATTTTTCAGTCCCAAAAGTTTAGGGGGTGTATCCTATACATGAGAACTATAATTCACTTTTTCCCTTACCATATTCAGTTATAATGCTACTGGGAAATATCCACTGGAATGTGTTTTTGCTTATAATATGCATCAATAAAAAATTGAACCAATGTTAAATTTAGATATTTTTAGCTGCTAAAAATTCTAAAAAGTTAATTTCAATAGTTTCTTAGAGACAAATTACACGGGATAGGTTACAAGATAGGAGTTAGACGGCTTTAGTTGGAACCCATAAATTTTTCTTGGGACTCCTTCAAAGTAAATATGTGCGTCTCAGGACGCACTAAATCAAAAAGTTATCAGCGTCACTGCATTTATATATGAAACTTAAATATCTGGGACTGTGACTTGTGATATGAAAAAAATGAAACTACTCATGATGATCCAGCAGGAGATTGTTATCTGAGCTTGTTTTGGTTTCAAATTGTTGAAAAGGCACCACTCTCAAAGAAAGAATGTACTTGAAAAACAAGTGCTGCCTTACACCTTCCTCAAACAACATCACTTGTTTGAATTAAGTGAAATTATCTTTAATTGTTCTTTTCATAGCACATGTTTATCATGTTGATGTATTTGAATATTCTAAATTAAATGATTGACATAATAGATGCAATTTTTTTTTTATTGAGATAGTAATGTAGGTTATTTTCTACTGTTCTGTTCTATTTTAGAACTGGTTCCAAGAATTTAAGAAATGGCTGGGCTTAGAAAGAATATCTGTATTTGCAGTGGAAGCTGACAAAAGAATTGATGTGAGTACCTTTTTTTTTCTTTGTGGTATGAGAATTGCATAAATTTCAAGGGTTAATTTGGTTGAACAACATATTTATAAGTTTGTTGTGCTATCTTTTGCTACCATCTTTTGGGCAACTTCATAATTCTATTCTCCAAGAACTTCCTCTGCAAAGAATTGCTTTGGGTGGTTTTTGTAGTCTTCCAGGGATTTGATTTCTTTTGTTTTTTTTTAGAGAGAGACAATCCTGTAAAGACCAGAATAAATGATAATCCAGATATTTCAAGGTTAATTCATTATATAAATTCAATGCATCAGATTAATTGCTCTCAAGAAAGGCATGAACTGCTATAGACAGATTATCAATCATATGGAAATCTGATCTCTCTGATAAATAAAGTGAGAATTCTTCCCGGCTGTAGTTGTATGGCTGCACTACAAACAAAACACTTAAAAAAAGCTAGATGGCAATGACACAAGGATGTGCTGTCTTTAACAATTCCTACAAGTAATACCCCACAAAAAATCTGCTGTACAGCCACTTCCCTCCTATCACACAAACCATCCAGTAAAACAAACAAGACATGCTGGACACTGTTAGAGAAGCAAGGATGAACTCAGAAGCGACATTCTCCTGTGGACACCTACATATGGACAAACCAGTGTAGGTTGATCAGCAAAGACATGCATCAATCAACTCTGTATGGATACTGGATGCCATGGGGAAGACCTGCCAGGAGCAATGACCAATAGGGACAGGTAGCAGGAAAGAATCATGGGAATCTGTGCTGTCAGTCCAACCTAATGATGATGATTTAATATAGGTTTCCCTAACCCTTGAGCTCTTTTTATTTAATTCTTAAAAGCAATGGCTAAATTCTGAATTTAGCCATGAATAATTTAACTGATAAATTTACCATACAATGAATTTACTGGACACATCTGAATATAATAGATGAGTGAAAACTTTTCAGTGAAGATGTAACCATTTTTTACCTTTTCACTAAATTGTTTTGTTGTCTAGTTGTTGTATACCTGTTCAACATCGGGTATATAAATGTGAGAAAGAGACACAGAGAGAGATGGGATGATAGATGAGGGTTCTTACTTGTTACTCTCTGCTTCTACTGCTACTACCTTGTTGGACGCCATTTTCTCTGGGCTGTTCTCTGGGTTGCTTTTACTTCTTGTATTTTTTGGACTGATCATTTCTTGTTCTAATAACTTGACAAAACTTGTTAATATTCCGCATGGATTGAAAGCGACATCTTGAAAACCGACAACAACGTCCGCTCTCGGCAAGTGACTAGTCGCATCTAATCTAAAACTTAAAACTAATCTCCTACACCTAATGGTGCGTTTTTCAAGGGTCAAGTAAAAAGGTTATTATCGTCAGTAATTGTTGAGGTAACTTTCCACTTGATCTCCGTTTTTCTAAATCTAATGAACCCCGATTCAAAATATTCTTACTACAATTGTACATAATTCATTGACTATCCATGAATTATGTAACCTAGTTATTAATGATGATCTTGTGGTGAGAAGGAACATTGATTCAAACATCTTTTTAAACAATAGTAAAAACTATTATTTACAGAGGTCAGTTGGGGAATTTCCAGGTTCTTGTGATAATTAGAATTAGGTAGAACTAGAAGCAGCTATTTGGCATTGCCTGGGTAGAAGGGGAGGGGCAAAAAGTTAGTCTCACAGATCCATTATGATTGAATCTTGAGTTGGATCCTTGCAGGATGCCCCATTAAAATCCCTACAAAAAAAAAAGACCTTGTGTTGATCCAGCCACTCTGAAAAGAAAAATTGATGTCTACTATTTAGAATATTAAATGCAAAAAAAAAATTCCATGCTGTTATCATTATAAATTTTGATTTTTAATTATCTCCACAAATATAAATCAAATCTTCATTATTTTTGTTCAAAAAGCAAAATCTGGTGATAGTGAATGTGTATATATACTTACTTTGTCATTAATTGTATTATTTTTATAGTTTCCTCGGGACATACATACACACAAACTGCCTTTTTATATATGTATAGCTTTCTTTCTTTGAATCATTTATTCAGTTGATCTATTTGGGAAGAGTTTCAAAATTTAAAGTTGAAATGACTTATTGATTTTTTTAGGAATATCTGCTTCGACCAAAATGCCCTGTTCTGATAATCTCTTATGAGATGTTCCTCCGAAACGTCAAAGAGGTCGAAAAGGTCAACTTTGACCTGATTATTTGTGATGAAGGTCATCGCTTGAAAAACACGTCCGTCAAAACAACCTCAGTAAGTATATACTTTCTTGGAATATTTTATTTTATAAAATCTGTCCCATGTTTAATTAAAATTATGGAAAATTTCCAGTAAAATGTATGTGTATGTTTGTAATTTGAAATAGATTGAGAACAAAAACTCATGCTGTTAATTCCCTTCCTCCCTAAAAAGAAGGGGGTAGGGGCTCTGGTTATGACACTAAACTGCATTTGATGGTGAAGCCCCAGTTCTGCTGCTCTGGAAAGTGTGGAGTATCCCTTCATTGCCATTACTCCCAGGTCCACTCTAATCCAGAGTGTTAGTACATGTTCAGAGGGTAGATCTGGTAGTAATGGAAATAAAGGGGTGACTCTACACTCTCCAGAACAGGACACTCCATATTGAAGAGGTCTTGAAGTGGGTACAGTCAACATATTCTAAGCACCACCAATAGGGAAAGTTCCAAAATAAAGAGTACACCAAAACTATTCAGATACTATTAATGCACCATATATCCTCTTTGGGCATTAATGCTGGTTTGTATTCATGAAAGAAGAAAATATGTTTATTTTCTCACATTACATTTTTTCACAAAAAACACAACCAATGATTAATGTGTGAAGGATGATCACTAATTATGACTGAACCTATTCTAATAGTGACCACTTCTGCTATTTCATAGGTTTTCAGGTTTAAAATATTTAACAGATATAAGTAATTCTTTAAAGAAGAACCAAGGTTATTAATTTTAAATATACAGTAGAACTGGGTCTCTTTTTTGTTGGTATTTGATTACTTTCTCTCTCTTAAACCAACCAATAGAAATTCCTCCATTAAAGTGAGACAAGTCTCTTTAGACTCATGGTCGATTTCATTTTCTATGTGATGATGGTCGCCATTCTGGATGTCTGGGTCGGAATTTTTGGAACGCCCCAACATTTTTCATGTATGCATACAATCCTACAAATGAGGGGATACACCTTATTTTTGAATTTGTATATGTGATCATTAACTGTAATCCAATTATATTACCTGTATGTTTAATCTTGACTAAATTGAAACACATATTTGTTTTATTTTCTGCCAGTGTATCTTGTTAAATATTGAATAATAAAGTGGTTTTTGTTTTTTTCCTGTTTTCAGTTAATTTCCAGTCTTCCAGTCAGAAGGAGAATTCTTCTTACTGGCACTCCCATTCAGAATGACATGCAGGAATTCTTTGCAATTGTAGAATTCTGCAATCCAGGAGTTCTTGGTAATTATTTACTTCAATTATTTTTATTAGAGATCTACTATTACCAAAATAACAAAAAAAATGTTATTTACTAAACTTCACCCTAAGCATAAGCAAATTTGCCTCTACCTAGCAAAAGGGATATGATAATGAGATGTGATAAATGAAGATGTTGGTTGGTTGATTTTAACGGTATATCAATCTGTCTGGGGTTATGTCATGCCTAACAGGAAGTAATATATGTTGTGTATTTATATTTACGCTTTTGTAGTAATTGGTTTTAACAATGTGTTAGCACCATTGGGATCATGTTATATGATACTGATTAGGTTCATATCTATATTCTATGGTATAATTTTATTTCTTTCAAAAAGGACAGAATGTCTTCTATGTTGACATTTTCAAATAGATCTTTCATATTGTTTGCATTAAAATAATGGTTTCTGATGTGAGCAAAAACCTTGCATTCTAAGAATAAGTGTTTAACAGTCAAAGAAGAGGAACAATGATTGGAACATGAATGTTAATAGGTTGATGGGTTGATGATTGGAAAGGAAAGCCAAACAACATAAGCACAAACTTTGTGGTGCAACTGAATTGTTCTTGGAAACAAAACATTTGCAAGTTTATTAGCATTGTGACATCTTCAGAATTACAGAAGAGATATATAAAGGTTTGCATTTAGCAAACCTTGTTTATATATTTCCTATTCATCCTAAGAGGCATAATACAATCGTGAGGACTTGCCAAGAATGATGACCAATAGGGATGAGTGGCAAAAGTCATGGGAATTTATGCTGTCAGCATGACTTGATGATTACACACACACACACACACACACACACAAAATATTTTAAATAGATTACTAAAACTGTCATTAGTTTATTTAAAACAAAACTATTTAAGATATTGAAACTCCTGATACAGTTTTGTAAAGAAGACATTAAAATTTATTAGGCTTTCAGCAACACAATGTTTTGTTTTTGATCAAAACCTAAAGCTATTGAGATGGCCTTTTGTGTGCTTAAAAAATAAATTGTTATTGGTTGTGTAACAGCATTTTAAAATCAGTTTTGAGAGCACTTTTTAATTATTGTTAATGATTACTAAGGTTTTTGTATTATTGTTTTTCTTTGCCAGGTACATCAGCTACTTTCCACAAGGTCTATGAACAGCCTATCATTACTTCACGTCAACCCTCTGCAACCAAAGAGGAAATAACACTTGGAACTGAACGATCAACAGAACTTTGTCGTCTTACCAAATTATTTCTCTTACGACGAACACAGGATGTTAACAACAAATATCTTCCACCTAAAGGTAATTAGTTATGTAACAATCTGGGCTCAATCTGGGCTCAGCATTTCTTTAATGCTGTCATTTACTTATACATTCATTTATACATGTTTGGTTGAATGCAACAGACATTTCATGTATGACAAGTTTCTTTTCAATCTTTTCCAATTGTCTAACCAGCTTCTTTTTTATATCTGGGTGGAGTTGGTTAACGAGTCCACTGAAGGTTCTATCACTGGTACTTTCGGCACTACTTCGTGCCGTTGTCAGTAGTGTGATGTTTTCATGGTTCTTTTTAACACAAACCAAGTAGCAGTAGGAGGAGGAACTCAGAGTTATAAGAAATGTTTGGGGGGGGGGATTATAAGGATTTGAGAATGTAATTGCTGTATTCAAAGTTAATCTTGTTTAATGTATAGTGCTTTGAGTATTTGAAGTATTTGTTATCTTTTGTGCAGTATGTGTGTGTTTTCAGTTAGAATTTATACATTCATACATATTTCATTTTTAACTTGTGCATGATTGATTATGTAATGTCACAATGTTTGTTCCTTTTTATAATTTATTTGATTTCAGTATTTATTAAATTCATTTACATTTTCTACATATCAAACATTTATTTATTTATTTTCAGTTGAAATTGTTGTGTTCTGTCGTCCATCAAGTCTTCAACTGACCCTGTATCGTCAGATCCTTAACTCTCAGATGATACGTCGTTTCCTAGCTGGCCATTATGATGGTCCTTCCCATCTCATCAGTATTGCTGCCCTTAAAAAATTGTGCAACCACCCAGCTTTGCTTTACCAATCACTTACCTCAAATGAAAGTGATGAAGAAGAGGTAAACATCTTTCTCATTCAATTTTTTGCAATTTAGAACAGAAATAAACTGTATTCTAAAAATTTAAAAAAAATTTTATTTTTTAATTTTATTTTTAATTTTTATTTTTTCTTAAGTGAGAAGTTATTTTGGTAATCTGAACATTAGATACATAAATGAGAGTAATCTACTCTTGGGTAATTCCATGTCAAATAATCAAGGCCATGTCACCCACTCCCTTCAATTTTTCTGAAATTTTGTCCAGTTGAGGACTATCCTAAAGATAGAGAATCCCCAAAATTTGAGCTTCCAATTCCGAAAATTGGGGGAATTATGTCGATTTTATTAAAACTTTCCAAATGTGGGGGGTCGGTTGCAAAAAATGGTGACTTTTTTGTAATCTATTTTTGTCTGTAAAATGAGTTCTAAAAACGTCTGAAAATTAACTGGTTTTAAATTATTAATGGTTTTCGATTTGCAAAATTTTAACTGATGTTGTAGCTTCGGTTCTAGGCAAAATCCAAACTATCTTTTTGGTACAAATAATGTTCTATATATGTGAAATAACAATAGAAAATTTTTTGTCATAGATGCAGTGCCACGTCGGGATATTGATATTACTGTGAAAAAAATCAGAAATCATCAATAACTTAAAATTGGTTGACTTTCAGACTTTTTCGATAGCATTTTTGGATTCCACAGGCAAAAATGATCTTATAAACCACATTTTAGGTGTAGGGAAGCACTAGAACTCATTTTACAGACAAATAAATTACAAAATGTCGCCATTTTTCATGACCCTCCCCCCCACCCCCGCCTCAAATTTTGAGAGCTAAAAATTGACATAACTCTGCCAATTTCTGGAATTGGAAGCTAAAATTTTGGGGAATGTCTAACTTTATTACACTTCCACACCTGTACAAAATTTCAGAAAAATTTAAGGGGGTGGGTAACAATTTTACTTTTTTCTGGATGATTTGACATGGAATTGCCCCTTGTTTGTTTCACTTTGAGGAAGCCACCTGTTTTGGTCAGCCATTTTTATTTCACTGTAAATCTACACTGAAAATACGAATTTGTTCAAATCAATACAACTGCATGTTTTAACATGAAAATATCATAACATGTGTTCTTAATAACAATTAAATTCATTTCAAATAATGTGCAAGCACAAATGAGTGAAAGAAATAAGGGGAGGTCCCCTTATTTCTTTCACTCATTTGTGCTTGCACATTATTTGAAATTTATGTAGCTAATGTTCAGATTACCAAAATTTTACTAGTTACTATATTGTGATTTAAGGTTTGAAAATATTGAAATAATTATCTGTGTATTACAGGAAGGCAGTGTCTATCAAGGGCTGGTATTTTATCCACAAGGTTACAACGTTCCTGACAATCTTGTTGAAGATGGTGGAAAACTCAGTGTTCTAGCAGCATTACTTAAACAAATTTATACAGCCACTCCTCGGGATAAAGTCGTTCTGGTTGCTAATTATACAAAGGTAATGATTAGCCTTTTTTTTTTTTTTTTTTTTTTTTTTTTTTTTTTTTTTTTGTTTCATAAATGTGTTATATACCCATCGTCGGGTATATAATCGAGAGAGGAAACTCTGGTGATAGAGAGAGAGAGATACAGAATTGAGACTTGTTGCTTCATTTCTTCTTTACTACTAGTCGCCATGTTTCCTCCTCTTCTTCTCTGGCCGTCTTCTTGTCGTCTAGTCTTCTAACTGCTTCTTGTAAGGGCTAACTTTTTAGTCATGCAATTAATTAAACCACAAGACATTTTTTCCTTGATCAAGATTTATTTAACCCATTCTTATTTGCCGTGTCATCAACGTCATCAGTAGCACGTCTACTCTGCTTCAATTCTCAGGTTGAAACTGATTTTCTAAATAACTAATCATGTGACGTGCAAGATTCGTGCCTCTGGGATCAGGGGGCTATAACTGTCCTGGTAGTTTTTCACTCCCTGATCTGAAAACCAATGGCCCCTTATTCAGCTACAGGGTGTGTCAACAATTTATGATACCATGAAATGTAACAAATTTTTTACAATCTCTGTCCTATAATAACTGTTACAACCTTCTGTTGTGGGGTAACAAAGTGCCTCACAAGTCTTACATACAATCTCATTTTCAAGTCATGTTCACTGCTCTTCACTGAATTATCATATCTGAAACTCCTCTTTTGTACATTAAGTTGAATCTCTTCTGATTGATCTTTTCAGATCCAAATTGAAATGATTATCCCTATTTCTATTGTAACCTCCTGATCCAGTTTTCCTCTCCACTGGAACAAACTTATTCACAATTCTCTTGATGGTCCTTGAGTGGACATTGAAAATGGAAGCCAAAGAATGAATATTGGTATTGAAATTATTGTGTGAAGTGATGACCGAAAGCAACCACTGTAATCAATTTCTTCAACTGCAAAAGTCCTCTGACACAGTCTTTTGTCGGCAACATTATCACAGTAGTCCTTGCTCAATCTGTCATAAGTTCACTCGCTCAAACATGTCTCTCTTCACATTAACAAGATCAAAACACAACTCTCTATCGTGTGGGAAGGTAGGCCTTAATGTCACTGCCCTCCCCATGATCTTATATCCGGGCTAATCACACTCAGCGCTTTGCATATTCAACAGGGGTACAAACCACTCCTCGCAACAAGGAGGCTGCAAGTTCAGTAACTGTAGTCACTTGCTACACCCCTCCCCCAGGCCGGACATATACGGATGCGCTTAGTTCTGGGAGGTAGGGAATCTTCTAGTCCACAGAATTACTGAATTGCCTGGATGATCTTTTCCCTCTCAACATTACTCATTTGAGAAAAAATGATAAGGCTGACACAAAAACGATTTTAACCTGTTCTCTTTCTAGCTAAATAACAAAGGGTATTTCACTGACTCTTACAAAAACTGGTGTCAGTGTGACCAAATGTCTGATCTGAAAATATGGAAAATAGAAAATCATTAGTATTATTTGGATTTTTTAGACTTCTTTATTGTTATATACACAACATTTCATCCGATGTGCCCTCTAACCTTCTTCAGATGTTTCTTATTGAACTCCGGAACCTACTTGTTGAATTCGACCTTTTATTCAATCCATTGGGGTAGACTGCTCTCATTCTGCTAATCATGACTGGGTACAAGTGTTAAGCTATGTTAAGTATTCTATGTTATCACCTGTGGTCAGGATTGAACCTGTAACCTATAGATGATTGTCTCTTAGAATTGTATTAACTCTGCCTTTACACCATGTGTCCAACAATAAAGATGACAGCAATTTAATATTTTAGATTTAGTTTAGTTTTAAATAAGTCATAATCAGTAATGGAAACATTATATACTGATGTACTCAAACTAGTATCCTTATTTGGGAATTTCAAAAAAAACTACAAAAAACACTTGAAGAAGCCTGAATTTTTTTTACTATAACCAACAAGATTTTTCAGTGTATTAGTATATAATTGGAGATTCAATTGTTAAAAGTAAATATTGACTCTTTCTTAAAATTCTAGACAATAGACTTTGTTAAATTTGTTTTTCCTAAGTTGACTTGGAACTTTTACCCATTTTTTGGTGAGTGGCCAGTAGGCCACAGAAAAAACAAAAGAAGTAATACTTGTCAGCCATTGCGTATTGGGCACACCACATCACCCATTCTCACCTTTCAAAAAGGGAGGATGCCCTAGTATGCCCAATATGCAAAATACAGCTCACTATCAAACACATACTCCTAAATTGTAACAGTCTCAGACAAACCTGCACCAAATATTATCAGACAAAAAAAATCTTTAAAAATACAAACCCAAAAGAGATTTTAAATTTTCTTTTTTAAAAAAAAAAAAAAAAAAAAAGCAACCTTTTCAACAAGATCTAACAAAACATAACTGAATACCTCTATAAAACCACTATTTTAAAGACTGAAATCCATATGTAAAAACATTCTATATAACCTTTTCTGGCATTAAATGACCCACAGAGGTTGATATATGCCGTTAAACAAAACTCAAACTCAAATCTTCATTCACTCTGCCTGACAGAGGATTAGAAAATATAAAAAATTTGAACCTGTTTTTTCTTTTTATCAACGATTAAAGGAATTTTAGATGTTAATTATTTAAAGAACAAACTTTGTTTTCTTTTCTTTTGTAGACATTAGACTTGCTTGCTGATTTTTGTAGCAATCAAGGTTATAACTGCTGCCGAATGGATGGCCAAACACCAACAGCTACAAGAATGAATATTGTACGACAGTTTAATATGCCTGGCTCAAATCATTGTAAGAATTTTTTACTTTTTATTTTACATGTTTGTTTAATATTATCACAATTAATATTTATGTGTATTCTACCCAAATTCATATAAAGTAAAGTCGTCTGAGTGGCCTAAAGTCAGTATCAACCAGACAATGAGGGAGTCTATCCCCTTTCCACTAGTGCTAGACCAAGGAGATTGTTTTGGCGTCTGAGGTGGGATGCCACTCTTACCATCAACTCCTCACTTTACCGTACAGATTTCTGTGCTAAACATACGCTGAGTTGGCTTGGGCCGGTATTAAACCTGGAACCTTGTGGTTCCTAGTCGAACGCTCTACTGACTGAGCTAAACCGACTCTTTTAACACATTATTTCAGCTGATTCATTCTTCAAAACTTGTCAGTTGTAAAAAATCCAAGAAAAAGGTGTGTGGGATCTCCTTTTTCAGAAAAAAACAAAACAGAATGGCACAGAAAGAACTATGGCGATAAATGTGTAGACAAATTCATTAATAGAAGGAAATCACCCCCAGCACTTTTTTTCTTTTGCATTTTAACACCTGAAAAAAAATAATCAACTGAAACATGTTAACAACACCAAGAATGCTAAGAGGTTCACTGTCTGAAAAACTTTCACTATATTGATGATTTTTCTCATAGTTATTGAGTGTATCATTCTGTTTTTGAAAAGCAATATGCCAGAATTTGAATCTATTATCATACTAGCCACCTTGGGCTGCAATTAAGCTAGTTATTATGAAATTTATTTCCTAATTATAAAAATTATGATACAAATGAATTTGGCAGAAAAACATGTAAAAAAAACACCAAAAATAATTGCAGAAATTAAAACTTGAGAATCCAAAGTTTCAGGATTATGGGTCTGAATTTGGCCCAGAATGTTTGCTCACAGAGCCAGCCTGATTCTAAAATGGTATATGTTGGGCTACTGTTTTTAGAAGTAAAGTTGAAAAAATCCTAATTGTATTTTACGTTATATAAAGCTCTCCTCTTTTTACAAAAAATGATTACAGGTCTTATATGTGAAATTGATGTATCTGGTAGGCCAATGTATATGCAAATACTACCTATAGACCTGTAGACTACCCATACTCATACTCATGGGGCTTGCCATAAGGGCAATAGGGTTGGGTCAATTGTATATATGCTAGGGCTTGATGTGACCAGCTGATTAATTGAAGGGGACCTCTCCAATCACCCGTCCAGCCTAAGTAAGGACCAAAGTGGAGTTTGCATGTCATGGATAGCTCAACCACTAGAATTCTATCCTTAAGCATTACGGGTCACCACCCACAGCCAACAGGTGGCCCCATTGGGTCAGAGGTGCATTGGGTGTATTCTATAAAGCCCTAGCTGACATTAAAACAAAGCAAATTATATGTTGTTTTTTTTTTCTTCTTCTTTCCAGTTATCTTTTTACTGAGCTCAAAAGCTGGAGGTGTTGGCCTGAATCTGGTCGGAGCATCTAGATTAATCCTGTATGATATTGATTGGAATCCAGCTAACGATCTCCAGGTAAAAATACCTATTTTTATTTGTGTTCTCTTAATCATACGTTGATACTTCTAATTGAGAAGGAGAGAAGATTCTAATTAGTATTTCATAGCTATCTTCATAATATCAAGAATTAAGTAAATCAATCCTATAAATCAATTTTGATTAAAAAAAAACCCCAAATAAAACAGTTTTTGTGTCAAAAGTTTTATTTATAAATACATCCATACATTTTGAATATAAGAACCAGTTGTGCTGCCTTGATGTAACTTACAACCCAATTAAAGGGGACCTTACTGCGCATGTATAAGTTCTCTTCCATAATGAATGAGCTTACATATTATGTTATCATCGCAGTTCCCAATGACATCTTGTATAGGGTGTTTGACTAAGCATCTTTTGAGTCTGCCAGAGTGTCCCACATGGTGTAATGGTTAGCAAGCTAGTCTGGTAGATCCATTACTACTGAATAGCAAGTTCAATCCTCACTGGATGACCCAATACTTGCAACCTTGTCATATTCTATCCATGATGAATGTGTTGAGTAAATGCCTCACTTAAATCTGTCAGCTCTACTATAGTCTAGATTTAGCTTTCTGTAACTTGTAACTTTTCCCAAAAGTAAAATTGTCGTTGAAAGGGAAGAGATTTTATATTGTGGATGAGATTAAAGAGAATACAACAAAGCAGCAGGTAATGATGATGATGATCCTAAAAAGAATCCATTTGGAAAGGATGCTGGGATAATTTTGGGAGTATTCAAAGGAAAGTACTTTGAAGAAAACTAAGGGTATATTTTTACCTTGGATATATTTTATTTTGTTAATATTGAATGTGTAGATACTTTTTTGACAGATCATGAACAAGATTGTTCATTTGGATACCCAATTCGTTCATCATGTGTAGGATGTGATACAAGGTCACAAGTATGGATCATCCGGCAAGGATCGAACTCACTATTCAGTAGTATTGGTTCTGGGGGATTAGCTTATGAACCATTACACAATGATAGGACGTCCTTGTTAGTTTAGGTGTTTTGCTCCTGGTTAGAAGTAGTTGTTAAAGTCGATGAGACGTAAATGTCGAAACACTGTTTGTGGATGACTAATGTATAACAATAAATGTTTTAATGACTCTCAGAATTGTTTATTTCTTGATAGTTTTATGGTTGTAAGTATCATGGCATGGGTATCAATTTTTCAGTTTACTTCTCATCAAACTGACAATATGTTATATATTGAACCTGAAGATATTCAGTTAAATATTAGGGATTAGATTTATTATATTTGTAATTAATTCTTTTCTGTTCCAGGCAATGGCTCGTATTTGGAGAGATGGACAGAAAAAGAAAGTTCACCTTTACAGACTGTTGACAACCGTAAGTAGAAAAATATTTAATATAAAATATTAAGAATTAATACTTTAAAATTTTAGATATTTTTTTATGGTATAGAACTTTGTGTTTTTAAATATGAAACAATTACCTTTCTTTCCAGGTTTAGTCAGTAATTTACTTTTGTTGTATTTTGTACCAATATGATAATCTGAACATTTGCTACATAGATGAGAGGCCCCCTTTATTCCACTTTGGGGAAGCCATATGTTTTGGTCGGCCATTTTCATTTCACCGTAATCAATACAACTGCATGTTTTAACATGAAAATATCATAAAATGTGTTCTTAATAACAATTAAGTTTGTTTCAAATAATGCGCAAGCACAATTAAGAACACATTTTATGATATTTTCTTGCTAAAACATGCAGTTGTTTCGATTCGAACAAATTCGTATCTTCGGTGTACATTTACGGCGAAATGAAAATGGCCGACCAAAACATATGGCTTCCTCAAAATGAAATAAACAAGGGAAGGTTACTCTCATTTATGTAGCTAATGTTTAGATTACACAATATTTTTACTGTTATCAATTAGATAAAAGTTTATTTTATTTGTAACTGTAAAATACTGCAAAGCATTCTTTTACTTTTTGTAAACAAAGAAACATTTAACTTTCACCCTGCTCACTATCTCTATCTCTCTCCCCTTCTGATTTCCCTCTCTCCCTCTCCAATGACTCCTGCTTGACCATTCAAAACCTCTCCTCACTAACGCTTACCAACCCACTTGACCTCCTCTCCTATTCACCTCCTCCCGCCACACTTCCCCTTCTATAAAACACTTGTATGATAACCTGATTCATTAAAACGACTGATGATGCCGAGCTCAATGCTCTAGCGAAATATATCCTACACATCTCCACCACATTCTGTCGGATTCATTCCAATCCTCTTTCCATATATATATATATATATATATATATATACTCTCCAATTACTTCTGAATAGAGAATTTTTTTTATGTGACAATTTTATATTTACTTTTTATTTATGTTTATTTTCAGGGTTCAATTGAAGAGAAAATCTACCAGCGACAAATCAATAAACAGAGTTTGAGTGGATCTGTAATTGATGCACGTGACAAAGGAAAAGTAAAATTCTCACTGGAAGAACTTAGAGTCAGTATAATAAATCCTATATTGACCTCTCCTTCTGAGAATCTAATATATGATGCAAAATCTTGAGTTGTTATATGGAGATTCTGGATTACCTAAGTGACAGGATTCCATATCATCCTCTCTAATTTTGTTTGGAGAGCTGAACCTGCCCTCTACAATTATCTATGCGGCTTGGTTCCATTTCCTCATTGACATCTCTAGGATTTATAACCAAATTTAAATTCACATTTATAACTGTGATATGAACCAAAGTGACAACAAGATTGGAATATGGGAGATGCCTGCAATGAAATTCAAAATCCAACCTGACTGGGATTCAAACACCAACTACGGAAAGAATCCCAACATCTTGTGTAATATTTAAACCCTTGAGCGAAAAGTTTTTGGTGCTTCTATAGCCGGAGTCCCCATCATTTTGTACTGAAGAGCAATTTCATGACTACCAGTAGTATGACGGGTACCACTTACTTTTCAAGTTAAATTTATATTTAAACTTAATAATAAAAACCATACATAATAATATTTAACTCCTATTTAAGATAATACACAAAACATCAATGTGAAACAGCAAGTTTTTAGAATTATTTTATATTAGGAAAGAAATTTAATAGTTTAACCTCTGAACCTTTAACCTCTGAACCAAAATTTACCCTCTGCCGATCTCTGCACCAGTAAACCGGTGCTATGGCGTGGGGGGAAAATAAAAGTACTACTGGTATACCAGTGTAACAAGCTCAAAGGGTAAATAATGAACATAACGTCAGATATGACATGTAATCCCTATGTAAAATAATGAACATGATATACACAACTAATCTTTAAAAAAAAAACACAAAAAATCAAACACTTCCTATCAAAGTTATTTTTGATAAGAATTCTTTTAAATTTTATTCTGTTCTAGACACTTTTTAATAAATACAAAGTTACAAAATTGATGAATATAGTTTAACAAAAATAAAACCTATCAAGATGGAAAATTTATTGTAATTTGACTGTAGTCTGTGACAAGAAATATGAAATTAACATTCCTAATAATGATTAATGAAATTTATACAAGAGAGCATCTACTGTTTATGAATTTGTAACATTCCACTTTTTTAAGGGTAAGGAGTAAAGCTATTTGCCTAAAGAGTTAGAATATGGAAATTATGATGTTAAAAATAATTAAAAACTAGTAATATTAAGAAAAGAAAATAAAAACTTTAAAACAAACTGGTGGGCACATGAAAAGTGTTGGAGGGCACTGGTAGGCACATGAAAAGTGTTGGAGGGCACTGGCAGGTACAAGACTGAAGATAACATAATCAAGCTGGTGTTTCTGTAGAGTAATCCATCCATAGAATTTTGGTAAATACTACACAATCTGTGAACTCATTGGATTCCTATTGTAACAGCAATCCATGATTGTATTGATGTTTCTATCTAGGGAGGAGTGAAGGATTCTGATTAGCATTTCATAGTTATGTCTATTATATTAAGAATTTAGATGCTTAAAAAATGACATTCGGTGTGAATGCAGGCCCCACAAAATTATGATTCAGTTGCTAATTGAAGTGGAAATTGCTTTATTCTCTAAGTTGGAGCATTTTGAGTGTATTGCTCTAACAAAGATCTTGCTATGATGTGCTATTTTTGCTGGGTTTTGTTTGCATACATTCAGGCATATATTAAATGTTTAAAACAATACAAATGAGAAATCTTTTTAGCAAAATTACTAACCCTCTTATCCTAACCCATAGAAACATAATATTTTTAAATATAAATTCTTTGATATAAAGCTTTAAAAAAAAAAAGTCTAGAAATGGTTCATAACAAAATGTTTAGACAATTCCATATTGTGTGGTTAAGAGATACTAGATTTTTATGTTTTTCTAATTGTGTTGAATTTTATTATAGAAACTTTTTTTTATGAATATATTGATTACCTCCCTTTAAGGGTGGACAATTCTGTAGAAGCACCAAGTTTTATTGCATTGTAAATCTATTATTATTATTATTGACGATTATTTAAAGTATTTAACAAATAATTATATAATCTATCAAAATTTTTTCTGATAATTGAACCACTTCTTTGTATTCTTGCCCTTTGTATACCCCTTGGTAAAGGTATGAATCCAACTACTCTCCCTCAAGCTATGGGTAAATAGTAGGGCAGACTGGGCTCTTTAACATTGGTTAGGCAACCAGTCTAGGAGAAGGAAAACTCTGAATTCAAACCTGTTAAATATGCTTGGGGTGTTCACTACTAGAATAGGCTCAGTCCTAATTAGTGATCTATAAAAAAAAAAAAAAGAATTCTTGTTAAGTTTCAACTGATCTATTCTTCTGCCCTCATTAAGTGTATAATGGTGGGGTGGGGCGAATAGTAACAGAAAATAGTAATCCATTTCAATTGTACACAAAGTTCTGTTTCCCATGAATTTATCCACCTGACAAGCACTGAAGAATGATTTAGCCAAAATATTGTATTAATAACATGAGGAATTAGAGGTAAATGTTCAGTTGTCTAATCAATTTCTTGTATGCTAATTACACTTCTGATTGACAGTTGATCTCATACATTCCAGGTTGAAATGGCAATTTCATCAGGAGATAGCATTGACCGGGTGTTATTGACATAGTGTCTTCATTGAATAAGGGTAGATATTGTAGATGGTAATCTCTATATGCAATTGTTGGTTTGCAATGTTTGACAGCATGTTTCCCAATTTTGTTGGTACTTACAAAAAGGGCCTCAAAATCATCAAAATTAGGCTGATTGCAGTTACACCTCACTATCTGTGCATGATGAAATCGTTAAATAATAGTGAACCATAATCATATCTGAAAAAATGTTGAATTTCTTATTTTAAAAATTTCACTTATCAGAATTGTCTGCATCTTGCCCTTAATTTTATTATTTTATTTGCACAATATAAAATAATCTTTCCTGCTATTTACTTTAAGGGGAGCATCAATTTTATTATAAATCTATTTGATGATAATGAACAGATGCACTTCTACATCCTCCACAATAGATATATTTGACTTATACAGCAAACTAATTGGGTATTTACCCCCCCCCCCCACATCAACAAGCACAGTGAAGACTGAGTTAATACAACAATGATTCATTATTTTCTGATGTTGTTTAGAAATATAACAATTATTAGTCTTCATTTGTCTAAATTTTTGAGATGAGGCTTGATGATATGTATTATTTTGTTGTCCTCATCTTTATTGTCACATACACGTTTTGGCCGATCTGCCTTCCGCCCTTCCTCAGGTCTTGTAGATTGTTCTCATTCCATTACTAGTGTTAAGATTTTATTTATCCAAGTTTAGTAACAATTGAAATTGGGAGATCATTTTGAATAATTTGATAATGAATTCTTTAACGCTTTTTTTGTACAACAATTCAAAATCATTTCCCAGTTGGAATCGTTACTAAATTTTGTTAAACAATGTTAACACTTGTAACAATGAAAACAATCTACCCAGATGGATTATAAGAAACACCTGTAGAAGGCCAGAGGCACATTGGCCAAAATGTGTATTCAGCAATGAAGAAGAGGACAATAGTCAAAAAATCAAAATAATGCAATATTAGCCCATTAGGTTTTTGTTTAAATGTTACAAGGTAAAAAGAAAGTGAAAATATTGATTAGGTAATAACACTTTGTATAATGTTACAATACAAAAGGAAATTAAATTTAATGGATAAAAATACATTGTGAAATTCCAGTTAAAAATTGTTTCAAATTGTTGTATACCCTTGCTGGGTATATACATCGAGAAAGTTGACTTAGTGATAGATAGAGAGGCATTAGAGAGACAGACAGAGAACTGTGCTGTGACTTACTTGTCTTTTACATCATTCTTTCTACGTCTAGTGGCTGTTTCATCTTTACTTCTATGGCCGATCATATTGTCTGGTCTCTTCTTTTCTAAGGGCTTCTTTTCGGGGCTAGTTCTTTTAAAGCCATTTCCTTGATCAAAGATTTATTTCTGCTTTGCCCATTTTCACCACGCGGGAGTTAGCAACCTTGCAGTCGCACGTCTTCTCTGCATCCCATTTAGGTTGAAACTGATGTGCGAGATTCCCATCTTTGGGGTCAAAGTTCCCAAACAGTCTGGTATTTTTCCACCTGGGCCCTTTGCATTCTTGCTACAGGGTATTGTCTAAAAACCCTCGCCACAATACAATTATGCAACAAAATTTGTTCTGTAAAAACTATTTAAAATATTTTTTTTATCTTTTTAAATTGCATATAAAAAAATGTTTTAAAAATCCTTATTTATCAAAGTTAAATTTTTATTTTTATTTCTTTTCTTCTGAATTTTGATGAATTCTCCAAAATGAAATGATTATTATTTACTGTGTGATTTCAGGACCTTTTTTCCTTAAATGAGCAAACAAATTGTGATACACATGAACTCTTAAAATGTCCGTGCAAGAATAACCAGAGTGAGGCTAATGATGAATCCCGAACCAAATTACCTGGTCCTGTTCGTCAGTGTCAGTTGGGAACTCCACAAGCAGAAATTGATGGACAGGTAAGTCATGAATATTTGATAAATTTCTCAGATTTCATAGATTTGGGGGGCAAATCTGGGTTGAAAAAAACTTTTAATTTTTTTTTTTTAGCCTCAGTATACCCTGTACCTGAGTTCACAAAATTAAAAACATACACACACACACCCTTTGCTTAGAAAATTAGTGCTCAGGCTAAAATATTTGGTTTATAGACCATAGAAAAATAGTACCGTATTTGACGGCGTATAGGATGCACTTTTTTTCCAAAATTTTGGCTCAAAAAATTGCCCTGCTTCTTATACATCATATAGGTGAAGTTTGGTACCTCCCGTAGGCCTAGGTTAATCTTCTCTATGATGCTTACTAACCCAGCTTATGCTCAGTACTTTTACCTACCCTAAAATCCATGCATCCTTATTTTATTCCTGGTATTATAATCAAGGTTAACAGGAGCGTATTTTCAACGAATAAATACACTAAAACCTTTTTTTCCTGAATCTGACCTGCTGAAATGGGGGTGCGTCTTATATGCCGTCAAATACGGTACTTAAAATTTGCTCAAGATTTGTTTAGTTTGACATAGAGGCCTCAATTTTACCTTAGAGCACTAACACCTTGATTTCTCTCAAATACATATTAACTATTAGATTGTAACAGATTCACATCCTATAATGCATAATACATATTACCTATTATAACTCCTACCACTGCTGCAATGCCTAGTAAAGGCTCCAACTCAATGAAGCTAAACATTCGCTGACTTATATTCAAAGAGATTTGTCTTGATGATGGGTGGCTAATACACTGCCTTGAAACCAATGGTTGCACGCACTTTTTAATTGCATAGTATTTTTTATATATATATATTAATATTTACAAATAAATACAAAATAATCTATATGCATTTCTTCAAAAGAATATTTTAAAAACCAATTAAATTAAAAATGCAAAATTCTGAAGTTGATGCTACTGCATTTTTTTATTGTTACGTTTTATTTATTTTATTTTATTTATTTATTTATTTATTTATATTTTTATTAACAGAATAAAAAGAATCTGACAATGGATGAACTGCTGGATTGGAAACACATTGCACCCGATGAACTGTCTGCCCATCCGGTTTGTACATAATTTCTTCTAATCTATACATATATAAAGGGCAATTGCTCTGTGTATGTATGTATGTATGTATGTATATCTTGATGAAACTACAAAAATAAAACAATGACCAAGTAAATATATGTACACATTAAATATCACCAGTTCTTACTTTTTGTGCATAGATTACAAAGATTTGATTTATATTTATGAAGATATTTAAAGATTAAAATATACATAGTAATAGCATTGAACTTCTACTTAAAAATGGCCAGCATTTGTAAATCTCAAAGTTAAACAAATCAATATAGAAGCACAAAACAATCAATTTTTTCTTTTTCTTTATTCTTTTCACTCTTTATAAAATAGTCATGTTAATTTATTTTGATTGTTGCGTTTCTTTTTAATGTATCAAATATACAATTATTGAACTTTAAAAAATTATATTGGTATGTTTCATGTTGAAAAATATCACAAGAAATTAATTACAAATTAAAAGATAAATTTTCACTGATGTTTTAATTAAATCTATGGTTTTACTAATTCAAAGTAGTAAATATTTCATTAAGCAATTGTATGGGATAAACAATTATTTAATTTGATTTTTTCTTTCTCTTTTTTTTCTATTATACACTGTTTAATGCACAGTTAAAGAATTAATCACTTAATTTCACTGAACATCTTTTCAGAGTGGTTTCGTGTCTGTTCACTTTTTTTGATTTAAAAATAATATACTATAATGTGATATTCAATCAGCTACACTTTGAATTAATGTTTATTTATTTTATTATTATTTATTGAATTTTACATTATGCAAAACAAAATTATTCTTTTCTTTTTTTTTTTTTTCCCCCGCTTTGAAATGTTAATTAAACTAATCACCTCATTTATATCTTTCTTTTTTTAATAGTGAGAATTTTAATCTAATAATTTACAATATGCCGTTATGTCATGTCATTTCCTCTGCCAAAGCAAGAAAAAAAATTTTTTTCCTGACCTCTCACCACAAGGTTGTTTTGTTTTTTTTACATGGGGATTTTTATGGGGCAAGGATCATTCAGTAGTAATGTATCTGTTAGAATAGCTTGTTTTACACATTATACCACTTTTTTCTTTTCTCTTTTACCCAGGCTTTGCCGGGTAGCTGCTTCTAGTTTTTCATAAAACTTGTCAATTATTATAAAATTTGTCTGTGGTAATGGGATTTTTGGTGTAAAAGATTTAAAAGACCTTAAAACTCTTGAGTGAAAATCTTAAACTGTACTTTTGGTTTGGAATGTCTGTCTGGACTTTTTTTTTAATCTTCTCATACACCCACTACACATGAGGCAAGTGGCAGAAATGGGGACGTATCGTATTCTTGAAGGAAGCGGGTTATGCTTAGTTTGGCATGTAGGACATTGACCTAAGATCAAACCCATGTCCTTCTGAATATGAAAAGGCTATAATTGAGCTTTGCGCTGAAGAATGAGCTATCTCAAGTTCCCTGTATGTTAAATCCAGGTGCCTGTATGAAGGCTATATGGGTATAAATAAACCAGGAGAAATGGAGGAGGGTGAGAGCAAAACCGCATTATGTGTTAGACAGCAGTAGCTACATAGTCTTTGAAGAAGAAGAAGAAACATTGAGAAGTAGAAGTCGACTTTTTGTGCCCCTCAACATTTAAATTTAATTTTTCCCACACCCACCCTTACAGATAGGCTCATAGATATACATACACATATGGACATGCTCGCATTATATTACAATTGCTTTTCAGCTACAGTTTTATCATCAAAACATTTTCTTTATCTGAACCTTTGAAAATTGGTGTACAGCAGTATTAAATTGTTTTTTGTGCATCAACACTGAGAAGCCTAAAGAAAATATTAGTAAAGATGAAAATTTAACTCTTTTATTTTGAAACCTTTCATCTGACATATTTTGTTTATTTTGTAGGAATGGCACCTTCCTTCATCTCCAGGTGAGAGCAACAGTGTTACCTTTGTATTCTGGAGTGAAACAAAAGCTTTGCCCATCCCGGAAGAAACTGCCAATTAAATGTGTGATTGTAGCTGAATTATCAGTTTTTGTTTCTTTCCTTCTTTTTTTTTTTTTCTTTTTTTTTTTTTCTTAATAAGTTTTTGACCTGTTTACAATTATCCTCTGAAAATATTTTTTGATATGTATGTATATAGACCAGAAAGGTGTGGTAATAAATATTGCTTATGGAAATTTTTACTTTCATTGTTATCAGTTTCTTTTTATTTTTATTTACAAAATTCATCTGTATTTACAGTTGGTTAGAGTTATGTGATTAAAACCAAATTAATTTGATTTGGGACGATTTTTATGACATGTTTTTATTTCACAATTCAAAAGTTGTTTTTGATTTATTTATTTTTAGTAAAACCATAACTTACTGAATGAGTTAAAATCCTGAACAAGGCAGTTTGCATTTCACATAGAACTTTGGAAAGGTATGCATCCGACTATTCAACTAGTTTTCTAACACATAGAAATTAATTTTATAAAAGTACCAAATTTGACGACTCATAAGACACTTTTTTTTTTTTTTTCAAATATGACCCAGAAAATAACTTTACATCTTAAAATGTCAAAATCAGCTTTAGGTTATTGGCTTGTGGAGTTCTAAGTGTTTCAGTGACCCTTGAATTAAACCACAAAGATCCCCACAAACCTTATCAAGGTGATGATCACTTCTCACCAACAATGGCTACTCTTTTCTAAGATAACAATGTATAATAGTAATACTTATCATTACTTCATATAAAAAATTTTTAAAGTCAAAGAAAATTAAGTGACAATGCTTAACCATGCATCTATGTAAAAAAAAAAATCTATTAAGACTTTTAGATGTAAAATATTGAGATTTAAAAAGAAATACATATGAAACTTTTAGAAATATTTATAGTTTAAATCCATTTTATTTATCTAAAAAAAAAATCCTACTCAAATTGAAATGTCTTACAAGGTATCAAATAACAGTAATTGAATTCAAGCTGTTATGAATAAAGAATTTTGAAATGGTTAAAAACTTAAAACATTTATGACATACTGACTTAAAGGATCAGTTCTAAATGATCACTGAAGTTTAAACATCAATGAATCTGCTCAGTATTTAGATGAGTGACCATTTAGTAACAACAGGTTACATGAAGAGTGTGTCAGACTAAGAAAGTAATAACATATTTTGTCAGTGTCTCTTCTAGTACCTTAAAATGTGTGTGTGTGCTGATGTAGCAATATGAGAGCTGTCAGTACCAAATTTAAGTAGAGTGAACTGGGAGAAACTCAGTTAAAAGGAACCTACTTATGATTAATGAGTTGTGAGTGATTATGTCAGGACAAAGAAACTGGGTCCACATAAAAGAGACAGCATTTTTTTGGTTGAAAACAGTCTGACAGCCACCCAAAGTGTACTGACTAGCCAGAGTGTGTTAACTCTAAGCATTACTGTAACGGAAACTGAATATTATTTGTTACAAATTGTTTTCTACACAATTTTGGCAATTTCATCTGATTCCGTGTCCAGCCGCAAGCAAGGATCTAAAAAGCTGCATCTGCAAGCCACAACACTACATTGAACATTAGTCAGACAACAACAGAAAGTCTATTTTATTTACTTTGAAAGATGAAAAAGTAACAATTTTTTTTTTCTTTTGTACGGAAGTGTTTCACAATTCAAAAATTGTTTTTATTGATTTTCTTTTTCTTTAGTAAAACCTTAACTTACTGAATGAGTTAAAATCCCGAATAAGGCTGTTTGCATTTCACATAGAACTTTGGAAAGGTATGCATCTGACTATTCTCTCTCCAGCTATGAGTAAATGGATGCGCGTGGCATAATGGTTAGTCATGGGAAATGGACTCATTCAAATCCTAGACATGACGGTTTGCATTTCACATAGTGCTAATACCCTTGGGAAAGGTATGATTTCATATATTCTCCCTCCAGCTATGGGTGAAATAGTAGGGCAGACTATGCTCTTTAACCTTTGATAAATAACTAGTTTAGAAGGAAAACTCTAAATTTGGAAACCTGAGCTCAGTCGTTGATTGGGTTTGTGGCATTCCTTGTGCACTAATTCTTTCCTATCGACTGTGCCAAAAAGTGCAGATGGTCCAACACAAGCCTTCACCACTATAAACAAAACACTGTGTTGATTGTTTATTGGATGAACCTTCATGCATTGAAATCGATGAGAGTCCATGGGCTCTTTAACTTGGCTATGGCAATTGGTCTAGAAGGAAAGGTCTGATTCAAAGCTCTTACATGAATGTGGCTGATAACCATCTTTGGTTACCAATCCCTGAAAAATTCCACACCTGAATACATGTGACAGCATTCACTTAACCCACATCAAGTGAATGCTGTCACATACTCACACACACACACACACACACACACACACAAACTTGCTGAATCATTTTGAATAGGAATATATTGTTTTCTTAAAATTTTCTATAGAAAAAAAAATATTCAAACAATTCTTATTTGATCACTTACTTACTTGGAGGTGCTTGTGGTGTAATGGTTATCATTGTAGGAAATGGACAATGTGGCCTGAACCAGGCTGTTTGCATTTCACATAGCCCTTAACCCTTGAGAAATGTACGAATTCAACTGCTCTCCTTCCAGCTATCCAGCAGTCTGGGTTCTTTAACCTTGGGATGACAACCAGTCTAGAAGAAAAACTCTAAATTCAAACCTATTAAACTGGGCTTTAAAAAATGACATTGCGTCGCATCCTACACATGGTGGAGGGATTGGGTAAATACATACATACTTAAATGCCACCTTCATCAGCCATTAAGTATTGACTTACTAAACTGACTGTGTATTAGTTGTATTATAACCTGAAATATTAGAAACACAAAATATAATACAAAACAGTTTATTCTATTTTCAGACTCAACAGTATATTTTATTTTTTATTACCAACCATGGTCATGGTACAGGAGGATTTATATGGATGAGACATTTAATGTCCTCATGTTTTTATATACTCCTTTACATATCGGGTATACAATGGGGAGAGAGAGGAGAGTAGATGGGTTCTTACTTGTTCTGCTTCACCGGTAGCCATCTTCCTCTGGGGCTGGGTAGTCTGTGCTAATTTCTTGTTGGTAATATTAATGAAGACTGGCTGTTTTTCAAGACATCTATTCTTTATTAAAAACCCTAAAGCCTAAAAGGGTCCTCAACTGCACGGTGAATAGTTGGTATCTTGGGAGCGAATGATCCTTAAGTCTGCTCCTTTTGACTAATGGCCAAAATCTGACTAACTAATCTTAACTTCAACTCTCATGCTTTCCCATTGGCAGAATCCTGGGGGGTCAACTAAAGGTCATTACCTATCAATAATATAACCCCTTCCGATTTTGAATTTCAACAAATTTTAATTCAAAATCTAACTACGCTTATAGACATAATTTGTAGGCTACTCATGAATTATGTGGCATGTTATGTAGCCATCTTTGTTTTTCTGACACCTTCCTGGTTGATATCCATGCTCTTTTGTTGTCTGATAAACATTTATTGAAGAGCCATATATGAAGAGTTGCATCTCAGAATTAACAAGAGTTTCATTAAAAACAATATGGCTGACCTGTTTGCTGCATATTTTTCATCAATCCATAAAAATACACTTGGAAGAAATGAAACAAAATCAAATAAATAAAACTTTTCAAATTGAGATTTGCTTACATTTAAAATATAATTAGCCTTTTAATTTTTAATTTGAATCTTCAAATTTTAAATAAGCCATCAACATTCATTGGCATTGCAGTCTTAGAAGACTATATAGTTCTTGTGTCCCTGAAGTTACAGTTCCTCCTGTGACAGTTTTTCAAACATTGGATTTCACATTCTTGACCATAGATGTCTCACTTGAAGGCTGTCCCTGAAAATGTTGATGTGCTGATGCTTTGTTGCCTCCGCTTTCTTTTGGACCTCTTGGCCTTTTTTTTTTTTTTTTTTTTTTTTTTTTTTTTTGTGTGCCCTGGAGGGGAAACTCCTACACTGTGCTCTGAGGGCACAACATGGGAGGTCAGCAGTTACCGGTTAAATAAGTAGGAAGTATATTTTACAAATAGGTAGAAATCTTTCAAGAAAATATCTTTAAATAATCTCAGCTGTTTGTATTGTTGGGATACTTAAATTATACCCATAATGTATTTTGGCTTTTTTTAAATTGGAGTTATTCTTTAGATCCAATATTTCTAAAGACAAAATACATTTTGCTTATTGGAATTTCATGAATGCATTAATATAAAAGAAATACAAAAGAAAATTAAAATTGTGTAAAAATTAGAACAAAACAGGTTAAAAAATGTTCAACCCTTTTGTAACTTTTATACAAAATTACTCAAAATAAAAATTGAGCACAAAACCTTACAATGACCTGGGAGGTTCGAAATACAATTTTATATAAATTTTAAATAAGTTTTAATTTAAAAAAAAATTTTTTTTTTTTTTAATATTCCCAAATAATTTTTTTTAAATACAAGGTGTGTCATAAAAGTACCAAGTTTAAAGCTGTATTTACCAAAATATGTGTATGTATGTCCAGAGGAAACTACAAAAATAAACAATTAATGACAAAGTAAATATACATACACATTTGTTGTATAATTGTATGGTGGCGTGGGCTTTTGACAAGCTCTGTTGCGAGAATGCAAAGGGCCCAAGTGGAAAAATACAGACCACTTGGGAACTTTGATCCTAAAGGTGGGAATCTCGTGAGTCACGTGATAACTAGTTAGGTAGTCAGTTTCATTCTAAATGGCACGGAGGACAGACGTGTTCTGTGGAGGTTGGCTCAGACGCGCGGTGAATGAAAATGTGCAATAAAGCTTTGATCAAAGACAAAGTCTTGTTAATTATTTGCATGACTTTGAAAGAACTAGCCCTTAATAAGAAGCCCTTAGAAAAGAAGATAGAAAGAAGTAAAGAGGAAACAGACAAGACAATCATAAATGGCCGAAATGAAGGAGATAGAGAAGAAATGCAAGTAAGTCACATAACACTGTCTGTCTGTCTCTCTCTAATGTCTCTAGTACTCTCTCTCTCTCTCTCTCTCTCATAAGAACATTCATGTTTATGTAACCACAGATGGCTACATAAAAAATTCACTGTTGACAGAGCTTGCTTTTTGTGAAAAGATAATTAAAATTTTATTTATATTTGGAAAGATATTAAAAAATTAAGATTTGAATAGTAAGAAAAGGCCAAGTCATTGGTTGCTTTCATGATTAAAACATAAATCAATTATGTAAGACCAAAACAATTAATGGATCTGCGAAACTAACTTTTTATTATCCCCCTCTCTATCCAGGCAACACTGGGTAGCTGCTTCTAGTTTGATATAAGGTTTTTATTAATTTAAACAAAGACTAAAATGAAATAAATGTCCCTTTTCCAAAGGAAGGGGGCATAGCAATAAGATATGTTCAAAATATATCTTACTATCAACCCTGTTATCTAATAAGCATTCCAGCCATAGAAAAAGTTCTGAACATATTGCTAGTAGAATAATCAAGACATACTAGATGATGTGTTTACCCTCCTCAGTAAGAAGGCCTGAGCTAAGGGTATTGCAAATGACCTGTTGATATTGGGCTGTTTTAGCTCAGTCAGTAGAGCATCTGTCTAGGTTCCGGGTTCGATACTGGCCCTCGCCAATTCAGTGCATGAGTAGAACAGCTTGGATCTGATTACAGCAGTCAAGTCTACATCTCCATGTCCGAAAATTTTAAAACCAGGGATATTCCGCAAGACATAACAAAATAAAAGGTAGTATGGCATTCAAGTATATCTTTGTGAATTCTTGTGGCAAGAAAATTAAATTGAAATAGATGACTAAGTAGGCCTGAGCGAACGGGTTTGAATTCAGTTTTCCTACTCCTAGACTGGTTGCCTAACCAAGAGCCAAGTCTGTCCTACTATTTACCCATAGCTGGAGGGAGAATAGTTGGAATCATATCTTTCCCAGGAGTATTAGCGCTATTCTCAAGGGTAACAACAAGAAAACAACAAAAAAAGAAAGACTTTCAATCAAATTCTTAATGACATAGTTGATTCACAAAAAGCATTTTTCAAACCCATCTATCGCTTAATGGTATCATTTTAGGAATAACAAAAAAAAAACGAAAGTGAAACATTTGAGAAAGTTCAAGAGTGTTGAATTTATTAACATAAAAAAAACATGAATTATTACGTTTTAAAAGAAAATGTACATTGCTTGTCAGTAATAAATAATAACATTGCTGATAAAAAGTGTGTGATTTTTGTACATGCCAATGTCTTACATAATTTTATTGTATCTTTATTTTTTGAGACATTTATAAAATTGACAACCGTATATTTTTTTCTACTGCATCTCACTGGGGTTTTGAATAAATATGAGTGATTTATTAAAAAAAAATATAGGCTGTTAACATTCTTGTTGCTTTTTGCACGTGGATGATATTTTTGGTATTTGCTGTTTAGAGGGAATAATCTCTTCCATAATTAAATGATTGACTATCATAACCGTTTAAGGGGCTTAAAATATAAAACTCAAAAGGTACAAATGATTATTACACTTTTGATCTCCATCTCCCTAAACCAGGGGTCACCAAACTATGGCCCGCAGGCCGGATCTGGCCCACCAACGGTACTTAAATTTGTAATGTTTTTGATGTTTTGAAAATAAATATGTTGGTTAAATTTGGTTTTGTGCATCTTACACCACTCATCCCTGAATATAACGTGGAAAGATAAATTTTGTTTTACATCTTTTTCTCAGAGCTTTCGTTCTGGCTAGCAAGTATTGAACACAATAATAATGTGGCTCGCGCTCGTTATTTTTTAAATTATCCGGGCCACCTGAAAAAAGTTTGGTGATCCCTGCTTTGAGCGAATGTCAGTGTGTCATATTTTTTCAACTTTACTCCTAGAGGTCGTAGCCCAACATATCATCAGCCAGACTCATAATCAAAAAATCCAGGCTGAATCCGGACCCGCAATCTTGAAATTTTGGATCCCAAGTTTTAATTACTGCGATTGTTTTCGACGAATTTTTACGTGATTTTTTGCAGCAAACTTTTTTGTACGATAACAATTTTTATAACTTGGAAATAAATTTGTCATGGCTATCTCTATGCATTCAATTCATGAAGTGACTTTATTGAACCGAAAACCTAATCAAGAGACTTTCGCAAGAGTTAGCTTAATTGCCGCCCGAGTAGGGGCTTTTAAGCTAGTACATAATAAGTTGATGTAAACAAAACAAAAATTGACCTACAAGTTACGTTATAGATGAAACTAGGTTATTCTTTTCATTTTATTTATTTATTTTTTTTAGAAAGAAGTTTGGAAGTGAAAGAAAAGTGTGTGTGTGGGGGAATAAAGAACATGTTTGATTTATGTTTTGTTTTAAATATAATTTGTGAAGTTCCCGAAAAATAAGTCGGCATCTTAAAATGAATCAAAGAAAATTCGTTGAATAATCGATATTTTGGATTCAATAATAGAAAAACGCAAAAATAAACAATCATTTTTGAGGTGGAGATTTGGTTAAACTTGCAAATCAGTCGGAAAATTAGGGTGACCCAGAAAAAACAGAACCCACAAATTTTGTAATAAAACTTAATTTTAACTAGGGGTTTTAGGGTTAGGTTAGGGTTAGTTTAATGGGAAAATAAATAAATAATTTGGGTTGTTTTTTTTCTGGGTCACACTGTAATATGTTTTAATTTTCCGACTGATTTGCAAGTTTGCTGGAGATTTTTCCACTGACAAAAGATGATAACAAGAAACAAATTTAATGAATTTATGAGTAAAACAAAACAAGGAATGTCTTTTTTTTAACGCCGGCATTTTTTTTTTCAAAAGAACATTTGAAAAATTAAAATAACAACAAAACGGAAATCGCTAAGTAAGATCTTCTAACAAAACATTCTTACTGAATTAATTTCCTTAATTCAAAAACCAAAACCATTGAAGAAGAAACCGGAACGAAATATTTTTTTAAAAATTGATATGAAAATGAAATAAATAATTTGAAAATTTGTCATGAAAAAGGGGGAAAATGATATTTATATTATTTAATAAAAATTTGTTTTATTTTTCTGCGAAATTAGCTTTCACAAACTTTTATTTTTTGTGAATGTTATGAAAATTTACAATTGAACTTAGCTCACACAATGATTGTCTCTTGTTTAATTGTATAAAAAAAAAAAAAAGATTCAATTCGGTAAACAACTTTGTTTTAAGGTTATTCACCAAAATAATAAGTTTCTAAGACGAAGATATTCTTCGTTTTTCGTTTCGGTTTTTGAATAACGGGAGATAATTCAGGAAAGTTTCGTGATTACCAAATGTAAAAATTATAATGCATGTTTATTAAACTGGATACATTTGTGTGATTTGATTGACTATATTTTTAAATGGTGATTTCCCAAATTTATGTCTCCACATAAATTCTGCGAGATATGAATCCACCATAGATGTATGAGTACCGTATTCTTTTTTATCTCTTCTTTTTGCTTCGTGCCACCATCTTCCCATATGGATAGTCGTTGCAGCCGTTTCAGGGTCGACAAAATTGAGTCTGTGATTAACGGCCAGGTGTCTATAACCCTCATCATGAAGGCAGTCACATGTTCCCAAACAATCGGACACGATTGTTGTCCCTGGTCTAATGTATTCTTTAATTATAGGAAGAAGGGCGGAACCCTCTCTAGATGGAATACGGACCAAGAATCCTTCCTTGGTTTCGGGATCATAGCCTCCAAAAATCCAAACTTGTCGCGGTTGACTGCCAATATTATATTCATCGATTTCCACGGTTCGATTTTCTCCGCCAATAACGGTCGGGTTTTGTAAAAAATATTCCTCACAAACTTCCCTAAGAAACATTCGCCAATCAGCTTTCGTAGCGGTACTTGAAATCTTACACTCTATTGATAAATTGGTGTATGTAGCATTATCCCTGGCCCATAAATAAATCAGATCCATTATTTGAATTAAAGTAAGTTTAGATTTTTCAAAGAAACTACCTTTTCTAATGGTAACTTCTTTTTTGCAAGTCATTCGTTGACATCTCCAAACAACCCCATCAATGCTTTTTCTTTTCACCAAATTCATCGTATGACCACAGACACAAACTTTTTCAGTTGCCAAAAGTTTATGTCTTTGACAGAATTCGATCACCGCTTTTTCATTCTCCGTGGCAAGTACAAGATTTCTGTAGTTAAAACTGTCTAGGTCCTCCATTATGGTCAGAAAAGTGCAACTAACTTACCGAGATTTCTTATAGATTACGTCAGGGGAGTTCTCTCATCGTCAGTGACAATTTTAAACGTTAAAAACTTGACCGACGACTTTGCAAAAATTCGGGTGATGTTTTATTTATCGTAAAGTTATTATAAAAATTAAAAAAAAAAAACACCGTCATTTTCCTGATGGTATTGCGTCATTGTTTAGATGAGGAAATGGTCATGGGTGGGGTGGGGGATTGTGTCTCGTCCGTTTCAAATGAATTACAATCAAAATGGCTGCTTTTCTGCGCTGGACTTTGTAGAAAATGGAGTTTATAAAAGTTTATTAATAAAAAGAAGACAATAGCTAATTATTTTTTGAGGTTACTATCCACATCTCTTTCAAAAGTATATTCTAAATAAATAGTATATGTATTTATAATGTAATTTTTGGGCGATGTACATCAGCTGCCTCCATAGCTCAGTGGTTAGAGCACTGGTCTTGTAAACCAGGGGTCGTGAGTTCGATCCTCACTGGGGGCTGGAAGGTATAAGGCCTTCATTTTACTTTTTTTTTCAGATTTAATTTTTTTTTTTTCATTTTTAAAAATATTCATGTACATATTTTTAATTTTACGATAGAAACTTTTTTTTTTCATTTTTAAAAATATTCATGTACATATTTTTAATTTTACGATAGAAACTTTTTTTTTTCAACTTTTTAAATTTTTCAGTAAAAAAATGAAAACAATTAAAACAAAGCTTCAACTTAAATCCTAATTAAGGTAATGCCTCTGGCAATTAATTATGATTTAAGTTAAAGTTTTATTTTGATTAAAACGAAAGTTTGTTGTGTGATTTGCTGTAACTGGTATTATTACAACTTGTTTAATGCCACCAGTCTGTGTTAAATTGTGAATGATGAAAAAGATCTATTTGTATTTATTTATTTACTGTTACCTACTTGGGCTTGGCTTCTAGACAAGTAAGAGATAAATTAAATTGTGATATCAGGGAGCCGTCCACCAGATACCACCTGTCCCCTTGTCTAAAATGGACAGGGCTGGATTTATTGTCCGGTGCCTGAGGCAACCCTAATTTCTTTCATTGTGTCTCAATTAATTGTTTTTCATTTAATAATGGGAAATAATGAAACATTTAGTAATTAAATTAAATTAATAATTAATAATTATCATTAATATTAATAATTATCATAAATAATTATCATTAATAATTATCATTAATAATTATTATTAATATTATTATTAATATTTAATAATTATTAAAATTAGTAATTAAATTAGATTAAACTCTCCGAAAATTTAAGGAAAAACACGCTCCTGAGCTTCGAGATTGTGTTGGTGTGTATGCAAATTTTGCACACATCAGGCAGCACTAAGCTTAATTGGCTTGGATGTAAGATCTTGGTGATTGCTGTAGTCTGGCAATTATTATTTAAGGTCTACCTTCCCATACTAATGGGCAATTGAGTTTAATCTTCCAAACGAAAAAAGAGATGTGTATTGGATTAGAAACAAGTGAACTTTGGTGGTTTTATCGACATCAGTGGTTGGTTTCGCTCGTCACTTCACACATATTTCAGAAAACTAATATGTTTAAAATGTTATTTTCTTACTCATTCAATCATCTGGTTGATGAAAAAGGAATTCTAAAAGAATAAGGGACAGAATAAGGTTTCTTTGTTGTTGGAAATTTATTAAGGGACAGGCGACCCGGCTTCACTGGCTATCAGCAACCCCTTAGGATCATGTGGGGTCAGTTATAAAAGCAAGCACCAATGATTTCTGATTTGCAAAATTTTAACTGATCTTGTAGCTTTGGTTCTGAGCAAAAATCAAACTACCTTTTTGGTACAATGCATGTGAAATAATAATAGAAAAAATTTGTGTCATAGATGCAGTGCCACATCGGGATATTGATCTTGCTACGAAAAAATCAGAAATCATCAATAACGCAAAATTGGTTGACTTTAAAACTTTTTTGATAGCATTTTTGGAATCCTTGAAAATGCTGTTATAAACCAATTTTTAGTTGTAGGGAAGCTCTAGAACTCATTTTACAGATAAAAATAGGTTACAAAATGTTGCTATTCTTTGCAACCTCCTTCAAATTCGACATAACTCCACCACTTTTTGGAATTTTGGAATCTCAAATTTTGGGGATTGTCTAACTTTATCATAATCCACACTTGGACAAAATTTCAGAACAACTGAAGTGGGTGGGTGACATGGACTGGATGATTAGACATGGAATTGCCCATACTGCAAACTCTTTTTGTAGCATTATATTGTCATCATAGCTTGTCTTTTAAACCTTTTATCTTCTTTCTGCTTCATTGTTACTTGTAATTTATTCCTCTAAATTCCATAGGGGCTCTTAATTTACTTTTATTAATTTACTTTTATTAATTTTTATATTGTTTAATGGCATATCAACCTTCATGGGTCATTTAATGTCAAAGCTATCCTTGAACAGTTGTGCTTCAGATATTTCTTATCGAATTTTGTGTCGGAATTGGGAGCATTCACAGAACTTTGAACTGAGTTCTTTACCATTGGGGTAGATTGTTCTCATTCTGTTAACCATAATGGGATACAAGTGTTAAGCTATGTAAATTAGGTATGTGCACAAGGGAGATAACTCATAAAAAAAGGATTTATTCCCAAAATATCTGAAAATATTCATTTACAAATTAGGCAAAGTTATGTAAACCTACATGTGTAAAGAATTTCCTACAGCAAAGTTACATGTAAGAAAAAAAAATAACAACATTCTGAACATGGTTCAGGCCCCAGAGTAAAAATCGGCTATTTTGAAAAAAGGGGGATAACTTATGTCCCTTTAGTTTGCCACAAAGAAAAAGAACAATCATTAGTAATAGTTTTTTAAATATATAAAAATCTTGGAAAATATGTTGCACAAAATTGCGCATTTTTGAACTTACATTTTTAATAGATTAAATAAAGCTTTTTTATGGTAAAAATATTGAGTTTAACCACCTTCCAGATGTTTAAAATTTATTATCAAATTTTTAAGTAAATAAAAATATGCCAATTAAATCAGAGAAAATACTTTTTTTTTCATCAATTTAAAGAAAAATATTTTTTTTAAAACTACAAACACATGAAAACACACACACACACACACACACCACAAAAATTATTTTTTGAGTTTTAAGAAAATACCTTTTAAATTTTCAAATAACCTTTTTCAAGTATTGAACTTTTATTTATTTTAATTTTTATAATTTTTATATGTTCTTCAGATTTGTATCTTTCTAGAAATGTAAAAGATTGGGACTGGAATTTTTTTTCTTCAAATGACCAAAGACTAAATTCTAAATTGATAGAAAAACATTTTTTTCATTTTTCTTAAAAATAAAATAAGCTATTCATTATAAAAATTAATAAAAAGTGTGGAAAATTTCATTAAAATTGGGCAATAATAAACAGCTTATTCTATTAAAAAAACTTGAAAAAAAAGTTCTTCAATTATGACTTTAGGATACCCTCCTAAAATCAAAATTGAAGAACTTTTTTTTCTCAAGTTTTTTTAATAGAATAAGCTGTTTGGTCATTTGAATAAAAAAAAATTCCGTCCCTAATTTTTACATTTCTAGAAAGATCAAATCCAGAAGACCACATGAAAAAATAAAAATATAGATAAAACATTTTCACATATAGGCTTTCATAGATTTTATTCCAGTGTAAGATTTTTTCCAGATGAAAAACATGAAAAAACAAAAAAATAAGTGCCCAAACCTTGCATTAACAATACCATTTACCTTCTGTTATGCATCAATGGAATGACCTGTTACGGGATCATTTTGAATATTTTTTTTGTAGGAGGCTTTGAGGTGAAGAAACAATTGAAAACATTGTTTTAGACCGTAATTCCGTGCGTCAAAATCTTAAGTAAAAAGAAAGACTGATAATGTTAATGTGTTTGTTATGTGTATCTGTGGGAACCAAACATAGTTGTAATTGTTACTTGTTATGTAGGTTTTTGATGTTTTCACATGTAAAATTGTTTCAGTTGTGACTGCTGATTATGCCATTGAAAAAGAAGTTGTGAGATATTGAGACTGAATATAACCTTTCTCTTTTTCTACTAGAATCATTGTGACCATTCAATTTTTGAATCTGATTCTCTTCCTTTTTATTGTTAGCTATTGGCTCAACTTGGTTCAAAGAAACAACTGGTGAATTGTAATTAGCTATTTAATTGATTTAGTTGTCATGTAACCTGATATCAACTACATCTGCACATATTATCAGTAGCAGTCATATGAATATTTAAAAACAGGTAATTAATTTTTTGTTTTGTGCACCTAAATTTAATGGATGGGTGCCAGATTCAAAATTTGTAACTAACTTTGTGATTCATTGATTCTGAATGGTTTTATTCATAACTTTAAGGTTTAGTAGATCATCCACCTAGGAACCACAATATGGGCTGGATCAGCGCCTTCTAAATATGTATTTTAGAAGGCGCTGGCTGGACCCATTACTGGACCTTGCCAACTCAGTGCATGTGTAGCATAGCTTGTGTAATCTGATCTAGGTAGTAAAGCATCTGGGAGGCGTTTCACCTCAGAAAAAAAAAAATCTTGGTCTAGCTCTACCAAAAAGACTCTCTTGCTGTTCAGCTGATACTGACAATAGGTCACGCTACAATATTTATTTACTGCTACATCAGTGAAGATAACCTTTAGAACACAAAATAATTTTTGTGTGATCGACAGTGGATTTTTTGTGTTTGTGGGGTATTTTTTAAATATCTTAAGGGTGGGGAAGTTTTGTTTTTTTATTGTTTTAGTTAATGAGTGGGATTTTTTTTCCAGGAAGTAAAAAGAAGAAATGTGAAATGGAGTGTCAAACAAATAGTATAGTTCAACATTCATCCATTACATAGAGATGGGCAATTCAGAGAATTTGGGGTAGAAAAGTGTTACAAACACACACACACATACACACACACACATTGTGTTTTATATATGTAGTTTGATTTCATAAGTTTAATTTTAGTCTGGCAGAAAACCATTTTCGCACTGTTTAGGGGAGAAAAATTAAATAGCTTTTCTTAACTTTATAAAGTTAAGAAAAGCTATTTAATTTTTACCCTTTTTATTGTGGCTAAAAATAGAATAGCCTACTTCATAATCAGAAGACATTCCAAAATTGGCCCTATCAACTTTGTCAATTGTTCATTTTCAGCCTTTTTTTTTTCACAGACCCTCTTGGCCAAAACATAGGACAAGTTTTCCTTTAATTCTCTATGCACCTATCCTCACAGTAACCCCTAGAAAGACCCCAGCAGTCAGCCATTTCCCCATACCCTCTGGCCAAAACATAAGGCAAGTTTTCCTTCAATATTCCTCTATGCACCTATCCACACAGTAACCCCTAGAAAGACCCCAGCCATAGGCAACAGTTTTTCACATATCTCATTGGGACTATGCCACTACACCCCCAACACAGAGAGATTGTTTTTTTAATTTGCATAGCAATTGTGTTCCTGGTCCATTGACCAATCGTTGCTGACCTGTGCTTATAAATATAGAAGCTTCTAAGTTTAGTGTAAAATTTCATTTTAACTTAAAATGCTGAAACTTTGAAGATGAGAGCATTGCTTAATTAGAAGAAGAGTGAAGAGCTGAACACAAACAACAACAACCAATATATATCGACTACAAGTAAGACTATTCTTCAATTGTTAGATAAAAACTACGGTTATTTCTTATAAATCTAACATAAACAAAGGGGAACTCTTGACTGATAAATTATTTATTTATTTTCCCATTAAACTAACCCTAACCCTAACCCCCTCTTCTTTTTTCCTAGTAGATCAATAAATGAATAAATAATCTATCAGTCAAGAGTGGTTCCCCTTTGTTTATGTTAGACTTATAGGAAATAACCAGAACTACCATATTATAGAAACAGATATTTAACTAATGTTTGATTTGGTTTAATGGAATATCCACCCTTTTGGGTTATTTAATGCCAAATCTTGTTTCAGAAATAATTTTCATTAACTTCATGTGTATTGATAAGTAAAGTTGTCAGAGTGGCCTAAAGTTGGTATCAGACAGACAGTGAGGGAGTGATGGTAGATGTGGCACTCCACCTCAGACTCCAAAACAATCTACTTGGTCAATTTATTCAACAAATTTATACATACAGCTTTTCACTACAAAATGGACACAAGATGGACTCACCCTTCCACCCTTATTTTATTATACATTTAACTCTTCGATGTCTGTACAGCATTTTATTAACATATCCTAAATATACACTTCTGGTATAGAATTCTATAAGTATTAAAAATATATTTAAAAATAGCAGAAGAAAATGTTGTATAGAAAAAAAATGTTTTGTTATCCAGAATAACCCGCTGAGAAAATGTCTGTGATAAAGTATTAAAAAAAATTATATAGAAATATTATACGTACATTCATTATTCAGATAAGAGGAATTTTCAGGCATTTGCTTCATTTTTTTCCCACTAAACATTCATATTTAAAAAGTATATCTTCAACTCCCTATAATTTACCCACTCGCTATATTCTTTTAGTCTTTCCCTCCACCAACCTCTAAGATGGTGAATTACAGCTAAGTTAGTGAGATATACGAGGGCGAGTCAAAAAGTAATGCCATTTTCTTTATTTCATGTGAAGTTTTTTAAAAATAAAACTAAGGCCTACATTGAGACCCTAACGATGTTCAGATCAAGAATCTAATGAGTAAGATCCAATTTGCCAATTAACAATGCCCTCCTTCTGCATGAAATTTTTCGACCACACACAATCATAAGTACAAGGGAGAAAATCACCTCATTTGGGTGAACAACTTTACTTCATCCTTCATACTCACCAGATTTAGCACCTTCTGACTATCATCTCTTTGGCCCCATGAAAGAGGGTTTGAGAGGTAAACATTATTCCAGTGACGAGGAAGTGAAATCTGTAGTTAAGAAGTGGCTCAAAGAACAGTCAACAGAATTTTATGGGATAGGGATGCATGCTCTCAATCGAAGGTGGAACATTGCTATTGAAAGAAATGGTGACTATGTGGAGAAGTAGGGATGTGATCCACAGAGGACCTGCTTCATTTTCATGTATGATCTATGTTCATGTGTTGGTAATTATACTTGTCCTAAACAAAATGGCATTACTTTTTGGCTCACACTTTTAATTTTAGGCACTAAAATGTAACTTTTTCTAAAAAAAAATTTTTAAATGGATGAAATTACTAAAATTTACTCTTATCTGGATGGTGAAGGTAAATATTTTTAGATAATCTTTTTTTTATATACATATTACCCCAGACATTCTCTGGTGGGACATTCTGGACAAGTACCAAAGAAAAAAAAAAAAGATTTTATTTTTATTGATTATTGGAAAAATAATCACAGTGAATTTTGTCTTCACATAAATTCAATTCAAACTTTGTCATGTCAAGATATGTTTATGAAGAGAAAGATTGTGTTAAGACAAATCTTGCTACTTGTTGTTGGAGAAAATCTATCATTAATTTCTGCATAAATTCTCTTGTGTTCCTCAAAGTTTGAATAAAAAAAAATTCTGATCTTGAAGAACTAAAATAAATAAAAATGAAAGCGTTTAATTTTATACTTTGGATCTTAAAATTTTTAAACTGATAAATATAGTCCAGTATAAAAGTATTGTGTTAGTATAGCATTTAATTCTAAGGCTAACAGCAATAAATAAATGAATTAAAACTTAGTTTAATTCTAACAATTTATTAACAAACAAATAAAACAATGAGTAACAATTTAAAGTCCTTCTTGTGTATAAACTTGTGTTTAAGGGACTTACTGGCGTGATGGAGAAGATATCTGGCATCTTAGGGTGATTTCTTGGAGAGGATTTATAGTCGCTGTCTCGTCGGATCTGGTCCGGGGTCTCTCCGTGAATTTTGGTATTTTGCGCCAAGTCTTCTGGGCTCATCATGTGATTGGTATATCCAATCACAGAAAGCCTCTTCCTCACTTAACTTCACACACAGGAATTACCATTTTACTGACCCAACAAAAGTAAGGGTAACCCAAAGCCGAACATTTTAGAGTTTATTTTTCTGATGCAGGTATCATTTGGGAATGAGAAAAGTTTTGATAAACGGGCTAAAGCCTGGTCCATTTATCAGACCTTTTCTCATTCTTCAATATTAAACACTAGAAGCGCCAGGGTAGAGGGGGGATTTTTTTAAAAGTTAGTCCTACAGATCCGTTAATGAATCATGAGTTGGATCCTCGTAGGATGCCCCATTAAAATCCAGATGTAAAAAAAGACCTTGCATTGATCCAGCCACTCTGAAAATAAACGTAAATGTCTACTATTCAAAATATCAGATGCAAAAAAAAAAATTCAATTTTGTTATCATTTGATTTTGATTTTTTAATTATTTTCACAAATATAAATAAAATCCTCATTATTTTTGCTCAAAATGCAAGATCTGGTGATAGTAAATGTATACCTATATTTACTTTGTTTTTAATTGTTTTATTTTTGTAGTTTCATCCGGACATACATACACACAACTGTCCTTTATATATGTATAGATAATATGATAAACGTGATATATAAATATGATATAAAATATAAATATGAATATGATATAAAATATAAATATGAATATGATATAAAATAATAATTTTTGAAGCATTTTGATTCAATAGCAAAAAAGGATTCTCTCCCTTTATTCAGCTTTATGCTAAGATCACACCAAAAAAAAATCATCTAATCCAAAATTAGCTTCTCCCATAAATGACACTGGACATTCATTTAATAAATTTATATCTTTTTTCACAATTGAAATACATAATAAATTTATAATGTAATACTGCAGTGAATATTTCTGAAGAACAAAATACTTTTTGGTTTGTAATGGTGGTAGATACCTACTTGTATATAAAAATAAAATGTAAGTATAAAATTCAGTTATTATGGTAACATTATATTACTCTTGTGGTGATGTAGAGATGAAATTTTATTTTTTGTTTAAATTTAATAAATAGAATTCTATAATAAAATAATAATGAATATTTGCCAATGGGGGAGGGGGGATAGAACCAATTTTTTTTTTTCATCTGAGAAACCGATGTGTGTATACATATTGTTTTGAAGGAAGTTTTGAATTGTGATTCACACTTAGATAAAAAGAAAAAAAAAATTAAAAAATAAGATATGTTTAAATATATATGAAAAAATGCTGAAAAGCTCTTAGCCCAACCAAGAATAGAATGAACAAGAGCCATGAAACATGCTATTCCATATAGATGTCCTATTATGTGTAATGGTTAGCAAACTAGTCTCACAGATCCATTACTACTTGAATAACGAGTTCAATCCTAGCTGGAAGTCCCATACTTGCAATCATTGACACATCCTACCTGTGGCAAATGGGTTGGGTAAATACCTACATGCTATTTCTCTGATTTTTTTAGATCAGGCTTGATAATTAATATTATTTAGATTATTTAGACCATTGTCCTCATCTAATTGGATACATAGCATAATGGATAAAGGCATTGGGTTAAGACAGTTCTCAGTGACAGTTATCTTTAGGCTGCAGGTTCAATCCTGGTCAGGGGTAGCAGTAAAATAGAATAATAATTAACACAGCTTAACATCTGTACCCCAGCTATGGTTAGCGGAATGAGAACAGGATATCCCCACGGACTGAATAAAGGGTTTGTTCGAAGTTCTGTGATGGCTTCCGATTACGACAAGAAGGTTTCTGATTACAACAAGAAGGTTCCTGAGTCTGAAAAGAAGGTACCTGAGTCTGATAAGAAATACCTGAAGAAGGCAGGAGGGCACATCAGCCAAAACATTGTACAGATAATAAAGATAAGGACAATAGTCTGAATAATCTAAATAACACTACCTACATGCTATTCCATATGTTCATCTTGAAGTTCAACATATTTAGATATCCTTTCTCAAGTTTTTAAAACTTTTCCAAAGAAAAAATCAATAAAAATAGAAAAATAAATTTATTCCCTTCTTGGTTGGGTCAAGAACTTTTCATTAACTCTTAATTGATAAATAGTTTAATTTATTCTAATTGTTATCATTCATAGGAAAGGGACTTGGCATAAGATCAAAGAGAAAAGGCAGAGAATCAATTTTTATCTTTTCTTAATTTTATCTTTTAGTTTTTAACATTCAGGAAATATTAAACAAGAAAATACAAAGCAACATATGAATTTTCAATATTTCATAAGCACAAATCTTGGTTTGACTTTGTGAATGCATATTAAGGGGGTGGTCCTCGTTAACTGCAGGCATTTTCATGGCTGATAAGGCCTATAGACAGCAGGCACAGTTGCAGCAGCTGCAGCTGAAGGTCTGGTCAGGATTTGTTGGCATTGTGTTGTGGTACTTCCTTCTGCACCTTTTGTCCTTGAGGATGGTCCTGTGGGTGTTTTCAAAGGAGGAGACAACATGGTTAATAATAAGATGTCAGGTGTCGTACTTCTCAGCAATGGTGGAACATTGGCGATGGTCAATGTGACAGGCCCCAAAAGATTGTTTCAATCACAACATAATTTCAAAATTCCTTAAATATTTCTGCCAATTTTTGACAGCACAATCTAGATTTATATGATTTATATAGATTTATATAAGCAGTGTGACTTTTTGTGGATGTTTCTTTGTGACTTTTTTCAGACCAAGAATAATCTTCATCATCATGTGATGCTGACAGCACAGATGCCCATGACTCTTTCTCGCCAACCATCCCTATAGTTCCTCTGCATGACATCCAGAATCTGCACAGAGCTTATTGATCCAGGGTTTTGCTGGTTGGCCTACACTGGTATGTCCATGTGTAGGTGTCCACAGGAGAATGTCACTTATGAGTTTATCCTTGCTTCTCCAACAGTGCCCAATATATCTTGTTTGTCTTACTTGGATGGTTTGTGTGATAGGAGGTAAGTGGCCATACAGCTGCTTTTTTTAGGCATGGACTGCTATAGACAGATTATTGATCATATGGAAATCTGATCTCTCTGATAAGATAAAGTGACAATTCTTCCAAACTGTAGCCATCACAGTACTACTGTATGGTTGCACCACTTGGTCTCTAATGAAACGCTTAGAGAAAAGGTTAGATGGAAACTAAATCTCTTTTATGTTATGTGAATTTCTTTTATAATAACAACTAGCAGAGGTACCTGGCATTGTCTGGGTGTTAAATATGTTGTAACAGTTTTGTGTTAACACTTAAATGATATATTTACCAACTGTTCCGCATGAGTAGGGTGTAACACAAGGTCAATTTCTTAAGCAGTGTTTAACAGTATTTCTCTCATTGTTTGAGATGAGGCTAGATGATTAGTATTATCTGTATTATTCAGACTATTGTCCTCATCTTCATTGTTATCTGTACAATGTTTTGGCTGATATCCAACAAGAAATACCCGAAGAAGGCCGGAGGGCATATCGGCCGAAACATTGTACAGATAACAATGAAGATGAGGACAATAGTCTGAATAATGCAGAGTTTAACAGGTTTGAATTCAGGGTTTTCCTTCTCCAAGACTGATTGGGTTGAAGAGCTCAGTCTGCCCTAATATTTTACTCATAGCTGGAAGGAGAATAGTTGGATTCATACCTTTCACAAGAGTATTAGTGCTATGTGAAATGAAAACAGCCTTGCTCAGGATTTGAATTTGGTTCACTGGGTTCATTTCTCCTAATGATAACCATTATACCACAAGCACCTCCATATAAATGATTTATAGTTTGTTTTGTTGTTTTTGTATGTAAGTATAATTTCAAATATTTATTTTATTTCAAAACAGACACATCTCTAAAGTTGAGTTTAACACTGAAAAAAAAAGCATTTTTTTATATTTTCAGTGTATACTTTTTAATTCATAATATACTTGCCTTGCATAAGGTCTTTAACTCTGGTAAGTGAGCTAAAAGCAATCTCATGGTCCTAGGGAGCCATTCTCTTAGGCAGTACTTGCCTCCCTGTCTAAAAAGGGTAAGGGCTAGGTTTATTGCCCGGTGCCTGAGGCACTCCTCAGGGGGAATGCTGACAGGACCCATGCATTTTTACAAAGTCCATCACATGAACTTTGGTTCATTTGGTTCCCAACATAAAAATTAACTTTATTAACTTTATAATTTGGCCTAGTGGGAGGCCCAGAAAATATATACTTTTTAATTTATAATTTTTTAAATCTATCATTATACTAAAGCTGAATGAATCAATGATTGTTTGCTAAAGGCTTTTTTTTCTATTTAGTTTAATGACACAAAATACATCCCAAAATATTCCTTGGTTTTGGGATTAAGTTATGTTTGGAAAAAAATTCATTTTATTTGGTTCTAATTAGTTGTAATTTGCAATTAAGTCAAAAACACACCCATCTCTTATCACGTTCTGCTTGTCACTATATATATCTTCATTGACCACTCTTTATATATACCTTTCTCTGTCAGCATAAAGAGAGAGATTGGAGGGTGTGAGTGGTAGATGAACTTATTTGTATGCTAATTTGCAGCAGCTAACAGCTGGCTTATATATAAGATGAGTCTTATATATATATATATATATATATATGTGTGTGTGTGTGTGTGTGCGTGTGAGTGAAGAAAAAGTGGAAATTAATCTGACAGTATGTAATATCATGAAAAAATTGAAAAACACAAGTTCATTCATAAACATTACTCGTTTATGAACTTGTGTTTATCAATTTTTTCATGATATTACATGCACACACACACACACACACACACACACACACACACACACACACACACACACACATATATATATATATATATATATATATATATATATATATATATACACAGTTTTTTATTAAACCAAATCAAAATAAACCATGAAATTAAAATTAGAATAAGAATAAAGTAGATCTGTTATTATTAGTATTAGATCAAAATACTTGAAATATTATAACTATGTTAATTATTTGTATTAAAACTAGTTACGTGAAGCTATTATTGTTTACAATATCATTAGTTACAATTTTTTGGCACTGAATAAGCCAACAATGGTTGACATACTTTTCAGCAATCGACTTGAACCTGCTGGTCAGCTGAGTTATTTGACGGCATATAAGACGCATGGGCATATAAGACGCACCACCATTTCAGTAGGTCAGATTCAGAAAAAAATGTTTTTAGTGTTTGTTTTTTCTTTGCCACCATACGCACCTGTTAACTTTGATTATAACAATACCAGCAATAAAATAAGGATGCATAGAGTTTAGGGTAGGTAAAAGTACTTAGTGTAAGCTGGGTTAGTGAGCATCATAGAGAAGATTAGCCTAGGCCTACGGGAGGTCACAAACTTCACCTACGATGTATAAGACACAGGGCAATTTTTTTAATCAAAATTTTGGAAAAAAGTACGTCCTATATGCCGTCAAATACAGTAATTCATATTTTAAGTTTTTAAAAACAGAAGGAAGCAAAGTCAGTCACTTACTATTTGTGATTTTTTAATTGATAATAAAGATTGTAAAAAAAGAAAAGAGATTTGTAAAAAATGGAAGAAGAATAAGAAATATTGTTATAATCTGCGGCTCGGAGAAACTAATCAGATTTTTTTCTTTGTTTAAATTTCTTTTTGTTGTTGTTATATTTGCGTAATCTTCATATTTCTGTCTCCATAGAATTTTGCTAAAATATCAGAATTATTTCATGAAAAAATTTAGTCTCATTTTTTTCTTCTTCTTTTTGATTATTTCTCTCTGTGAGTGTCTGAGACTGTCCAGTAATCTTAAGAGAGTTGTGCTCCATGAAATAAGAGACACTCAAAAAGGCTTGTCATATTTGATAACTGAATTATGTTCTGTGTTCAAGTGCTTCACACTCTTTTACCATCTCTTGGCAGTAGGAATCCAATTTGTATGGTCTCTTCCCTGCAGTTTCCAAGCAACAGTGAATTCACAGCATTTCCCACACACACACACACACCAAGCATTTAGGTGGATAGTTTTTTTTTTCTTCTTTTTTTTTCTTTTTTTCTTTTTTCTTTTTTTCTTTTTTCTATTTTTAGTCAGTCTATATTGAGAATGTCAGATTATTGCTGGTTTAACCATAAATCTATTTTTTATAACAATTTGTCTGAATAAAACACACACGTGCACACGCACACACACACACACGTGCACGCACGCACACACACATAAACATGCACACATACACATGCGCGTGCACGCATGCATACACATATGTGCACATACACATACACATACACTCGCTCACACACCACACACATCTAAATATTATTACATTACAATAATTCCCATTAACAATGGCACCGCATAGCTAGATATTTATTAGAGCAATACATTTAGGGAATACTCTTAGGGAATAGAGCAATTTCCTGGCCAATTTGAAACTGAATAATAATTTTGTGCTGTCTGCATTCATATCTTTTTTCAATCATTCAAATTATCAATATAACAGATTAGAAACTTTCACTCCTTCCTAAATAGAAGCATCAATATCATCATGGACTACTGTTTCAAGAACTCAACAGGTTTGTGGGTCATTTTGTATGTGCATATGTATATTTATATATATATGAGGATAATCCCAAAGTTAAGTTCTCCAAAATATTTAGAAATCACAGAAATGATTATTGTCAATGATTTTTATATCATTTTAAAGTTTGAATATCTATTTCTCTACATAATTGGCTATCTTGATTGATGCATTTTTGTAGGTCTGTGGCAGTTTTTGTAGAGAATCTTTCACTCCTTCTTAAATAGAAGCATCAATATGATCATGGTCCACTGTTACAAGAACTCAACTGGTTCATGGATTTTCTGTGCATACATACATTATATATATATATATATATATATATATATATGGTGATTGCTACTTCTTCACAGAAGAAGACCATTTCTACAAAGAAGTGGCCTTTCTTCTGTGTGTACATATATATACATATATATATATATATATATATATATGTATGTGTATATATGTAAGTTGAAAAATGGGAATTAATTCAACAATATGTTGAAAGGATAAATAAATAAAAGAAAGAAAATGTTGAATGGATAAAAATGGTTTAAGGAAATGCCAACACATGTTTTGGCCGAGAGTTTTTCCATGTACACATTGTATTCTATTTATTACTATTTTAAATATGAAATAAAATAATAATAATAGAAAAATATCAAATATTTAAGTATACAAAGAAAACGACCTTCTTCGGGGCAAGATGTTTGATATTTGAAGTTAAAACAGTCAAAATACAGAGAATTTAGAAGTGTTCGAAAAAAGAATTTTAAAAAAAAATTTTTTTTGAGACACTTACGGTTGGAGAATAAAGAATATTCAGTGATGAGTGACATTTGAAAAAGTTTTTTTTTAAAATTTTCGTAAATAATATTATTGAATTGTGCAAGAAAGTTGAAGTAGAAAGTTTGAGTTTATGTTATTATTATTATTTATGTTTATTATTATATAATTATATTTGTTCATCATTTTCTTTCCTTTATTTATTTATCCTTTCAACATATATATATATATATATATATATATATATGGAGCACTTTTTTCTTTATACAAACATTATTAAACAGGAGAGTTGTCTCCTGTCTGACTATTCTATTTTCAATCCTTTCAAGTTGACAGGCCAATCATTTAACTTTGGGGTACTATTTGTTAATAAAGGCAGTGTAATTTTCCCAAGTACTTTTGGTACTACAAAATGGCATCTTCAGGGGGATAGATGTCAATCAACCGTTTATTCAGTTCTTTTTGTACACAGAAATATGGGAGGAACAAGTTGAAGTATGAGTAAGTAGGAGGGGGGGAAGACTGTGTAAAGAAGGGTGAGGACTGGGAGGAGGAGAATTGATGGGAGATGAGTTATATGCATTTGAGAGAACACAGGACTGGAATCTCATCACTGGATGCTGTTTAATACGTAGGACTTAGTGGGGGAATCTTACTCCTCTGCAGTTGGCATATTCTATGCTCTGCCAACAGACACACACACACACACACACACATACTTTGAACCACGTATCTGAGAATCTGTGTTACGCCTCAAAGATACGTGGTTCAAAGTTAACTGACCTGAAAAAATGTCAAAGTTTTTAATAAAATAACTGGTGCATTATATCTTTTATTTTTAATATATCAACACTGAAAATTTCATTAAATTCGGTTAATTCCCTGATTTTTGGTATTTTTTTCTTTCGGCGGGGTGACATATGATGGTGGAATTTATGTCTGTTAAGTTCGATTTAACCAAATGTTTTGTGTGTCTTACACACTCACACACACACACACAGAAGACATGTTCCATTTATGTCCTTATACCCTATTAGGTCATTGGGTTGCTTGCAAGCCTACAATCCTTCTGAATATCTTGTTGGCCATGATAGTCATCTTTGTGGGTCTCCGTGTTATCCTTCTCCAGTTGTGAAATGATCCTGTCATTTTCCTCACAATTAACCCTATCACCGCAGACAGACAATCCTTTTTTAACCCTTGTAGAGCGGGTGCTGTAACTTGTGTACACAACACAACACAACCAGTATTTTAACTAAAGAAAAAGGTTTACTGGACAAGATATACATGAAGTGATTAACCAGTAATGATATATAGCCCATTGGGTATATACATGAGAGAGTGGACTTCTGTAACATAGACAGACAGACAGACAGACTAGATACAGAGATACAGTGTTGTGACTTACTTGCTATTACTTCTTTCTTTACTGTCTCGTCTGTTTCCTTTCCTTCTTTTTTTTGGCTGGTCGTCATCTTGTTTAGTTTCTTCTATCCTCTTACTAAGTTCTTGTCTGGTTGTTGTCTCTAACTAAGGGCTTTTTTTTAAAGTCATGCATTAATTAACTACAAGACATTTTTCCTTGATCAAAGATTTATTTCTGCATTGCCCGTTTTTTATGCAGAACACATCTGTTCTGCTTCATCTCTGGTTGAAACTGATTACCTAACTAGTCAAATCACGTGACGTGTGAGATTCCTGCTTTTGAGGCCAAGGTTACCAACGTCCTGGTACTTTTCCATCCCCTAATCTGAAAACAATGGCACCTTAGAATTCTCGTTACAGGGTATTGTCAAAAAACCCATGCCACCACACAATTATGCAACAGTAATTGCCAAGTTGCATCTACAAGTCACACTCGTTCTCTCATCCAAGGTTTTACTATTTTTCATTAACTATGTATTAAGCGAATGTAGCAAACTAGCACAACAGGAATACAAAGCTAGGCATGACTGGGTTGGGAAGGTGATCCACTGGGAATTATGCAAAATGCTAAATTTTGACCATACAACAAAATGGTATATGCATAAACCAGAATCTGTTCTTGAGAATGAAATGCATGACTTTGAGATAAAGATGGATCACTTTATCCCTACTAGGAGACCAGACATGATTAATAGATGATTTCATTGTCATCTTTAAGGTACTCTATGACAGTGGGTGAATTATTTGTAGAAAATTTGCAAAATAGAGTGTATGTTCAAACAAGTCAATTAATCCTATATAAAGAAGAAACAATACAATTATGTGTCATAATACAATAACATGAAAATGATAAAGCATTCATTTATAATTAGGATATTTTTTGCAAAACAACCTTTAGACAATCCTACACCACAGTGGAGCCTCCTTGGGATGTTTCTATAGATTAACATTGAATTAATTAATAAGCAGCCAGTAAGAAAATACCTTACATTGAGCTATAGAGGTGCCCATTGTGCAATGGTTATTATCGTAGGAAATGGACATGGTGACCCGAGTTCAAGACCTGGAAGAGGCTATTTGTATTTCACATGTTAATACCTGCAGGAAAGTTATGGGTTCAACTATTCTCCCTCCATCTATGGGTAAATAGTAGAGCATACTGGGCTCTTTAACCTTGGTACAGCAACTGGTATGGAAGCAGGAAAACTCTGAATTCAAATCTGTTAAACTTTACGTAAAAATTTACCTTGTGTCACAACCTGCTTGTGTGGAGGGCCTGGTAAATATATACATCGAAGATCACTTCCTCACCCTCAGGACCCCCCTCCCCCAAATACATGGTTTTAACAGATTATTATATAACCCTAACTTACCTCCTCAAAGTAATATACAACAGAATGTATTAGGTTACATGGTACCAGTAGTAAAGAATGATCTCTGACTTGATTTATAAGTCTGTTTTTGCTCATTCAGTTTTTAAAAAATTTTTTTAATCAAATGTTGTGTTTGCCAGTTTCATTTTCAACCCCCTGAGAATAGTATTCATATCAAAAGTCACCCTACTCTTTATCACTCTCAGAAAACCCACATAGGTTTTACTGTGTATCATGATTCCCAACTTCATTTTCAATCAATTTTGGGTCTCCCTGATTTTGCTCAATCTTAAGTTACTAGGGTGAGTCAAAAGTTTTGCAATATTTCAGTAAGTATTAGTTTGCAGTGTGTATATCATGTGACTGAAGCAATTAAAACCATAGAAGGTACTCGCTATGATTGGTAGTATTATGGGATAGCAAGAGGTTTTGGTGTTTTAAGGATTAAAGGTGGCTGGATATTCTTGGTGCGTGTTCTTAGGCTTTTTGCTTTTAACCCCATTTCATTTGGTGGTTGTGCTGAAAAGGAAGGAATTCAAGGAATGAGAAAGAGAGAGACAAAGGCAGAAGGTGGTTTTATGACTTAGGCTTTATTCCTGGTTATAGAAGCCTGTAGCAAAGGAATATCTCCCTGGCTAGTATGGCCTAAACTGGAATGGCCAAGATATTCTCTTGAGGGTCGGGAATTAATCATTTTCTCGCACATGTATGGAGGATTCTTCCAGTGAAGGCCCATGGGAGTTTGTTGTTTTTTTTATTTTAAGTTTATTTTATTTTTATTTTAATCCCCACAATATCATGTTAATTAGTGTGCTGAAACATTGTACATTGTTTTACTTCATGTGTGATTTGAAAGTTGCACAGATAAACATGCAGTATAGTCAAATTTGGCAACTCATGCTTTATAAGTTCAAACATAACACTGTGAAAGAAATGAAAAATATTTATTGTCAAAAGAATGTGGCAGATTGTACTGGGTTTTATGGTACCAGTAGCAAGGAATAATCTTTGATCTGAACAACTAAGAAAGATTGAATTTATAAGTTTAAAGGGCTACTATTTATTCAAAGCTAGGAAAAAAGAGGTTTCATGCCTTTCTGAAAAATATTCTAACCAGAGTTTAAATTTGATTTATGAATTATGTTCTCTTTGCTGTTAGATGTTGGGTAATTTGAATGGAAAGAGAAAGAAAGAAAGAAGGAAAAGGGAACTGAGACACAGCCTATTAATATATACGACCTCACATGTCACATAAAGCAGGCAGAATTCTAACAGCCAAATCGTTTTATAGTTAATTTATATCTGTTTTGAAAAATCTTAAAGCAAAACATTTGGCTAGATGGAAGTGTAAGTTCTCCTCAAGAAATACTGTTTCTCTGTAGTATCATCACTATCATTGCCTACCATGACAGCGAATACATTTCACATTGAAAAGGTTTAATTTTTTCTGATATAATCAGAAATCATAATAAATTGTTGGTGTGTTTGTTTTGTATAACTGCATAATTTTTTAACTTTTTTTTGTTTACAATATTTTATTATTACATTTGTGAAGAAAAAAGACATTTTTTTCGAAACAGACATAAATTGACTATAAAACGAATCGGCCTGTTAGAACTCTGTCTGCTTATGTAACATATGGGGCCGTATAAATGGGCCGTGACTGAGAGGAATAAAGAGACAAGAAGAAGAAAGAGAAAAAGAAAGAAAGAGACAAAGGAGGAGAGTAAGAGAGAACTGAAATGAATGAAGAGAAATAAAAAGAAAGGGAAGAAGAAAAAGAAAGAAAGAAAGAAAGAGAAAAAAAGAGAGACAAAAAGTGAGAACTGAAATGAAGAGACAGTAAAAAGAAAGGAAAGAAAAGAAAGAGAGAAAAAAGAGAGAGAGAACTGAAATGATGAGACAATAAAAAGAAAGGAAAGAAAAAAGAAAGAGAAAACGAAAGCAAAAAGAGAGAACTGAAATAATGGGACAATAAAAAGAAAGGGAAGAGAGAAAGAAAAAAGAAACAGAAAAAGGGAACTATAAAGAATAAAGAAACAACAAAAAGAAAGAAAAGATCCAGTCTATAATGATTTAATTACAAAATCTTATATAGAACCCAACAAACATATTTAATTTGTCACAGTTAACTTAGAAGATTCCTAATGTAAAACTGCATTGACAAGACTAAGCAATAGTTGATATGAGAAGCATCAATTCTTTTACTTAAATCTATCAAGATCAGCTTCAATCTATAAATACTAGAAATGAGTGAACAGAAAATATTTAGGTCATTCTTACAGATTCTTTTTTTTTTTACTTGTTTTTTTTTTCTCCTTTGCTTGTTTAAAAAAAATGAAGCACAAAACAGTCTAACAAACTTGTCAGATGTTATGTATCATTGTAGGAAATTGCTTCTTTGGAAGAAATCTGGAATTATATGAACAGGTAAATATAGAGAAGATTTACACAAAAACTGTTGATAATTTCTGGCTTATTTGTTTGAGAATTGGTCAAAATGGCAAAACATAACTTTCTTTCAACTACAACTGTTATCTGACCATTTTTTTCTTTCCATATTCTATTGTTAGGTTCAACAGGTATTATGATTAGTTGGAAGGCTTAGGGACCTTCCACGTGGGTACTTAAAAGTACCAGTAATATTCTGACAAAGAAGTTGTGAGGTCTGTAACAAACAGACTTTAATACATGAGCACATAGAAAGACATTTAACAGGAATACATATACAAAATACACGGTATACAAAGTAGATATAATGAATACCTATAAGAATAGAAGGTATACAAAGGTGTATAAGGAAGATACATAAATGTATTACAAAGAAAGTAGGATGTTGGCTTTCGTCCTGTAGAAGTGATGGAGAGTCCATGAAGTAATATCACTTACTTAGGCTGGGGTGGGGGCGAAGCCCCCACATAAAAGGTATAGACATAAATGTCTAACCCATGTCTTCTGTTTACTGTCCCGGGGAAAAGAGAGTTCAAACTTGGCGCTTCCCTGATCAAATAGTCAGCACCCCTAACGGTCAAAACCTTAAAACATGGGAAGATAACTCTTCCAGACCAAACAGAGGCAGACAATCACTACACTATATTTGATTGACTGTCCATTAAAGCTGGTTCTATCACCTGTACTGATTCATGCCACAAGTGTTGAACAGATAGGATTTAAAAACAGAAAACACATGAACACAACATGGAATTTCAAATAACATGTATTAATATATTACACAAACAAGAATTTACGCTTGAAATACTTGTGAATTGCAAATGAAGGTTTTGTCTGCGGGAATGATAATTATATAAATATAACAATACAATTCCACTTAACTGAGTCCTTGTAAAGTTGGTGACTTATCAAAGTATCTACTATATCTCTCTGCATCTCTCTCTTGAATTTAAAGAACAACATTTTTCTTGTTTGACTTCTGGAGATGCTGGTACCAAAGAAAAAGATATCTTATCTTCAATTTTGCCGCTAAAGTTTGCAGGCCTGTGATTGGTTGGTTTGAAAAAAGGTATGCCGACCAGAGGAGACAACCCACTTACCTTAGATATATCTTTTACACACCCACAATGTTTGTAACTACCTAGTGATCTAAGAGGTGCTCATTGGTGTAATGGATATCATCATAGGAAATGCACACAGCAACATGAGTTCAAATCCTGGATACGGCTGGTTGCATGTAGATTTCATGATTCAAGAAATGATCCTTCCTTAGTCAGGCCAAGAACTTTTCAACACTTCTGTTTGTTGTTTTAGCAGAAGATGTTTTTCTACAGTTATCACTAAGATGAAAAAAACTGCCAAAAATGTTATATTTGCACAGCACTATAGATAGATACATGCTATTCTATTCATTGCATACTTCAAAATTACACTTCAAAATAATTATTTATTATTTACTAAAAGTGGCTACCCAGCATTGCCTGGGTAGAAGTGGGGGTCAAAAACCTGGTGTACTGATTTGTTTTCAGATTTATAAATGCTGGACATTTTTAAATAGAGTTTCAATGCTATTTCTATGTATATTTTAATTTCAAAATATCTTTGAATATAAATCAAATCTTCATAATTTTTGCACAAAAAGCAAGAAACAGTAATATTCAATGTGTATATGTATTTACTTTGTCATTAATTGGTTTATTTTTGTAGTTTCATCCGGACATGCATACAATCATACACACCAACTGCCCTTTATATAAGTATAGATATTAAGCTTAGTTTGAAATACACAGGCTTACAATATCTGGTGTTACTAAGTGGTCACCCACTTAAGTACTGATCTAGATCATCATTGCTTAACTTCAATGCTCTGGTGGAACCAGTACTATAAATACGATATGTATTTACCCAAACCCTCCACACAAGCAGGATGTAACACAAGATCATTTTTTCCTTCACCTAGACTGGTTGCCATACCAAGGTTAAAGAGCCCAACCTGCCCTACTATTTACCCATAGCTGGATGGAGAATAGTTAGATTCATACCTTTCCCAAAGGTATTAACATTATGTGAAATGCAAACAGTTTCATCCAGGATTTGAATTCATGTTGGCATATTCATTTCCAACAACAATAGCCATAACACCACATGACTGTATGTTTAAGATTTCATAAGCTTAGCTTAGTTTAGCACAAGGCTAGAAATATGGAGCACTCAGTGAGATTCACACTCAGTAACAATGTCCTGCTAGCAGACATGCTGATAGGTATGCGTCATGCGTCCCTGACGCACAAAAATCTAAAAGGATGCAGTAAAGTTATATCCATGCATCCCAGTTTTTTTCTTTTTTCTTCCCTCAACATTTCAAACTAACTGTAAATACATTTCAATAGTTTCTTAGAAATGAATTACACAGAATAGGTTACATTTTAGGAGCTAGATGGCTTTGGTTGTTTTTCCAGATCATAAATAAAAATCCTATAATCTATGAAGAAACTTTATTTTCCTGGGGACTCATTCAAAGCAAATATGTGAGTCCCAGGATGCACTAAATTCAAAAGCTATCAGCATTACTGTGCTAGTATAGTTTGCATTACACCACAAAGATGTTCCTTCATTTCTTGGTTGAGCCAAGAACCTTTCAGCACGCCCCCCACCCACCTCCGTAACATCTCATTTATTTCATCTAATTCCATTTTCAACAGATAAAACAAAAACGTCAATTCCCAAATCCTCATAATCCAAAGTACTTTCTTCTGAAAATTGACAGCACTCAACTCCCCCACCCCATTCCATAATTCCATTTAACAGTGACATTTAATTTTGTTCTTATTCTCTCTTCATTTCTTTTCTCTCTCTCTTTTATTCCTTATTATTTTCTCTCTCTGCCTCTCTCTCTCTCTCCCTCTCTCTCTCTGCCTCTGCCCCTCTCTCTCTCTCTTTCTCTGCCTCTCTCTCTCTGCCCCCTCTCTCTCTCTATCCTCAGACAATCTTCTCTTCCTTTCTATCTTTTTCTTCCTTCTTTTTTATTTTCCTCTCTATCTCTTTTTACTTTTTCAATTATTCCTTCTTTTTCTTTTTCCTTCTTCATCCTCATCCATAACTTTTTTCTTCAGACTACATAAATTTTTTTTACATATTTGTTTCTCTCATTTACATTTTCCTTCTTTTTCCTTCTTTTTTCTTTAATTTCTTATTTCCTTTTTATTTGTTGTTTTCCTTCTTTTCTTTCTATTTTTTTCTTCATGTCTTTACCAAATGTTTCACCAAATATCATTTTAGTCTCGATGACGTTACATAACACTCAGGGTCACAGAGTCACAAGGTCACAAGGTCACTATAGTTGTGTTTACGAATGGGACCCAGAAAAAAAGGTTTTAACATATTAGTTTTTGAAAATTCCAAAACTTTTCAAATCTTTAGAGGTTCAATTTACAGTGTAAATATAATTGCTAATTTGACATCAAACTGAGTCACCCTGTCATCTGGGGCGTTAGAATACACCGACTGCACCTCTGCAGAGGGGTAAGACTCCCCCAATGGCGACCAGTGATGCTTAAGGAGGTGGCTGAGCAGCATTCCATGGACTGGTTCCCTCCCAATCAATCAGTTCTCAAGCCCTAGCACCTATATGAACCCTACCAATCAACCCAATATAGAAGAGGTAGCTGAACGGATTAAATTGGTGTATATCAAGTTTCATTGCTGTCTGTAAATATTCTAATATATTTTTCTAAAAAAAATCTTAAAATAAAAAGTAAAACGTGCCCACCCATAATTCTCGGCCCAAATTTACAAAGTCCCCTCCAAGGCAACACCTGCTCCCATTGAAAGAAGGGGTCATATTTATTGCCCAATGCCAGGGGTTTTCTATTAACTGAATAATCTTTGCACCTGCTGTCCAAGAAGTTCCCTTCCTGGGCAGGTCTCATGTTAAACCAACCTTGTGTCACATCCTACCACAATATGGGTAGGGGCAGGTAAACAAGTGCTCTCCTTAACTTTAGAAGCTGGCTACATCTCTCTCTCTCTCTTCTCTCTCTCTCTCTCTCTCTCTCTCTCTCTCTCTCTCTGCCATTTCTTCCTTTCTTCTCTTTAACTTTTAGGCTTTAAAAAGAAGTAAGTTTTAGGAATGTAATTTGTCAGGGTGGCCTTAAGTCGGTATCAGCCAGACAGCAATGGAGTCTATCCCCTTTTCACTAATGCTAGACCAAGGAGATTATTTTTGGCATCTGAGTTGAAGCACCACACCTACTACCAGCTCCTCACTTTACCACACAAATCCTTGTGCTACACATACGCTGAGTTGGCGAGGGCCAGTATTGAACCCAGAACCTTGTGGTTCCTAGTTGGACACTCTACCAACTGAGCTAAACTAGTTTGTTTGGCCTTATTCATAGAGAGATTGGAGAAAATTGGTTTCTAACTGAAAGGGAAAAAAACAAAGTTATGAACAAAGGGGAAAATAGAAAGGGCGTGCAAACTACACAAATGTCAAGAACATTTATTGTTCATTATCAATGATGTTTTTATCATTTTAAAGTTTCAACATATATCAATTTTCTACATAATCACCATTTCAGTCAATACATTTTATAGGTGCTGTGGCAGTTTTTGGATGCTGATATCATACTAGCTCACCACAATATCATTGAGGGAGTGTTGAACCTTATTGTCATTGCAAACTCCCTATATTACTTGTGGACGTTTTTGACATCCATGTACAACTTGCTTTATTTATTGGCATTTCAGTCTTGGAAGACGATAATATAGTTATAGCACCTCCTGTGACTGTGAAATCCAATGTTTGAAAAAAATTCTCGACCACAGATGTTGCATGTGAAGGCTGTCCCTGAGGATGTTGATGTGCCGGTGCTTTGTTGCTGCTGCCTTCTTCTGGACCTCTTAGCTTCATGGTGTTGCAATCAGGATAACTTCAGACATGAAGAGTTCTCTACGGAGAGCCTGCCGCCACCAAGGGTGGTCCTGAAAGCTTGTGTTCTCTACTGAGACAGCATTGTCTCCGATGGCTGGGTCATGTCCACTGGATGGATGATGGACGAATCCCAAAGGACATCCTCTATGCAGAGCTTTCATCTAGTAAAAGACATATTGGTCGCCCCCAGCTGCGTTTCAAGGATATCTGCAAGAATGATCTCAGGTGCTTTGGCATTGCCCCTTCCAACTGGGAAAATTTGGCTCACAATTCACATTACGCCTCTGTTAATTGGCAATAAATTTAAATTGGTTTAATGCCTTTTGCATTCAAAAACCGAATAACTGTGTGGATTTCACTCTTGGTGGTAACTTCAATCATGAGATCCATCAGAACAAATTCTCTTCAACAATGACAAAACAGAAATTTATTATGTGAGTGAGAATGTCCTTGCAAAGGAAAAAGTTTTATAGAAAGAAAATCTTATATGTAAGCACTTGGTGTATTTTGCTGGTGATATTATGGAGTTACTCAATGAGAATCTTGCTTTGTAAATTCTGTTGTGTGGCCCATCCATAAATGAATGTGAATCTGCCAGTGTTCTTGTATGTTTGTGAGTGGTAGCAAACTGTAATTGACCTGTCAGTTACATTGATAGATACTGGGTATCCATGCTATTAGGCTGGATGCCAACTGCTGTGCCTTCCATTGTCTAATGTGTCTGTCATGGTTTGTGGTGGAAGGTTTCATCAGTTGTCTTTACAATAATTCCAGACTTTTGGTCTTTTATTGGAACATGTTTTCAGATTGTTTGTGTGGGTTTGATTCTCACTTCAAAATTGGTGCTTCTGTGTCTGGAATTTTTGTTCTATTTTTAGATTTGATGCATGGTTTATTATCATTTATTTTTTTCATAAACAAATAAGTAAAAGTAAAGTCGTTGAGATGGCCTAAAGTCGGTATCAACCAATCAGCGAGGGTGTCTATCCCCTTTTCACTAGTGCTAAACCAAGGAGATTGTTTTTGCGTCTGAGGTGGAGCGCCACACCTACCATCAGCTCCTTACTTTACCACACAGATCCCTGAGATACTCATACGCTGAGTTGGTGAGGACTGGTATCAAACTAGGAACCTTGTGATTTCTAGCTGAATGCTCTACCGACTGAGAAAAGCTAAAAGAAATAAACTTGGAACATGTGAGTGCTCCATACAAATTTTGCATTCCAAACACTAATTCTATTAGAATTTGTAAAAACAAAAAAAAGAAAAGAATAAAAAGAAAATTTTGGGTTTAAAAGTTTTGGATCAGAAATAGCACAAAAAATTGCACAAAAATATCACCAGAAATGCAATATATTTTATTCAATGTATATTATGATAACTAATTAAAGAAATTATAACATATATTTTTTACTTTTAAATTTAAAATCTAAAAAATATATTACTACTGATATTTGAAGCCAATAATCTCACAGAAGGAAAGAAAAATATTTTTATCTAGAGTTCTAGAACACATTTTCCTACCACAGATATTTATTCAAAATAGTTCTTGGACAGTACTTCTTTGAAACTTTTACAGTGTTTCCACTGAAATTCTATACTTAGTATTTGTGTTGATATAGGTTCAGAATATGAGGCAAGTTAAATAAAAAAAAATATATTTGGGATGTAATTTTATGTTTGAAATGAGAAATTTGTTTCTGACCCTCAAACCAATACTTCTCCCCAAATTTGATTTTCAATGACCTTATTTTATTCCCTGACAATAGAAAGTTTATGAGCAGAAAATCCAATTATAAATCTATCAGAAGAAATTGCCCAAAACATTCAACTTTCCTAACTCAGTTTTCTTGAATTATCTCCCTTGGCAACTGATATGAGATTTCACTTTAAGTAAATTACTAGCTGAAGTATCTATCTCCACAGGGGAAAGAATTGCAGACGCAGTGAGATTGACAAAATCCTTTTGTTATTTCATTTTTTTAAACAATGTCTATTTTATAAGCTTTTGTTATATACACAAATAATGATATCTCCCAATTCACAAAATCCACTAAAACCCAATATGCCCACTCACTAACTACACAAAATGTTAACAAGAATGTCACCGGATGTGAACAGAACCGTATCTTTTTACTAAATGAAAAATGCGAGTCTGCACACATGCCTCTGTGCATCCTCGAGATCAAATTATCAAGATAACATTGAAAGCCATTTTTCAACCAATCAGCGACCTTTGCGCTCACACCAAGGGAGATGTGAAACCAATCCAAACTGATCCACTCTGGACCCTTAAAAACACAGAACTTTCATTAACCAGCAGTGAGGACGGGGGTCAGTAAATAGTTGACATCGCTGACCAAGCCTTGTCACATTTCCTTCAGCTCCCGCACCTTCAGTCACCGACTGACCCAACACCATCTCGAATGCGCACCTGGATCTCATTTCTACACTGGCAACTGGATATCATATTTCACACATCAACTCCTCACACTCCGTGACCACAACGTGAACAATTTTTCTACACACACACACGTATGCCGTAGTATCTACAACTCCACACTCAACGATCACCACATAATTCTTTACCAACTCATCAAGTGGCTGTACATATTAAATTCATTATATCCAATACAACATATCAAACGTTAACCTGTGTTTGTTTTTTGTCTTGCAACCATACGCATGATATAACACTTTGTTTCAAATTAATCATTTCTGTAAATGGTTACAAATATTAATCTACGAGGGTGAGTTGTAAACCCTCTTTCATGAGGCTAAAGAGAGGCAAATGTTATTCCAGTGACAAGGATGTAGAACTCTGTAGTGAAGAAGTGGCTCAAAGAACAGTCAACAGAATTTTACAGGGCCAGGACACATGCCCTCATTCGAAGGTGGAACATTGTTATTGACAGAAACAGTGACTATGTGGAGAAGTAGGAATGTGATCCACAGAGGACCAGCTTCATTTTGATGTATGATACATGTTCCTGTGTTGGTAATTATACCTGTCCTAAACAAAATGGCATTACTTTTTGAATCACCCTTGTATATCTATTATCATAATAAAGCTGAGTTAATCAACTTTTGCTCCCTAAAGGCTTTTTTACTGTTTAGTTTAATGACACAAAAATGATACTAAATTATTCCTTAGTTTTAGGATTGAATTATGTTTGAAAAAAATTCTGTTTTAATAGGTTCTAATTAGTCATAATTTGCAATTAAGTCAAAAACTGACCAATCTCTTATTTTACTCTGTGTCTATCTCTTTCTTCCCCTCTATGTATCTCTTGACTACCTCCTTGTTATATAATGCTAGTTTCTCTGGAGAAAGAAAGAGAGAGCCGGGAGAATTTGAAATGTATTTCTATGTTAAATTTCACAACCAGCAACCTGTAGCTTAAATGAGGTTAAACATTTCCTTTTTATAGAAAGCTAAAGAAAGATTTCATCCGGCCGTATTTATTTAAAAAGTTTTTTTATTAGCTTTGCTAACTCCTATTTCCTTATTCTCAATTATCTACCTAGAGCTGAATATGTGACCCAATGGGTCACATATTCAATAGTATATATATATAGTCATAGTTCTTATCTGTTTGTTTGTTTGTTCACAAATGCCTCCTAGGGTTTTGGAGTGAGAACATGATGAAGAATCACCAAGTCTCTTACCTATGATGAAGCACAATATCTCTCATCTCTCAAAGAATTGCAAGTTCTCTCACTTTCTCCAAATTTTCTCTTTGCCAACTGTCGCTACATACTGCATTTTTAAAGCATCCAGGTGCCTGAATTCGCAGCTCCCAACATCCTGGCTCTTCATGCCATGATTCAAACCAACTGCCACCCACACACTAAAGCTCAACACCGTGCATGCATCCAGGACCTCTCACAAATAGGTGTCAGACATCCAGGATCTCTCACAAATAGGGGTCAGACATCCAGGACCTCTCACAAATAGGGGTCAGACATCCAGGACCTCTCACAAATAGGGGTCAGACATCCAAGATCTCTCACAAATAGGGGTCAGACATCCAGGACCTCTCACAAATAGGGGTCAGACATGCCATGCAAAACAGATGCTTTGGGTGAGTGCAAATGTCTATCGTCCCAAACCACCATAACCATATACATTCTAAAACTCAGGGTACTTGGATAAGAATATTTCATTTTAATTACGATGTTCTTCTAGTCTTACTTTCAGTGGGCGGCATGTTTCACCTTTGTATTCTTTGCCACAGCTGCATGGGATGGAATACACACAATTTTTGGTCATGTTGTATTTTGTTGGGGGCTTGACTCAGACGAGATGTTTACGAAGAGTTGAGTCACTCCTGAATGTTGTCCTGATGTCATAGGGAGTACATATCTTTTGAATCTTTTCAGCCAAGCCTTTCACATAGGGCAGATAGACTGTGGTGAGTTTTCAGGTATCATCCTCTGTCCTGCGATCCAGATTTATCATGAAATGATGAAGTTAGAATAATAGATAGAGAAAGAACATTGGAAGAGAAGATGCCTCAAAGAATCAGCACATATGATAGGCTGTAGTGGGTTGTTAAGTAGACCAAGCATAGAAATGAATACAATATGGGAACCCATAATTAAAAAGGCTAGATCAGATTGAGGAGGAGAGAGAGAAAAAAAAAAAAACACAATATGAGTCTAGGTAAAAAATCATACATAGGTAAAATAGGTAGATATTCTAGCCAAATCAAGACATTAGGTTTATAAGTTCCCAAAATTCACACTCGATTGTCCAATTGGACACATGGCCGAATGGATTAGGCAGTTGGGCTAAAAGACAGTTCTAAGTGACAGTTATCTCTGGTTCCCGAGTTCAATCCTGAGTGAAAGCAGTTAGAAAAATAATTAATTAGCACAACTCCTACCCCAGCTATGGTTAGCGGAATGAGAACAGGATGCCCCCGTGGAATAAATAAAGGGTTAGGTTGTGTGATGGCTCCCGAATACGACAAGAAAGTTCCCGAGTTCGAAAAGAAGGTTCCAGAGTTCGAGAAGGTTCCCGAGTCCGACAAGAAATACCTGAAGAAGGCTGGAGGGTATATCGGCCGAAACATTGTACAAATAACAATGAAGATGGGGACAATAGTCCGAATAATACTAATCTTCAAGCCTCATCTCAAACATTCAGAGAAATTATTTATTCTATATTGAAATATTCTTGTTCAGTATTTTAATCCCTTTGAGAAAGACATGAATCCACTCACTTATCATCATCATCATCATCATCATCATGTTGCACTGACAGCATAGATACCCATGACTTGCTCTCTCTTGAACCGTCCCTATTGGATGATGCTCCTGGCAGGTCTTCCACACTTGGAATCTGTGCAGAGCTGGTTTATGTAGGTTTTTGTTGGTCGGCCTACACTTGTGTACTCATGTGTAGATGTCACAGAAAAATATCACGTATGAGTTTGTCCTTACTTCTCCAGCTGTATCCAGCATCTACCTACCTGTAATCAAACTTTGTGAAATTAGATTGTTTAAAATTTCCACTACATTGATATTATTCATTTATTTCATATTAAAAGATTCTTGTTTAGTGTTTTAATCCCTTTGAGAAAGGCATGAATCCATTTCTCCCCTCTACTTCTACCTAAATGTAATTAAACATTATAAAATAAGATTGTTTATGTCTGAATTTTGTTAAACAAGATTTATTGTAATTATTATGGACATGGATAGTTTAATGGTTATCGTTGTAGGAAATAGACACAGTGACCCAAGTTAAAATCCTGGATAAGGCTGTTTGCATTTCAAATAGTGCTAATACCCTTGGGAAACATATAAATCCAACTATTCTCCCTCCAGCTATGGGTAAATAGTAGGGCAGACTGGACTCTTTTGCCTTGGTTAAACAACCAGTCTAGAAGATGGAAAATTCTGCTTAAGAAATTGATCTTGTGTTGCAACCTATTCGTGCAGAGGGGTTGATATATATGAGAGAGAGAGGGAGAGAGAAAGAGAGAGACATCCACAGACACCGTGTTTCGATGTATCACATCTCTTCAGTGTGGCTAGACATTTGTAAGCTACATACAACCGGGATAGAAACCCAATCGATTTATCATCAGTCGGGCTGCTTAACCACTTGGTCATCGTCACCTACAGAATGGGAAGGGGATTTTAACTGTTAAAAACACACATCTGTAAAGGCTGCCATAGAGTGTTCCATCCTTTTTATAGGAGAGTGTTGCGTTTACGCTTTAGTTGGTGGTCATCAACGAAATCCCCTCTAAAGTGCTCAACCCCCTGGGGGATGGGAAGCACAATTTATTAAGTGTATGAAATTTATAATCAAATACTGCAACTATTATGAGACAGAGACAGTAGAAAAAAATAGAAAATGTTTATTATAATTACATAAGACTCACTTTAGGGTTATAAGTGAAATATTATTTTCTCTTTGTAAAAGAGGAACCATTTTTAGTGAGAGTACCATGTACTTAATGAACTGTCCATCAGGGTTAATATCACCTGACCATTATTTCTGGGAACCCCCATTAACCACACCTATATTCTTATCCCATGTGATTCAGTCTGTCAGGCTCATCTGTCCATATAAAGTATTTATTCAATTATCATTTCTATCAGCAGAACTGAACAAAGAAAAAAAAGGAAAGAAAAGAGAAAGATAATTGTATAAGCTGGTCGAACAAGAACATTGTCCAATCTCAGATCTGTGTAATGGACAAGAAGATAACAAAAAACAAAAACAATATCAATTGAGTTACAATAACACATTTCACATCTTGCTCAAATGCATCAATTAATTTTTAGCTGGTATGAAGTTAATTACATTTTGTCTTTCCTTTCGTTATATAAAAATTACTGAATGAAATACATAGATAATTGGGAAGAGTTTGTCTCTCCTTTATAAACAGTCAAACAGTTTCATGTAGAACTATCAAATTTGAAATGCATTTTCATAGTAAAATTATTTCCAATACATTTTTATAGTAAAATCATTTTCAATTAATTTTTATCATAAAATCATTTTTCAATGCCTTTTTATAGTAAAATCATTTCATAATGCATTTTTATAGTAAAAATCATTTCATAATGCATTTTTATAGTAAAAATCATTTCATAATGCATTTTTATAGTAAAAATCATTTCATAATGCATTTTTATACTAAAATCATTTTTATAATAAATCATTTTCAATGCATTTTTATACTAAAATCATTTCATAATGCATTTTTATTGTCAAAATCATTTCATAATATTATAAAAGTTATTTTATAATATCATATTTTATAACATTATAAAAACCATTTCATAATATAATAAAAATTATTTCATAATGCATTTCTTGGACAACCATCACATATGACATCTATGGTCGAGAATGTTTTTCTAACATTGGACTTTGCAATCACATGAAGCGCTGTAACTTCAGGGGCAAAAAAACTATATTATAGTCTTCTGAGACTGAAATGCCAATGATAGAATGCATTTTTATAGTCAAAATCATTTCATAATGCATTTTTATGATAAAAATTATTTCATAATGAATCAATTTCAATGCATTTTTATAGTAAAAAAAGTAAAAATCATTTCATAATGCATTTTCATAGTAAAACTATGAAAATGCATTTATAAAACTATTTTACAATTAATAGACAGGGAGAATGCTAAAAGAGAATTTAGACAAAAGTTTATAATATACACAATATGTATACAAATATATATACATACATGGTATACAAATTATATACTGTAATGTAATTTTTAGCCATGTTTCTGCAAGGCCTAATTAATCATAAAGAATCTAAATGACTAAACTTCAAAATAAAAAACTAACAAATTATTTACATTAGTAAATTAATTATTCAAATTAGATTAAACGTTACTAATTAAATTTATAGATAATTATTCAATCTAGATATGGGAATAATTATATAGCATTATGGACTCCTACACATGGACACACCAGTGTTGGCTGACCTGCAAAATCTTATCTTCATCAGCTCTGTGTAGACACTGAGTGTCATCTAGATGACTTAATAAGAATGATGGCTGATAGGGATGTATGGTGAGAGAGAGTCAAAGGAATCAATACTATTGGTACAACTTGGTGATGATAATGCTTGCTTAATATGGACAAACAATCCTAAAATTTTTAAATTCATAAATCTGGACTATAGTTTAAACTCGATTACTATGATGCCGCTGTCCAACACATTAGCCACTACTCCACAGGACCCCCCTCCCTTGTAGAAGAATAGCAGTGGTACTATTCAACCTTGAAGGTTGAGGAGGTTCATACCTTTCCCAAGGATATTAATCTGAAAGTGAAAATAATTGCCGGACTGGAATTCAAACTCACTAATTATGATGTTGCAGCCCAGCACATATACCACAGTAAAATATTGTTTGGTTTGGTTTGTTTTGTTTTACGGCATATCAACCTCAGTGGGTCATTTAATGCCGATAAAGTTTTGAAATAAATCAATTCTTAATGGATAATACAATTTTGTTTATCAACTCCTGTTTTTCTATTTAACCCATAGATGGACCCTAACAGGTACTATCACTCTGGGTCAGAGTGGACCAGGGAGCAATGGTGATGAAGGGGTGCTCCACATTCCCCAAACCTCCAAAACTGGAACCTCACCATCAGAGTTTAATGTCATTCCCAGGACCTGTAGACCCGCAGCCACCGCCTTCTAGCACCCATATGATAAAAAGGGGTTGGGGCTTGCCATAAGGGCAATAGGGTTGGGAAAATCATATAGGTGCTAGGGCTTGACGTGACCAGCCGATTCATTGAAGGGGGCCTCTCTGACCGCCCGTCTAGCCCAAGATAGGGCCCAAGTGGAGTATTGCATGTCATGAACTGCTCATCCATCTGGGCTCTATCCTTAAGCATCATGGGTCGCCACCCACGGCCAACAGGTGGCCCCATTGGGGGAGTCTTACCCCTCTGCAGAGGTGTAGTCGGTGTATTCTAACGCCCCAGCCGACAGGGCGGGTAAAATATTGTCTTCTCACCAAACATGTTATCTGGTGTTATTCTGAAGATTACATGCTTTCTCATAACTAATTCTAAGTGCATTTTTATTGGTTTTCTGCCTTCTGTTATGTTTTTACATACAAATAGAATACAAAGCACTAAATGAAAATGCAAGACCAGGTTGATGAAAATTAACAAGGTTTTATTCAACACAGTATAGAGAAATGCTACTACCTTAAAATAGGGACTTAAGAGCTCAACTTGGGCATAACCAGGTAGCTCGTGTACCAATCCATGTGTATTATGGCTGAAGACCCATTTCCTCTCCTAGCTCCCACAATGCACCTGTTGCCTTCTCATCAGGACTGATCCTACACCTTCAATGGATCTCATTAGAAGCTGTATTTGTTCGAATTTAATTTGTTATTATGAACAAACTTATGGGAGAGGGCAACCTTCCAATTCCAATATATGCATAACATCACCTTCTTTGGATGAAGATCCCAAAATTTAAAGCACTGTTGACATAAATTCTCTCACTTGAATTCCAAATCTTTCTGTGAATTTTTCCATGTAATGAACAAGCTTACTTACCTCCGGCAAAACGCATCTGCTTAGCTTGTCAGGTTCTGCCTGAATTTAGCTGAAGAAGCATGGTCGCCGTTGACGAGCGAATTTGTAAGGTGTGGTCTCGTTATGTCTCGTTCGTGGCGTGAGCATGGCCTATGCAAATTACGCCTACAATATAAAAGGAGCTCATTTATTTGCCAGGGCGGCAGCAATCTAGTCACGAAGAATGAGGTGTGAGAGTGAAGTTACTGCTACGAGAAGACACAATATTGTAAATGTTCAGCTTTTGTGGTAATTTAATAGTTTGGTGTAGAGTTTCTAATGTAAATTCAATGATGCATCATAAAACTGAAATAAAGAAAAAATATAAAGATATACTGTTAAGTAAATGTTGAATAACAACAATATGTTTGATTACAATTAGTAGATGGGGTGAACGCTCAAAATGAATTCAGAATAAAATTTACAATATGCACTCAGCCTGTCAGCTGGGGCTGTAGAATATGCTGACTGCACCTCTGTATAGGGGTAAGACCACCTGCATGAGGCCACCTGTTAGCTGTGGTTGGCAACCCGTAATACCTGAGGACAGGATTGTGACAGCTGAACCCAGGTTCTAAGTAGTCATGTGACATGCAATACTCCACTTCCACACTTACTTGAACTAGAAGGGCAGTTGGGGAGAGACCCCATCTGGTTTTGTCAAGCCCTAGCACCTACTAAAATCATAATGTATTCTTCAAATTGCTCTTATGCCAAACACCCAACCCTTTTTATCATATTTGTGATAGAAGATGTTGGCTGAAGGTCAACAACAAGTTTATCAATACATATGAAATTGTTTCTAATTTTTTGATATACATGAACTTAATGAAAATTATTTTACCAATTTGTTTATAAAACATTTTCAGCATAAAAGAACCCAACAGGAATTGACATGCTGTAAAATCTAACCAATCAACAATATACAAAATGTACAGAAAATACAAATGTAAGTTGTGTTTGAAATATGTAAGGGTGGGGTTGTGGGAATTAAAATAAAATTAAAATTTTAAGAAATAAAAAAAATAACAAACTCCTATGAGCCTTCACTGGAAGAACTCTCCATGCATATGCAGAAAAAAAAAGGACCCACTTCCAACCCCCAAGAAAATCTCTTGGTCATTCGAGTTGAGGCCTTAACTGTGTCTAGACACTACTACTACTGGCCAGGGAGATATTTTCTTGCAACATGGTGGCCATGACTGACGAATAAAGCCAAAACCATAAAACCACCTTCTGTCTTTGTCTCTTTCTTTTCATTCCTTGAATTCCTTCCTTTTCAGTACAACCACCAAATATGATGGGGTTAAAAGCAAACCCTAAGGACACGCATCAAGAACCACAAGCCACCTTTTTACCTTTAAAACACAAAAACCTCTTGTAACCCCATAAGACTAATGTTACCTAGGAAACATCAATAATAAGATATTGATTTTAAGATGGATGTTTAACCTCAGAAGGGCTACATTCTGCCATGGTTGTCCAAAAGGTCAGTGAAGGTTATCTTTTTCATGCCCTTGGTATTTGTAAATAACAATTTTGTCTGTCACAATTTGGGCCATTGGCTACAAATTGTGTTTCTTTTTTATTTTATTTTACTTAACAATTCTATTAAAGATTTGATCTAAATGAAACTTGGTGAGAAGATAGTTCTGTATTAGATCTACAAGCTCTATGAGTCTTATTTGTAAAAAGAACATACAAAATTTTTATTTAAGATGGTACAATTTAAATTTGAGTCCAGTAATACTTGTTGTATGTTACTTGTACAATTAAATTGGTACGAATTTAAATTGGAAACTAGTAATACCTTTTGGGCAATTCCATGTCAATTCATCCAGAAAAAAAGTTAAATTGTCCCCACACCTCTTCAATTTTTCTGAAATTTTGTACAGGTGTGGATTGTGTTAAAGTTAGACATTCCCCAAAATTTGAGCCTTCCATTTCCAAAAATTGTTCAATTTTCAGCTCTCCAAATTTGGTGGGGTTGATGAAAAATGGCAACTTTTTGTAATCTATTTTTGTCTGTAAAATCAGTTCTTTTAAAAGTATTTTTACCCAAGAAATCCCAAAATGCCATCATCGGCAAAGTCTGAAAGTCAACCAATTTTAAGTTATAGATGTTTTCTGATTTTTTCATAGCAAGATCAATATCCTGATGTGGCACTAAATCTGAGACAAAAAAATTTTCTATCATTATTTCACATATATTGAACATTATTTGTACCAAAAAGATAGTTTGGTGTTTGCTCAGAACCGAAGCTATAACATCAGTTAAAATTTTGAAAATCAGAAATCATTAATAATTCAAAACTGGTTGACTTTCCAACTGTTTTCAAAGCATTTTTGGATTCCTTGGGTAAAAATACTTTTATAAACCAATTTTTAGTAGTAGGGAAGCTCTAGAACTCATTTTACAAAAAAACTAAAAAAAAAAAACCCTGTAAAAGTAATACCTCTTGTATGTTACTTGAACAATTAAGTTGGTACGAGGATGAGTCAAAAAGTAATGCCATTTTGTTTAGGACAGGTAAAAGTACTAACACAGGAACATGTATCATACATCAAAATGAAGCTGGTCCTCTGTGGATCACATCCCTACTTCTCCACATAGTGACGGTTTCTCTGAATAGCAATGTCCCACCTTCGAATAAGAGCATGTATCCCTGCCCTGTAAAATTCTGTTGACTGTTCTTTGGGCCACTTCTTCACTACAGATTTCCCTTCCTTTTCACTGGAATAATGTTTGCCTCTCACCTATTTCATGGGGCTCAAAAGATGATAGTCTGAGGTAAACATTATTCCAGTGACAAAGAATTAACTTGGTACAATTTAAATTTGAGTCCAGTAAATACATGTTAGGTAATTCCATGTCAAATCATCCAGAAAAAAGTAAAATTGTCACCCATCTACTTCAATTTTTCTGAAATTTTTTCCAGGTGTGGACTATGATTACGAAAAATTTCTGATGTTGTAGCTTTGGTTCTGAGCAAAAACCAAACTATCTCTTTGGTACAAATAATGTTCAATATATGTGAAATAATGAATTTTCGGAATTGGAAGCTTAAATTTTTGGAATTGGCTAATTTTATCATAATTCACACTTTCAGGAAAATTGAACTGGGTGGGTGACATGGCCTGGATGATTTGACATGGAATTACCCTGTTGCATGTGGACCATATTACCTTTAGGCACCCGTTTTTGATCTCGATTAAGAAAGGACATGTTTTTCATTTACACCGTCAATATCCGTTTGTTTGTTAGGGGTTAGGGTTAGGGGTTAGTTTTATAATTTAAAAAAAAATCTAAAAATCGTCTGTTAAAACAACCGGATATTGACGGTGTAAATGAAAAACATGTCCTTTCTTAATCGATCAAAAAGGGGTGCCTAAAGGTCATATGGTCCTTGCATGTTACTTGTGGTGAAGATGGTCATTACCATTGGCCTAAGTAATGGTATAAAGCTTCCCAACTTGGCACGGCATAATGATGGCCTAAAAAAACGAAAATGATCATAACAATAGTGATAATTGCCTCTCTATAGCAACAGAATGACATTTAAAAAGCACACTGTAATCACAAATGAAAATTACAAGGGGTTGACCTGATTTTTGAAATCACTTTTCTTTTTTTTTTGTCAAATATTGTGTTTTTAGAGTTATGTGCTTTGCTGATACAATGAGTTTTACAAATAGAATCAGTTGGATATCAGAGATGCTGTTTGTAGAGAGATATAAATAACAAATAGATAGATAAATAAATATACTGAGATAGATAGATAGATAGATATGAATGAACAAAGATAGATAGATAGATAGATAGATAGATAGATAGATGCTGTTAGTAGAGAGATATGAATAGTAGATAGATAGGTAAAGGAATATACTAAGAGGAATAGATAGATATGAACAGATTGAGATTGATACAAAAATATGAATGGACAAAGATAGATATAAACAGACTGAGATAAATAGATAGATAGATAGATCGATGCTGTTAGTAGAGATATATAAACAGCAGATATATAGATAAATGCATATACTGAGATAGATGGCTAGATAGATAGATTAATAGATAGATATAAACAGGCTGACTTTTTTAAAGTTCATCAAAGTAAATAAATACAAAATCTTCCATCATCACAATTTATAAAATATACTGAATTGTTTATTCTAATTACAAGAGAGTTTAACAACAAGGAGCAAAGTTCATTTAAACCCTCAATTATTAAGACTTTATTCAACAATAGTGTGGAAACCATTATTATAATAATAGGTGACATTCCTGTATATTCACTTCTAGCCAGTGAGACCAGAACTGCAAAAAGAATTTTTATCAAACACTAGCAGAGCTACTCGATGCTAGCCGGAATTTAAAAAGTTAAAAAATTAATCAATTATAAATATAAATAGATTAATAAAAATTATATTTCTAAATATTTGTTTTATTATCTTTAATCTATTTTATATATTCTTGATTTTAATTGTATATTTTTATTCTTCTTCTTGTTTGTATTTTTTCGTTTATTTGTTTTTATTCATTTTTTATTATTTTCATCTTTTATTAATTTGTTTTATTTTCTAATCATTCTTTAAATTAATTTTTTAATATATCATTGATTTATGCCCTTATTATAATTCTATTTGGTTTTTCTTATTTAAAATGAAGGTAGAGATTTTTTTTTTAACCCTGAGACAAAAATAGGGTATGGATTTTATTTAATTTTGTGGTAATTTTGGTCTAAGCAACCAGAAAAAAGTAAAATTGTCACCCACCCACTTCAATTTTTCTGAAATTCTTTTCCAGGTGTGGACTATGTTAAAGTTAGACAATCCCCAAAATTTGAGCTTCCAGTTCCAAATATTGGTGGAGTTATGTTAATTTTTATCTCTCCAAATTTGGTGGTAAAGACTTTTTGTAACCTATTTTTGTCTGTAAAATGAGTTCTATAACTTCCCTACTACTAAAAATTGTTTTATAAAAGCATTTTTGCCCAAGGAATCGAAAAATGCTATCATAAAAGTCTTAAAGCCAACCAATTTTAAGTTATTGATGATTTCTGTTTTTTTTCATAGCAAGATCGATACCCTGAAGTGGCACTGCACCTATGACAAAAAATGTTTCTCTTATCATTTCCCATATATTGAACATTATTTGTACTAAAAAGACAGTTTGAAATTTTCTCAGGACCGATGCTACAACATCAGTTAAAATTTTGCAAATCAGAAATTATTAATAACTTAAAATTGGTTAACTTTAAGACTTTTTTTTAATAGCATTTTTAGATTACTTGGGTAAAAATGCTTTTACAAACCAATTTTTAGGAGTACAGAAACTCTAGAACTCATTTTACAGACAAAAATAGATTACAAATAGTCGCCATATTTCACGTCTCTCCACCCAAATTTGGAGATTTATGTTGATTTTTAGAATCGACATAACTCCAGCAATTTTTGGAATTGGAATCTCAAATTTTGAGGAGTGTCTAACTTTATCATAATCCACTCTAGAACAAAATTTCAGTAAAATTGAAGTTGGTGGGTGACATGGGCAATCAAGATATCCTAACTACATATTCTTCAAATGCTGCTACAATGTAGTACAATTATCTATTATAATTGTTTTAATTCATCACAAAGAAGGTGATCAATTGTTATCATTACTTAATTTTACTTTTAGTTTATTATTTAGAAAGTACTGAACATCTCTAATAACAAATACAAATATCAGTGTATCACAGTTTTTCAACTTTACTCCTAGAAGCCATAGCCTAACATATCATACAATTTTGGAATCAAGCCAACTCTGTGAGCAAATTAAAAATATTCTGGTCCAAATCCAGACCCAAAATCTAGAAATTTTGGACTCCCAAGTTTTATTTACTGTGATTTGTTTTGTCAAATTTGCAGCAAATCTTTTTGTACAATAACTTGGAAATAAATTTGGAAAAATTCAAAATTAATTTTGCAATTAATTTTGAATTTTTCAGCAAATTTCCACCATGAAATAGAAATAATTTTTGGTTATATAAGGTGTGCTGCAATACACCATTTACATTTATAGACTAAGCAAGGTCACATTGTTTAAACCTCAGCCAATCAACAGCCGGAGTGCATGGCTGATTGACGACTTAATCACTGATACTGAGAGACACCCATTTGCAATCATTGACGAAAGACTTGTAAGACTGAGGAGCACCAAAGAACAACCAAAGGATTCTTTACCAAAGATCGTGCTCTGCTTACCACAAAGGATCTTCACTGGACAAACGCTTTTGCTTGAAGCCTAAAGGATGACCACTAAAATCATAACAGTTTGTACAGAAAGTAAAGACCTACATTCATCAATTTGTCTTTAAATTAAGTGGCAGCAGAAGAATTATCATTGAACTTTTAAAAGGCAAGATTTAATATTAAAGCAATATTCTAAATGCAACAATCCATTTTTAGTTCTTCTGTAGTTCTATTATATAATAATGAAATTTATTGCATACAGTGCTCAGGTGCACCATAACTAATTGTTGCCTATCACAAGAGTTAGCTTAATTGCTGCCTGATAGGGTGGTTAGTATTATTTGTATTATTCAGACTATTGTCCTCATCTTTATTGTTATCAGTACAATGTTTGGACACATAGCCTAGTGGATAAAGGAGTTAGGTTAAGACATTTCTAAGTGACAGTTATCTCTAGACTGCAGGTTCAATCCTGGTCAGGGGCAGTAGTAACCTAGAATAATAATTAACACAGCTTAATGCCTCTTCCCAGCTATGGTTAGCGGAATAAGAACAGGATACCCCCATGGACTGAATAAAGGGTTAGGTTCAAAGTTCCCGATTACGTCAAGAAGGTTCCCGATTATGACAAGAAGGTTCCTGAGTTCAAAAAGAAGGTTCCCGAATCTCAGAAGTTTCCCAAGTCCAACAAGAAATACCTGAAGAAGGCCAGAGGGCACAATGGTCAAAACATTGTACAGATAACAATGAAGATGAGAACAATAGTTTGAATAATACAAATAATACTAATCATCAAGCCTCATCTCAAAAATTCAGAGAAATAGCCACTAGGGTGGCTTTTAAGCTAATAAACAATAAAATACAAAGTAACATAAAGTTTTGGATATTTTTATAATTGCAATAAAAATTACATAATTCTCAAAATATTGCCATTGTTTTTTGGTGGCAATTGTAAACTAGTTATAAATCTTTAGGAACAAACAAGGCAACCATTTTTTTTAATAAGAAGTCAATGTGACACTACTAGTTTATAATCTGTGCCAAGGCTGTCATCAAATCACACGGAAAATAATTCTGTGTTTCTGTCTGTTTAATGACAATGCTGAGAAAAGACTATAATTTCAAGTTTAAAAAAAAACAATACAAAAAGGAGTGAAAGAAAATAAATGCATAAACTGAATTTGAAAAGTTGAGGCGTGGTTGTTAAAATAGTAAAAAAGAACAAAAAATAGAAGTACTTTGTCACTTAACAGGAATAATTCACTGTTGCATTTGCAGTCACATGACAATAAGGATTTTTTCTTTTCTTTGCTAATATTGGTTTTTAAAATATAAATAAATCCTGTTGGTTGTTTTACAATGACAACTTGAAAGTTTCAGTTTGATTATAAAAGACATTGTTATTCTTATAACTTGGTGTTTTGAACTTTCATCTTTCATTTCAGGAGTATATAATGTGTGGGGTGGTAAGAGGGTTAATGTTTTAGATTTAAAGGTGGCTGGTTATTCCTGATGCGTGTTCACTGATGTTTGCTTTTAACCCCATCTTATTAGGTGGTCGCACTGAAAAGTAATTCAAGGAAAGAAAAGGAAGAAACAAAGACAAAAGGTGGTTTTATGATTTAGGCTTTATTCATGGGTCATAGCCACCACACAGAGGGGAAATTTCTGCCTGTCCAGAAATAGTGTCTGGTCTCAGTTAAGGCCTAAGTCAGAATGGCCGAGAGATTATCTTGGGGGTCGGAAGTGGGTCCTTTTTCCTGCATATGCTCGGAGGGTTGTCCAGGTCTGAAAGCTCATAGGAGTTGGTTATTTTTTTATTTTAATTTTATTCTAATCCCCCAGTCATGTTGAATAATTTTTAAATTGACCCATAAAAATAATGTTTTATGAGCTCAAAAAGGGGTTCATCAGTTTTAGAAGTAAATTTTTAAGAGTCTGATAATGCCAGTAATGATTTATTCAGTTATGTTCTGGACAACCAACTTTAATCAACAATCAAGATATCCTAACCACAATTAAAGAAAATCCTACACTAACAGCATGAGAAATGTCTTAACAGTTCAAAATAACTTATACAACAATCATAACCCACCTCCATGTATTTAGTAAAGTGTCAAAATTTGGACAGTGGTTCTCAACTTAATTAGAGTTAATATCTGTTTATCATTAAGGACAAGACTGAACCATTTTTGAAAAAAGATTGTTACAATTGTCATGATATCATACAATCAAAGAGACAATAGATACGACTGTCAAAAAGCTTGTCTGTACCAAAAACAAAAGGTAATGTTCCATGTTTGGTGACATATGAAGGGTGTTGTTTATCATGAAGTATTGAATTGTAATAACACAGTCAATTCTGAGAGATACTGTCATCAACTGGACACATCGAACTGGTCTTTGTTAAAAAAAAGTAAGCAGCACATATCAAATAGGGAGTATGTTACTCTTTAATGATAACACAAGTCTGAATATTGAAATCTTACCTTATCTATCCTACTTTATAACCTTGCTTTTCAGTTTAGTAATACAGTCAATTCTAAGAAATATTGTCATCAGCTGGAAGTATTACACTGGTCTTTATTGAAAAAGTAATCAACTGGAAAGGTGTGTTACTCTTGCATGACAACCTCAAAAGGTGTGTTACTCTTGAATGACAATCCCACTTTCCTGACCTTACTTTTCATTGTAATGAAACTGTCAATTCTAAGTGATATTGTCATTAATTGAAAGCATTGCAAAAATCTTGAAAAAAGTCGGATTCACTGATCAAATGGGAAGGTGTGTTACTCTTGCATAACAACACAAGACTGAATATAAAAGTTTTACAAGTAGGGTATACTTTTCTGACCTTGATCCATTGAGCTTTACAGCATTTCTTGAAGAAGTTGAATTTGGAATTTGAAAGCAACACGTCTTAAACACAAAATCTCACTCCAACTTGTCTTAAACACAAAATCTCACTCCAACTTGTCTTAAACACAAAATCTCACTCCAACTTGTCTCAAACACTGAATGCCCTCTTTTCACAATAGGTTACTTTTTATTAAGCTAGCGGCTCACCTATGCAAATTACTGAGGGTCATAAAACTGCCCACGCATGCAACAGCAACGGAATGATAGATGGCGGCTGTGATGGTACAGACGCTTGTAGTCAGGTAAGTTTAGACCCGCTTCACTACAGAAGTATCAATTAAAATTAAATTTAAGAGATTAAAAAAGATATTTTTTTTTGCTTTAAAACCCCAAGGAATGCATTTATAATTTGGCTGGATTATGTCCTTGAAAATGAAGGACTTTCATTAAATCTATACATATATAAAAGGCAGTTTGTGCGTATGTCTGGAGGAAACTATGAAAATAAAACAATTAACGACAAAGTAAATATATATACACTTCCACAAAACCATATAATTGCTTGCAAAAAACATAAAGAAATGAACCTGGCATTAAATAACCCAACAAATGTTAACCCTTTGTACATCATGGCCATGATATTTTCTCAGTTAAGCAAACAACTTGATATTGTTCCTTTACTCCAAACTTATAATATCACAGAGTACATTTCACAGGATATAAAAACCCACATGGGAAAAGAAGAATAAAAGGTTCCTTGATCTAAGACATATATATATATATATATATATCCTTAAACCAACAAAAGCCCTAATGAAGGTCTATCTAGACAGCGTAGGCGTAATAAACATCATTTGTTTATGAAACTTGTGTTTTTTCAATTTTTACTATTCGGATTCACTTACATTTTTTTCTTTACACACACACACACACACACACACACACACACACACACACACATATATATATATATATATATATATATATATATGTTTAGATATTATGTTAGTCAGTATGCCTAATTAATTAGTATGAAGCTAATAAATGAAGTTGGTTGGTTGGCTATCATTGTAGGCTATCTAATGCTAAATCTTGTTTTTTTTTGTGTTTTTTTTTATATATATATATATGATTTTTATGAATAGTTTGTAGGTAAATATTTTTGTTTGGTTTGGTTTTATAAATTGTAAGAAATAATTTTCATAAACTTCATGTGTATTAATAAATTGGTAGAATTAATAAACACCTTTTAGCACCTATATGATAAAAAGGATTGTTAGGACAATCATATAGATGCTAAGGCTTAAAATGACCAGCCAATTGGTTGGACTGTTCCTCTCTGACCACCTGCTGCATATCATGGGACCGCATTGTACTCAGGCCACAGACAGCTCAGCCACCTCAATCCTATCCTTAGGCATTACAAGTTGCTATTCATGACCAACCGTTGTTCCCATTAGTGGGGATGGATGGTTACCCCTCTGTATAGGTGCAATCAATATATTTTAATGTTCCAACCAACAGGGCAGGACTGTTATGCAATCAGCAGTTTTATTTAGTTGCCCCACTTTTTAATGTTCAAATATATACAAGGTGTGATCAAAAAAGTATAGAGACTGAATCTTAATATTTCACTAAATTTGATATCTAAAATTTAAATGAAAATATGTGCCCAACTGAGCAACTTATATAATAAAGTGATGATGTCTAGATGTCTAGGTTACGGTATAGACGAGTGCACAGTTTAGCAACTTATATAATAAAGAGATGATGTCTAGAATACTGTATAGGCATGTGCTCAGTTGAGCAACTTATATAATAAAGTGATGATGCCTAGATGTCTAGATTACTATCTGGACGTGTGTATAAGTGAGCAACTTATATAATAAAGTGATGATGCCTAGATGTTTAGATCAGGGATTTTCAAACTATGGGTCCCAACCCTTCATTGGGTCACAAAATAAATAATTTGGGTCACAGAATGAGAATGAGAACAGTGTTTGTCATTGATTTCCTTATTTCATATCATTACACAGGATGTGAAGGACATTAAAAGAAATACAATGGCACAGTTTCACACCAAAAGAGAAGTTTTAGAGGTCAATGGAAAACTCACTGGAATAATTGTGTTGAATGCAAAGGGAAATATTTTGATGAAAATTATTGTCTTGTTCATTATTCATTTCTCCCTTGATAGTTTTCTGAATACTGTGATATTATTATTATTTGGATTATTCGGTCTGTTGTCCTCATCTTTATTGTTATCTGTACATTGTTTTGGCTGATGTGCCCTCTGGTCTTCTTCAGGTATTTTTTGTCAGACTTGGAAACTTTCTTGAACTTGGGAACATTCTTTTCATAATCGGGAGCCATCACGGAACTTTGAATCTAACCCTTTATTCAGTCCATGGAGGTATCCTGTTCTTATTCCGCTAACCATAGCTGGGGAAGAGGCATTAAGCTGTGTTAATTATTATTCCTATGTTACTGCTGCCTCTAACCAGGATTGAACCTGCAGTCTAGAGATAACTTTCACTTAGAAATGTCTTAACCTAACTCCTTTATCCACTAGGCTATGTGTCCAAACATTGTACTGATAACAATAAAGATGAGGACAATAGTCTGAATAATACAAATAATACTAACCACCCTATCAGGCAGCAATTAAGCTAACTCTTGTGATAGGCAACAATTAGTTATGGTGCACCTGAGCACTGTATGCAATAAATTTCATTATTATATAATAAAACTACAGAAGAACTAAAAATGGATTGTTGCATTTAGAATATTGCTTTAATATTAAATCTTGCCTTTTAAAAGTTCAATGATAATTCTTCTGCTGCCACTTAATTTAAAGACAAATTGATGAACGTAGGTCTTTACTTTCTGTACAAACTGTTATGATTTTAGTGGTCATCCTTTAGGCTTCAAGCAAAAGCGTTTGTCCAGTGAAGATCCTTTGTGGTAAGCAGAGCACGATCTTTGGTAAAGAATCCTTTGGTTGTTCTTTGGTGCTCTTCAGTCTTGCAGATCCTTCGTCAATGATTGCAAATGGATGTCTCTAAGTATCAATGATTAAGTAGTAAATCAGCCATGCACTCCGGCTGTTGATTGGCTGAGGTTTAAACCAAGTGACCTTGCTTAGTCTATAAATGTAAGTGGTGTATTGCAGCACCCCATAGCAGGGGTACAGGTGTTAAGCTGTGTTAATTATTATTCTATGTTACCGTTGCCCTTGACCAGGATTGAACCTGCAGCCTAGAGATAACTGTCTCTTAGAACTGTCTTATTCCAATGCCTTTATCCACTATGCTATGTGTCCAATTGAAGAAGGCTGGAGGACACATTGGCCTAAACATTGTACAGATAACAATAAAGATGAGGATAATAGTCTGAATAATCCAAATGATACTAATCATAATTTGTATCATTGTCCTGAGTCCAACAAGAAATACCTGAAGAAGGCCGGAGGACACATGGGCCTAAACTTTGTACAGATAACAATAAAGATGAGGACAATAGCCTGAATAATCCAAATAATAATTTTATTTTGGTTAAATTGAACTTAACGGACCTAAATTCAACCATCCTATGTCACCCCGCCGAAAGAAAAAAAATACCAAAAATCAGGAAATTACCTGGAATTAATGAGATTTTCAGTGTTGATATATTAATGAGTAAAAGATATAATGCACCAATTATTTTATTTAAAAACTTTTACATTTATTCAGGTCAGTTAACTTGGAACTACGTATGTTTGTGAATCTGTGTTAGGCCTCAAAGATATGTGGTTCAAAGTTAACTGACCTGAAAAAATGTAAGAGTTTTCAAATAAAATAACTGGTGCATTATATCTTTTATTCATTAATATATCAACACTGAAAATTTCATTAAATTTGGTTAATTTTTGGTATTTTTTTCTTTCAGCAGGATGACATACGTTGGTGGAATTTAGGTCCGTTAAATTCGATTTAACCTTTATTTCATATAATGGTTTTAATTTATTACAAAGGGACAAAATAGAGAATCAATTACTATTTTTACTTAATTTTGATTTTAGTTGAATATTTAGAAAGTATATAAAAAATAAGAAAATGTGGAGCAATGTAAAATTTTTCCTATTTTCTAAGCAGAAAAGTGATTATAAAATTACTTGAATATTTCCTTTTGATCATTTATTGATGGCACAAGTAAACAAGGAATAAATACTAAATCAATATTTGATTTTAATATTGGACTAGTTACCTTAAATGGTTTTGCTCTTATTTCTTGAATTTGTATTTTCCATCCATCCATATTAGTAATTTCTCCCCCCCTCTCTCTCTCTCTCTCTCTTTCTCTTTCTAAACCTCTTCACTTTTCTCCCCTCTTGATTTCTTCTCCCCTCCCCCCCTCTCTCTCAACCACCTCACTCTTTTTCCCCCTCTTGATCTCTTTTTCTCCTCTCTCTCTCTCTCTCTCTCTCTTTCCCTCTCTCTCAACCACCTCACTCTTTTCTCCCCTTTTGATCTCTTTTTCTCCCTCTTGATCTCTCCCCCCTCTCTCTCTTTTCTCCCTACTTTATTTTTTCTTCTTTTCTACCCCCCTCTCTTTCACCCTCCTCCCCACTTGATCTCTTCTTTTCTCCTCTCTCTCTCTCTTTTTCTCTCTCTCTCTTTTTCTCTCTCTCCTCCCTCTTTTCTCTCTCTCTCTTTCTTCTTTTCTGCTCACTCTCACTCTCTTATGGCAATTTCAAAATATTCATTTATTTTAATTGTTTTCATTTATATCAATTCAGACATTTGATCTCTTTTAAGTAATTACTTAGTTTAATATTTAGAAAGAATTGAGGAGCATAAACAGAAAAATACAGAGCAACATAAAACTTTTGTTATTTAATAATTTCAATGTAATTGTTGCATAATTGTGTGGTGGTGTGGGTTTTTGACAAGCTCTGCAGCGAGAATTCTAAGGGGCCATTGTTTTTCAGATCAGGGGATGGAAAAATACCAGTAACGGTTATGGCCCCAACTTGGACACCAAAGGCGGGAATCTCATAAGTCACGTGATAGAGTTAGTTAGGTAATCAGTTTTCAACCAGACATCAGGCAGAGAGGATGTCTATCTCTTTGCTGAGGTTGTAACTCAGACCACATGATAAATCAGGAATCAGGGCAATGCAGTAATAAAATCTTTGATCAAAGAAAAACAAAGTCTTGTAGTTGATTAATGTATGACTTAAAAAGAAACCCTTAGTTATGTGATGGAGAACGAGAACTGCCATATGCATTAAGGAAAAGAGCAAGGCATTGTATTGCCTGCTGGAGTCGAACCCGCGTCCTCCCAAATGCAAGAAAGTGAGACTTAGTCATTGCATGGACGCGAGGTTCGACTTGGGTGCCCGGATGTCGGGGGCCTACCCACGTCCGCTTGAATGCAACAAAGTGAGACTTGGGCATTGCACAGATGCAAGGTTCGGTTCAGGTGCCCGGATGTTGGGAGGCTACTTCCATAAGTAGCTGGAATCTAAGGAGAACGACAGAATCAGAGCGGCGCGCACACTGGCAGAGACTAAACGGCGTAAGACTTTAGTTGAAACTAGTGAGAAAAGACAAAAGAACAGTGATGAACTTAACCAGTTTGTGGCGGACTAGATTGTGGACCCCCCTCAACACAGAATTTTTTATTTTTATTCAACAAACAGCCAGACAAGAATTTAGAAAAAGAAGAGACAAGACAACAACCAGCCAAAAGAAAGAAGATGAAACAACCACTTGACGAAGAAGCAAATAAGTCAGTCTTAACTCTATCTGTCTCTCTCTATATATATATCACAAAAGAACTCTCTCTCTCTCTCTCTCTCTCTCTCTCTCTCTCTCTCTCTCTTCTCTCGATGTATATACCCAACGAGGGTATAAGGGTTTACAACATAATTGCAAAACTACTTAAATATTCAAGAGTAAATATTAAATCATTTTATCACTGACAGTTGTTGGGTTGTAGATGGGAACTATATAAAGATGCTGTATACTGTCTTGAACAAATCTTGGAAGCAGCATCTCACAGAAAAAAGCAGCTGTACAGACACTTGCCTCCTATCATATAAACCATCCAAGTAGAACAAACAAAACTTGCTGGAGAAGCAAGGATGAACTCATAAGTGATGTTCTCCTCTGGATACCTACACATGAATATATCAGTGTAAGCTGACTAGCAACAACCTACATCAATCAGCTCTGTGCAGATTCTGGATGCTGTGTGGAAGACACATGTCAGGGCTGATGACTGATAAGGATGAGTGGTATGAGAGAGTCATGAGTATCCATGCTCTCGGCATGACCTAATGATGATATAATATTGAACAAGCAGGACTTGTGAATATACCACAGTATGATAATTTAATTATTATGACATTTGGTATGTTTACTGTTTGGTATGTTTTCAATATGTAAAAAGTATAATAATCTTGATTTAACTCTCTTTCACTCTTTCTTTCTTTTTCATTATGTTTGATTGAAACAGATTAGCGTTATTGTCCTTTCTCTCTATCTTCCTCCTACTCTTTTTCTTTCTTTCTTATTATATTTTTTCTGTGTAGCATGTCCTTTATCTTCCCTTTCTTTCTTTATGATAAAAATGAAATGATCCATTATTTACCTGATGTGACAAAACTCATAATAGATAAGAATTCGGCAAATAAGCAACACCAGATAATCTGGATTTACATTTTTGCATTTCATCTTGGATGATTTGGATGGTCTCATTTTCAAGCAGAGGGTGTTGCAAGATGGTCATGGTTGTACAAACATGAGTATTATATATTTTGAATATTGAATAAAATAAATATTTTGTTTTAATGCTGAACCATTTGCTTTAAAGGGTTCATCTTACATAATGGGTTTATGTTACATTGTCTATTTTTTCTTAAGCTATCTTTCAGCGCCCAGCTTCTCACTCATTCTTCATGTCATCCATATGTATCTCTGCCTGTTGCCACCTTCTTGTCATTCTTATTGTTCATTGTTGTTTGTTATCCCAACTGTTCTTTTGTGTTAGGATTAAGAATCCCAACACAAAAGAACTTGGAACACTTCTTAGTGTCATTTTATCAAGTCACATTCTCAAACAATCAGACTTGGAACATATTTTTATGTGCACATATTTTATTTCTTGGTGATAACTTTCATCATACTGACTGTAGAGAACTAAGTGATCAGAACATGGGGCACATTTTAACTGACTAAAGTTTGTTACTATCTAACTTCTTAGTGTCATTTGATCATGTGGCTTTCTAATCAGTTATATACTCAAACAAGTGCAAAGTCATCACCTATTTAACATTCTTCTAAATTCTTAAATTTGGGCTTTCCCACCATCTACCCAACTTTCCATCCATCCATATTAAGAAGTATTTGTGGGAACTCTTATAATTAATTCCCAGAAGGCTAGTAATTGCGGATGAAAGAAGATGAGAACAACAATTGAAGATAGAGAAACATATATTCAGAAGGTACAAAAAGGTTGCAAAACTTGTGGTGTTTGCAGTCAGACTTATCTTGCAGAAGAATATCTGGTGAAGAAGGTAAAGATGAGTGCTGGAATATACCACTCGCTGGTTGACATCCTAACACAATAAGTGCTGAGGGTGAAGGTGAATGGAGCACTTGATAAAAGTGACTCACTGGTTGACTGCCCAACACGATAAGTGACATTTGTCAAAGAATTCAATTTAGGTGCCAATACTGTATATTGATGATTTGCCTTCTGGTGCTAGGGGGAGATAATTTAACTATGATTTTTTTGATAATATAAATATGACTCTTGTTTTATAGAAGCTAAGGTCATCATGGATGATTTGATAGGCAGAACCATGACCAATCTGCAGAGAACAAGTTACCTCATCGATGATAACTCATTGGTTCACCATTACCATTTCTCGAGATTGCTGAATTTTCTCATCAGTTGTAGAGGTTGACGGGTGTCTTGCTCCTTCTTCATGCATTAGACTTCTCTAGCAGCTTGTACACACTTTTACACAGTAGTGCACTGTCCTCGTATTGTGCTAAAAAAAGCCTCCAATGAATGTCAGCCCCTGACACTCCTTCAGACCAGAGAAATTGGGTCACTTCTTTGGTGCATACTGCTAGTGAAGCAGCCATGTTTAGACTAAAGACAGCAACTAAAATGGTGCTATCAGGCCATATTTTGACTTAGTGATCACAACAATGCCAACTGATGTGATCATGTGATTATTATTGTTACACTGCGCAGAACACAATCTGATATAATAAAGGTATATTATGGCAAAAGTGCAGATAATGTTTGATTCTCCATAGTACAATGCAATTGTAAAAATCCTGAAATATTACCATCATTTTTAACAGCATGGATAAAGTTGTTCTAAAATAAGAAGTTTTTTTTTTAGTTTTTTAAAGAATTGACTTGTAAAGTGGCCAGTTTAGCTCAGTCAGAAGCTGGGAACTTCAAGGTTCCTGATTCAATACTGGACCTCACCAACTAAGTATATGAGTAGCACTGGGATCTGTGGGGTAAAGTGAGGAGCTGTTAGTTGATGTAGCACTCCACTTCAGATGCTAACAAAAACAATCTCCTTGGTCTAGTGTTCGTGAAAAGGGGATAGACTTCCTCGCTGTCTGGCTGATATTGACTTTAGGCCACCCCAATGATTTACATTTTTTTACTTTTACTTTCCAGATGATGTTTTCTCATTGTCTCACACCATTGCTCAATGGTCAAAGTTTGTTGTTGGTCATTGGTTATTACACATAAGCAAAAGTCTTTTCTTTCAATGCCTTTGTGGTACTCTCTGTTTGTGACTACATTATGCAGGTCTGGCCTATCCTGATCTGAATGTCATTTATTAGAATGTCTTATTAATTTTCTTTCTTGTAGTCAACCATCCACTGCACATCTGTGTTACTATCAAGTTGCACAATAAGATCTTCTTACATAGTGATAAATTAGTTTCACACTACAAGAAATGTCCAAGTAGATACTGCTTCATTCATCTCTAATGATAAATGCACATAAATTCCCAACACAACCCTGTGCTTGGGTGAAAGCACTGGGGCTTCTGGGGAGGCTTGCCTCTTGTGAAGTGATTCAATACTACCTGAGACAGCACCCTGCAACAGCTCATCAGCTTAGTCATCTTGGACTTTCCCTTGCCACTGGACTAACTGCAGGAATGCCAAGATAGTGGACTGGGATCTGTGCAGCCTCTTTACACTTAAAATATTTCATGCACAAGTTTCACTTCATACCACCTTCAACTTTCAACAATTTTTATTGGACTAATGAGCCATCAGAGGGTCCACAACTGTTGAAGACATGGAGTGACGTCATCATCGTCTGCAACGGACTTCCAAAGGGAGAGAAGAGAATGATAAATGCAAATATCACTGTGACAGTGTGTTTCATTTTTTTCAACTTTACTTCTAGAGGCAGTAGCCCAACATATCATACTATTTCATAAACAGGCTGAATCTGGACCTGTAATCTTGAAATTTTGGATTTCCAAGTTTTTAATTTTTGGGACGAGTTTTGACCAGATTTTTTGTGACAGATATTTTGTATAATAGCAATTTTTATAAATTGGAAATAAATTTGGGAATAAACAAAATTAATTGCAAAATCCAGTGAAAGTTGTCCATAATAGAAATAATTGTTTGTATTGAAAGTAAGGACCTATGTAAATCAGATTGTCTTTAAATCAAGTGGCAGCAAAAGAATTATTAAACTTTTATTAGGTAAGCTTGAATATTAATGGAATACTTAAATGCAGTGATCAATTTTGAGTTCTTCTGTAGTTTATCGTTGCCTATTGAATAGCTATTTGTACTGACCTCGAATGGGAAGAGTAAAATTGTTAATTATCATGCAGCTTTGTTATATCCCGAGATGTAGGAATAACAAATGATAATAAAAACAGTGAAATATGTTTAACATATAACAATATTTGTTTTATTTATTCTCACTGACAAGGAATACAGTGGAATGATTTGGATAGAATTCAACTGTGTGTCATGTGTGTGTTCATCACATGGGGCCAAGTCCTTGTCTGCCATTTTGTGTCTCCCTGCTTATCAGTGAATGTATCCAGTGTAGAATCATTATGGGTAGATAACTCTCCCTAACAAGTTCCATATAGACAAATTATATCATTGTTTTGATAAAAATTGTTAATTGTTTGAAAAATATTGCTCAAGTTTAATAAAATTTGATATGTATTCAATGCATGAAGTGTCATTGTTAGGCTAAAGGCCGAATCAAGAGCCCTCCTAAGGAGCTAGCTTAATTGTTTTTAAGCTAGTAGATTTAATATACCATTTGTGTTTGTTTTTTGTTCATTGATAAATTTTATTTCAATAATTAAAAGGAATATTTTTATTTGTTAATTGAGATCAAAATAAAATCTATACAAAAGATTGCAGAGAATTTGTTTGTTTGTCTTTTATGGAAAGCAAAACATTTTAATATGTAATGACTAATTATATTTCTGCATTTTTACTCATTTACCTGACTAATGTACTAAAACCATTGCTTGGTACAGTGAAAGATTTACACAATTGTTAAATGTGAAAAAAAGAAAATTAATCCGACAGTGTGAATTTGATATATTGAAAAAACAAATAATGTTTACAAATGCTTGGGATCATCAGGAGAGAATGTGCACCATTTCGGGGCCTTCCTCTCAACGGTTTTAACTGCACATCGCCCCCCTACCTCACTGATGTGAGGTCCCTCAGAATATCTGTATCAACCGTATGTAATAGATCGGTCTTCAACAAAAGTAAAAATGGGATGAAATGACCGTTAGAAGAAGAATGAGCAAACAGAATGCTATTTCATACGATCGATACAGATATTCCGAGGGACCTCACATCAGTGAGGGCCGATGTGCAGTTAAAACCGTTGAGAGGAAGGCCCCGAAACGGTGCACATTCTCTCTTGATGATCCAAGCATTTGTAAACATCATTTGTTTTTTCAATATATCAATTTCACAATTGTTAAAGTAAATCATCATCATCAAGTTGTGCTGCCAACATAGATCTCTGTGACTCTTCCTCCCAACCCATCCCTATCATCCATCACTCCTGGAAGATCCTCTGCACAGCATCCAGTATCCATGTTATATACCCCTTAACATCTGCTATATAATGGGGGGGGAGAGATAGAGAGAGATGATGAGGGGTTCTTACTTGTTTTCTTTTTTGCTTGCTAACTTGTTGGTCGCCAACTTCTCAGGGCTGATTCTCTGGGTTGACTTCTTCTTTCTTGTTTGAGCTGGTCATCTCTTGTTTTAAAGTTTATTGTACAACCCCAGCCTACAAAACCGCGCGAATTGAGAAGCAACTCTTGAGAGGACATCCTCTCTCATCGAGTAACTGGTTGCAACTAAACTAAAACTTAGAATTGTCACACACCTCTAATTGCATGTTTCCAGAAGGGGTTAAGCCGAGGTCATAACTATCAATAACAGTCAAGGTAATTTTCCACTCAACACCCAATTTGAATTTCTAACGAACTCTGATTCAATTCTTCAATTCAAATTATTTCTATCTACAGTACTTACATAATTCATATGCTACCTATGACTTATGTAACATCCACACAGAGCTGATTGATAGGTTTTTGCTGGCTAACCTACACTAGTGTGTCTATGTGCAGGTGCCCACTAAGAATGTCACTTATGAGTTTGTCCTTGCTTTTCCAGCATTATCCAGCATGTCGTCATCTTGTTCCCATCTATTTTTTCTCCATCTCCTATGAAACCAAGTGGTGCAGCCATATAGTAGTACTGACATGGCTACAGCTTGGAAGAATTGTTGCTTTATCTTATCAGAGAGATCAGATTTCCATATGATTAATAATCTGTATATAGCAGTCCATACCTTTCTTAGGTATTGACATCACTTTATTACTACTTAGGTATGTGAACTAGTTTACTAATTTCAGGTGTCTACCATTATTGTGAAGATGTCTCCATCTTGTTTGTAACACATGAACTCTGTAAATGCAGAATTATATTCTCTCTAATTTGCAGGTATATATTTTTTATTTACTGATAGTGTTTTATATGTTTATGAAACAACCAGACAAACTTGAAAGGAGGTAGATTAGCAGAGGGAGATGGAGAGTGAGCAGAAAAGAAGAGAGAGATCAAGTAGGGAGAAAAAGGAGGAGAGAGAGAGAGAGAGAGAGAGAGAGAGAGAGAAGTGAGAAGAAATGAGAAAAAGAGAGAGAGAGAGGGGGGAGAGAGAGTAAGAGTGAACACAATAGAAAAGAGAATAGAAAAGAGTGAGCCAGGAGAAAAAATACAGAGAGAGAGAGAGAGAGAGAGAGAGAGAGAGGAGAGAGAGAGAGAGAGAGAGAGAGAGAGGGAGAGAGAGAGAGAGAGAGAGAGAGAGAGAGAGAGAAACCTTTGATTTTAGAATATTTTCTCATTCTAATGCAAGTTTCTCTTACATTCTATCTTTTCCTTCACCTGTCATCTTACTGACTCACCTTGTAACTCCTTACAATAACACCTATGTTTTACCTTTCCTTAGAAACACAGGTGTGTCATAAGAGAGACAAGACATTAAAAAATATTGCCTGATTCTTTTCATTTTATTCATTTAGTTTCCTTCAAGAACAAAACTAACAAATATATTTTTTCACTGATTTTCACTGATTCAAACAAAAGAGTCAGATAATTGGTAAACCATAATTTAATGTCACACTCAATAAAGGTCAAAGTATGTCAGGGTCAATATATCAGGAAAAGCAATATGCAGTGACATCATCTGATAATGGTCAGTCCGGTTTTGGGTGATTAGAGTGTTCTTCAATGATATCACACAATACTAATGGAGTCATATTTTGCTCTTTATGCACATTATAAAACATATTTTGGTTCACTGAACACATCTTTCAATTATATTTGTAGGTCATTACAGATATTGTGTGACACTATTTGTCTGGATTTTTGATTTGGGGCTTGATAATTTGTATTATTTAGATTTTTCCAGTTCTGGAGCTCTGAGGAATGTGGAGCACCCCCTTCATCATCATTGCTCTCAGGTCCTGGAGTTGTAATACCTGATAGGATCCCATCTATGGGTTAAATTGAAAATTTGTTTACAAAAAAAAACTTGAGTTCCAAACTATCGCTACAAATCTTTCAAAACTTTGCCAGCATTAAATGATCCACCGTAGTTGATATGCCGTAAAACAACTTCTAAGGCATAAATTCTATGATAATGTATAAAATAATTATATAGAAATGTAATTCACTGTTGGCTTCTTTTTTTGTACTGAACATTTAAATCCCAAAAGTTATATAGCAATCAATCATAAGTCAACATCTTCTTAGTGGTTAGGGAGAGAAACACTAAATAAATAAGGCCAATGGGTGAATTGTAGCTAGTTGAAGATGTAATTTCAAAATGTAATTGTTTAGTAAAAAAAATGATTAAATGATTAAGACTTACTTTCATCTAGATTACATTTATGTATAATTATTTTATATTACAGCAGAAATAATGGAAATTTGCATGATTTTCGGTACAACAGTAAAATCATTTTCAGTTTTTAAAAATTGTTTGATCCATTTACAGGTTTTATGAAAACATCATTTCATTCATTTGCAATAAAATAATTTGGGCAAAAACAAAAATGCTTAAATCGATAAATCTCTTGAGTGTCAATCAAAGTAACTATTAGTCCTCTATTGTCCATTTGGTGTAAAGAATAATTGCAAAATAGACATTGTTTAGAAAAATGAAATAAATAAAAGTGATTTTAAAATATTTGTGTGTGTTGTCTCACATTACAATACCAGGGGCTAAAGAACAATAAATCTGTAGGACTCAATAACCCACCAGGAGAATCTTTTAAGTATAGAGGATATTGTAGTCAATGTTACTTGTATAAATAAATCCTCAAGATCTGACCTGATACTAGTTGAACAACATGAATCTCCTCCAGCAATGGAAGGATAGGATCATTGTACTTTTTGAGAAAGGTTGGTTGGTTTCTTTGTCTAATGGCATATCAACCTTCATGAGTTATTTAATACTAAAGCCATCCTTGTAGTATAATAGTAGTAGTACTATTTAACCCATAGCTGGGGGAGATGAGGGGGTTCATATCTTTCCCAAGGTCAAAAATTGAATATAATAGTGCAGTTAGAATTTGAACTCGCTTACTATGATATCGCAGTCCCACACGTTCAGTTAACTTGTTGACCATTACACCATGATGGAACGCCCAAGTATTTACCCAACTCGTGCAGATTCTTTACTACTGAATAGTGAGTTCATTCCTCGTTGGATGCCCCATAATTGTGACCTTGTGTCATATTCTACCGACTGTGAATGGGTTGGGTAAATACCTACCCTCCCAAATTCAAATACAGAAATAACAACCCAAGCAAGTTGTTATGAAAAACAACTGGAATTACAAAGATGAAAGATAACACAAGTCAAAATTATCAATAATGATTGATTAATTTTAATGGCATGTCAACCTATCTAGGGTTATTTCATGCCTAACGGCTAGGGAATTGTATTTATTGTATGTTCATATTTACATTTTTTGTGTAGTTGTATTTTAACAGTTTTTTTTGCACATAGTCCTATCAAATACAAATAACAAATATATTTGACCCATAGATAGGACCCTAACAGGTATTAACACTCTGGATCACAGGGAACCTGGGAGTAATGTCAATAAAAGTGTCCAGAGCTCCAGAACTTGAGCCTCACCATCATGCAATTTATAGTCATACTCAAGACACCCCTTTTTTTAAACAAGGGAGGGGGTGTCTTACTCCTCTGCAGGGGATACAGTTAGCATATTCTTAGCCCCACTGACAAGGTGGATTAATTATAATGATTGACAAAATTTTCAAATTAGCAGATCATTTTAAAAAAGTAAAAAAAAGTGAAGTCATCTAGGTGGCCTAAAGTCGGAATCAGTCAATCAGCGAGGGAGTCTATCCCCTTTTCACTAGTGCTAGACCAAGGAGATTGTTTTTGCATCTGAGGTGGAGCGCCACACCTACCATCAGCTCCTTACTTTACTGCATCGATCCCTGTGCTACTCATATGCTGAGTTGGCGAGGGCTGGTATCGAACTAGGGACCTAGTGGTTTCTAGCCGAATGCTCTACTGACTGAGCTAGCCTAGCCCTAAGATCCTTTTATGAGTCTGTTAATATTGCAATCTATAAGCAATTTTTTTAATGAACCAGTTGACTTGTGTTTCTAGTTTTGCTGCTGGATCTATGCAAATATATCAGAAGATATTCTTTTAAACTGCAGCCATCTTTATGCTAATTAGAAGTTTCTTAATTAACAACATTTTCTTTGATTGAAAACTGGACTCAATTTAAAAGGCAAAAAATTAATATGCATGAATTTATATTTTACATAATGATTAAGACAAAGGAAAAGGTTCATCATGAAAAATTTAGTAAATAACAAGGAAAAGGTTCAGAATTGTTTTGCATGCCAGACTATGAAAAGCTTTATCCTATTCACTATGGATAGGATATGATTCAAGGTTGAAAGCATAGAGTATGAAAAGCATAACACCACTCAATAAGTCCTGGATCTGACATATAGATGGTGCCACTAATAAAAAGACCATATGAATTTTATAAAGTACTAACCTTCAAATGGCACATGTCAAAATTTGAACCCAATTGGGTTATTAGTTTACAAATTACAGTTATTTAAGTGAAGCTACTGTTGCAAAATTTCAAAACAATGGAAAAATCTGAATTTTGTGTGTTGATAAAACATTGCTTTCTGATGGGAAAAAGCAAAGCAATGGCTTGATAAGTGTTATTCGGACTCTGCTCCATCAGAAACAACGGTTAAGAGGTGGTATGCTGATTTTAAATGCAGTTGTACAGACATAAATGATGCTGAATGCTCAGGTCGCCCAAATTCAGCAGTTGTCCCAAAAAACTCCACAAATTCATCATCATGGCTTGGCTGTAAGTGTTATATATTGATAAGCCATTGATTTTTTAGATGGTTAGTGTAGTTTGATTTTGAATTAAAATTCGTCGAAATTCAAAATTGGAGGGGGTTAAATTATTGACACTCAAGTTGAGAAGTTTGATTGAAAATAAAAAGATGTGATCACTCAAAAAATAAGCCTTTATGTTGTCTTTTTAGAACTCACTGCCTATGTGAATGCTGCTGGTTGTGTGTGACCTACTAGCTGACCGGTCCTACTACTATACAACAGGTATGAGGATTCACGGAACTCATATAATTCCAAGGTCATTAGCAAGTGAATTCAGATGAAGAAGACAAGAACAACAATTAAAGATAAAAACATATATTCAAAAAGGTACAAAAAGGTTGCAAACTTGATGGCACTTGCGTCCAGACTTATCTTACTGAGAGTGAAGGTGAAGGGAGCGCTGGAATACATGGCTCATAATAATAATATAATTGTTCCAATAACATACAGTAATCTAGATGTCTATAATTATCACTTTATTATATGATGCTCAGTTGTGCGTACGTCTTCATTTAAATGTTAAATTTTGAAATTTTTGAAAAAAAAGATTAAACGTCTGGTCTTGATTGCTCTTGATCAAATCTCTTATACTTTTTATGTAAATTACATAAATAAATTATTATAGACCAAGAAATTGTTGCAGATAAATTTTTCTATCCCAATATTTCAGTAGTGATATTCACAGGGGATATAGAACAACAGTTTTGGAGGATTTTGTATGCAGTTTCTCTCACAAATGCATATGCAAACTACACATCTATACATTTCCTTTTTTGTACATACCTGGGAGTCAATGAAGGGTTAAGGATTACATAAAGGGGGTCAATGGTCTAAAAAGCTTGGTGACCCCTAACTTAATCGGTTCTTTAGTGTGATACTGGTATTATTGGAAGTGTTCATTGCACTTATCCATATTTTCCATATTGTTCTCTATCATAAACGAATCTCTTGAAATAGTTGTTTTTGTACCTATTTATTGTTTATTTATTTATTTAAATTTTTTCCAGGCCAAACCAGAAAACTTGGTTGCTATGCAACCAACCTCTGACCCGGTTGACTGTTTTTTACATTAGCCAATCAGAACGCTCTTTACAAAATGGCTAAGCCACAATCCCCAGCAGCAGCAGCAAGCGATTACGGTTGTGAGTCAAGTCAGTGAAATGGAGGAGGCTTGGCAAGCCTGGGGATTTCAATTCTGTACGTCTTACACTGCCAAAAGCCGTTCTAATAGTCTACAACTTTATTATTTCGAAACGAGTAATAATAGATGCATTTTTGATCATCATTCAAACTCTTTTAGGTTCGGTAAGCTCCCTGCATCCATGCTTCAACTATGCTAGATATGTTAAAGTGCCGTCAAGTGAACACAACTATATCCATATTGAGTAAGTAAAAAGAAACATTTTTTTGCATCATTTTTCATGTCTAAACAGTTTGAAAGAAAATCCATTTACGTGCATTTTCCTATCTTTTCATACGCCAAAATATCTCTTTTAAATTATATTTTCATTGTTTTATCGTTGTATCTAAAAAAATTCGCCTTAAATAGAATATTTAGACAAATCTTCGCTATTTAAAGGTCTCCTTTTTTACCATCACATGTAATGAATGAATAGTGAAAATGGTTCAATGTCTGTCAGGATTTTTCATCGTTGTTTTCTCTCGTTTTCTAAGCAACAGATCATTTTGTAACATTTACTACCAAATTAGGATTACATTTGCTTCTCTTTTTTTAAAAAATACTATCGTCACATTTTTAATAATTAATAATAATTGATAAATTTAAGAAATTAAAAAAAAAATAGGAGGGTTTGTTGTTTTCAATAGAATAAAAATAAAAAAAGCAATGAAGCATGAACCAATTTTTGCAATTAGATTTTTTCTTTAAGATGAAAAAAGGTAACATTTTTATTTTATTTATGAATGAAATGATCTGTCGATACTAAATAATAATAAACTCAATGCAATGAAAAAATGAATTTAATTTGATATTTACGTTTGTTGTTTGTTGTCATTGATGAATTGGATAATATTTAAAAAGAAATTTGATTTTTAATTAATCGAAAATCATTTAAAAAAATAATAATAATAAGAAATAAATATTTTATGTGCATCTTAAAAATGCGTAATAAAGAAAATAGAAAAAACAAAAAAACTATGCTTTCAGAAAATAAAATAAGATTTATATTTTTATGTTATTGCTTAAAATTGACGAAGAAAAAAAAAGCCAAATGTTTCCAAATATCAAAATATTTATTTCTTTTTACGGACGCCGAGCAGGTGTCCGTAAAAAGTACGATCGCCGATAATTGACGTTTTAGATTTAAAACGTACTACACACGAACAATGTGAACATAAACAAAATCGTAAATCAAATTATAACTAAATAAAATCGACATTGTTTATGAAAAAAAAGAAGGAAAAATAAAACAAAAACAAGGAGAGATCCTCTCTTTAAAATCAAATAAGAAGCGATTATTATTATTTTTGTCGTCTACTACATCATCATCGTGGTTGTTGTGATAAGAGCACTTGTTCGTCATATCTACATGCTTTGTGATGTTGATATTATTTATTGTCATAGATTTTCATGGCATATCCTTTTATTAATAACTGAAGAAGGCTGCAAAACAGTTTTCTGATCGTCTCCAAGAAGAAAAATAAACAGATCTATTGTTATTTTAAAAATGAAATGGACATTTTTTTTGTGTGTGCAACAATTTTACCTTTTTCTCTCTCTACTCGACATACAAAACAACAGCCAGTTTTATTGTATCATATATCATTCTGACTTCAGCCTTGATTTTCGCAAAAATATTGATTTTATTTTCATACAATCGATTTTCAACCAATCTCGTATCATGATTTAGATTCAGTGTTTCTCGTTTACGCACACACACGCATACAAAACGAATACCGAGGAGTAATTACATGATGATTACATAAATAAATAAAGTTACTACTAAAAAAATAAATAAAAATCATTACCTGTAAAGTTCCTCTTACGTCACCCCCCCCTTTTACTTCAGTGTTTTTCGTTGTTGTCGTCGTCGTCGTGAATTAAGCAACATCTTTTCTTTTCTTGGGGGGGGGGGATTTAATTTTGATTTGTTTTTCTTTTTTAGTGTTTCTTCTTATCTATATATATTTTTCCATATAAGAAAAATGTAATTTTTTGAGAAATGTCATTTTTCACAACTTACCTTAAAATTAAATACCTGCACTTATAACTTTTAATTGCAAAGATGGGTGGGTGTGGCTTTTTACCTGACCTCGCTGATATTTTCAAAGAAAACCTAATTAATTACACTGCTGCAGAAAAAAAAAATCCCTAAAAATAAAACAAGAACACCTGGCTGTTTTTTGTTTTTGTTTTGATTTTTAGTTAATTATTAGAATTAGAATTCATTTTTTTTAAAAATTGAATGTTGTAGAGAGAAGAATAAAATCCAGGATGATCGAAGTGTGAAGAAGACCATCAAAATAAGAAACATTGAATATTTTGGCTTTAAAACCGAAAAAAGTGAAAATTGTATTAGTGAAGAAATTTTTATAGAATAAATAAATGAAAATAATTGTGATATTTCGAAAGTTATAATAATCGAAGTTTAAAACTAGTATATGAAAACTTTAAATGTGCTAGTTTTATTTATTTATTTATTTATATATAATAATACCATACATATACATAACAATTTTTTAACTCTTGGTGCCCCAAACAAAAGGCGATCGAGTTATTTCATTCGCAATTTAATCTGTTTCTAACATTCTACTTTATTTTCATTACATGTGAAAAATAAATGTGTTTTTTAATCGTCAATTAAATACCGAGTTAATTTTTTTGTTCTTTTACCGTGAAATTCTTTTACAAGTAAAATGAAAATTAATGATGATTTAAAAAAATCAAAACAAACTCCACTTCTCTTAAAGTAGTACATAACATGTATTTTCATTTTTTTGTTGTTGTTCCATATTACGAATATTGGCAATTGTTGCCTTTCTTGTTTTAAAATGGCCGCCACTTCAAAGTAGCAGACGACATTATTTTTCAGAACAACATTTAGTATGAAAAAGAAAAAAAAAATGAAGTATGCTTATCCAGAATAGGACGCCGATGAAATGTCAGCGATGTTGTACAAAAATTTATATAGAAATGTTATATTTACATCCACCATCAAGGTATGAGTATGTTTCAGTGATTTGCTTCTTCATTTTTTTTCCTGGAACAGTTACATTTAAAAATTACGTCTTCAATCCGCCATATTTCTTTAGTCTTTACCTTTCCCTCTCCCATCTACCAAAAAGATGGCAACTTACTGTTGTTGACCGAGAATTTTTGGAACTTAATGTAGCTGTTTTTTTTTTGTTGTTTTTTTTTTTTTTTTTTTTTAATGAAGCAGTCCTCCAGAATTAGCACAAGGCAAATTTCCTTGATTTTTTTTGCACAAAAACAAAACAAACAAAAAAAAAAAAACAAAAAACAAAAAAACGTGTGTGTTTTGTTTTTGTAAGTATTATTCACATACATACACGTGTGTGTGTGCGTAATTATTATGCACACACACACACACACATTATTTACTATAATACTTTACATTTACCATCCAGATAAGTTTCAGTTATTTCTTTCATGTTATTACGGAACAGTTTACCTTTAACCCCCCCCCCAAATTGTATGTCTGCAATTGGCCGTAAGTCGCCATCTTCTTAGTAGTTAGTGAAAGGAAAGAACTAAAGAAGTATGGCCGATGGCAGAATTGTAGCGAGTTGAAGACATAACTTTGGGATATCATTATTCAGTGAAAAACTAAATACATAAAATAAAGCAAATGACTAAAACTTACCATTAAGTGTTGCATCTTTCTCTTTTATTTTTTGTTACATTACCGCAAAAATAATGGACATTTTCGTTGTTGTGCTATTCTGTACAAGTGTCGTACTTGGGTTTGTTTTTTGTTTTTGCTACAAAAGTGGCGGCCATTTTAAAACGGGAAATATTGCAATTGCCCGAATATTCATTTGAAAACTTTTTTTTCAATATTTGTAAACAAATGTTTCAGAAAATCCAAACCAATAAGAGTTGAAATGAAAACAAAAACGCTACAAGTAGAGAAGGTGGAAAAAACATTTTCATTGCTTCTTTTGTGCGACAACAGTTGATTTGGAATTATAAAAAATAATCCAGGAAAATTTTAAATTATTATTGAAGAAAATATCAATATTGTTCGATTTTTTTTTTTTGATGGGCAAAAACCCCAAAACACCGAACGACATCATCAATTTTTTACATTTATTTATTTAATTTTTTAAATTTTTATTTTTTACATTATTGAACCGAACAGAGTTCAAAGTTCTAGCAAGGATCGTTAAAAAGAACACCAACAACAAAAACAAAACAAAACAAAACACAAAAGCTTTCTTTCTAGTGTATTAAAATCAATTATCCCACTCAGTATGCATAAAAAACAACTTTCTCTCTAAAAAAAGAAAAAAGAAAAAAAAAAAGCAGTTCATTATCTTTATAGTAATCAATGATGAAGCGTTAGAAAGTTATCTCGTAACCTGGGGGGCACTACTCGTGTAGCGAGTCTTGAGCAGGAGACCGCCCCTCTTTAAGTCTGGTTTGAATTCAGAGTTTTTCATCTCATAGATCGATTGCCAAACAAAGGTTAAAGAGCCCAGTATGTCCTACTATATACCCATAGCTGGAGGGAGAATAGTTGGATTCATATCTTTCCCAGGAGTATTAGCGCTATTTGAAATTCAGCCAGCCTCGTTCAGAGTTTGAACTCACGTAGCCGAATCCACTTCCTACGACAATAACCGTTATGCAACGAGCGTCTCCACAAGTTAAATACATACACACGTGTGTGTATGTGCATGCATGATGTCGAACAAATCTTGGAAGCAGCATCCCACAAAAAAGCAGCTGTATGGCCACCTACCTCCTAACACACAAACCACCCAAGTAAGATGGACAAGACTGGATAAGCAAGGGCGATCTCATAAGTGACGCTCTTCTGTTGACACTTTGGTGTACTCAGAACAGCAAAACCCTATATCAGTCAGCTCTGTGTGGTTTCTGGATGTTGTGCAGAAGAGCTGCCAGGGGCAGTGGCCGATAGACACGTTTAGTGACAGAGAGTCAACTGGGCGACTTGATGATGATATATATATATATATATATATATATATATATATATATATATATATATATAAAATATGGTGATTTTCACTTCACAGAATAAGGCCATTTCTACAAGTTCGGTTGTGACCACGCGGGGCCCAGGCGTCCAACTTTGTTTTTATTCACTGTCATACATATGAACTACTTCCCCGGTTTCCTCTCGTATGCGACCGTGGTGACTGAGAAGCCCAGCCTTCGACAGGCAGGCCCTGCCACACACGTCACATATATAGTTCGGCAAAATGTAGGAAATGTGTCCATGACGTCTGTCATGTGCCGCTTACGTAGAGACCGCTTCAGGATGGAGTGTTCGAGCCGTCTTACCTCAAACCCCTTGCAGCTATCATAAACAAGTCTTCTACAAACCACACGATTCGTAGCTTTTCTCTCCCACTCATATTGAGAGTTTTGATGTTGTTTTTGATAGCATCCCTAAAACGATTTTTGGGCTTGTGCCACGGACGCTTCCCACATTGCAGTTCTCCATAGAATAATTGTCCAGCGCATCTGGTTTCATATGATGCGCATTAGTGGACTTTTTGAATGAAGCTGTGGTGAAGATGAAGATTCATAGTGAAGTTAGCCAATGCCGTACAACATACGGACATTCAGAAGTTCCCAACTACTTAAAAAAGTGTTTTAAAATGTTAATAAAAAATGGAAAATTACCTTTTTACTGTTTTCTTTTAAGTTTAATATAAAGAACAATTCCAAGTTTATATGTTAAAAAAAGAAAAGAACAGATTTCTGTTGCATATAATATACGTTTTTATTATTTTAAATACCTTTTCGATGAATTGTTTATTATTTTCCATATATTTCCCGCCAAAATATAAAGTAGGACTATTTTCAGTAGGTCATATTTGATATTTTTACCACTTTACTATCAGCAGCAGCATCAGAAATAGAAATTTGATAGAAATAGAGATAGAAATGTGTGATATCTAACGGCTTCCGTATAAAAAAAAGAAGTGTTTATGAAAAAAATATTGAAAATAATTTTTGAAGAAAAAATTATTTCCAATATTTTTTTCATAAAGGCTATCAAAATTTAATCTCATTATTTTTAGCTATATATCTTTAATAAAATCTTGTCTTTGTCAGCCAGTGAATGGGAGAATTTATATTACATTTATAAGTTTTAAAACATCTCTAAAATAAAAGATACAAAAGTAGCGAAGTTGAACTTTTAATATCACATTCCTTAGAAAATAATCTAACGATTAACATTTTTTTCTTCTTATTTATGAGACTTAAGTTTCACAATGTAAGACATCCTACTACCGACTTTATCAAAATATCGAATTTTTTTTTGTTTTACATATGTTCCGTCATTGAATTATCTGTCCAAAAATTTAAAAATCATTTTCAGAAACTGTTGGCTATATGGGGGATTAATACGCGAAACAAACAAAAAAAAATGATTACCCTTTTTAATTTAGAGTAAACCGTCTTTTACTTCATATACCGAAAATTTGATTAAAGTCGGATTATTAGTTTTTTTTTTTTTTTTTTTTTTGTTGTTTTTTTTAAGAATTTCCTGTGATCTCCCTTTTTTCTTTTTTTTTTTTTTTTTTTTGCAAGGCGCGTGAATTTGTACATCCCTATTAGTCAGCAATGGACATTTAATTTAAAAAAAGTAAAATAAATAAATAAAAGATTCTGTGTTACTTACTTAAAAATTACTTTGACCCAGAAATTTTATCGTTCATAACTTTTTTTTTTATTTCCATGGTTTAAAAACAATGAACAAGAAAAATTCTGCTTGAACAATCATCATCATCATCATCATCATTATCATCATTGTCGATTGTTCTTTGCGCGCGATTATTTCGATTTAATTAGAGAATAACCGAATAATGCCATCTCCTTGCTCACAAGGAGACTAGCTTATTTCTGGGAAGATGGTCAACTTTTATCACATTTTACTTATTGATCTTCTCTCTTGCTTTTACTGATTAAAAGAAGAAGAAAAAAAGAAGAAAAAAGAAAAGAAAAGAAAGACAAACAAATATATAGTCCTGTTCTCTAATATCTATAGTTCTCATCTAATCCAATTCCATCTTTTTGTAAATTATTCTTTCCATCCAAAAAGGAGAATCATTCATTCTTTAATTAGGACAGACTAGTATAGCACAGATCTTAGAACATCGTTACTTGATAATGCATTACACTTACCCTTAATTAAGAAGACCTAGACCATACATGAGAACTAAAAAAAAACAACAACAACAAAAAAAAACAAAAAAACAAAACAAAAACCTGGGGAACAGAAAAGTGATAGCGGTACTAATCATGGCTTTTGGAACAATTCTGAAGCACTTGGAAAAGAAACTTAGGGAACTAAAAATCCGAGAAATGGTTGTAACCGTCCAGACTACAACGCTACTGAGATCAGCTCGAATATTGAGTGATTCTCTCCAATTAGAGAAGGGGATTCACTCAGATTCCACTGTATACAAATAGGAAATTAGGTCTGTCTCTATTATAAAAAAATATTTAAAAAATATATATATTTGAAGAAAAACAACCCTTTATGTTCTCTGAATTTTCTTTTTCACATTGTATTTTGGTGAATAGGTAGTCATTGTTTTGTCTTTTTAAGCAATTCTTATTGCAAATAAAACATATTTCTCTAAATATACAAACACTATGAATTTTATAAAAAGAAGAAGAAGAAAAAAAGCGTTAAAAAGTTTTATTTTTAATTTTTTTTTTTTTAAATCCGTCATATCAATGTAGAATAATTTACACGGTAACTTTTATTTCTTTTCACGATGAAACAACTTGCAAGTTTGTTTTTAATTCTCCATTTTTGCATTTAGGATTTTTCTTTATTAAGACCTGGAAAAAAACTTTTTATTTCAAAATTATTTTGGGACTTATATCAAATTAAAAAAAAAAGAAGACAAGAAAAAGAAAAAAAGGTAACAAAAAACCCACCGAGGTAAAGTTGAAGCCTTAATTTTACTTTCGTTTTGGACACTTTTTTTCTAATTCATAATAAACGGATCAACTTTCGTTTTTAATTTTATCGTTCACCCTTGACCTTAATTGATATATATTTATCTCCCGTTTTGATTGGTTGTTTTCGTTCACACCCCCACAAAAAAAAAAAAAAAAAAAAAAACTGCCCGCTTTAAATTTAGATGTTCCATTTAAAAAACAAAAAAACAAACTTGATTTCGTTCTTCAAGCAATAGAACTTCGTTTATTGAAAAATAAAGACATTTCTATTTTAATACAGAGTTTAGTGGGGTTTTCTTTTCTTTAGTTTGTTTTTAGGAAATATTTTATTTGTCAATCTTCTTCTAAGTAATTTAATTTCACAACCAATATTATTTAAGTACATCTCAAGTCATTTATAGTAATTTTTACGGTATTGATATATTGGGGGCAGACTAGACTTGTGAACCCATTTAATAGCTATCCATAATGATATTGATGTTTCTATTATGATGGAAGGATTCTAATTAGTATGTCATCATTGTCAGGACTAGCTTGTACTACCCCCGAAGCCCCAACTGGGGTGTGGGACAAGCAGGCTTCATAGTAGGGGTTCATATATTTTCTATAAATACTACTTTATGAAAATTGACATGTAGTAGAAAAGGGCCCCCGTATCATAGATGGGGGGGAGTATGAGACCCTAGCACAGGCCCTGATCATTGTTATTTATTAAATCTGACCTAGTTTGGCCCACAGACCTCAGGTTGCTTATAATACCTGTTCTTAACGGGTCACTCTTATGGGGTTGCAAGAGGTTTAGGTGTTTTAAGGTTTTAAGGTAGTAGATATTCTTGGTGCATATTCTTAGAGTTTTATTTTTAAGCCCATCTCATTTGGTGGTAGCGCTGAAAAGGAAGGACTTCAAGGAATGAAAAGAAAGAGACAAAAGCAGAAGGTTGTTTTATGACTTAGGCTCTATTGACTGGTCATAGTCGCCTGCAGCAAGGGACTATCTCCCTGGCTAGTAGGAGCAACCAGACCCAGTTAAGGCCTAAACTTGAATGGCTGGATATTCTTGGTGCGTGTTTTTAGGGTTTTACTTTTAAGCCCATCTCATTTGGTGGTCGTGCTGAAAAGGAAGGAATGAAAGGAATGAAAGGAAGGAGACAAAGGCAGAAAGTAGTTTTATGATTTAGGCTCTATTGACCTGTAGCAAGGGAATATCTCCCTGGTTAGTAGGAACGACCAGACCCAATTAAGGCCTAAACTTGAATGGCTAAGATATTCTCTTGGGGGTCGGAAGTCAGTCCTTTTTCTTGCACATGCACGGAGGGTTCTGCCAGTGAAGGCTCATGGGAGCTTTTTTTTAAATATTTTAATTTTATTTTAATCCCACACTCTTTTCAGAACTGAACAGTCTCATTATTGCTTAACTTGTTCACTAAGCTTTACCTCGTCCAGCAAACAAGCCCCAGATTGCTAACAGTACCTGTGATTCTTAATGTATCATTTATTTAAATGGTGAACGATAAACAGTGACTTTGTTGTTTTAGTGATCTATCGGAAACAAATATGTTCAGTGAGACTTATCATAAAGCAATTAACATTTCATAATTATCTTCATTATATTGAGAATTTGGTTGATCAAAAAATGATGTTTAGCATGAACATTGACACCATAAAATTGTCAGTTAACTGCAAATTGGATTGGAAATTGCTTTATTTTCTAAGAGCATTTTATTTGTATTGCTCTGATAAAGATCTTGCTATGATGTGCCGTTTCTACTGGTATATATATATATATATATATATATATATATATAAAGTAAAGTAGGTGGAATGGCTTATTGTTGGTATTGCCTAGACAGCGAGGGAGTCTATCCCCTTTTCCTTAGCACTAGACCAGGGAGAATTTTTTTTGCATCTGAGGTGTGCCATACCTACCATCAGCTTACTATTTTACCACACTGAAACTCTGCTACTCATGTACTGAGTTGACGAGGGCCATTATTGAACCCAGAACCTTGTGGTTTTGTCCAATAGGGGGTTTTGTTAAAAGTTGTTTTCCATTCACTTTCCATAAGAAAAGCTAAATAAAAATACAGTATGGATATAAATCAATGATATAAATTAAAAGATGATTTAAAGAATTATTAAAAAATAAAACTAATTAATAAAGGATCAAACATAATAAAATGCAAATAAAAGAAAAAAATACAAACAATAATAATAATAAAAATAAACAACTAAAAAACAAGAATATATAAAGAATAAAAGATAATAAAACAAATATATAGAAAAAGAATTTTATTACTCTATGTATAAATATAGATAAGAGATTTGTTTAAATGTTTAAATCCAGGGCAACACCGGGTAACTCTGCTTTTAAGCATTAAAAAGCTCAGCAAAAACAGCTCCTTATAGCAAAATTTATACATTTCTGAATTCTCTGATTTAGAGGATAAAGCAATGATAATTTTTAATCATCCTAATTCTTGATACAATGATGATAACTATGAAATGTTAATTAGAATCCTTAATCTTTCCTTAAATAGAAGCATCAGTATCATCATGGACCACTGTTACAACGGGAAAGCTATAAGTTCTTCAGTCATTTAGTAGTGAACTATTCTGTTGTTTCAAAAAACAGTCGTTTTTTTTTTCTTTTTCTGCAGCTAAGGCTTAAAATTTAACCCTTTCTGTCCGTTCCACTACACAAATCATTTTGTGACATGAAAAACTTGTATAACAATGATATAGATTAATTCTATCTGCGTATCTTCATCAATACCTATCATCATCATCATCATCATCATCATCATCATCACTCTCCTGCCCCCAAATGTTGTAATTTAATCATATATAACAATGAACAGTGTGTGAATGTTTATTTGTTTCTCTGTCCATAATTTTTGTCATGCTAAAAATGAAATGGATGTATATAAAATGAACATGCGAATCCCTCCCTGACTCGAACGTTTGATCTGGAGATGAGTAGGTAGGTAACATAACCACTATGCTAGTGTTATAGAACAGAATTGTTAAAACATAACTTGGAAATATTAAGTTAGAGAACACAGCTAGTAAACTGATCCTAGTTAGAGTACACTCTGATCGGTGCCATTATAGTATGTGACCAACCTTTTTAATTCTGTTATAGTATATGGCCTACCCGGTTTGAATGTGTCCTACCTCAGTAAAAGTATATTTATAGATATAAGTAGTAGGCAATTTATTGAAACTAATTATTTTTCACATATATTCAGTTTCAAGAAATGCAATTCAGTCATAATTAAGAATAATTAAAAAAGAATATATTCCTAATTTACATGAATCAGATCTATTTAATTCTAAAATATTCTAAAATTCTGAAATAGGGTTAAGGTTAGGGTTGGAGTTAGAGGTTATGGTTAGCAGTTATTATTATAACCTTATAATATGCTTTTTTATGGTAGGCCACATATTATAAGAGAGACATGATTCCGTAGGCCACATTCAAAAGGTATGCCACATTCTATAATGGTACCCTCTGATCTTAGGTAGAAGTGCTAATCCTTACATGACTAATTCTGACATTTTTTAGAGGTACTATGCTAGTTAAAAAGATAAAGCTTGTGCACCCCCCCCAAAAAAAAACAATGCTTTCTTCCTCTGTCGATAAATCTAGTGTTGTGTAACCATTATTCTTGCAGTTTATTTGGAAGCTGATTGATGATTGGGTGATTTGTGTGTCTCTTTTCTTTTCTTTCTTTTCTTTTCCTTTTTTTTTTTTTCAATGGAAGACCTATTTTTTTGCGTGGAAGGTGGTAGGGGACTATTTCATTCAATTCTATTCTATTGTTTGTATGCAATTCTGATGTAAAAGTGTATTTAATAAAAATACTAGTTTTAGTTTAACTTGTATGTCAAATATAGCAATGGGAAATTAAAAATTATTGAATTACATGTCTGAGAGTTCCAGATCATCAGTCAGGGTTGGTGCAAAGGTCTCATGGGTTTGGGGATAGTACGTGCTGGTCCTGGCATCAGCCCATGTACATCTGGTGCATGAATAGAAAAAAAAGTGTTGATTTCATCATAATAAACACACAATCTATTGTTAATAATAATTTTTGTTTGCAGTGAAATTGACAGTAATATGAATTACAGTTCTTATGCCTGTTACACTCTCAAAAGTCAAATATTGTTATGATTCATGACTGTTTCACCAAAGTAAAAAAATAGGACTGTACGCGACCACTCAGGACATCAGCTGACTGTTTACTCTACAGACACAGTGTGGTGGCAGATCGTATAGCACCTTTGGACCAATTAGAAGGTACTATAAGCAATGTCCCTTGAAGCATATAAATACACTGGAATTTTCTCTTTTGCTCTCTCTTTTTCCTTGGCAGCCAGAGCCGTAACAACATGTGGCTAGTCCCAAAGCCATACACTTCTCATAGCAGTGTCAGCTAAACTCATGGACACACAACGGATATTCAAACAAACAATTTATTAAATCCTCCTTGCAAAACCGCCAGTTAGCGCATACAGCCATTCTCAACTTCGGCCTATTTACAGATAGAGCTCTACATAGTATTCCTAACCACATAAACGTGCAACACAACTACTCCATAAGTGTCATATTGACCATAATAAATACAGCTTCCTAAATGGTCTCATCCCATCACGGTTCACCCGTGCTGACACTCGCAACCCATATTGAGCTCTCACTTATCCTCCTCTTCCCACCTATACATGTGCACCTTATACGGTCACAGCCCATACTATGTCATATCCACATCTCTGTGTGCAGCATAACAACCCCTCATTATGGCTGTATATCCAACTGGCCCAAGAAGTAGAACTCCTGTCCACTTCACTCATGCTACAAGAAAGAACGCTTATCCATCCAACAAATACATCACCACTTCAAACCAACTCTTCTACCATAGCAACATAAAAGCAAGTAAGCTGATGGCTTTAAGCTTTCTTTCTCTTTATTTATTTGACTGTGTAACCTTAATCACCAACCGAACAGAACCTTTTGCCGAACGGAATTTTCGACTATATGAATTTTTTCTCCTAGAGATTTATAAATACACATCTCATTGTCTGTTAACCCTTGTTCGTTTGTTATTCATTTCTTTATCACGAAAGTGACTAATACAGCATTGTCCTTATCAGTACAGCCCTTTCTTTTCCTTTCTCTCCTGCATTACAATACAGGAATGTAACATGCCTGCATTTTTGCTTTATCTAAAAAAAATTTCTATTTAGTTTTTAAAATTGTTTGGCACCAGATAAAGAGTTACTGTTAGTGTTTGTTTGACAATAATTTTTACAAGTGTTTTTATTCTTTCTTTAACTCTTTCTTCCTTTTGCTGGCTCGGTGGTCTTCCAATATGTGATCTACCGAATGGTTTCTAATCCAATATATCATCTATCAAGTTGTTTACATTCCAATATGTGATCTATCCATTATTTTTCCATTAAACTAACCCTAGACCCTAACTCTAACTTCTTTTTTCCTAGTAGATCACATACCATGAATAGTAGATCAATAGTAGATCACAAACCTTTGGTAGATCACATATTGGAAGAGCACCACTGGCTCTGTCTATGGGAGGGGGGGGGCTAAATACAACTGAATTCCCATCAGATGGGTAAGACCTAAAAAAAGGTGACCTAAAAACTAAACTACATCTGCTGATAAGACTCAAGTTCTGGAGCTCTGGGAAGGTGGAGTCACCCCTTCATTTCCATTACTCCCAAGTCCACTTTGAACTGTAGTGGTTGTACTTGTTAGAACTGATTTATGAGTAAAATAGATCTGCTTGAGATAATGAAGTGTTTATCTGTTTATAATGATAGTGAAGATACATTTTTTTACTGTATATAATATGTGGAGATCATAGCTGGAGGGAGTATAGTTGGATTCATACCTTTCCCAAGGGTATTAACGCTATGTAAACTGTAGCTTCCTAGATGAAACTACAGTTCACATAACACTAATGCCCTTGGGAAAGGTATGAATCCAACTACTCTCCCTCCAGCTATGGGTAAATAGTCGGGCAGACTGGGCTCTTTAACCCTAGTTAGGCAACCAGTCTAAGAGAAGGAAAATTCTGAATTCAAACCTGTTAAACTCCGCTTGGGGTGGTCACTTACTAGAATAGGCTCAGTCCTAAATAGTGATCTATTTCACTAATAATATAATGGTTAAACTTACTTTGGCATGAAATGACCCAGCAAGGGTTGACATGCCATGAAATCAAGGAACCAACATTCTTTTACTATTATATCGTTCTTTGACTCTTTCTTTCACAAAATGTTTGTTTACTCACACATTTTTAGAATTTTGTTGGAGATGTATACACCACTTCTGACTTCATTAAAAAAAAAAAAATAATGAATAAATTAATCCCTTGTCTTTTAAAAATAGTCATTCTTCACTTAATTGCAACTAATAGTACCCCAACCCCCTCAGAAAAAAAAATTATTTTAATTTGTTTACCCTGCCCACTTACTTGGTGTTGAACCAAGTAATGGCTGTCAACTCGTGTTTTGAGTAAGACCAAACTCTCCCCTTCATCTCTCACTTCTTGTTTAATGAGAGCATGGGGTCAATTTTAGATTTTTGAGCCAAAATCGAATGTTTTGAATGCTGATTTTAAAGGCCGGTAGACAAGATACAAAACTTGTTTGTTGTATCAGCTATCTTGTTTGGTTTTATTTGCCGGCTGAAGCTTCTGCCCCCCCTCCAAATGTCTAATTCCGGGGGGGAACCGTCTCCGTTGTTTTACTGAGATGAATAGGGTCAGAGCATTACCTGATGTCTCTGGCATGCCAAAAGTTAAGTGTCAAAGAGAAGAGACAACTTTTATTTTACTCATCATCATCATCACACAGGTTCCTTTGACTTTCTCTCATTATCTGTCCCTATCAGACATAGCTCTTGGTAAGTCCTCAATACGGCATCCAGTGTCTACTCAGAACTGATTAACTCTTAATGCCCTATACCGCCTTATTCCACCCGGCTGAAGTCACATTCGTTTTCCTAATCCACCCCAAATGATAGCCTTTGTTTAAATGTAATATTAAACATATTTAGAAGTCTTTATTTTCAGGGAAATAACAGATAACTTTAAATGAAAAGGCCATTTTTAGCCATTTTTTGATAAATCCTTAGAGGAATGGGGCTCTGTACTTAGAAAATTCTCAACAGGATGTTAAGAGTTAATGTAAGTTTTTTTGGTTGGCCAATACTGGTGTGTCCATGTGTAGGAGTCCATAAGGAAACATTGCTTATGAGGAAGTCCTCACTTAACCAGCAATACCCAGCATGTCTTCCTTGGATGGTTTGTGCGAAATGGGAAGTACCCAAACATTTGAACAAACATTCATGTACAAATCCTTATTTTAAAACTGATTGGTGTGTGCATGGAGGGAAGGATAAATACTTTAACACTAAATGCTAAATATCATTTTTGGTGAACCTTATGCATGTGGTAACCAGAATTGGAGGAAATCATTTCATTTATTTCAGGAATGTTTCATTTTTAAATCTAAATAACTAGGCTTTAAGGTGGGAGCAAATAAAATGGCTCTAAGGAAGGGGATTTAATTTACAATATATATTTAATGCCAAAAGTGGTTCAAATACCATATTAAGACAACACTGAAGAAATGTATAATCACACCTTCAAGTGTGGAAGATCTGGCCTCCAGCAGACAGGGTTGGTGAGACGCCTGCCGCACAGGAGCTAAGCAGCTCAATAATGAGTTAAACAGGACTGCAGAGCGGCAACGTCTTTGTTGTCATGAACTACCAAATGTAGATGGGAATTTCCCATGCTGGGTATTGCTGGTGAAGTGAGGATTACCTCATAAGCAATGTTTTCCTATGGACTCCTACACATGGACATGTGTGTGACCACATCTTCAAGTCCAGAATTGGACTTATGAGAGGGTCCACAACTCAAGATATGGAGTGACGTCATCGTCGTCTGTGATGGACTTCCAAAAGAAAGAAAGAATATATTTAATGCCAAATTAGACCTTCTGACTTTGTCCATCTTTATGACAGTGCACCATGAAAGCCAGATGGGAACTGTGTGCTGTCTTGAACAAATACTGGAGGCAGCACCCTATAAAAGAGCAACTGTACAGCTACTTATTTCCAATCACACAAACCATCTGGGTAAGCCAAACAAGATACTTCTGGAGAAGCAAGGACAAGCTCATAAGTGATGTCCTCCTATGGGCACCAACACATGAACACACTAGTGTGGGTTGGCCAACAAAAATGCGTGGATACAGGGTGCTTTGCAGAAGACCTGCCAAGAACAATGCTCGATAGACTGGTGGTAAGGAAGAGTCATTGAAATTTGTGCTGTCGGCATGACTTGATGATGAGTTAAGTAAATTTAAGTTAGAATATGAAAACTATTTATAATGTACGTTATGTGTTTGACTAAATATGAGAAGTAGAATCTTACTAGAGACTTTATTTCTGCAAGAGACTGAAATGAGAATGTTAGTCAGACATGCTGGAGAAGAAGAAGAAAAATTAACACAGACTATTAGTCTACATGTGTGCTTTATTAGAGCGCCATCATGACAGTATTTTTTTTTGCATTTCCATCTCTTCAGAGAGCGATGTCAAGGGACATCTCTATATAAAAAAATATATAACATATATGACATTTAACAATCAGTATTTACATTGAAATGTGTTAGAAAATCCATTTTGTGGAGCTTCAAAAAACAGGTCATATCTTTATGAAGGATGCTCACTACATATAGGATATATCAGATTTTAGCCCTGAAGAGCTTTATGCAAAACTAATAGTAGGTTCGTCTGACTCATTAGATTATCTTTATATATATATATACATCGTGAGTTTATTTAATAAATTCATGCAGCTGCTACCACAAAGAAGAAAAAAAGACCCTTCCCTGAAACACGCCCCACACCCCCCCAAAAAAAAAACAAAAAAAAAAAAAAACAAACAGCAGCAGTGAAACCAACAAAGATTTCATCAGATGATGATTGGTATCGGGCATAGTATCAGGGATGAAGCATCATTACCACTAACTGAGCACCCCAGCAGCACCTCATGATACCACTAGGGTTTATTGGTTTTACATCACTGCTAATAACAAGACGTGTTTAGTCAGATATCCAGAGGCTTAATTGGCAATAAAAAGATATTGATCAAATTTTTCCAGTTTATGTTGATATGCCCAGTCAATATTTTCCTCAAAATGCACCTTTAACTCAATGACTTAATGTTTTCTTTTTAAACTTACTGACTAGAGGATATATATATATATATATATATATATATATATATATATATATATATAGTTTATGTTAGGAGGTATTTGTTAGGTAATGATTATCATCATAGGAAATGGAGACAGTGAACCGAGTTCACATCCTGGACGAATTTGTTTGTGTTTCACTAGTGTTAATATTTTTGGAAAAGGTATAAATCCAATTATTCTTCCTTCCCCCAACTATGGGTAATAGTAGGGCAGAATGGGTTATTTAAGCATAATATAGCAACCGGTCCAAGAGAAGGAAAAGTCTGAATTCTAACTTGTTAAATTCTGCGTAAAAATTGACTTTCTGTGGTATCCTGGTTGTGCAGAGAGGTTTGGTATATATATATATATATGGTGGTAGTCGATCAAAAAGAGCCAAGTTTTATCTGTGTTGCCAATTAGTTTTTTATATGTTTGTTGAAAGTGATTGTGCTGTTTGTAATGGTTTGTGGGGAGATTATTTCATAGGTGTTAAGATCATTGAGGATTTCAAGCATTTTATCATTATTATATTGTATTATGACAGTTACTCACTCCACGAAAACAATCAAAAACATTTTACAGAATAAAAATAATTATAAACACACACACTCCAAAGCAGGGGTCTACACAATAGATTGCTTAAATTGCAATGAAAAATATATTGGATAGATTTCCAGATCTTTGACTAAATGGGTCTCTGAACATAGATATCATATTAAACAAGGTTTTCTAAACAACACCCTAGCTAAACATATTATAAACACTAACCATACCTTTGATTTTAAAGGTGCCAAAATATTAACTCACATACACAATAGAAAACTATGTAGAATTATGGAATATTGCGTTATATATATGTGTGTGTGTGTGTGTATATGTTGAGAAAATGAAAACAAATTCAATGTTATGTAAATATGAAAATATGGAAAAAAACAAAATATTCAGATGTAATTATTTATAGATTATAATATGCCAATGTTTAATGCTTCAGCATTTTTTTTATCAAACCATCATCAGTATGATGTTAGAATGTTTCATTTGAAAAATCATTTTCAAATGAAAAAACAAAACAAAATCCCCCCCCCCCCCCAAAAAAAATGACCATGGTCCAATTTCAGTACTGGATTTACTGTATTTTGCCGTTTAGTTGTTTCGAACATCCTGCAGCAGTATTCAGTCCTTCTTCATTTAAACCATTGTTTGCAGTAATAGAGTCAAACAACTACCGGGGACGCTACTGCACAAACTTGCTTTGGAAGCTGCAGGCGGGCATCAAAAAAGTAACACTGGGAGCCTTAACAAGCAGATGAATGAGCTAAGAACCTCACCAAAATTATATATATATATATATATATATATCAGAGGTCACAAATATCCCTCAAATACTCTCACTGAATATCAATGATATTTGTATTTATCAAAGATGGGCTATAGGCCAAAGAACAATTGATTAAATTTTGGGGCAGATCTAGTGAAGCATAAGGGTCGATTATTGAACGTTTTTGTGTGGTAATAGTTGTTGATACATAAATACATATTAGATTTACATAATTGTCTGTTCAAAAAATGTTGCTTTTTGTGTCGAAAATGTTTGTTTTGTTAATGAGGCTTGTATTACCCTATTGGGTCCTTTATCATCCTAGTTTATAGGAATAAACTTTATAGGAGTTTATAGGAATCATGATTCCATGTACAATTAAAATCAAAACACAATGTGAACAAAAAGGTAACATATACATATATTTATATAACTCTCAATAAACATGCATTTTATGTGTGTGAACATTGTCTCTAAAGCTGTCAATAGAAATTAAAAAGAGCCGATAATATTAACATGTTTGTTGAATGATAAAGCCGTATTGGTATGTAACTGTGGGAACCAAACATAGTAATGTATGTACTTTATGTAGTACTTTATGTAGGCATTTGAATTTTTCGTGTATTGTTTTGGCTGTGGTTTCTTATGTATTGTCAAAAAGAAAGTGGGTAGATGGAAAAATGTTGACCTTGAGGTTAGTCATTGCTCCTCTCAATAAGGAATTAGTGGATTGTGATTGGCTCTTTAATCAATTTAGTTGTCATATGAACTGATCTCAGCTACATCCATATATTATTAGCTGTCATATAAATATTTAAAAGTCGGCTTGGGTGATACATTTTTGTTCTTACTTAACAGTCAAGCATCATATTCAACATTAGTAATTGTCTTTGTCATCCTGCTGCAATTAGAATGAAGAATTTGTTCCATTTTCTCAGCCTTGTTCTTGTCTTCAGGAAAATAACAAGGTGAACCTAGGTCCTGGGGATTTGGACCAGTGTTAAATAGCCCTTCTTAATTATTATTTATCTTACTAGAGTCTATCTCTGCTATCTGAGCTGAGTTAAGACCTATTCATTTTACGATAGTCACTTCTCTGATCTTCTCATCATCTTGATTTGGTTGGGGGTTGGTTGGAGTGTCTCTGGGGTTGCCAAATCTCCATGTCCATTTCTTAAGTTCTAATTAATGAACACAAAGATTTAGTTGATTTTCAACGTCTTTTATTTTACCCAAGACACATGTTTCCAACACACTGAGAGGAACTCTGGGGCAGACACCATTCATGTATGTCCCAGTCGATCGTCAAGTTCACATCTGTGTAAAACTAAGCTTTTCCTGCTGATTTCAAGCCCTAGCACCTATATAATTGCCCCCATCCTATTGCCCTTATGGCAAACCCAAGCCCTTTTTATCATATGGGTGATAGAAGGTGGTGGATGTGGGTCTTCATATCCCAGGTATGACGTTAAACTGTGTCTGATGGTGAGGTTCCAGTTCTGGAGATCTGGGGAATGTGGAGCACCCCTTCATCACTATTACTCCCTGGATCCTAACAGGTACTACCAGAGTGGTAGTACCAGTTAGGATCCCATCTATGGGTTAAATAGAAAAACACGAGTTTATAAAAAAAATTGAGTATCCATTAAGAATGAATTTTATTTCAAAAGTTTATTGGCATTAAATGACCCATTGAGGTTGATATGCCATAAAACAAAACAAACCAAACCAAATCAAACCAAACCAAATCCTGCCGATTTCAGTCACAGGTTTTCTAAACAAATCAGAACATCATGTCTAGGTTAATAAGTGATCAAGAACTTGTCTAACATATTCATATGAACTTCTGATGAGTTCTTAAATTTAACCGTTAATTGTAAATTCTACTCTTCATTACATGAATAGTCAACCTATTCTTTATCTACCACCAGGAGCAGCACCTCCCCATTACACGAGAAGGAATGTTTGGAATAATTTGACATTTTTGTGACACTGGCTGGGTTGACTGGGTAATTTTGTCTTAGCACACACGTATGCTTATTAAACTGACCATGGAGGTGGGGTAGTTAAATATAGATATACAAAGATTAGTCTGATACAAGATTATTGGTTTAGGGAAATAAGTGAGAATAAAACGGTGCCATTATATTATGTGGCCTACCTTTTTGATTCGGTTATATTATGTGGCCTACCCGGTTTGAATGTGAGTATATTTATAGATATAAGTAGTAGGCAATTTATTGAAACTAATTATTTTTCACATATATTCAATTTCAAGAAATGCAATTCAGATATAAGCTGTATATAGTAATTATGAATAATTTAAAAAGAATATATTCCTAATTTACATGAATCAGATCTATTTAATTCTAAAATATTCTAAAATTCTGAAATAGGGTTAGGGGTTAGGGTTAGGGTTAGCAGTTGTTATTATCATAACCTTATGATATGCTTTTTATGGTAGGCCACATACTATAAGAGAGACATGATTTTGTAGGTCACATTCTATAATGGTACCAACAAAACTTATTACTTAATGGTCAGTTACTGCTTGGCTAAACTGCCTGACCTGAGTTTTAAAAAGACGTAGTTTGTAGCCCCATACCCTAGGAAAAATACGTCTCCATTGAATTGTATTGATTTAACTCAATTTTTTTTAATGATAATGACTTTAAGAATCATAAATGCAGATTAAATGGGTCGTTGTTACGTTGATGTAAAGTTGATAATACTATTCACTCACATACTCACACACACACACACTCACAAACACACACACACACACACACACACAGAGTGTGTCAGTTAATCAGTCAATTGTTCAGTACTTAATTCTAATTTTTAATCTGGATTAAACAACTTAATTATTGCCTGACATGCAATGTTGTGAAATCTGTAAGAATTTTTTTTCCATACCTATTCATATCTTAATTGACAATTAAGGATCATAATTGTTTTTAATGTAATTAAATTAAAACTTACAAACTAGTTAGGGACGTTGTGACCAGAATATATATATATATATATATATATATATATATATATATATATATATATATATATATATAATGTTTAGCTCAGTCGGTAGAGTGTTTGGCTAGGAATCACAAGGTTCCTGGTTTGATACCGGCCATAATCTCCTTGACCTAGTGCTAGTGAAAAGGGGATAGACTCCCTCGCTGTCTGGCTGATACTGACATTAGGCCACCCCAGCGACTTTATACACACACACACACACACACACACACACACAGTCGAATATAAATAAAAGTGTGTAGTTTTGTTTTATTTTATTTTTAAAATTATTTAAAAAAACCTTTTTTAATCTCCTAAAAATCATTAAAAAATTTTTTTAATCTCCTAAAATCATTCTTAATCTCCTAAAAACCATTTCATTATATCTATGGAAAATTGAAATAAAAAAAATCTCTTGCAATAAATTAAATATTAACGTAAAGAATACATTAAAAGATAATGAATAATAAATAAACAGTAAAATTGAAATAAGATAGAACAAAAAACGGCTCTGTTGCTGTTAGGATCGAAACATTTAATGTGTGAAAACTGCTTAGACTTAAATTAGATTTAAAAAATAAAAAATAAAATAAAAAAAATAAAAAAAATAATTTTTTAATTTTATTCTTTTTTATTTTTTTAGTATGACATAGTTCAGTGGTTCCACAGAGTTTGATTATAGATAGATAGATAGATAGATAGAGAGAGAGAGAGAGAGAGAGAGAGAGAGAGAGAGAGAGAGAGAGAGAGAGAGAGAGAGAGAGAGACGATTAACTCTATCTATTTTATAGGTTTGTTTTACTAATGGTTAAGCAAGACTGTTGACTAGTTAGATTCTCATTGGGTGCCCCATAGCCCTGTCCTTGTGCCACAACTAAGCTAAGCTTAGTAAGTCAATAACTTATCGTATTAAAACTGAATTTATTTTATGGTTAAATAAAGTTTCCAGTTGTCTATTGTCGATTTGGTGTCTGTAAATATTCCAGATGTTCGTAAAAACGCGAAAATATCTTTAAAATAAAATAAGAATAAAAATGTATAAATTGTTCTTTTCGTTAGAATTATAAAATTTCTGACAACTATAATTTGTCATGGATCATTTAAATAATTCAATTTTTACATCGTAAAAACATCAAATATTAAAATAAGAATAGTTTTCTTTATTTATGTCAGGTCGTCAATAATTGGCCATTATTAGGTCAATTCATTTATGTTTATATTTCTTAATGAAGAAAGGGAAATTCCGAAATAGGGGTTCGCAATTTCTAATTTGGTCATTTTTTTTATAAAAAAAAAATAATAAAATAATAATGATCATACGAGAAAGTGAAAGTGATTAAAAAAAAGAAAGAAAAAAAAAGGTCATTAATTTATTAACGTGGTTCGAACCCGCTTGACAGCGTGTAGGAGGTGTTGCTTTGTTGTGTTAATAATCATGAAAGAAAGAAAAAGCAAGGAACGATTTCTTCTGTCATCTTCTTCTTCTTCCTCCTCCTCCTCTACCTTCTCCTTCCTTCCGATAATAATTACTATGAAGATGATGATGATCATCATCATCGATATCTTTCGTTTCCTCCCCCGCATCTTTCTTTCCTTTTTTCCCCCCCTTCGTCCATATCTTGTTCAATGTTCCAGATTTTATCCAGTGACAGCAGAAGCAGGTGCCATTTGTTGAAGAAAAGAGGTGAAAAAAAGAAAAAGAAAAAAAAAAGTGCCCGGCTTTCTGAATTACACTGAGTACCATATTGTCTCTACTTACAGCTAAAATAACAATTAGTTGGATTTTTCACTTCCTTGTTCTTCATTCAAGATATTAAGGATGATCATGAAATTGCTGTTATTATGTATGTATTATACAGTTGATTCTTCACCTACCATCTTTGTTTATGTTTCTTCATTTCTATATACTCAATGTGTTTTGTAGCGTTTCTTAAATGAATGGCTATAAGAATTATTCACTAGCTTTTATCTATCTATCTATTTATTTACCTATCTATTTACATTAAGGTGTTTTTAGGTCATTTAAAACAATTAAAGATTATTTTCTTAATTTATTCTTATAAATAAATATTGATTAAATTGAACAAGCCTTTAAGATTTAGAGACAAAACATATATATATATAATATATATAGAAACATATATATATATATATATATATATATATATATATATATATATATAGAGAGAGAGAGAGAGAGAGACTAGTTAAAATTCATTGATGTTTATCTTCTCTCTTATTAGATTTTATCTACAGTTAAAGCTTGAGTAAAAATATGTATATCATATGTGTTAATAGTAAAATACTACTTCTGTCCCAATAATGTTTGTTACATTTGTTCATTTATATATATTTCATACAGTAAATGTTACAATTATTAAAGTAACAAATGTAGTATATATATATATATATATATATATATATATATATATATATATATATATATATATATATATAGTTTATTCTGGTTGATTTTCATTTTAAAGAAGTTTTTTTAATGGCATAGTAGTTTTTTTTTGTTATTGATTTTTTTTCTTTTTCACTTGAATATGTTTCATTGAATAGAAAGATAGATATACTGATATACAGTGGTTTAGATTTATATTAAAAAATGTGTCTAATATAATATGTACTTTATATAAAACTTTAGGTTTTATTTTGAAAAAATATTGAAATTTATATGAAAATAATAAATCTTCACTGTTTAACATTTTTGTAAAATATAATTTTCATTATTGTTGTTATAAAAATGTTATAACATAAACTAATAATACAATTACTATCAGTATTTTTGTAGTAAAAACATCAATAGAATAATAGAGTTTGTTTTCTTTTTAATCTTATTATTGTTACTTTCAATATTGTTGAGTTCATTTTTATTATCATTAATAGTAATATGTCAAAAGATTTTATTATAATGACTATTATTCCTGGAATATAATTTCTTAAATAGTCAGCAGTCACAATTTCCTTTAAATTTCTAGTTTTTTCCTGAAGATTCCAAAATAATCATTAATAAATATTTGATCTGATTTTTAAAAAATTGTATCATTGAATGTCAGGGACTAACAGAGAAGGATATCTAACATCTGTTGAAATTGTCAATGAAGAAATATTTTTGTTTGTGGGATATTCTAAATTTTTATCAAATAATGAAAGTGAAAATTGAAAATATTCACATGAGAAAATGATAATTGTTTTAATTATGTTATTATTTACTTATCCATATTTGAAAATATAAACATCTATTATAACTAGTGGTGCTCGGACCAGTATCCTCATACATCAATGTATAATGATAATAATTATAATAATTTTTCATCTAAAATTCAGACAGTAAATATCTGTTAAATTTATTTGTCCCCAAAAAATAGTCCTGTTTGAAAAAAACTAAAATCTAACTGTTACTTAAGTTTCATTGTGTTCAGAGAGAAAAAAAAACTTAAATAATAATTTATACATTTTTCCAAGCACAGAATAATGAGACTGACAAAGACCCAAATACAGAGTTTTCTATACACTAAGTTTTACTTAAATATGATCTTTAATAGCCTTATACTAATTAAAATAAAATTAACAGAACATTTAAAGTTTATTTCTCTAATAAGAAATCTCACAATGATGTTCCACTTTTATCGGGCTAAAGTTGCACATGCACTCCCCCCACAACATATCTATATATATAATGTCTGCATGTGTAGAAATATATATATATATATGTGGGCATGTATACATATATATGAGTGTGTATGTGTCGGCATATGTATATGTGTGCATATATCTAAGTTGTATATATGTATATGTGTGTGTGTGGGCGTGTGTGTGTGTGGGCATATGTGTGTTATATTTATGTATATATATGTGTGTGGGCATATGTGTATATTTATGTGTGTAATTATATATATGTGTGTGTGTGGGCATATGTGTGATATATTATATATATGTGTATATATATGGTGTATATTTATGTTTATATATATATATAATATGTGTGTGTGTTATAATAATATATATGTGTGTGTATATTGTATATGTGTGTGTGTATATATACATATGTGATATATGTGTGTTATATATATGTGTATACATATGTATATATATGTGTGTAATATATGTTATACATATATACATATATGTGAACATATGTTTATATATATACACATATGTGGGCATATATATGTGTATATATATATATGTGGGCATATATATGTATATATATGTGGGCATATATTTGTGTGTATATATATATATATATATATATATATATGCAAATATGTGGGCATATGTGTGTATATATATGTATGCATATATATGGGCATAGACATGTTTATATACATATAAATATGTGTGGGCATCTGTTTTTATACATATAAATATGTGGACATATGTATATATGCATATACATATGTGTGGACATATGTTTGTACATGTGTATATATGTGTATATGTATACATATATAAATATTTGTTTATATATATATATGTGTGTATCTCTCTCTCTCTCTCTCTCTATATATATATATATATATATATATATATATATATATACACAAACAATAACAATTTTAGTAATCCAGTTGGATTCCCATTTTAATGGTAGTTCATAATTATGCTGATGCTTTTATTTAGAGCAAAGGATTCTAATTACTATTTTATTGTTATTTTCATTATAATGTGTTTACATTCGTTCATATAAGCAATGGCTGCAGGGGGGGGGGTTATAAACGTCAATCCAGTTTTTCCAAAAAGGTGTGTGTATTGTCGTACATTTTCATTGTAGGAAATGGACTAAGTTCAAATCCTGGATAAGGCTATTTTTACATTTCATTTTGCACTAATGCTTTGGGGAAAGGCATGGATTCATCTCCTTACCTCCACCCCCAGCTATGGATATATAATAGGGTAGACTGGGCTCTTTCACCTTAGCATTGCCACCAGTCTAGGAGAAAGAAGACTGAATTCAAACCAGCTGTACCCCACTTAAAAATTGACCTTGTGTCACATCCTTGCTGTTGTAGACAGGTTGGATAAATACACATTCATTGTTTTCCAACCTTTTTGCATGAATCTTCACCCCTAAATTATACCCTTAAGTCTCTTTCCTCTCATAACTTATAACACCTCCAACCCTTAAGGGACGATAAAGACTGTGTTGAAAAACATTGCGGAGCATTATTATTTGTGAATGAATCAGCTTCAATTTTCTTGCTGCTAAACTTTTCTTAAATCTTCTATCAATGTGTTCAGCAGTTGGAAAAGAAAAAATTCAACTGGTGATTCTAGATGTTGTCAGTCAGTCAGTCAGTCAGTCAGTCAGTATACTGTTGGTCTGGACTACAGCAACTGGCTAAGCACAACTGAACTAGTGCCCAAAATAGCTGGTACTTATGGAACTCAAGAATAGTCCATTCATGTATTTGGGTGATTCTATTCCTTGAGTCCTGATTGGTTGCTTGGTTTCTATGATGTTACGAGGCTTCATAAATACTCTGGCATTCTGCAGTAGGATTGCAACAAGGTTAGATCCATATTAAGCTATGGCTCCTTGTTGCCTTGTCTTACCAATTTGACAGTAATTGGAACTTAGTATGATTATTCCACAATAACATTTTAACATTTTTCCCTAGAAATTCATAAACATCCCTCCTTTAACAACTATGTAGCACACATTGTAATTTGACAATATAACATGTAGTTCTTCCATTAGCTATACTTCCCTGATGATGATATACAAATTTGCTCACTACCTTTCATTCCACTAAATGCTCCATTTTATGAAAATCACCACTCCTAATAACTCATAATGCTTTACTAAGGGGTAGTATGGACCCCATTAGGGAATGCTGCTTTAACTTTTTGACAATTTCTTTTTTGCTATTTCTCTGAATTTTTGAGATGAGGCTTGATAAGTAGTATTATTTGTATTATTTAGACTATTGTTTTTATCTTCATTGTTATCTGTACAACGTTTCGGCCGATGTGCCCTCCGGCCTCCTTCAGGTATTTCTTGTCGGACTCGGGAACCTTCTCGGACTATGATTCTGACAAGAAATACCTGAAGAAGGCTGGAGTGCACATCGTCCGAAACGTTGTACAGATAACAATGAAGATGAGAACAATAGTTTGAATAATACAAATAATACTAATGTTTTTTTGACTAATGTCTGTGTTTATTGCTGCAGTGAAAAGTGGGACAGATATTTTTACTTCCTGTCCATAGGGCAAGTTTTCAGCTACCTTTTTTTGATATAAAGTAGGCAAAGTATCCCTCTATGCATGGTAAGAAGTCAAGACTTAGATGACAGCTGTTTATTTTACAAACTTTGTTGCCAATTAAAAATTTAAACAGAATGATTAGAAATGGTAATTGTGTTACTCCTTACAAGATAAACCCAACAGAAGAGAAATTTACCAATTATATTTGTTATATTATCTCATTAAGGTTGTATTGTTCTGTAAAATATTTTACAGAGTTTAGAATCGAGGGAGTTCCCATTGTGTAATGTTTAAAGTGCTGGATTGTGACGTTGTAGTAAGCAAGTTAGAACTCTAGTTGCACTTTTGCATTCACTTTTGGACTAATACCCTTTGGACAGGTATGGAACCCTCATCTACCCAGCTATGGGTTAAATAATACGGCTATCATTCTTCTACAAGGATTGCTTTGGCATTATATAACCCACAAAGGTTGATATGCTATTAAACAGATAAGGAAACTAAAACCAGAGTTTAATCAAATGTGAATAATGTACCAGAACGATGTATGTTGCATAGGCCAACTCAAGTTGTAGTAGTAGTCGCAGTTAGTAGTAGTAATAGTTGTTAGTTCAGAAACAACAGATAGACTCCCTTGCTACCTGGCTGATACCGACATTAGGTCACCATGTTGACTTTACTTTTTTTATTAGAAATTCTCTGTTTCACTATGAGAAACGAAAAAAAGAATATTAAAATCTTTCCCTTCCTGCAGTAATTTTCCAGTACAAATTTGTTAACTGCACATCAATCTGTTTAGCCATCTGTAAAGAAGAGACAAGTAAAGTCTTTCCAATTATTGTAGATGCTTTATATAAGCCAATGTTACAAAGCCAAGAAGAAGAAGAAGAAGAAGAAGAAGTATATGGATGCTTATTACTTTTCTTTTCCATTTAATGCAGTTGAATGAATGGACATTTCCAATAAACTATTAGGTCATAAAGGTGCTCCATGCTGACTAGTTTCCATTCATGCAATCTTTTAGGTCAATAATAATTACAAAAATTGTACAAAAATAAAGAGACACTATGTCTTTTGTTTTTTACATGTAACTTTCTTTGAGAAAGTCACTGGCAGATGTTTCCATTTTTAATCCAGAATTTGGCCAAGTAATTTCTCAAAGAGGAATTAGTGAAAATCTTCATTAATTATTAAAAAGATTTCTTTTGTCCTTGTTGCATAAAAATCAAATTTTCATAGAAAAACTTTCTTTAGAAATGTCAGTTTAGTTTGGTTTCTTTGTTTCATAGCATATCAACATTCATGGGTTATTTAATGCCAAAGCTATCTTGGCAGAAGGACAGTAGTTATACTATGTAAGCTATGGCTGGAGGGATGAGAGGGCTCATACCTTTCCCAAGAGTATTAGTCTGAAAACTAGAAATATCAGGAATGATATTAGGGTGTGTCAAAAGTTTTACAATATTTGGTAACACGAGGTAAAATTTGGCAGTTCCAGATGCTTTTGATGACGTTGTGAAGGTGATGAATCACACTGGACTGTGAAATACTAAGCTCACCTGATACTCTTTGAGTACTACACACTTGATTTGCCTCTGTGGCTTGGAGTATGGTGTTGGAATCTACAGTTTTGGGCCTAACTGACCTTGTTTGATTGTTGATGTTCTTGCAAGATTTCTTGAACCATCTGGTTACTGTACTGTAATCAACTGTGCCTTCACCTTTTGCATAAAAAATGTTTTTGATTGCTTCCATGGCATTATGGCCCAGTTTGAACTCATAAAGCATAAATTCCTCAATTAGACTAAATTGCATGTTCATCTGTACAGTTTTCAAATTAAACAAAGAGTGAAATAATGCATAACGTGTCAGTGCACCAACTACCATGATACTACCAACCACAGTGGTTACCTTCCTTGGCTTGAACTGCTTCTGTCCCATGATATATACATCACAAACTAACACGTACCAAAATATTGCAAAACTTTTGACACAACTTCATAAGGATAACAAAAGAAAAAATATATCTTTTTTTTTTAATAAGAAAGAAATATTATTGTTATTATTATTTTCACTCATTTTGAGTTTTTCACATCAGCGTTAGCTGATGGTATTTCACTGGAGGCTGAGTGACAACAAGTCTCCTTAGGTCTCCAGGACTCTTTTGAGTATTCTAGCCAATTGCAGCAGTGCAGTAGTCTGGATGATTTCAATTCTTCCTCTGATTTCCAGATCCCTCAGTCTTTCTTCCAAGTTTATTGGGATCGTTCCAAGTGCACCAACTACAATTGGTATCATCATCATGTTTCACAGCTTTTTCAGTTCTCTGGCAAGATCCAAGTATTTGTCTATTGTTTTATTTTCACTCTATGGTCCATCAGAACAGTAAAATCCACTAGATCACAAGTTCTTTCCTTCTTGTTAATTAACACTAGGTCTGGTCTTCTGTCCAGGATTGAGGGATCAGTTTGCATCTCAAAATCCCCGAGAATTTTATGAGTCTCATTTTCTAGGACATTCTCTGGTTTGTGTAGATACCATTTGTTATTATAGTCAAATTTTAATCTCTTGTACCATTCCTAGTGGATCACTTTTCTCACCCAGTCATGCCAATTGTGCATTCCTTTTGTGTCACTTTGTTGCATTTATTTAAGTGATTAACTGTTCCATCTCTGTCACTGCATACTTTGCACTTGATATTCTTCTGCATATTATCAATTTTCAATCATGTGATCACAACAATGCCAACTATAAACACGCATGCGCAGAATGCAGTGTGATTAGATAATAAAGATATGTTATGGGGAAAGTGCAGATAATTTTTCACTATCTTTTATATTTAAGGTTTCTATGAAAAAAAGTGTCATTCAACTTTTGCAACAGAAATGTTAAGTTCACTGTAGGGATCCATCATCTGATATCAGACATCTGGTTGGGTGCTTCTGTCCCCCAAAAATGGGTTGATGCTATCTAAATCTCACCATACAAACCCATACATGGAAATTACAGGTATATGCTTGCTGAAGGCTGTTGAAAAGATCTTTGCAAAACAGTTACTCAATCGGTTAATAAAATGGATATGTTCATTTGTTATCCTGGAAAGCCAATGTGGCGTTAGATCAGCTCATGATACAATGGACATGATTTTCTCTGCTCGTCAACACTAGGGTAGCTCATTACTAGATCTTTGTTGATTTAACAAAAGCTTTTGATATTGTCAATAGGACACACTCTGTGGGACATCCGCAGCAAACTTGGCTGTCCACCTCAATTTGTCAAAATGTTCATGTAATTCCATTGTGAAATGAAAGTTTGTGTTAACTTTGGCGGCTTATTTTCAGAACCTATCTCCATTGATAATAGGGTTAAACAAGGTGACATTGCTGCTTTTACCATTTTCTCCATATATTTTGTTGTAACCAGCTACCAAAGATTCCAGTTATGTGGAATAATATTTATTTATATTTATATAATACAATATAGCTGCAAAATAATTGTTGAAAATATTACAACTGTATTTTCTTTATGTATGAACATAATATAATATCCTTCAAAACTCTAAGTTGTTTCATGTGCTTCCTGTTACTAGCTCATGTAACCAACATATTTCAGAACTTTATCATAACCATTTACCAAGGACTTTGTTAAGTAGACTTATATTTGTTTATATCTATATAATACAATATAGCCGCAAATAGAAATAATTGTTTGCAAATGAAAATATTACAACTGTATTTTCTTTATATATGAATGCAATAGAATATTCTTCAAAACTTCAAATTATTTTATGTGCTTCCTGTTACTAGCTCATGTTACCACCATTGTGAAGTGACATTGGTGTCTACATTTTATTCAGAACCTCAGGTAAAATCATTGATCTCAAAATGCAAAGTCAAAACTTTCCAGACTCCGTTCAGGTGGTGCTGCAAGCTGACAATGCAGTTCTTGTTACTCATACCGAAGAAGAAACACAAGCTATAATGGATTCCTTCTCCTGAGTATGTACTACTTTTGAGTTTACCATCAGTCTGAAGAATATGAAAGTCATGTTCACTTCATCTACACTCTATGTGAAACCAAACAAGGTACAAGATTGGATGTGGTTGACTCTTTTGTATATTACAGCAGTCTCTATAGTGTTTTGGAATAAATCTAAGGATAGAGAAAACCTGTATGGTCTTCAGAAAACTCAAAAGCCGTCTGTGATCAGACAGATGTATCACCATAAAAACCAAGCTCTATGTCTATGAAGCATACATTCCTACAGGTCCTCTTAATGAGTTGAGGAGATGGCCTTCTTCTGCAGAGAAGTGACTGTCATATATATATACAGTATTGCCTATGAAAAATATATCTCCTGAGCAATATTTTTTTAAGAAGTAAATTTTCTTTTCAACAAAAAATACCAGGAAGATTATACAATCAAAACAGATATCATTTGGTATTATTTATTTACTAAAGTCGACAGCAGTAAAACTCTTTCACCAAGAAAAAAATCAATTTTTGTTTGAAAATATACTTACCATATAAAATTTTGCATAGGAGTGGGCAACTATATTTTCATATTTCATTTGGATACAGTTTCAATGTTGTATATATTTAACAACCTATTCACGCAAATATGATGTAACATATGGTCAATTTCTTAAGCAGAGTTTAACAGGTTTGAATCCAGAGTTTTCCTTCTTACAATCAAAACAGATCAAGGTTAAAGAGCCAGTCTGCCCTACTATTTAACCATAGGGAATAGTTGGATGCATATGTTTCCGAAAGGTATTAGTACTATGTGAAATGCAAACAGCCTCATCCAGAATTTGAACTCATGTTCCTGTGTCCACTTTCTACGAAGATAAGCATTATACCATGTCTCTGAGTTTAAATGTTGTAATGTGAGTTAATAAATAATATCTAATAATATCACTTTTGATTATATAATGTACCATTAGAAACAATAAAATCTTTATATCTTTGGTTTAGAATATATTCTTTGATAAAAATTGTTAGGGGTTTATTCATTTATAGCTAATATATGCATGTGTCTCTCCACATATTTTTGTATTTATGTGTATTTTTGCATAACAATATCTGTATGATTATGTATGTTTTTCTGCAAACATGTGCATATTTCAAAAGTATTAGCCATGAATTCACTTCCATATAAGGACAACTCCTTAAATGAATATCTTTGAAATGCTTCAATAAAGATTTTAAATTACATGAATAATTTGATGAAAACGTGTTGATATTAAACATTTTTTCATTTGATAGAAGCAATTTCTATTAAAGCTTCTTTTCTTTCATGAATTTTGTTATCCACTCTAATCCTCAGTTTTATTGAGAAAAAAAAAACTTGAATAAAAATGGCCGACAAAACAATGTATTGCCTCTCCTGATAATAATTTTCAGTTATTTTCCTACTTTTTTTTTTCAGTAATGAGTATTGGAAAATATAAAAACACCCTTTGCTGAATATAATATAGAAAAGGTTGGAACTTGCACAATGATTAAGCATACTTTTCTTGTGTTTATTTTCATTTATTTTTTTACACAGATAATTCAATCCTTGTGATGCTTTTTTTATAGTATAATTTAGAAACTGATCTTCCCAGCATTCTCCTATTAAAGGTTATTCTGTTTTTTCAAACCCTTCTTGTTAACTCCTCCAGCACTGTATTTCATACCTTTAGAGATTAGCATAAATTGTTTCTTTAGAAAAAATCCTACACAGCACTGTTTTTAAGAATATTTGCAGTGACTATTGCTCTCTCTGTTTTATATTTTGCATTTTATTCAATCATGAAAATTTCTAATAAAAAAACAACAAATTTCATTCCAATATGTATTTGGGAGACAATTTGAAAATTAGAGTTATAAATTTTCAAGGAATATATTAAGGTATATAATTGTAATTTTACTAGCTGAATTTGTTAGCATTATTCAAGGCCTAGATACATTGTGCAGGTGTTATATACCCCATCAACATTGGGTATATAATTGAAAAAGTTCTTCAGTGATAGAGAGATATGAGAGATAGTGACAGAGATTAGAGACTTACTTGGTTCTTGCTATCTCGTCTGCCTGTTTCCTCTTCTTCTTCTCTGGCTATCATCTAGTTGTCTAATTGCTGTCTTCTAACTAAGGGCTTTGTTTGGGCTAATTTTAGTCATTGTAATTAATTGAATGGACTTCAAGACATTTATTTATTGATCAAGCTTTTATTTAGCCCATGTTATTTTGCACAGGGAGATATCAACCTCAGCAGAGAGAGGCACATCCTCTCTGCTCAAAAGTCAGGTTGTATCTAATTCTCTAAACTAACTAATCATGTGACGCCTCTAGGGGTCAGTTGGGGTCATTAAAAGGAAATCTCCACCTATGCTTTTAACTCCAACGAACCTATTTCAAACTGACTACAGGGTCTATAAACAATTTATGACACTATAAATTGTCACACAGGTCTATACAACACTCTGATTGGTGGATGTGTTACACATTTGTGGAGGCATGATTGACAGGTGACAGGTCAAATGTTTTGACTATCAAATTTGGGAAAGTAAAAATCATATGTTAATTGATTAGAAGCAGGCATGTGGAATTTGTGTGATTTTATTAGATTAAAAAAAAGTCAGTTGGGAGCAAGACTCAAATGGTTAAAGTTGAAACTTATGTGAAACCATCTATTTCAGTGGATGTGGGTTAACAGTTTATAAATGAAAGGGTGTTTCCTTCCCTCCATTGAGTAAGCAAAGCCACTTCAAGTCTTCCTTTTGAGACCAGAAAATGTAACATTAGGAAATAAGCATAAGAGGGTTTTGTGACCAATGTATTCATCATTCTTTCCTGCCATCAAGATCAGATGACAATCTCTCTTTAGACACTTAATTATATTAGAATAGTCCCATGTAAGTTCCTATACCAAAGTGAAACGAATGAAAAATCTAAGAAATGAAGCATTTATGAATTTTCAAAATATATTACCAACCAGACTTTTTTACCAACATTTTATACAGTCTTTTATAGGTTTCAAAACAGTGTCTATTTTATAATTCTAGTCAATCAAAAAAAGATTTTGGAGAAATTTAATAATTTAATTTAATTTAATAATTTAATTCCATGTCAAATCATCCAGGCCATGTCACCCACCACCTTCAATTTTTCTGAAATTTTGTCCAAGTGTGGATTATGATAAAGTTACCCAATGCCCAAAATTTGAGCTTCCAATTCCAGAAATTGGCGGAGTTATATTGATTTTTAGCTCTCCAAATTTGAGGGGGGGGGGTCGCGAAAAATGACGACTTTTTGTAATCGATTTTTGTCTGTATCTATCTTTTTGGTACAAATAATGTTCAATATATGTGAAATAATAATAGAAAATTTTTTTTGTCATTGATGCTGTGCCACATCAGAATATTGATCTTGCTATGAAAAAAACAGAAATCATCAATAACTTAAAATTGGTTGAATTTAAAACTTTTTTGATAGCATTTTTGGATTTCATGGGTCAAAATGCTTTATTAACCAATTTTTAGTAGTAGGGAAGCTCTAGAACGCATTTTACAGACAAAAATAGATGACAAAAAGTCGCCATTTTTCAACAAATTCACCAAATTTGGAGAGCTAAAAATCAACATAACTCAGCCAATTTTTGGAATTATAGCTCAAATTTTTGGGATTGTCTAATGTTAACATAGTCCACATCTGGAAAAAATTTCAGAAAAATTGAAGTGGGTGGGTGACAATTTTACTTTTTTCTGGATGATTTGACATGATCCAACATTTTAATTTTTGAAGAAATTTCATGACACTTTAATAATTATTCAATGAAGCTTTTAGATCAGATACAATTTAGCTATACTGAAGCTCAGTTGCTATCAGTAACAATCATGTGTTGTTGATGGGGAAAGTTCAATCTCTACTGCCATATCATCAACATCTACTTCTCATATTATAAACATAAGAAGCATTACTTTTGGATTGATTATCATGTAAGTGTGGCATGCAGACTTTTGTACATTGCTGGTGAAAATACATAGTGACTATATGGAAAAATAGTGTTTTGTAGATGAAAACTTGCTCTATCCAATAAATGTATCTCTTATAGTTTCTATGGGAATTAATGAGGCATTACTTTCAGAGCATCTCTTCATTACAAGAACCATTTTCTATTGAAATGGAAAGAAATCAACTTAAACAAAATGAATAAAATTACAAGAACCATTTACAGACTTACAAATTATACATCCAATTATTCTGTCTTTTGTAAGTTTAAAATTGCTCTGTTGGACTTTTGCGAATTGCTGATCTGCTAAATACTCATGTTGTTCTATTTTGCAAAACAACTGACTACAAATAAGGTAATTTCACAGATTTTACACTTTAGTTGTTGAGGCTTTAATATCTGTAATACTAGAGGCAATAACAATCTTGTACATTAGTTTTCTAATAGTTGTTAATGAGGGGAAAAATTGGTCACAAGATTGGTTTTTCTTTCTCTTCTCTTTCTTTTTTTCTTCTCTCATTCTATCTTTTTCTGTATTTCTTTCTTTCTATATCTTTTTTTCTCTATTCTCTCCATCTATATATATATACTAGACAAAACGTATCTCAAGGGTCACCCATTAAGCTCTCGCTAGATGATTGGGATTAGGGAAAAGAGTAGGGTCTGCCAAAATATTGTCTGCATTTCATTTTAAAAACGAATTAAAATTTATTAAACCGATTATTTAAGGTCAAATTTTTGTCTAAGTCGAAAAGTAGTAACATAATGAGCATCAGTAAAAAAAGCAAAATAATATTACGCTTGTAATTTATTTTTGATACATTTAAAATGATTTTTTCGGCCAATTTCAATCAAGATGCATGCCAAGATGCTACTTAAAATCCGTTTTTACAAAATAAATTGTAACTTTTGCGATTGAAAAAAATTCACACTGGATTGTCCAATTTGACACATAGCCTATTGGATAAAGGAGTTAGGTTAAGACAGTTCTAAGTGACAGTTATCTCTAGACTGCAGGTTCAGTCCTGGTCAGGGGCAGCAGTAATATAGAATAATAATTAACTCAGCTTAACACCTGTACCACAGCTATGGTTAGTGGAATGAGAACAGGATATGTGGGCTGAATAAAGGGTTAGGTTCAAAGTTCTGTGATGGCTCCCGAGTCTGAGAAGGTATCCAAGTCCGAGAAGGTACCTGAGTCCGACAAGAAATACCTGAAGAAGACTGGAGTGCACATCGTCCGAAACGTTGTATAGATAACAAGATGAGGAAAATAGTCCGAATAATACAAATAATACTCCAAAAATTATTTTTTTAGTTTTTATTTTCATTTTATTCTTCGATTTTCGGTACTTATTTTCTACCCGAGCAGATTTGAAAAAAAACCTTTTTTCTTCTATTCACATTTTCGGTCTTTTGTCTTTTTATTTATGCAGAAAATAGTATCAATCACATATATACCACACCGATATTTTGCACCCCCAAAACAGGGGAGTCAAAGTTAAGTGACCTGAAAAAAATCAGAAAGTTTTGAAATGAAATAACTAATACATTATAAAATTCATTCATTGCTAAATCAACACTGAAAATTTCATTAAAATCGGATAATTCCCTGATTTTTGGTAAATTTTTTTCAAATGTGGGGGTCAGAAATGTATTTTAAAAAAAACATGGATTTTTCAAGGAATTGGGTATATCTAGTTTGACATAATTTAAATTGAAATGGATCATGGAATTTTATAAGGTGCTGGTGAGTTGTTAAAAGTGTCTCTGTTAATCACTCTCCCCATCACTCGCATTTAGAGAGGAAAAGAGTGATATGTAAAATGTAAAGACAGGGACGGGTTAGTTTTTGACTTAATTGCAAATTACAACTAATTAGAACCAATTAAAATGGAATTTTTTTCAAACATTACGTAATCCTAAAACTGAGGAATAATTTAGTATAACTTTTGTTTCATTAAACTAACCTGGAAAAAAGCCTTTAGAGATTAAAAGGTGAAAATCTCAGCTTTAGTATAATAATAGATATAGACAATGTTAAAGTATGTGGTAGGCTAATGTTTACCCAGATGGCATAGCCTTATTCCATAATATTGGGATGCAGCTTGACTCTCTACCTTACCCTGATTTCTTTCTGGTATATATGCGGCCTAAAAAGAACCCTCCACACTTCTCATGTGGACAACCCTAAATTAAAGTATTTAAAAAGTGATATACTTGTCTATTGACCTGAAGCAACAAAGATTTCTCTTTATGAAAGACATTAAAAACTAGTTCATTCATAACTCTTTCATCAAGAAATCCACCTTTTTCTATTTTATTACCTATTAAGATTTGCTTCATCCTCCTAAATTCTTCTAACTATTCTTTTGATACATATACACTACCTATACTCACACACACACACCCATACTGATATGCTCACCCCATATTCATATACATATACATATGATATAACTATATGCATACATACTTATATTGTTGAAAGTTGAAGGTGGTATGAAGTGAAAAAAATGTGGTTCACAGATCATATTAAGACAACGCTGAAGAAATGTAACATCACACCTTCAAGCATGGAAGATCTGACCTCCAATAGACAGGTTTGGCGAGACGCTTGCTGCACAGGAGCTAAGCAGCTCAATAATGAGATAAACAGGACTGCAGAGCAGCAACGTTTTCGTCGTCATGAACAACCAAATGCAGATGGGAATTTCCCCTGCAATGTGTGTGACCGAATCTGCAAATCGAGAAGTGGACTAATGAGCCACCCATAGGGTCCACAATTGAAGATATGGAGTGACGTCATTGTCGTCTGTGACGGACCTCTAAAAGAAAAAAAGAAAAAGAACATTCTCATATATACATGCTCACACCTTGTATATATTCATATGTTTGAAAATTGCATAGGCAGGAAACCAATACATGTTCATATGGGGGATTTTCCATGGCGTACAGGTTAACGTGCTGGACTACATCATAGTAACTTAGTTCAAACTCCAGTTGTGCTATTATATTCACTTTCAGACTAATACTCTTGGGAAAAGTGTGAATACCCTCATCCCCCTAGCTATGGATTAGACAGTATTACTAATGTTCTTTTACAAGGATGGCTTTAACATTAAATAACCAATCAAGGTTGATATGCCATTAAACAAAGAAACAATCTCACATAGACATGCTATTGAACCTAACTATTGGCACCCAGGAGTAGAAAAACTTATAGTGTTACATTGTTTCATGAGAAATAATAAAATCCTAGTAACTTTGGTTTAGAAGAACATTAGGTTTTTATTAAAACAATATTAAGCATCTTTGCACAGTGGCAGTACCATGTACACCCGCCTCTTGGGGCGGGAGTCCAGTGGCTACAATTAACAGCATTGAAACCAGAGGGCTATCCCCCCTCTCAAATTTAAAGGGGCAGGGCTGGGTTTATTGCCCAGTGCCTGAGGTTCCCCACTTGAGGGGGAATGCTGACAGGATCAACACATTTTTTGCACCCGCCACCCATGAATCTTGGCTTGTGGGTGGTGTGCCTAACTCGTACATGTGGGGTACATGGTAAATATCATGTACTTTGCTCAGTCGGAAGAGCACTGGACTAGGAATCACAAGATTCTTGGTTTGATACTGGCCCTCGTTAACTCAGCATATGAATAGCACAGGGATCTGTGCGGTAAAGTGAGGAGCTGATGGTGCTCCACCTCAGATGCAAAAAACAATCTCCTTGGTCTAGCACTATTGAAAAGGGGATTGACTCCTTCGCTGTCTGGCTGATACCGACATTAGGCCACCCCAGTGACTTTACTTTTTTTAAATTTATTATTTATGGGTGATACTAAATGTATGCAATATTTTTCATCATAATTATAATCTTTATTTTTGTAGCCATTTAGTCAGCTTAATTCAGAAGTATGTGGCACTCAGTGAGAATTAATCTCATTTGCACGGCTCTACTAGCTAAGCTTTATTTTTTATGATTTTTTCACTATTAAGATAGGTTTATTTTATGAATTAAAAATACATAAAATTGTTATGGAGAAATTTGATTGGTTTATCAATTTTTGACAGAAATCAAATTTACTTTAGAGTATAATAAAATGTACTATTGCAGTGGATAGAACTTTTTGCATTAGCAGCATATTTAAAAAAAAAAAACTACCAATATATATGAATAATTTAAAATTTACACAAAAAGAAATACATCAATGAATAATTTAGTTAATAATTAAAGAAATTTAGACACCTTAAAATTGGTGAGTGACACAGTTTGGAAAGTTCTGGAATAGACACATTTAATAAGAGAGTTTTATTTTTCATCTCCAGATGTTAAAGACAGATTGAAATTCTTCTGTATTTTATGGTGGATATGATTACTGTCACAGAAGTTAGCCAATCAAAGAAGTTCAAAATCTTCAGTCAGCAATTCTCAAGGGTTATTCAGAATATTTTAATATGCTTTGCATTTCACAGGACTTCTTAGCATAAATTATATACATATATATATATATATATATATATATATATATATATATATATATTTATACATGTATAAAAAGACACGTCTCCTGTTTAATAATTTTATTAACAATCTTTTCAAGTTTTCTGGCCAACTTTTTTACATTTGGATGGAATCTGTAGATAAGTCCACCAAAGTTCATATCCCAAGTACTTTTGGCACTTTGAAGTGCCATCATCAAGGGTGATGTGTTTATGTTCCAGTTGTTTCAAGTTAGTGGTAGTGAGAGTAACTAGGAGGGGAACTCGTAGAAATTATATTAAGGAGAGTGGAGGCTGGAAGGAGGAGAATTGATAGGAAAAGTGTTATAGGCATTTTAAAATGTGAGTACTGCATTGAAAATTGATCTTATTTAAAGATGGTTTGTATTGTTTGATGTATAAAGCTTCGAGTATTTGGAGTTTTTATTTATTTTTTTTTTTTGTGCGTATTTTCTGTTAGGATATTTTAGTAATTAGAGTTGGGGCATGCATGTAATTTTAGATGTGAAATGGAGCTATTATCTGTCATATGAAGAGTCAAAGTTTATTATATATATATATATATATCAATAATAAGTATGTGCAAAATCTATATTGTTCAATCAATAAATATTTCTTCTAACTATAACTAAATATTTCTTCTATGAACTAAACTAAATACTCTGGTTATTCTTAAACATATGGAACAACATCAAAAATATTCTATGAACTTGTTTAGTTATATAGTGTTACAAATCAATAATATAGCAACATTTGACTGTTATTCAATACTAGCAAGGATAGCTGGTGTTTCCTAGGGAAAATAACTTCAAATATGACAACTCTGATTAAAATATGTACATTAATATGTTTCTTCTAACACAACACAAAAAAGGTATGTATTTTTATTTTTTGGTGGGGGTAGGGATGAGGTCTTTTGAACTCTACTTTTCAGGTAAAGCATAATTATTTTTGATTGAACAATATAGATTTTGCACATAGTTATTATTGATATTAAGTGGTGTTGAGGTGGGGGGAGTAATCATATGCAGTGATGCTGATAGGTTTTTAATTTAGTGCATCCTGGGACGCACATATTTGCTTTGAATGTGTCACCGGAAAAATTTATGGGTCCCAACTAAAGCCATCTTACTCTGTAATTCATTTCTAAGAAACTATTGAAATGTATTTACAGTTAGCTTGAAATGGTGAAGGAAGAAAAAAGAAAAACACTGGGATGCATGGATATTATTTTACTGCATTCTTTTAGATTTTTGCATCAAGGATGCAGGACGTGTACCGAAGAGCATCTCTGCACATGAAAAAAAATTATTTTCAAAATTTAGAATGGCATTTTCTGTTACAAAAATTCATCTTTAATTAAATACAATTGAAATTTTATTAAAATCCAATAATGAATTGATTTTTGGTAGAATTTGTTTTTGTTTTCACCTCATGCAAATATTTAGGTTACAATGTTTCACACAAAAAAATGAGTCCTTGTAGTGTAATGGCTAACATGTAACATTGTAATAAGTGAGATTGAACTCCAGTTGTGCTACTATATTCTCATTTTGGTCTAATGCCCTTGAGAAAGATATGAACTCCCTCACCCCTCCATCTATGGGTTAGATAATACTACTACCTTTCTTCTCCAATGATGGCTTTGGTATTAAATAACCCATTAAAGTTGATATGCCATTAAACAAAGAAACCAAACCAAACTAAAAATGACAACGTTTAAAACCAGAGAATTTTGTTGTTTGACCCTAAATGATCTCCAATATCTATTAATAATGGAGATTAAGTCTTAATTTGTCTGTAACTGAAACTACGACACTGCTGACATCACAAAACCAAAAATCGTTATAACATGGAATAAACACACTAAAAAGTTGAGCATGAAACTTAGACAATCTTCATTTTTTTAAAACAAGTTTTAATAAATTCCTGTCCGGTATTATATATTTATAGTTTGTTTTATTTTAATATATATTTAAAGTTATCAGAAATAAGTTTCCATTTCAAATTATTTTCGTTTTTTTTACTCCTTTAATAAATTTGATGATTCTACTTACTTATGATACAAAATCTCTGACATTAAATTTTCAACTCCCATCCCCTCTGGTAATAACTTTTAAAAATAATTTTTAAAACGTTTTTTTTTTGCTAATTAACCTAACAGTCTGTCACCAGTGGGGGTCTCATGCTAAACCCTACAATGTTATTTTAGTGTTAAAATAACAGGAGACAAATGCACAAACAAGAGGCTTATTCATTTGTATATATTAAATCATGGTAAAAACAATTGGTACTATTATAGTATGTGGCCTACCTTTTGAATGTGGCCAACAAAATCATATCTCCCTTATAGTATGTGGCCAACAAAATCATATCTCCCTTATAGTATGTGGTCTACCATAAAAAGCATATTATAAGGTTATAATGATAACTCCTCACCCAAACCCTATTTCAGTAATTTAGAATTAAATAGATCTCTGATTCATGTAAATTATGGATAAATTCTTTTTTAATTATTCTTAATTACTATATACAGCTTATGACTGAATTGCAATTCTTGAAATTGAATATATGTGAAAAAATAATTAGTTTCAATAAATTGCCTACTACTTATATCTATAAATATACTCTTACTGAGGTAGGACACATTCAAACCGGGTAGGCCACATACTATAACAGAACTAAAATGGTAGGCCACATACTATAACGACACCAAATAATTTCTCATTTAAGAAGTAGATTTTTGCAAAATTATAATAAAAATCACAAAAGAAATGCATTATCATATACCTAAGCATATTTCTGAAACAGGAGTGTCAAACTTGTTTGGCTTTGCGTGACAGATTGAAGCATGAACTAGATCTTGTGGAACAGATAACTATTCATACGCAAGGTCAGAGTAAATACAATTTGACAATAAATGTAAATATGTACATTTTTTTTTTTTTTTGCACTATAAAATTTTTTTAGCTAAAATAATTTGTAAAACTAGAACTACCTTTAGCAAAACTATCACTGACAATAATACACAGGCTTAACTGTATTGGTTTGGTTGGTTTCTTTATTTAATGACATATCAACCTTCATGTGTGATGGCAAAGCTGTTATGATTTTATGGGCCATCCTTTAGGCTTCAAGCAAGAGCGCTTGCCCAGCTGAAATCCTGGGTAAAGAATCCTTTGGTTGTTCTTTGGTGCTCCTCAGTATTGCAAGTCTTTCGTCAATGATTGCAACTGGATGTCTCACAGTATCAGTGATTAAATAGTCAACCAGCTATGCATTTGGGCTGTTGATTGGCTGAGGTTTAAACCATGTGACCTCGCTTAGTCTATAAATTTAAGTGGTGTATTGTAGCATGGCTTATATACTACAAATAATCCAACATTGTAGAACAGCAGTAATGCTATTTAACCCATAGCTGAGGGGATGTGAGGGTTCATACTTTTCTCAAAGGTATTAGTCTAAAAATAAATAGCGCAACTGGAGTTCAAACTCACTTACTATAATATCGCAGTCCAGCATGTTAGCCATTATGCCATGGGAACTCACTTAACTGGGATATGTGTGTGTCATAAAAAAGTTATTTACATAGTCCCTCTTTTTGAAGGTGAGCCAATTGAAATACTCTTCATTTTGTGGGTTGTTAACTGGATTGAATGTTATGTGGTAGCCACAGTAATGCCAGTTTTATAATGCTTTTATAATGCTGAAATGCTGAAACCCACTGCCTTACCGTGTTCACATTTATTGTTTGGTCCACTTAAACATTCAGCAAGTATTAATTAACAATAAAATTTCCAAATAATGTGTTGATAACAACTTGCTCTTGAAAATAAACCAAAGTTTTAGGATAGGAAAAAATTAAGTAATTGAAGTCTACTCGCCAACAATGAACATAGCATTCCCAGTTGATTTTTTTTATTTGAGGTTATTGTTATTTAATCATGTTAATTATATAGAGCTTTGTAAATAAAGTTAAGAACTGTTTGAATTATGCAAATACCCCCAGTGGTTCAAAAGTTATGAGAATTTAAAGCCCCGAAATTGGGGGTACAAATGTGGACATGATTTTGTTAAAAGAAAATATGTCAAATCATGGACCAGTTCAAAACAAGAAATTTAGTAATTTTATTTAGTTTCTTTATTTTTAGAACAATTTTGATAAAACTTTGCATTCTTATGTAAAATTGTATGTTCTTTCTGATTCTGCACTTAAATTTGATATATCTTCATGCTAGAACCCATTATTTGGGGAATAAGAAGTAGGGATATCAAGATTTTGTTTTTTGAAGTTTACCACAAGATTATTCAACATTTTCATTTTAATACAGCATATATACACATATATAGTATTAAATTATATAAATAACATCACTTTGGACTTTAAAATACCTTTTTAAATACCTTCTATGTTGTATTACATACAAGAAATAGAATAACTCTTTATATTTATATATTTTTATTTAACAAAGCTTGTCCATGTGCTGCTTTGTTTATATGTGTAATAATACTGTTTTAACTTGCCATAAAAAAATAGTTCAATGGTTAAAAACACATAAAAGTTAAATATTTAGAAAGATTTTTTTTTTTCTTTTCAACCATATAAATATTTTAAAAATTGGACTAGAAATAAGCGATGAATTACTATTTAAACTGGTATGGTCTGGATAAACGACGCATAGCTGAGAGTTGTTTATGTTTGGAAGACAAGTAAATTTTTTTTAATTTTTTTAATTCAAAGTTTCAAAGAATTATAAACTTGTTTATTAAACAAGTTTATAATTCAACATAAAACTGACTTTACACTGGCCTTTTTAGGTTCACACATTCAGTATTGGCCAAAAAAGAAGATTGCATATTAGAAAGAAGGTCTGAATGGAAGAAAAGGTGGTAGATGAAGGAAAGAAGGAAGGAAAGAAAAAAGGAGTATGATGGAAGAAACAGATGGAGATTTGATGAAGAAAGTGTGATTAATTACTGGAGGAAAAGGTGGCATATGAAAGAAAGGTGTCATTTTTTTTCCAAAGAAAAGAATTTGATAACCACTTCTGCTTTCATACCAGATGTCATTTTGTCAGACTGCCAATCAACTGTTATTGGTAACAAGGAAAAAAAAATGATTTATTATTTGTGAAAAGGTACAATTTCTAATGTTATACTACTAACATCTGGGAGAAGGCAACATGAAACTCCTATCTCTTTCCAAAATATTTATAATAATTCACAGTATAAAGGAAGTTGTGGAGAGCCATGATCACCTAAGTTCTGAATGGATGTGGCACTTTCCATTCAATTCCAGTCATACTCAAATTAATCAACAAACAAAAAAGGTATGATAGTCTTGGTCATTTGGGTTACATATCCACCAACCCCTCCACACAAGTAGGATGTGACACAAAGTCAATTTCTTAAGTGGAGTTTAATGGATTTGAATTTAGAGTTTTCCTTCTACTAGACTGGTTGCCTAACCAAGGTTAAAGAGCCCAGCCTGCCCTACTATTTATTCATAGTCCAGTCTGCCCTATTATTTACCCATTAGCTTTATACATGGGAAAGGCATGAATCTAATCTACTCTGTCACTAGTTTGTCAAAATAGTACATAATGTAAGAGAAGCCAACCAAGTTAGAATATGCATCCAAACTTCAATTTTAGAAGAATAAAGATTTGTCATATAAAAATGACTGATTACATAAATTATTTCCTGAATACAAAGCAGTTTCATCAAAGAAATTAATATGAAATTTATACACAGCTAATATGTGTACAGACACAAATCCAATAGATGTATGTCAATTTATTTGAACTCAGTTGAAGAAAAACTAGTTATATTCTATCCTTTTTATTTGTTAAATAAAAGAAGATATATTTGCCATAATGAGACATAAATTTCAAGGCTTAAAATTAAAACTCAAATAAAATCACTTTAAACGAAAAATAATGCAAATACAAAAACTAGATGATACACACACTCATACACAGAGGGTGAAGCAATATATATATATATATATATATATATATATATATATATATATATATATATATATATATATATATGGATTTTGTGATAGGAAGCAAGTGGTCTTACAGGACGTTTTGACAAAATGTGGAAGTCTACCTGAAATATTAGGAATAATACATAAGATTAAAAACAACCTTAAACCTTCATCACTTTAAATTTTGGTTATTATTTCTTATCTTGTATTTTTCCATGCTTCCAATACAACCCAAAAAGTTTCCCCAAGATCCATTATATATATATATATATATATATATATATATATATAAGTGTATTTAGGCAGCATTTTTTCTTTTAAACAGGTTTCATTGAATTGAACAGACAATTCCTGTCTGACAAGTCTTTCGTCGATCCGTTCTAATATTCAGGCCATCCTTCTGGTGTCAGGGTGGAACTGGTATATATTGGCCACACGACGACTACATTATCTCGTAGATTAACCCTACACTTATCAGATTCCAGCTCCATTAATCAACATCTTTAAACACATTCATGCCCCCCCTCTACCTACCGCAAAATTCTAACTGAAAATACACACACACTATATAGAGAAAAAACTACTACCATTCCAAAAACCTCCCACTACCAATTGATATTACCTCCCACTAATTCCTTGCTTCTACTCGTTCTCGTTAAAAACGAGACATGAAAACTATTCCATCGTTTCCCACCTGAGGATGGCAAAGTGCATTGCCGAAAGCGCTAGTGACGAAACATTCGGTGGACTGGTATACCAGTTCCACCCTGACACCAGAAGGATGGCCCGAAGATTAGAACGGATCGACGAAAGACTTGTCAGACAGGAATTGTCTGTTCAATTCAATATATATATATGTATATATGTATATATATATATATGTATGTATATATATATATATGTATGTATGTATATATATGTATGTATGTATATATATATGAGGAGCAAAGAAAATGTGACAAAATGTAGTTGAAAATAGAGGAAAAGGTGGATATAACAACACAACAACTAAATTCAATTGATATTTTTGATTATAAATTTTGAAGAAACCTCAACTAAACAATGAGGCAAAATATCAATTGAATTTAGTTGCTGTGTTGTTATATCCACTTTTCCCCCTATTTTCAACCATATATATATATATATATATATATATATATATATATATATATAGAGAGAGAGAGAGAGAGAGAGAGAGAGAGAGAGAGAGAGAGATAGAACAAGATTCTCAGAGTTTTTAAAAATTGAAGTGATTTGTCTTGTCATGTTTTGATTGCAAACAAGATTGTTCCTTAGAATGACCTTCAATATTTTTCTTTTTAATTTGTGTTCAATGGTAACTAAATCTGTTCTTCTTTGTCTGTGATTCAGTAGAATTTTGGAGAGATTGTCATCCAGTCGATTAAAAAGAACAGCTGATGAGTTAACTTTTCTTAAAAAGGGTTTCAGTAAATTAAAGTCTTTCAAAAGAATTTCTTTTCCAACCAAATTGTACATGTAAAATGTATAAATCAATAGTTTTATGTGTTGTTCTAGCACTCAAAATCAACTAAATAAGCCTTGATGACAAGGAAAGTATTAGTTTGATGATGAGAAGAAGAAAAAGAAGAAGAAGAGATTCTTTTAAGGAAAATGAATTGTGTTTCTATTTAATTGAGGGTAAAGCAAACCAAGAATTGTTTTAAACAGAAGAATATTTGTTGTGTGTGTTTAAAGAGTACCATGAAATTAAAAAAAACAAACAAAAAAAAACCCAACTCTCAACAGGCAGGTAGGCAGAATTCTATATCTTTGAAATACTAGAAGTGGTATAAAGCTTTGGAAACAAAGCTACTCACACACAAAAATCTAAAATATCAAGGGGGGGGGATTTTAAAATACTTTTATTTTTAAAATATTTCCAATATTTTTCTTACAAAATACACTATTCATAATTTGTTCATAGATAAATAAGTCCTGGAAATTTTATTGAAATTAGATGAATATCTAATTTTTGTTGATTTTTAAACTCAAGTTGTAATATTGGTCATCAAATTTGTCTTTATCCAAATTATTACAGGTAAATAATTATTAATCATAATTTTTATCATGAAATTAAAAAAAACAACAACTCTAAACAGGCAGGTAGGCAGAATTCTCTATCTTTGAAATGCTAGAAGTGGTACAAAGCTTTGGAAGTGTAAGGGCATGGGGGCGGGGGGGCATTAAGAATTAACAATTAATGCAAATAATTTTAATATCAGATTTTTTACCAGTTTTTTAATTGAGGCAAAATCCTCATGGCATATGGGCTAACATGCTGGACTGCAACATCTTAGTAAGCAAGTTTGAGCTCCAGTCACACTATTATGCTATTTGTTACCTCATGTTGCATCGTGCTCATAGCAGAGGGGTTGGGTAAATACACTCTCTATTCTCACCAGACCAAACTCTGCACAATGTTTTTCTTGTCTCCTAAACTGAAAATTCATCTCAAGGATAAAATATTTGGATGTTAAGATCATTAAAAGAAATATGATAATTCAGTTTCACAGTATGTCAATAAAGAAAATTTAGAGGTGCTTTGACCAATCAAAGACTCAGTGGAATAAGTGAGTTGAATGTCACTTTGAAGAAAATTAATGTTTCATTTATTATTCATTCCTGTCTTGCAGTACTTCTAAGAATAATAATGGTAATTCATGGTAAAGGAAGCTGTGAAGAGTCATGATTTCCCAAGTTCTCTGTTGAAGTCAGTCAGGCAGTATACTGTTGGTTTGGACAACAGCAACTGTCTAAGCACAACTGAACTAGTGCCCAAGATAGCTGGTACATATGAGACTCAAGAATAGTCCATTCATGTATTTCGGTGATTCCATTCCTTGAGTCCTGATTGACTGCTTGGTTTCTATGATGTTATGAGGCTTCATACATACCCTGGCATTCTGCAGTAGGATTGCAGCAAGGTTAGATCTTTATTGAGTTACAGCTGCTTGTTGCATTGTCTTACCAATTCTTACTTAGTATGATTATTCTACATTCTCAAGGGACACGATATCACTCTATTGACATAAATCAATCTATTGTTCCTCATTAGAATTGTCTTAGAATAATGGCTGATAATTCTTTGGTTCAATCCTAATGAAAGAATGCAATAATCTTGTACAATCCACAGATTGATTTTACTCTTTAAGTCTTTAAGGTGAATTGCAATTGATTTCTATGTTAGATAAACAGAAATGTATAATTGCTACTCTATACAGCAAATGCTAGTTGGAAGCACTTAGGGCGTAATGGTCTTTGGATAATTACTCAATCATTTTCTCTGCTCATTAGTCGAAACATAGTGAATACAAATTACATCTTAACAGGACTGGTCAGAAGGACTTGTAATTATGGCTCAATGGTAGAACAAAGAACTGGAAACCAAAAACTGTGAGGTTTTCAACAGAAACAAATTTGGTGTTGTCTGCAAATTACAAACATTATGAGACACACATGTAGAAAATATAATCTTTGTAAAAAGAACTTTGTAAAATCTTTGTTAGAAAAAAAAAAATAAGGATGTGTAATCTGAGTCACAATATGAAGCAAGTTTTGGATTACTGGAGTCAGTTAGCAGATTTTTACTTTTTCCTTATAAATTTAAATTTTAATATAAATATCAAAATTTCATAGATAATAATTTGATTAGTATTTCTTTTTATTTATATTTTCAATAGTATTTCTCTGAATTTTTGAGATGACACTTGATAATTAGTATTATTTGTATTATTTGTATTATTGTCCTTATCTTCATTGTTATCTGTATCGATAACAATGAAGATAAGGACAATAATACAAATAATACTATTTTCAATAGGTTTGTCTACACACTTTAGATTTTCTTTGACATCTTATTACAAAATATAAATCAAAATTTTAAAAATTTAATTCTCAAAAGTTTTCTTGTTTTTGCTACAAAAAGAAAGGACCAAAGTTCTGTATTAAAAAAAGAAAAAGAAAAAAAAAAGAAAGAAGATTTTTCTGGGCTGGTTTACATATGTTTACATATATTAAAAAAAAAAAAAAATGAAAGCAGATAAAAAAAAAAGAATCCACTTATCATTACAACATGGCAGCCATTTTTAAAATTGGAAAGAAAAAAAAACCTCCCTAATTTAAAGATCTATGAAGAATAATTGCCTGAAGATGGGTTGATGACAAATAATTAGTTCCATCATTACTTAATTGAACTGCATGAAGAAATCTAAACTGCACATAGAAACATACTTCTATTTGCTTAAAAAATACTCCATTTTTAACACACACACACACACACACACACACTCACCCACGCAAAACACACACACACACACACTCACCCACCCAAAACACACACACACACACACACACATAATTGGTATATTTCTTATTTTTTACAAAAGAAGTCAGAATCAGTGATTTCACATCCCTAATTATATAATAATTCAGTCATAAATATTCAATAAAGTATTTTCTCCACAACTGTTTTCTTCCTCATTATTCATTGACCTAATTTGTAATAATGAATTAAGAGTCCAATTTAATTCAGATAAAAAAATATATAATGTCTATCTATCTATCTATCTATCTATCTATATATATATATATATATATATATATATATATTAAATACCTTCTCTCTATCTATCTATCTATCTATCTATCTATATATATATATATATATATATATATATATTAATTACCTTCTCTCTATCTATCTATCTATCTATCTATATATATATATATTGCTTCAACATTTATGTTGGAGTAGAATTATCCAAAAGTGCTCAATACTTAATGAAATATATTATATGAATATGAATTATATATATATATATATATATGGTTCACTATATTTATAAGTAAAGTAAAGGCAGAGTTTACATTTATGGAAATAAATTCTGAAAAACAATTTATTTTGCTTTTTACAAAAAAACTCTCCTTATTTATTGAATGACCCTATTACACTGTAAATAAAACGAGAGAGAGAGAGAGAGAGAGAGAGAGAGAGAGAGAGAGAGAGAGAGAGAGAGAGAGAGAGAGAGAGAGAGATGGATGAAAACTATAAGTTAGTTTTAGGTTTTAATTTTCTAAATTGCGAAATAAAAAATGTCCTGTCTGTTTACTCTTCTCTTTAGTTTTCCTGATGAATGTACTTTAAAAAAAAGAATTAACAAATTACCAAAATGAATTGATTGAGAATTGTGAGTCTTCCAGACATCGGAAACATTTGAAACCTTTTTTGAATCAAACTTCAATTCCCATTTGGAGCTTCAGGAAGAATCAGCTCTTCAGAGATCAAACACCATAAAGTTACAAAATTATGTTCAACAAAAAAGTATTGATCCTGACTTTTATAAAAATCTCTTTTCTTTTTCATTTTGGCTAAATAATATTTGTTGTGATCTGCTTCTGTTAATTGATTGTTTTTTTTATTTGAATGGACAAACAACTTTCTAAACGTCACCTTTTTTTTCTCTTTTCATCTGTTTATATTATTGAAAACAAATATATCATCTTGCTAGAATTAACACACGCACACACACACACACACACACCCATATAAACATAAACATAAAAGCTCTTCTTATCAGGCAGGATTTGAACTCGACTTTCTGAGTCCATTTTCTTGAATGAAAACTCTTACACCACACTAACCTCCAAATTCTAATATTATAATTTTCAGAATGAAGCTAAACTTTGACTCAAATCCAGTCATAGTTAGGCTGAGAAGTTTTCAGCACCCTCTTTGTATGTGTGACCTGCCAACTTGACTAGGTCTTGCTATTGGCATACAATAATAAAAGTATTTATGTTAATATCCTAACTGGAATCCACAAAAAAGTCATAAGTATAGTTAGTTTTCATGAAACTGTCTCCATACTGAAGATGATTTCAAGACTTTTTTGAACTACAGTTTTTGGTAAAACAGTGTTCTGTATTACCATTCACATCCATACATTAACACATACCTACACATTTACATATTGTGAACCCTTTTTCTGTTGTTGTTGTTGGTAACTGACATGTTTCTGTGACCCATGTAATTGGGTTGGACACGTGGTTGTACACGTGCACAATTCGTGTGAACACCGCGATCCTTTGCCATGTCTTTGGATCAATTGAAAATATCTTCAGCAAGGGGCACACAGAAAAGATGCAACTCCGAGTAAAGACGCATCTCCAATCTCTCCATAGCTGAACATTTTTTACCTCTCCTCTTATTTACGGTTTGTTAAAAAATTTGAGCTTTTTCCTTTGTATTATTTGTAAACTTGTTCATTTGTGTTCGTCCATACATATATTTATCGTTCTAATTCATTCCATCGTCTTCAGTTTTTTCTTTTATCGTTTATTGTTTTCGTAGACCATTTTGGTTAAACTATCTGTCAAGTTAGTCAGTCTAACATACATGGGATTGTAAAAGTGCAGCACCCACCATGCTCAGTAGACTTTTGTAACTTTTTTTATGGGTAAAATTTAATGGCACAGTGGGCATTAAAAGAAATACTTTCGTACGGCTTAACATCATATCAAAACAGATTTTACAGTTGTTTTGATCTATGGAAAACTTGATGGAATAACCATGTTGAATTCAGAGGAGACTATTTTCAAGAAAATTAACCTTTCATTCATTGTTTATTTCTGTCTTGGTAGATTCAGTCTCAATACATTTGATTGGCTGATATTGAAGTTCAAAGTCATATCTAACCTAAAAAAAAAAAAACTGATTTTTTTTTGTTATTTGTCTGGTTTGTTTCAATGTAGTTTTTATTTCTTTTTTTTTCTCCCCTTTCATTGAAATTTTTCTTTGCCTCTAGAAATGATCTGCATATAAACTTTGATGTTAAATTGTTTTTTTTCCTTTGTAAGTTGAAAATAGGTCACAACTAGCAGGGGTGTCTGGCAATGCCCAGGAAGAGGATAAGATGATAGAATGTTTTGATAAAATAATTCTGATTTATATTTTAACAAGATTCTAACTTGATTGATTGATTTTAATGGTATGTCAATCTGTTAGGGTTTTTTTTATGCCTAGAGGTTAGGGAATTGCATTCATTGTACATTTATATTAACATTTTCTATGTAGTTGCTTCTTAAGAGAGTTCTTTTGCACAGCTGGTACTACCACTCCAGGTCAAAGGAAGTCTGTGGCATTTTGGCTAATGTGCTGGATTGCAACATCGTAGTAAGTGAGTTCGAACTCCAGTTGATCTATTATATTAACTTTCAGACTAATACCTTTGGGAAAGGTATGAACCCCCTCATACCCCCAGCTATGGGTTAAATAGTACTACTACTGTTCTACTACAAGTATGACTTTGGCATTGAATTGCTTGCAAAAGTTGATATGCCATAAAACAAAGAAATCAACCAACTACTCCAGGTCAGAGTGGACCTGGGAGTAATGGCAATAAAGAGGTACTTCACACTCTTTAGAGTTTTTATGAGAAGATAGAAAAAAGTAGATATGACTAATGATACATAACAAACAAATAATAATAGTTATAGATAATAATCTGTTATGTGGAAATTTTGGGTTTCAAGCCTAATGTATTTTCTTTCTGAAAAGATTTGTTCTGTATAGTGTTCATTTTTATGCCTATTGAGGAAGTTATTTAGAGCCTAGTAGTATATGTGCTGAAAAAAGTAGTTATTGCACATTTTTCTTTTTCTATTTTTTTTATACTCTGTATATATATATATATATATATATATATGTGTGTGTGTGTGTGTGTGTGTGTGTGTGTATTTGTGTGGGTGAGAGTTTAAAGATTTTTGAACAAACTTTAACATGATTTTCACATTTCCAGCTTTACCAATAACACTTCAAAGTTTACGCCTGACTAACTTTTAAGCTGTTTACACTATTCATATTCACATTCCAAAAGTCAATTGGATTTATTTAAATAAATAAATAAATATATAAAAAAAATACATGAAAGGATCCGTTTATGATAAATAATTCAATCAGCTTTGTTACAGATGTTTGGGTAATATATATATGTATATATATATATATATATATATATATATATATATATGCTTAATTTAGACAGACTTCATATTAACAAATGTATCAAACAAAAGAGTTCAAATTCTATTATATTTAACCCAATTTCATATTTGTTTTAAAATGTTTTCTTTTTCTAACACTCGTTGAGTGGGTATATCGAAAAAAAAAAAACAAAAAAAAAACAATTTGACAGTTCTCTTTTTTTTGTTGAATCTTCCAGTTGGTATTTTTTATTTCCCTATTGGAGTTATGCTACTATGGCACTGAGGAATATCTTTAAACGACAACTCTTTTGCTCGACACTTGGACTCTTGATTCCAACAAGTGTAAATCAAATGGATGATACCAATACAGAAAATAGGGATCAATTCTTTTTTACAAGTGAATATGATAGCTTAATATTTCAACTCTTGCTCTTTTTAATTGTATTGTTTTTATGTTGTGTTATATTTTATTTATTTATCATTCAATTGCAAATTGGACTGGCCTTATGGCAAACCCCAACTCTTTTTATCATATATGTGCTAGAAGACAGTGGCTAAGGGTCTTAATGTCCTGGGTATGAAACTCTATCATTAAATTCTATCTGATTGTGAGGTTCGAATTCTGGAGCTCTGGGGAGTGTGGAGTACCCCTTCATCACCATTACTTCCAGGTTCACTCTAACCCGGATTAGTAGGACCTGTTACTAACAGTGTTAGGGTCCCATCCCATCTTAAAGAATGTATTTAAAAAATTTAGTTTAAAAACAAAATTGTGTACCCATCAAGAATGAATAAAACAAAACAAAAACAACTTTGGCATAAAATAACCCAACAAGGGTTGATATGCAATTAAACCCAACCAACCAACTAACCAACCAGATTGGACTGGAAATTGTTTTATTTTCTAGTTAGAGTATTTTTAAGTGTATTTTTAAGAGTATTTTTAAGTGTATTGCTCTGATAAAAATCCTACGATGATAAGCTATTTTTGCTGGGTTACATTTATACACACACACACACACACACACTTATGTATATATAGATAGATAGATAGATAGATAGACAGAATTTGGTGTCTCAGTAGAATCAAAATTATTAGAGAATTGTTCAAACTTCATAAATGTATAAAGATTTTGAGTATTTCAACCATTGTTGGTCATTATCTAGAAATAGTGAAATGTTAAATAAGTTGATATCTTAATATTATTGATTATAACGTTTATAGATAAAACATAGAAATAGGTTAGGGGTTAATTTTATAATTAAAAAAAAACAAACTCTAAAAATCATCTGTTAACAAACAACTGGATTTTGACGGTGTAAATGAAAAACATGTCCTTATGAATCGAGATCGCAGATGGGGTGACTAAAGTTTATATGGTCCAAAAAAAAAGGAAACTCTTTTAACTGTATATAATATTATCTTGAGTGTCCCAACATTTCCATATTACAAATTTTTACTTGCTTAATTTTTTGGCTTTGTATTAATAGCTAAAATTTGTTGATATGAGCGAGCTTCAGATATGCTTATTTTAATAAGTTCACTAAAATCATTTAAGTTTTTAAATTTATTATGCCAAAGAAAAATATTATTTATAAAAAAAATAGATATTAAAACATAATTCACATAATTCATTACATTCTATTTTATTATGTTTTTATACAATACAGTGCTATTTTTCTAATCTAAAAAATGTAGCAAAAAAGTAGGGTGTTTTTGGGCAAAGGCTGGAATGAATTAATGGCATTTAAGTTTATTTCAATGGGGAAAATTGATTTGATATAAGTGGAAATTGAGTTACGAGCAGAAAAAATTAAACTTGTAAGTCAAAGTACCTCTGTATTTATTTTGTGTATTGGTTATGTCATTTAGTTCCAGGTGTTAAATGCATTATCTATTGTAATCTCACTACTTTACCATTCTAATACTCATTTATATTTTTATACATTATAAGGAGGCATGTGGTGTAATGGTTAATGTCATAGGAAATGGACTCGTCAATTCGAGTTCAATTCCTGAACGAAGCTGTTTGCACTTCACATAGCGCTAATACCTTTGGGGCAAGGTATGAATCCAATTCTCCCTCCAGCTATGGGTAAATAGCAGGGCAGACTGGGCTCTTTAACCATGGCTAGGTAACCAGTCTAGGAGAAGGAAAATTCTGAATTCAAACCTGTTAAACTCCAGTTAAGAAATTGACCTTGTGTCGCATCCTGCTCGTACAGAGGAGTTGGTAAATATATATATTTTTATACTCCCAGGCATCTATCTTGTTATTGTTGTTATTGTTCATGTCCTTCTGTTTATCATGCATTTGCTTATTTAACTTGGAGGAATTTGTAGTATAATGGTTGTCATTATTGGAAATGGACTTGGCAAATCAAGATCAAATCCTGGATGAGACTGTTTATGGTTCATTTCATACCAATGTTCTTGGGAAAGGCATGAATCCATGTCTTTCCTTAGCTATGAATAAATAAGAAAAACAGGTCTCTTTAGCTTTGGTATGGCAACTGGTCTAGAAGGAAAACACTAAATTCAAACCAGCTCTACTCCAATTAAAAATTGACCTTGTATTGCCTCCTGTTTAGTAAATTTCTATAGTGCATATTTACTTATTTTTTTAATTGTGTTTCTATCCAGCTGTTGTAATCTATTACTATTCCCATTAAGAGATTATATATCCAACAGTAATAAGGAAAAAATCATCACAACTATAAGTCTTTTCTGCAGATTAACTTGTCACTTATCTGACAAAAGTGCAATCCACCAACACATTGCACACAACACAAATCCTACATTAATGTCCATTGGTGGACATTGTAGAAACTTCTTTTTAAAATAGATTAAAAAAAAACACAAAAAAAAAACACAACATATCAGGAGTGGACAAACTTGTTTAATGTAAGAGCCACAAATCATAAAGGGGTAATTCCATGTCAAATCATCCAGAAAAAAGTAAAATTGTCACTCACCCATATCAATTTTTCTGATTTTGTACAGGTGTGGACTATGCTAACATTAGACAATCCCTAAAATTTGAGCTTCCAATTCCAAAAATTGGTGGGGTTATGTCGATTTTAAGCTCTCCAAATTTGGGTGGGGTTGGTGAAAAATGGCGACTTTTTGTAACCTATTTTTGTCTGTAAAATGAGTTCTAGAGCTTTCCTACTACTAAAGATGGGTTTATAAAAGCATTTATAAAAATCCAAAAATGCTTTCAAAAAAGTTTATGGTTCATTTCATACCAATGGTCTTGGTAAAGGCATGAATCCATGTCTTTCCTTAGCTATAAATAAATAAGAAAAACAGGGCTCTTTAGCTTTGGTATGGCAACTGGTCTAGAAGGAAAACACTAAATTCAACTTGTTTAATATAAAAAATATATCAAAATCATAAAGTTTAGATGTTTGAGAACCACAGGGCATGAACAAAATTTACACCTACATTTTTATTGTTACATATACATTTTATTATAAAAAAATTGTTTAAATTTTAAGAAATGCATATAAAATGTAATAATATTTCTTCATGCATACAATCTTAAAACTGTTAATTTGTATTAGTTTCAGTTATCACAAAGACAAAATATATAAAAATAAGTAAAATGAAAAAATTGGAGATATTTTAATCAGATTTCCACCTTAAAAAAGAAGTCTCATTTCAAATCATCCAGAAAAAAGTAAAATTGTCATCCACCCACTTCAAGTATCATCATGAATTACTGATACAGTGGAAATCCAATGGGTTTCGGGGTCATTTAGTACATATTTTAACTTGTATAAGTAAGGTGGCCTAACGTTGGTATCAGCCAGACAGTGAGGAAGTCTATCCCCTTTTCAATTGCGCTAGACCAAGGAGATTGTTTTTTAGTGTCTGAGGTAAAGTGCCACACCTACCATCAGCTCCCCGTTTTATCGCACAGATCTCTGTGCTACTCCTACACTGAGTTGGTGAGGGCCGGAATCGAACCAGGAACCTTTCGATTTCTTGTCAAGTGCTCTACCAACTGAACTAAATCGGACGGTTTAGCTCAGTCAGTAGAGTACCCATCATAGAATCCTAATTAGTATAGTTATAATGAAATAAGTACATCTTTTTTTTTACATTGGAAGAATTCTTGTTTTATTTTATCTATGTTTGGACATGTGCATTAAATGATAACTAGATACATCACAGTAAATGCTGACAGAAACTAAAATTACAACACATAGAAAGATCATGTTGATTTTGACCTGTGTATACTATGTGCAATGCCAGGGAGTAGTTAGTATTCTAATAAAATTTTCAAAGTTTTCTACATGAAATTATGTTTCAAAAGAATGCTATTCACCATCTGTATCAGAGGTGACCACACTTTTTTGGGCTTGTGAGCTACTTTTAAAATGACCAGGTCAAAATGATCTACATTGTCTACAAAGGTTAGATATATTCATTTATATATGTACTGAGTATACTTATATATACAATATATGTCTGCATACCTTGTACCACTGCATTAACCCTCATGGCACAATATAATTGAATACATTTATGGCCACTACCTTTCTCTGATTACTTGCACTGAATAGAGTCGGCCAGGATTGTTTAGTTCGGACAGTAACTGCTGGTAGCCAGCCTCAAGCACGCTTCCAAATGATTATCAGTCATGGTGGAACAGTGTTTAGACTTAATAATCTTCATATGAAAAAAGGCTCTCATATAAATAGGATAGATAAGGAAGATAGATGATAGGCTAATATCTAAAAAAATTGCTTTTTTTGAATTTTGTGCAATCTGCCTGCACTACCATTGTGATCTACTAGTTGGTTACAATCAATGTATTGAGCACCTCTAATCCATACAATTGTGTACATGTGAGAATACAGGCCCATATTTATGCTCAAGGAGGATATACAGTGTTTTAATATGGAGTCTGATACTCCCCTTATTCTGGAACCTGTATTGATTTGTATATCTGATCATTTATTGTCATCATCATCATTCCATGCTAGCGGCACAGATATCCATGACAATCTCTTGCCAACCATCCCTGTGATTCATTGCTCCTGGCAGGTTCTCTGCACAGCATCCAGTATCCACGCAGAGCTCCATCTATATTATTTTTATGATTAATCTTGAGTAAATTTAAACACTTACTGAAGATGTTACAGTTTTATTTCCCACCACAGTAAATACCATGTGGGTATTGTTTATTTTACTAAATCCTTCACACTAGTAGGATGTGACACAAGGTCAATTTTTAAGTAGAGTTTTCCTTTTCCTAGGCTGGTTGCCATACCAAGGTTAAAGAGTTTGTCCTACTATTTACTCATAGCTGGAGGGAGAATAGTTGGATGCACATTTTTCCCAAGGGTATTAGCACTGTGAAATGCAAACAGCCTCATCCAGGATTTGAAATTGTATCGCCATGTCCATTTCTTACATTAATAACCATTACACCATGAATACATGTACATGAATATATGAACTACTTTAGCTTGGAAAATTGCGTAGTGTCAGTTTCTAAAATGCAGAAGGTTCACAAGATCATGAATCTGTGTTGGGATCTTGGCACTGTCCGGAGCAAGGAAGACTGGCAGTGGTCCATACAACAATTGATGTTATCTAAGAGACTGGCAAGGGTTAATACAACATAGCATCAATACCATCATAGGAGTTGCCAAAATGAGACGAAAGACAATGTCAGACTGTCTTAATGATTCCAGGTCCTGGCTCTGAATTAAGTTTTCCTTCTCCCAGATCAGGTGCCCTACCAAGGCTAGGCAGCCCAGTCTGCCTTACTATTTACCCATAACTGAGTGGAGAAGAGAAGGATTCATTTCTTTACCAAAAGCATTAATGCAAAGTGAAACACAAACAGCCTCATACAGGATTTGAACCTGACTTTCTGAGTCTATTTCCTATGACAACAGCCATTATGCTACCCATGACTTTTGCTTTACTGCTTTGAAAATCAGCCTGGCAAAATGCTTGCCTCTATCTGAATTTGAACACCAGCTATTGGCAACTGAAATAAACTTTTGACTGCATCAGCCATTAATTGAGTAGAGAGGAATTGATATATAGGGATGAGTAGGTTATTGAAGTCAGTCAGAATGCAGAATGCCAGAGTATTTATGAAGCCTCATAACATCATAGAAACCAAGCAGGACTCAGGGAATGGAATCACCCGAATATATGAATGGACTATTCTTGAGTCCCAATAAGTACCAGCTATCTTGGGCACTGGTTCAGTTGTGCTTAGCCAGTTGCTGTTGTTCAAACCAACAGTATACTGACTGACTGACTTCAATATGGCGCTGCAGACAGGATTGCAACAAGGTTAGATCTGTATTGAGTTACAGCTACTTGTTGTCTTGTCTTACCAATTCAACAGTAATTGGAACTTAGTATGGTTATTCTACATAGGTCATCACTAGAAAGGATTTAAGATTGTTGTCATTTTACAATCTTTGTTACCAATTAAAAATTTGCATCAAATAATTACAAATAGTAATTTTAACTATATGTATTTACCCAACCCTTCCGCACAAACAGAATGAGACACATGGTCAATTTTCAAGCGAATTTTATTAGTGTTATGTGAAATGCAAATAGCCTTGTCCAGGATTTGAACTCAGATCACTATCATTCCTATGGTGATAACCATCAAACCACAAATGCTTGTAATTGTCATTATAAAAGATAAATCTAACTGAAGAAAAAAAATAACTGTTATTAAAATGCCAGAAATTTTGGGGACAATTATATAAATACATATGCATATATATATATATATATATATATATATATATATATATATATATATATATATATTGTCACTGTGGGGGGCTTTCTTTTTTTTCCCTTCAGAAGGAAATTCTACTCCTTACTTTTTCATTTTTGATTTTTACATTTGAAGAATGGATCAGCTGAAAGATTAACAACATATATATATATATATATATATATATATATATATATATATATATATACTTGATGTTGTTAATCTTTCAGCTGATCCATTCTTCAAATGTAAAAATCAAAAAAGAAAAAGGAAGGAGTAGAATTTCCTTCTGAAGGGAAAAAAAAGAAAGCACCCCACAGTGACAAAGGAAAAATTTGCTTATAGATGTACCAAACAGACAAATCCATTATAGAAACCCCAGGTATTAATCCATAACACTGACAGTTCACTTTGATTGATTAAACCCCTACCTGTGGTGGGATTCTATAACACTCATTTTGTTAAGCAAAGAAAAATACATAATCTTGAAATCTTTACTCATCTGACTTGATCAATCTGTTTCCTTCAGTTACCTCACTTCAATGAACATCTGTATCAATCACATGAACCCTACCCCATAGTGATTACTGCACACCTTTCTTCCTTACAGATGTGGTCTCCTAGACCAGATTTCTTCACCTCATCCGGATATAGCCTCCTTCTGTTTTTCAAGTCTTTCTTTAAGAAGGCGACTTGTTTTTCCCTTATATACCTTTCCATATATACACATAATATATGTTTTTTTGTCAGGCACCCCTCTTTTAAAAAAACAAATCTAGTTTGGAGATTGTTATTAAACACATCATTTCAACCAATTCATTCTTTAGCTCTTATCAGGTGTAAAATTCTAAAAGAAAAAGTTGGGATGGAATCTTCTACTAGAAAAAATTCATGAAAGAACCGGAAAAATGTTGTTATATATGTACTAAACATGGCCAACAGAGTTCAAATCCTGAAGGAGGCTGTTTGCATTTCACATAGTGCTAATACTCTTGGGAAAGTTTGATTCAATTCTTCCTCCAAATATGGGTAAATAGTAGGGCTGACATGGCAATTGGTCTAGGAGAAGGAAAATTCTGAATTCAAACCTGTTAAATGCCGCTTAAAAATTGACTTGGTGTCGCATCCTACTCGTGTGAAAGGGTTGGATAAATACAATATATATACCAAACAGACAAATTTATAAACTCCATATGTTAAGTTCCTGACCGATACTAATCCCTAAGATCTTGCAGAAAAGAACTACTAATTATATATTTTTATGTATTATCTTATATGAAGTTAATAGTGTTCTGAATAAAATTTCTCAGAGAAGTATTTTTTTAATTCAAGTGTTTGGCACTTAAGAAATTTATTCATTTAAACATTTTTTTGTTTGGATTATCAATCCTAAGTATGTTATAAATCCTTATCCATGTTTATTGTTAAAGATCCTCTCTTAATGGTTTGGTTTGGTGTCTTTGTTTAATGGCATATCAACCTTAATGGGTTATTCAATGCCAAAACTATCCTTGTAAAAGAACAGTAGTGGTACTTTGTATCATTTAGATATTTTGGGTGGTTTTCCTCATCTTTATTGTTATATACACAATATTTCAGCTGATCTGCCTTAAGGCTTTCTTTAGGTGTTTCTTGTCAAACTGTGAAGTCTTCAGTAAAGATGAGGAAAACAGTCAGAATAATCTAATTAATACAAATGTATAAGTAGAATAGAATGATCTACCCCTGTGTTTAGTCTGAACAGAGTGATCTGCCCTTGTCAGAGAGAGTATAAATAAAAGGTGTAGAGGTGGCCATTTACAATTGGGCACTCGACGTCTGAACACTGCTGAACATGTCTCTCGTACTCTATAAAAAATTGTCAATCACCATCTCAAAAATGCAGACAAGTAGTAGTACTATTTAACCCATACCTGAGAGATGAAGGGATTCATACCTTTTCTGGGCTGTTAGTTCAAAATTGAACATGATAGCATGACTGGAGTATGAACTTGCTTATATATTAGCCACTATGCCATGGATACTCTCTCTCTTAATGAGAATCCCCCACCCCCACCCATCAAGAACAATACATTTTTTAACATTAAAATCTTCTCCTAGGTTCAATGAGTATGCATACCAAATTTGGTAACTCTACAAGGTGTTCCAAAAGTCTTGTCTCCCTGTACATATTTTTTTGTTTTTTAGAGGTAAAATAATTACATAACTTATATTATATATCATTAAAACAAAAAATAATGAAAGTTAAAACAATATGTAGGGTGACAAGACTTTCAGACCACCCTTTATATCAAAATGTTTAGCTTCCTATAGTAAAACAAAAACAAAAACAAAACTCATCCCAATGATAGTCATGTGTTGCATAATGTCCTATGTACCATTATGTTATATACCCACATCAACATTGGGTATATAAACGGTGAGTGAGAGAGTTCTCAGATGATAGAGAGAGAGAGAGAGAGAGAGATTAGAGACTTACTTGGAGAGGAGTTGGTCTTCTTTATAACTTGTGATATCTTTACTCTTCCAGTTGCCATGTTCCTGTCTTCTATTTCCTCTTCTTCTTCTCTGGCCGACAATCTCATCTAGTTGGGTTCTTCTATCTAACTTCTTCTATTAAGGGCTTCTTTTTTTCTGGGATGATTTGGTCATTGCAATTAATTGAATTAACAAGACATTTTGTTTCTTGATCAAGTTTTTTTATTTTATCTAGCCCATATCACCGTACAGATGAGAGATCAACCTCAGCAGCAGCACGTCTGCTCTGCTTCAAAGTCCAGTTGAATCTAATACTCTAAACTAATCATGTTTCTCATGGCATGTGAGATTCGTGCCTCTAGGGGTCAGGGTTATCAACAGTCACTGGTAAATTTCCACTGGCCCCCTTGAATTCAAAGTTAATTGTTTTTATTCTGCTACAGGGTCTGTTAACAATTTACGACACGCATAAATTGTAACAATTATACGTCTACTGTTATTATACCTCTAATAGCAATAAAAGATTAAATTCAAACATCAGTGCATATGATTGCAAAAATGGAGAGGTGAGCATGCTGTTTAGTATGCAATGTTAAATTTCTATAGTCTAATTGTTTTTAAACATAGAAACAAAAAAAAAGTCTTTGTTTACAAAGTGTAAAATGTCTAATTTGATCTTTTAGAATGGATTTGGAATGTTATGTGATGCATGACTGTGTTAATCTATGTGTGTCTGGCTATTTTTCTGGTGACAGATGTCCAGAATTTTTACCCCCAAGAGAAAGTATATTAGGGTAAAAAATTGATTTTGCATTTGATTATATCTGTAATTTAAAACTCTTAATTTCAACTGAAAATACCTATATTGCACATAACAGCTGTGTTAACTTGTATTTTACAGGTAAAACTAGATTTTATTTGCTTATTTGTTACACAAAGTCTCATGTATTTGTTCATATGGACATCACACTTTATTCTTCTTAGAAAATGACTTTAAAAACATAAATTTACTCTGGAATTTTCTGGTCTAAATCTTTGACAACCGAATATGTTTGTATTTTTCAATAACATGCAAATATGACTTATGGTTGAGTCATGTGAAAGGACAAATTCCTGGAGTTAAGCAACAAGGACCCTGTTTAATACTAAATGGGTAACCACTGAGTATCAGTAAGCAAACTGAGTCCTGTGTACCACCTAAGCAAAGCTTAGTAAATAACATGGAATAACACAAATTCCTGCCAGATCTCTGGAGTTAAGCAACAAGGAACCTGTTTAATACTTAAATGGGTAACCACTGAGTAGCAGTAAGCAAATTGAATCCTGTGAACCAGACTAAGCAAAGCTTTGTAAATAACAACATGGAATAAACCATTGGAAACATGATCCATAATGAAAACTATTGGAACTTTACCATTCTTCAAATCTTTGTAAATGATACAAGGTTTACTAAATGAATCTTTGCTGAAGGTGAAAATGGTTGATATGAATAGAAGAGCTCACTTAATTAATTCCATGTTAATTTTAAATCTGATAATTACTTTTCTTGATTTCTCTATTCCTTTAATTGATATTATTATGTTTTAATTAATGTTTTCTACTGTTATGTTCAAACAACTAATTTTGGAAATTCTGTTCAGTACATAGATGACTACTTAGTAGCAGCAAGCTGGGGTTTGTTTACCAGACTAAGCAAAACTTAATAAATAATAATTGGCTATATAATGGTTATATGCACTAGGCAAGCTAAGTTAGTGAGTTCAGTTCTCACTGAGTGCCTTATACTTCTAGCCTTATGCCAAACTAAGCTAAGATTAGTAAATTATAACTAACTTGGGAAGCTCTAGTTATAAATTTGTCTTTTAAAGCAAATTTTGGTACCATTATAATATGTAGCCTACCTTTTTAGTGTGGCCTAAGAAATCATGTCTCTCTTATGGCCTATCATAAAAAGCATATCATAAAATTATAATACTAACTGCTAATCCTAACCATAACCCAGAATTTTAGAATATTTTAGAATTAAATAGATCTCTGATTCATGTAAATTATGGATAAATTATTTTTTAATTATTCCTTATTACTATATAGAGCTTATGACTGAATTGCATTTCTTGAAATTGAATATATGTGAAAAATAATTAGTTTCAATAAATTGCCTACTACTTATATCTATAAATATACTCTTACTGAGGTAGGACACATTCAAACCAGGTAGGCCACATACTATAACAGAATCAAAAAGCTAGGCCACATACTATAATGGCACCCAATTTTTTAGCACTAGCATAAAGGGGATAGACTCCATTGTTATTCAGCAGATACTGAGAGTAGACCACTCTGCTGAATTTACTTACATATGCACTTTAGATTTAGTCTTTGGTGCCATTTGTACACCCACAGATGATAGACGCATGTCGTCTTCCTCAGCTCCAGATGCTTATATAATAACCCAAAGTATCTGGCTTAGAGGATAAAATAGTATTCTGAGTGTAGTATTAGGTTTATGGGTTTAAATAGATGTTTGAAAAAGAAAATAACTGATTAGTTAAACAAAAATTAAAATTGGTTAACAAACTTTAGTTTCATGTCTTTTAATAAAATGTTAATAAAAATAAATTAGTCCTTGTTACTCAGAATGAACTTATGTGTGATAAAAAGTGTAACTTAGTAATTGTGAAAAATAAAATGTTTTCCTATTTTAAAGTCTAACTTATAAGCATCTTATGATTTTGTAAATCTGTTTTATATTTTACTCATTTGGTATAGATTATCAGAATAATTTCTAATATAATAGATATTAATAATATCATTTTATTATAACTTATTTATTTGATTGATATCAGTTATATTCAAAAACTCACCGCTAATGATCATATGTTCAAACCTTATCTTTCTATAAGGAAAGTTTAAAATGGTTTCTTAAATTCTGAGTTAGATGATAAAAAATGGAGGCTTTTATTTCTAGATACATTTTGATAAATCATCAGATATGTTGTTTTGTATTTTGTCTATTAGTGTACTAATAACAATTGCAATATAATCTAGTGTATAAATATTCTTTGTTTGTCCTGAATTTATTTCAACAAATATCAATCTCAATGAAAAAGGAAGGAGAAAAATTATCACCTTTTTCATTTGTAACAATCAAAATTCCATAAATCTTTACGAGAAGATTAATTGATGATATATCCAATTTTCACCTTTTCATAATGGATCATAATTTACATTTAATATTTGTGTTTGGATTAGAACATTATTGTGGTAAGTATATTGAAAGCTTATGTTTAAAAAAAAATTCTACTTTTCTATAAATTATCATTTTTTTGTTTTTTAAGGAAAAATTACAATTATCCATTTCAATCTAATTGTGAAAAATAGAATGTTCACCTATTTTAAAATCTAACATATAAGCATTTTATGATTGTGTAAATGTGTTTTATAATTTTAGAAGACTATTTTAATTTTTGAATTAAAGATTTTTTTTTAAATTTTGCTTTGTGGAAACTGACATGGTGGAATCAGTACAAATTATTGACAAATATAAACAAATTTAACTCTTAACATCTTGTTGAGAATTTTCTAAGTCCAGAGCCCAATTCCTATAAGGATTTATCAAAAAATAACTAAAAATGGCCTTTTCATTTAAAGTTACCTGTTATTTCCCTTAAATCAAAGACTTCTAAATATGTTTAATATTACATTTAAACAAAAGCTATCGTTTGGGGCAGATTAGAAAAATGAATGTGACATCCAGCTGGGTGGAATGAGGTGATATGTGATGTTAAGAGTTAAAAAAAAAACTGAAAAAGCTGTTTTTCATACACAAGTCATTACTCTGCTGAGAAATTGACTTTCCGTCACATCCTGCCCATAAGTACAGGGGTTGTGTACAGTATTCGATAACAAATTTTTTTTTTTAAACCAATAAAAACAGTATAAAAATTAAATTATTGTTGTCTAAGTTCCATTAGTTGTAGGGAAAAGTCATTAGCAAAGCATTAATCACAATTTAGGATATCAAATAAAAGAAAAGAAAATTCTAAGAAATTTCCTGTTTTTTTATATTTCTGAGAATTTTCTTTTTAGAAAATTATGACTTTTCAATACAATTAAAGGAACTTAATAAAGGAACACTAATCAGGGAAAATAATCACTTCCTATATGTGGCTAAGCTTTTGAAGTTTCATTAATATTTGTGGTAATAATAAAAACAAAATGGTTCAGTTTTTTCATTGTCTATTTCTTTTTGTTCAATACTTATTACCATATTAAATATTATTTAAACTAATATTTTATTACATAAATATGTAAATATTTGTTCAATACTGTAAATATATAAACAAAAAACATTTTTTTATGATTATTTTGGTTGATTAGTTGGTTGGTTTTATGGCATGTCAACCCTTGTTGGATTATTTAAAGTTAAAATAAGTTATTTTTGCAATAGTTTCAAATAACTTCCTATTTGTTAATCATTTGCTGATAATTTCATGGGTTTACAGCATGTTAACCTTTGTTAGATTATTTTATGCCAAAGTGAGTTTAAAAATGATGGTCTCCAATTAAATATGGTACTAAAATGTATCTTTGCAATCATTTTCACTATTAGTTAAAATATCAGTGTTTTAAAAACCAATGTATCTATTGAAGTCAGTCAGTATACTGAACCAGTGCCCAAGATAGTTGGTATTTATGGAAGTCAAGAATAGTCCATTCATATATTTGGGTGATTCCATTCCTTGAGTTCTGATTAGCTGCTTGGTTTCTATGATGTTATGAGGCTTCATAAATACCCTGTCATTTTGTAGTAGTATTGCGACAAGATTAGATTCGTATTCAGTTATGACTATTTGTTGCTTTGTCTTACCAATTCGACAGTAATTGGAACTTAGTGTGATTATTCTACAGTATTCATAAAGTTTACCAACATTTTAATCACTATCTCAAATTGGTCTATTTGACTCATAGATGGGATCTTAATAGATACTACCTCTAGGTCCATTGGATACATAGTTGGATACCTTTCCCTAGAGTATTAGTGCTATGTAAAATGCAAACAACCTTATCCAGGATTTGAATTTGTCCATTTCCTACAATTATAACCATTACACCATGCATCTCCACCAATAAAAAGTCTAATAGAATTTTCAAAGATTGTAAAAATCGTTTTTTGCATTTTCAACTTACCACTGTTACAAAACTTCACTGTTGCCCACTCTTAAAAAATATTTAATTAGCTCTGTGTTTTGTTCATCTGCCACTGCAGTCAAACAAAAACGTGTTTGTGTAAAAGCCACAAATTTTTCATTAAGTCTTTTATTGCAATTCAGTGTTTTCCCAGACAATACAAGCTGTAAATAATTATTTCTTTTCTTGTTTGAAAGAGGCTTCCTAATTTACAAGTTAGTGCCAGCTTTGAGGTTTCCCCCGTTATCTTTATTTATAGCCTAATTTAATAACGGCCATATTGTATTTATTCTGCCAAATGAAACCATAACATTGCAACAAATTTCATTGCTTTGCTTTTATCTCTTTATTTACTCTTTTTTATTGTTATTAGATTTGTTTGTACACATTCATAATTCCAAACACATAAACATATAGGCTTGAATAAACAGAATTATAAATGTACACACACACACACGCACACACACACACATGGATATACTCCTGATATCTAGATATATATTTGGACCCCTAAACCATACCACACCACAGGGTCATCATCTGATAAAGGCTTTGTTGGAGGCACTCCTGCTGTTTTTTGTGCCAGTCTGAATTAATTGATATATATACATTTACTAGTCTACTCATGCCATAGGAACAACTAGCATATAGACAAGTCCTTACCAGTTTAGATATAATAAATAAATATAGATATACAAGTCTTTAGATATTTTTCTAGTTATTATAGAAAATATCAGTCCACAAATACACATGGAGTTTTGTAATAAAAATGCAATGCAAATTTGGTAGCATTAAATCAAATTGTTTACCAGTCTATAGAAGACAAAGGACATTTCCTAATTATTAAATATAGATAAAACTGACCTCCTCAAAATAAAATTTAGATCTCTGATTTGGTCTCTATTCACAATGAATTTCACGGCAGCTGAAATGCCAGTTTGTTTTGGTTTAGGATTAACCACTCTCAACTGACCAGTGTAATTAAATAGTAATTATCAACCTTTTATTTGGTCAATCTACTTGCTAATTTAAATATGAGATAGAGAGAGAGAGAGAGAGAGAGAGTGAGATGTATTTTTTTATAGTGTCCACATGAAGATTTGGATTTTCAAGAGCAATATCTTCAATTTCCTACTAAGTAAAAGGTAAAGTCAAAGGGGTAGCCTGAAGTCGGTATCAGCTAATCAGTGAAGGAGTCTATCTCCTTTTCGCTAGCACTAGACCAAGGAGATTATTTTAGCATCTGAGGTGGAGCACCACGCCTACCATTTTTATATCTAAAATCGTTTCCAATGCATCTATGTTAATCCTTGGGAAGAGTGTGTTCATCATAGACCGGCAAACAGTTTGTTGTGTCGCTACCACATTTTCTATGTATATTTATTGAGTTTAAGAAATGGTTTTAACATTAAAAACATTAAAAATAATTTGTTCCTCATGGGAAAAGAGGAGTTCTCATTAAGAGGGAGTCCATAACAATAATCACCAGGAAGCCATGTTGCTGCAAGACAACTAATTGTACAAAATTTAAATTTCCAAACTTGCAGAAGACCATGGTAATGGGTCGGATTTCTTGAATAAATATAATGTCTGAAGACTAAAATCTTAATTTGCATAGAATCATTTGTTTGAAAATACCCATATCAAATATCAATGCTAAAAAAAAAAAAATTGAAATGGGATTTATAAAATATAGATTGATTTAAGATTTTGGCTTTTTAAATTACCAGAATTCATCCATGTCTTTTTGAAATATAAAAACTTGAAGCTAGAGAAACTGTTGACAAAAAGGTCACCATTTTTCTGAAAATTTTTTGACACTGTTTTGTGTTTTTATTGGCAACTCCTATTTACAGCAAAGACTATTACATTTAGCCTGTATATGTAAAATTTACTGGAGAATGTCATGGAATCATTAAAAAGACATAACTCATCACTTGAGCTTTTTATAATTGCAATACTCTAAAATGATGTAGACATTTGCATTTTTGGTGAGTTCCATCTGAAAATGGTTTATAAAATCACTATAAATCCATAAAATTCTGTCAAAACATACAACAAACCAAAGGAAATTGATTTTTCTACAAGTTTATCAAGGTCGTTTATGTCTATTCATTTTTATAGCTTTTTAATGATGAGACAGGAGAGAAAAATGACAAATATTCGAACAACCTATTTTTTTCACACATATTTATTTACCAAACCCTCCACAAAAGCAGGATGCAAAACAAGGTCAATTTCTTAAGAGGATTTTAACAGGTTTTCAGAGTTTTCCTTTTAGACTAGTTGCCTAACCAAGATTAAAGAGCCAGTCTGCCCTACTATTTAAATATAACTGGAGGGAGAGTAGTTGGATGCATACCTTTCACAAATGTATTAGTGCCATGTTAAATACAAACTGCCTTGTCCAAGATTTGAACTCGGGTCGATGAGTCCATTTCCTATGACTCTAACCACAACACCACAGGCCTCTATGATTTGTTTCACATATAATTCACTTGCACAAGGGAGAGTTTGTAAATTTTGCATATTTACCAAAACTCACAGTAATGTGAATCTGGTTCAACTTGGCAGAAAAATATAATATAGGATTCCATTTAACAATTTAGAAGGGTCAGTTACTTTTGTCATAAGCTGTTCTCAAAGTTCAGCTTCTGTAGCATTGTAACTTTTCATTGTAAAAATTCCTCCCAATTGGTGAAACCGACTTTTATTAATTTTTCATGTATCTATTATTATACTAAAGCTGAGTGAATCAACTTTTGTCTCCTAAAGGCTTTTTTACTGTTTAGTTTAATGACACAAAAGTAATAGTAAATTATTTTTTACTTTTAGGATTGAGTTATGTTTGAAAAAAATTCCATTTTAATTGATTCTAATTAGTCGTAATTTGCATTTAAGTCAAAAACTGACACGTCCCTTACTATATATTCTGCCTATCACTTTCCCCCTCACTATGTATCTATTGATTAACTCCTCGTTAGTTTCTCTGGGAGAGAGAGATGGGTGTATTTGTATGTTAAATTTCATAAGCAGTAACCCATAGCTTAAATTAGGTCAAGCCTTCCTTTTCTTAGAAATCTTACAAAATGATTTTAGTGTTATATCCGGCCGCATTTATTTAAAAAAAAATTTAATTCGCTTTGCAAACTCACTTTTTCCTAATCTCAATTATCTACCCAGAGCTGAATGGGTGACTCAATGGTTCATGTTTTGTCTATTTTTTTAATGAATTTATATCCAGTAGTTAGTGTTTAGGGTGCTGTGAGCATTGCTAATTCAAATCAATAAGAAAAAGAGATGAATTATTGTATCAACTAATTGACCTCATAATAAATTGTCACAACATATTTAATAAAAGCCAATAATATAATTTTTTTGTATTAGAATAAATATTGTATGAAAAACGTGTATATGTATTTAAGCACCATTCCTTTATTAATATAAGTTTGATCAAAGATAGGAGACAAGGGATTTTTAAAAAGTTTTCCTATTTGCATACGAGTGAATGAATATCTGGATTCAATAAATGTAAATATTGTTCAAATGGTTGTGACCAAGTCCTATTATCAAGATCAAGGAAAAACTAGGAGTGATATGAGATTCTTTCTATTTTAAATACTTTTTGAATTTGACATTATGGCATTCATGCATTATAATAACATAATGCACAAGGTAACACATGAGTGAAATTCTTCACTGGGTGTGGGTGGGTATCTGTGTGGGTGTGGGAATATAGTATTATTTACATATTAGCAGGACCAGTGGATATACCACAGTATGATGATTTAATTATTACAACATTTCATATGCTGATACTTCAATATGTAAAAGGTATAATAATCTTGATTTAACTCTCTCTCACTCTTTCTTAAAAGGGGGGTTGTAAAATATCTACATTGATTTGCTGATAAAAATCTGTGGAGAGGCGTTTAAAATATCTACATTAATTTGCCGACAAAAAAGTGACAAAAACATGATGGAAAATATCTCAGCTGGCTTGTTAAAACATAGCCTAAATTAAGGCAGCAGGTTGGGATGCCATAAAATCAAAATTACCAAAATATATTCCATAATTCATAATTTCAATATTACAAATAAAACAAACATGTAACTTCTTTTCTTTTTTCTTTTTTTTCAATTCATTTTAATTTTACGTTGAGCATTTAAGGGACGCAAGACCATTTTGGGTGAAATAAAATGGGACAAATAAGAAATCTGCAATTAAGCAACACCAGATAATCTGGATTTACATTTTTTGCATTGTATCTTGAACAATTTGGACAATTTCATTTTTAATCAGAGGGTGTTGCAGGATGATAATGAACAGAAGATTTAGGAACAAGTGTATTAATATGTAGATGGATTGGTGGTGGTGGTGGTGGTGGCATAATGGATAATGTGTTGGACTGTGATATCATAGTAAGCAAGTTCGAACTCCAGTTATACTACCATGTTAACTTTCAGACTAATACTTTTGGGAAAGGTATGAAACGTCTCATACCCCTAATTATGAGATAAATTGTACCACTACTGTTCTTCTACAAAGGTGGCTTTCACATTAAATAACCCATGAAGGTTGAAATGCCATTAAACAAAGAAACCAAGCCATCCCTCGGACGGGGGTCCAGTAGCTTCAGCCCTGGGCCACAGAAGTTAACAACATGATCTCAGGGGGCCATCCCCCCAGGCAACACCTGCCCCTTTGATTTAAAAGGGGCAGGTCTGGGTTTATTGCCCGGTGCCTGAGCCCCCCCCCCGCCCAGGGAATGCTGATGGGATCAACATATTTTTTGCATCCACATCCCATGAGCTTTAGTTTGTGGGTGGTCCCACATTAATAGGGCCTTGTGCCTAACCTATACACGTGGGGTATGCGGTAAATACACATATGGATTGGCATTTCTACCTAAGTTCAGAGTGTAGTATCTGCGCTCTCTGCCAAAGATCAAAGTTTCACTTCCCCTACACATATTGAAGATAGTTCAGATTGAATATTTGCACTCAATGAAAAGTGTTTCACATGTGCACCCTCCCACACACACAAAAAGTAAAATCACCTATTGTAGTTGATATTTCTGGGTTATGCTACCTATATATGCTCTGTCTCTGACAATGAGAACTCTCCAGATAAATACAACCTTTAAACATAGTAATTTTATATATGTATATATAATATGTGTGTGCATGTGTATGTATGTGTATATATACATATATGAGTTTGTGTGTGTGTGTGTGTGTATATATATATATATATATATATATACATATATATATATATATATATATGTGTGTATGTATGTATGTGTGTGTACGTGTATAAAAAACATAATCCATTTTGCGGACCTTCATTTTTATAAGATATTTAATTTTCTCCTGTTGGACCCATAATAACACTTTTTATATAATAAGTTTATATATATATATATATATATATATATATATATATATATATATATATATATATGTATATGTGTGTGTGTGTGTGTGTGTATGTATATGTGTGTGTGTGTGTGTGTGTATGTATATGTGTATGTATATGTATGTATATGTGTATGTATATGTATATATATGTATATATATGTGTAGATATATGTTCATGTGTATGTGTGTAGATATATTTATATATGTATATTTCACATATTGCTAATACCCTTGTGAAAGGTATGCATCTAACTATTCTCCATCCAGCTATGGATAAATAGTAGGGCAGACTGAGCTCTTTAACCTAGGTTAGGCAACCAGTCTAGGAGAAGGAAAACTCTGAATTCAAACCTGTTAAACTCTGCTTAAGAAATTGACATTGTGTCACATCCTACCCATGCAGAGGGGTTGGTAAATATGTACATATATATGTATATGTGTGTGTGTGTGTGTATATATATATATATATATATATATATATATATATATATATATATATTGTGTGGTTGTGCATGTGTGCATGTGTATATGTGTATATGATTATATATTTTTATGTAAATGTGTTCTTTTATAGCTCAGTTGGTAGAGCTTTCACCTTGGAATTGCAAAGTTCCAGGTTCAATACCAATCCCTACCAACTCAATGCATGTGTAGCACAGCTTGGGTAATCTGATCTGTGCTGTTAAGCATCTGGAAGTTGATAGTAGGTGTGGTGTTCCACCTCAGCAAAAAAAAAAAAAATCTCCCTGATCTTGCACTAACAAGAATTGGATAGACTCTCTCGTTAGGCTGATGCCAACAATAGGCCACTATGCAAACTTTACTTTTTTTAATGTACTTGTGTGTATATATTTATATATGTGTGTATATTTGTGTATATGTACATGACTCAGATTTAAAATGTTATTTTATTCCCAACATTATCTCTGGCTAGTGAGTTTGATTCTTACTGTGTGCTCTGTATTATGCTAAACTAATCTTAGCTTAGTAGATGACGACTCTTTTCTCTTAATAATATTTAAGCTCTTCTTGACATGCATTTGTTCTGTTTACTTGTATCTCCTTAATTACTTCCCTTTACCCACTGCTTTCATTCATAAAATTTAATCTCTTCATTCTTTTCTTTTCACTACAATAGTTGCAGCTACACTAATTGTATACTTCCCTCTTGTTACATTTCCACTTCAATGAATCCTACTGTGAATATACATTAGCTATTGTTAATGTCATTAGTTCAATTGTCTTTGTTTTTCTCATTAATCAATTCAATATGCCTAAACAGTTCATATACAATATATATAGGGGAGAAATAAATAAAACTTCCCTTATAAATAACTAGAAGCGACTACCTAGCATTGCCTGGGTAGCAAGGGGCATAATAAAAAGGGCTAAACTTGTAAATCATCGTCAAAATTAAAACGGAAAATTTTGATGACGATTTGACTAACTAAATTTTGAAATTTAAATTAATTTTAAAAATCCGATTCAAGATACTTGACTTTTGTTTTTTTTGGTAAGTCAGGTTAGTAATTGTTTTATTTCATTTATTTAATGAATCTTGAAATATTTTCTAAATTAAAATATTTATGTGCAGTTTAGAAAATATTTCAAGATTCGATAAATTAATGAAATAAAACAATTACTAACCTGACTTACCAAAAAAAAAAAAAAGTCAAGTAGGAAAAAAAAAAAAAAAAGTAAATAGATAAAAAAAATGCGAAAGATTTTTTGCTAATTTAAAAAGAAAAGTTTTTGTGAGATTTTTTTTGGATTTTTTACCATTTTTGAATCGGATTTTAAAAATTAATTTTAATTTCAAAATTTACTTTGATGTGTTGAAAATTGTCGTCAAAATTGTCCGTTTTAATCTTGACGACGATTTGCAAGTTTAACCATAAAAAGTTAGTCTCGCAGATCCATTGATTATTTTGGTCTTACATAATTGATTTATATTTTAATCACGAACGCAACCAATGACTTTCTCTTCTCTTACTATTGAAATCCTAATTTTTAAATATCTTCCTAGATATAAATAAAATCTTCATTATTTTTGCACAAAAAGCAAGCTCTGATGATAGTGAATGTTTATGTATATTTACTTTGTCATTAATTGTTTTATTTTTGTAGTTTCCTCTGGACATACATATACACAACTGCCCTTTATATATGAAATAAATGATAAAATAGATGAAATATTTTTTGTTTTGTTATCACATAACACAGGGTTCAATTTACCATGTAAGTTTAATGTTAAACTGGACCCTCACTTTGTGTCTGTCAAGTTAGCTACATTAAATATTCATCTTTTTTTTTAACTGTATAAAGAAGATATCTTGCTGAAAATCCCAAGCTAGAAATCAAAGTTATGACCTTTTTTCATTATATTTTTTCCAGTAACTAGAAAATCAAAACTTAAAAAATATATGGTGTATTTATGTTTGTAATATGAGTAATGGCTACTATGAGACTATAAACATTAACCTCTTAATGATGTTTATAAACTTCTAAATCCTCATAAAACAATTCTGTATAACACAGTTCTTATTGTTTCAGTAAAAGGCAGGATGAATAAATGTATGGTCAGTAAATTAAAATCCACTTGTAGGGCAGGTTTTCAGCTAGTTTTATTTATCTATTTATAATTTGTCAAGAAGTGTGTTAGAAACATGGAGATTAGAATTAGCAATTTCAGTTCAAACTCTAGCTGGAATAATTTAGCTCTTGGGAAAGACTTGAATTCACTTCTACCCCCAGCTATAGGTAAATATCAGAGTAGCGCTTGTTATAAGAAACAGATTGGTTGCCCCCAGCTGCATTTCAAGGATGTCTGCTAGAACGATCTCAGGTGCTTTGACATTGCCCCTTCCAGCTGAAAAAATTTGGCTCAGGGCCTCCCTCGGTAGCGGCAGGCTCTCTGTAGTGGACTGTCGATATCTGAAGTCACCCTGGCACAACTCCATGAAGCTAGCACCAGCACATCAACATCTTAAGGGACAGCTTTCACATGCGACATCTGTAGTTGAGAATGTTTTTCTAACATTGGACTTTACAGTCACAAGAGGCACTGTAACTTCAGGGGCACAAAAACTATATCTTCTGAGACTGAAATGCTAATAGAGGCAGTCTATATTGGATATCAAGCGAGCACCCTGACACCCAACAATTTATAAAATGTGACTTTGCTTTTTTGTTTATTTGTTACTTTTTGACAAAAAATGGTCACTTGATGAAAACTGATCTCACTCAATGGAATTGAAAAATGGTTGCTCATGGGATCCATTTTTGTCAGGAAATTAAATTAACCATATATGTTATATCTTATGAAGACATTTGGTGTAATGATCCTCATAATAGGAAATGGACTTGTCGACCTGAGTTCAAAGGCTGTTTGCATTTCACATAGTGCTAAAATGTTTGAGAAAGGTATGTATCCAACTATTCTCCCTCCAGCTATGACTAAATAGTAGAGTAAACTGGGCTCTTTAACCTTGTTTAGGTGGCCAGTCTAGGAGAAAAACAACTCTGAATTAAAACCTGTTAAACTCTGCTTAAGAAATTGACCATGTTACATCCTACTCATGCGGAGAGATTGGTAAAATATATATATATATATATATATATGTTACAGAGATGCTGATAGGTATGCGTCCTGCATCCCTGATGCAGTGAAATCAGATGCATGTATCCCAGTGTTTTTCTTTTTTCTTCCCTCACCATTTTAAGCTAACTGTAAATACATTTCAATAGTTTCTTGGAAACGAATTACACAGGATAGGTTAACAAGGTAGGAGTTAGATGCTTTAGCTGGGACCCATAAATTTTCCCAGGGACTCATTCAAAGCAAATATGTGCATCCCAGGATGTACTAAATCAAAAAGCTATCAGCATTCCTGTATCTTATATTTAAAAAAAATGAATGTAAGATATCTGCTTTGATCCTAGTCAGATGTCCAGGAAGGAACACCTTAATCCTATACAGAAGTACAGGGGAGAAACTCTTTGATTTTAGGAAGAAATACCAGGGTGTAAAAATTTGATTCTAGACACAGATACTACACTCTGATCCTAAGAAGAGGTATCAATCTATAGGTCAACAGTTCAATCAGAAATAAAAGACCTTATATTAGTGTTGTAACGGCCGTTCCTACAGTGGAGAATATACACCGGTTCTCACTATAAATAGTGAGACACCAAGTGAAATGGTTGTACCGTTTAACGGCAAGCTAGCCGTTCCTGTACCATTATTGTAAATACACTTGTCTTATTTTACCCTACCTCGACTTGACTTCTTTTTTACTGTTGGATTAACATCACAACAATTAGTTTAGAAATACATAAATTTAGATTGAATAAAATATATTGGTCAATTGTGAAATTGGGACATAATATATAAACCTAAGCAATTGGTTTGAAAACTTTTTTTATTATTATGAAAGGAATACAGACAGAGGAAAGGAAATTTGTCAGACAGAATAAAAACACTGTTACAAACAGACTCACTGAATGCACTTAAAACATGGACACGTGCTCTGTTTGATTTAATCCAAATAAATATCGAGTTACCAAAAAGACATAAAAAAATCAATAAAGCATTTTAGTATGTTGATATCCATTAGAGAGAAACATCTTAGAATTTGAGACTATGTTTATATCTTCTTATAACATTCTTATTTGATTTAATGTAACAATATTTCAATGCCTGGTTACATGTCAACATTTTATTAAAAATAGTAAGTGTTTTTAAGTATTTTGTGTTATGTGTACAAAGAAATCATTAATATATTAAACTATCAAATGCTACCTTCTGAGTTGGATTGTTACATTACTAGGAACAGCCCAATTCAAAGTGTAGCTTTTACTACTATTAGTTACTAATACAATAATGAGATATATAGTATCACTCATAGATAAAAAAAATATTATTAGGTATTTTTCATTACCAAACTCTACTGCATTGAAATTCTGTAACCAAAAGTATGTATATATTGCGGTCAAAAAATATGTACACCCCTTATGTATATTTATACTATTTTATTGTTGGTTACAGAGTTTCAGTGCTGTATCGTTTGGTAATTAATATTTATCTGTTTTTAGTGTATAATGTTTTATTAGGAATATTAAAATCCTGATAGTTTTGATTTTGAAGAAAATGATGATTTTTATAAAAAAGAAAATTGTTAACAATCTTATTTGATTTAATGTAGCAATATTTCAATACCTGGTCACATGTAAAAATTACATTAAAAATAGTTTGTAAGCATTTTATGTTAAATATTAAAAAAAAAGAAAAAAAGAAACATTAATATATTAAACTAGTAAAAAGCTACCTTTTGAATTGGATTGTTATTAGTAATTTAAAAGGTAACTTTTACTAGTACAATAATTATGAGATATTATTAGGTATTACTAGCAAAAAAACAAAACACCCTCTGGGAGGTGTAAAAATTAATTTTTGAAAGATATTGTCGGGGGGGGGGGGTAATTGAAAATTCAAAATAAGGTGTAAAAATTAATTTTTGAAAGATATTGTCTGAGAGGGGTGAGAGTTAAAAATTCAATGTCAGAGGGTTTCTAAGTAAAATCATCAAATTTATTAATGGCGTAAAAACAAAATAAAACAATTTGAAATTGAAATTTAGTTCTGTCTCCCTCAAATAAAATGTTGCATGCATCTATTAATTATCAATTGAATAATTATTTTGAATGTTTTACACATAAATTTTACACACAATCATAGGTATTTATTTATTTGTAAATTTTTTTAATTAAGCTCTTGACACTGAAAAATTGACTTTTTTTTGTAAATAATTTTCTTGTAAAACTCTATATGTATTAAAATAAAACAAACTATATATAAATATATAATACCAGGCATGTATTTATTACAACTAGTTCTAAAAAAAACAAGAACCATCTAAGGTGGCATATTCAAATTTTGTGTGTATATGATACAAGATTGTTCTTTATTCTATGTATTCATGATTTTGGGTAATGTTACATAAGCAGTGACATAGTTTCAGTTACAGCCAAATAGACCGAATCTCCATTATTGATAGATTTATACTTAATTCCACTGCACTGAAACTGTAACTAAAAATATAAATATGTAGCATTCCTAAAATAAATACACCCATTATGTATATTTATGTAAGGTTTTTTTTTTTTTTTTTTTATTACAGCTGTTGATTTTGGTTATTAATAAGGCCTAATTATAAGCGTTTTTGATTGTATAATGTTTCTAGGATTTTATTATTTCTAGTGTAAGTTTGATTTAGAAGAAAATAACTTCTTTTTTTTTAAATGTTAGGAGTGTACTTATTTATGGGCAATACCTACTGATCTTCATAAAGAGTATACCTATATATAGATGTGTGTGTGTGTGTGCATGTTAATGGTTCTTGGTTGTTTTGTTCTACAGCATAGCAACCCTTTTTTGGATATTTAATGGTGAATCAAGTCATTTTTTGATAGACAAAGGACTCTGGTTGCTTACAGTACTTGCTTTTACTTAAGTGGTCACCTAATTAAGTATTAAACACTGCTTAACTTCAGTGATCTAGCAGGAACTGATTGTAATATATATATATATATATATATTATATATATATATATATAATATATATATAGTCTATGTGTATGCGTAGTCAGTGATATTTATCATTCTAATTTAATTTAATAGATTTAATTAAGGGAAAATTCACAGTACTTAATATATATCTTTTATTTATTTTTTATATGAAGCATTGTCAACTCATCAATCTTTGACAAGGAATGGTGTGAATTGGAAAGAAGAAAGCTCTTAGTTAGATTTGAACTCACAACCCCTTTGCCTCATGAGAACCTGATTAAACATATCAACTGCTCAGATACTTTCTATAGTTTTGAGAAGAGTCATTCAATTCATTATTCAGACAATTAAACAATAAAAGAAAACTTCACATCTATTTTATATTTAATTTTTTTTGTTTGCAATACTCCCAAAACTAATCATCCGCTATAATAAAATTGTACATGTATTTGCATATAATTTTTTTTGTCTGTAATACCCAAGCCAACCTTTCCTATCATAAGATGGCATGTATATTTGTATATTTACTTTTTGTCTATAATACCTTGAATTGCTTAATAAGAAATATTTCAAGGCATTTGTAGTGTCCATGATACCGAAGCAGAGGCTAAGAACAAAAGATAAGGCTACCACTGCAATAAAATTTAGTTTTCTTAAAAAAGAATATATATATATATATATATATATATATATATATAACGCACACACACACATGTATATATATATATATATATATATATATATATATATATATATACGTGTGTGTGTGTGTTTGTATGTACATGTGGGTATACATAGTTACCTTTTAAAACCTTCTAATGGAAGAGTAGGGACTCAATTTTATAGAAGGCATCATTTTTGACAGTACGAGCACACTAGTGATATGATAATTTCTGTGCTTTTAGTTTCACTGACACACTGACAACCTGGTAGATACAGAAAATACCATGAGTAATAGTGTATTGATTTTTATTTATTTTTTTAACTTTTTTCATTTTATTTCCTTGATGGATCATTTCTCTATTCAATTCTGCTGATTTACCAAGGCCAGGCATGTTCTACTCTCTTGCATGTTCTAACTACACAGTCTACTGTGTTATGTTTCACCACTGTCTCTCTTGTTCCAAAAGCAACAGAACTAGCAACTGCAAAATTGGAATCTGCAGCGTCATTGGCAGCGGTAGTGGTAGCAACTGTAACAGTGGAGGCTGCCTGCTTGCCTGTCATCATCAGTGTCAGAGGGACTCCCATGCTTACTCTCCTCTTTACAACTACTTGCTCACTCCTTCACTCATTGGTTGCCTTTCTACCATGCCTGTTAAAACACATTGGCCATTGATGACATAGGAAATCAATGAGTGGAAATTGACAGTAGGAAGAGAATCTATTGGCTTGTTTTTATTTTTCTTTTCTTTTTTTTTTCTTTCTTTCTCTCCAGTCTGTGTGCTGGAGAGACTCATAAGACGTGTCAGGAGCTGCTCTCCTCCTTACTCTCCTTTTCTCTCATTCTTGTTCAAATTGTCCTGCCACTGTTTGAATAACCATCATCACCATGATGGTATCCGCAATGCCACCTCATGACCAACAGGATCGGACTAAGTCCGGAGAATGGGATTACCAACTCTGGATAAAGACTATATCACTCAAGATGATTTTTATAATTAATTTATCTTTCTAATTGCATTTTTAAATATTATACTTTTCTACAAAAAATACAATTTCTTGGTCTTTCCATCCAAAAAAAAAAAAAAAGACAAAAGTCCTAGGGATAATGACATAAATCACCCTCCCCCCAGGCTTTATACTTATTACTTTGCTTTTTTTAAAAAGTACTTTTGTATATAAGATAATTTTTTTACAAACAATTCCTTTCCTATAATAAAAGGAAATTGGAAAAAGCAATAAAAAAAATTACCACCTATGTTTTTCAATTTGCAAGAAACAAGGATTTTTTTACAAAGCTGAACCCTATAAATATTTAATTTTCTTTGTCTAAGAGCACAAAATTTTGTGACAATGTTTGCCTGTGGTAAGTAAATTTCTTTCTTTTCATATCTATATTTATTTACATGTAATATCAGGAGGAGAAATGTTTTATTTACTTTATGGATGTGCCTGTGGATGTGTGCATGTGGCTATGCATGTATACATGTGTGTGTATGGGTATGCATGTATTTAACTATCAAGTTTTGTACCTATCTAGTCTTTTAATTTTATATCTCTGTCTATTCATATATGCCCCCATAAAACATATTTATGTGTCTAGAACGGTTATTTAAAAACTTTATTGTATAATAACACGCTAAGAAATATATTTCACTTAGACAGCACACCAACTATTTTGGTCATTAATACATGAGTGTGTATATAAAGTCATCAGGGTGGCCTAAAGTCTATCATCCGGAGAGCGAGGGAGTCTATCCCCTTTTAAGTAGTGCTAGATATATATATATATATATATATATATATATATATATATATTAAGTTGGAAAACCACATAGGCAAGAAACTAACAATTATCAAGTGGCATTGACGTTTAAATCTAACACACACACACACACACACACACACACACACACACATATATATATAGATATATATATAATGTACTCCTTTGTAAATAATTAATAAATTACACTATATATATTATATAGAGAGAGGCAGGTATTAATGGGGTTATAATAATATACTAATGCAAAAGTATTCTATATATGCTATATTCCAAATATCAAGTGCTCTGTGTGTAGATACTGCAACCTTTGGGCATACTGATGATATATATGTGTATATGTATACAAACAAGACCTAATTCCAACATTTGTGTATGTATATACAAGTATACACAATATACATAGACATACACACAGATGTACATGTCTGTATATTCAATAACATGAATTGTAAGTCTTTATAAAACTTACCTTTATACTTATAACTGTAAAAAAAAAACCTTCAGTTTGTTCATATTTTTGAAATACTTGTTGGATCCAGAATTCCAGAATTTCCAGAATTCTTTCTCATGACAATATTTTTTGCTTACATATTCTTCATTCAGTGTTATTTTTCAGTTTCCATTAAGTGGATAGTATTTATTAACCCCCAAGGAGAAAACTTTAAAATCTTTTTTTAGATTATCAAAAGAAATATCTTAAAATATATATGCATTTGTGTTTATATATACATACATATATATGTGCATGTTTATATATACATACATGTATATGTGTGTATATAAATACATATATATGTGTATACACTTATATTATTATTGCATTTTATTTTTCAAGTTTAAATGAATATATAAATCATAAAGAAGAAATATTCCATGGTGTTTAACAAAACCTGCTTAATATCTCTCTCTCTCTCTCCCTCTCTCTCTCTCTCTCTCTATATATATATATATATATATATAGAGAGAGAGAGAGAGAGAGAGGTAGACAAACATGGGATGTTGTAAAAAATGGATATTTATTGTGGGTAGTACAACATCCCATGTTTGTCTACCTTTCTCCACATACTGATGGATTAATTTCCTCTTATTTCTCCCATATATATATATATATATATATATATATATATATATATATATATATATAAACATGCACTGTATTTTTTATACCGTATTTCATTTTTCAACTTTATATATATTATACTTTCTTAGTATAATGGGTATTGTCGTAGGAAATCGTGAAAGGAGCAGTTTGTGTTTCACTTCACACTAATGAACTTAGGGAAGGCATGAATCCAATAACAATGGTAAATAGTAGGGCAGGCTGGGTGCTTTAGCCTTGATAAGGCAACTGGTCAAAGAAAGGCAAACTCTGAATATAAACCAGCTGTACTCCATTTAAAAATTGACTATGTCACATCCTGCTCATGGCGGATGAGTTGAGTAAATACAAACATCTACTGTATACATATATGCATACATTGATTATATGACACTTGTTCATTCAGTGTTTATTTATCAAACACAAAATGTTTATTTATTTCTCTTCAGTTGTACTTAACTGTTTTCATTTTTCTTTTTATTATTTCATGTAAGATTGCTGGTCCCATTCCCAATGCTTTATCTCCCTCCCTCCCATTTTCTATTTACCCTTTACTTAGGGTGAAAAGTATGAGCAGTGGATTCAAGCCATTTTAGTGACTTCACTTCTGGTTTTGAATTAAAGGCTTGTCTTTTTTCTAGACTAGTTGCCAACCAAGACTAGAAAACCCAATCCATTCCCCCCTCTCTATCTATCTATCTATCTCTATATATATATATATATATATATATGTGTGTGTGTGTGTGTGTGTTTACCTACTCTCTCCACCATGAACAGGATGTGACAAAGGTCAATTTTTAAAAAAAAGTTTAACAGGTTTCAATTCAGAGTTTTCTTTCTCTTAGACCGATTGCCATACCAAGGTTAAAGAGCCCAGTTTGCTCATAGCTGTAGGAGAATAATTGGATTCATACCTTTCTCAAGTGTATTAGCACTATGTATACAAACAGCCTCATTTGAACTCATGACAATAACCATTAAACAAGTGTATATATATATATATATATATATATATATATATATATATATAGTATTGTGCATAATTAATTGTAACAATTTTTTTTTATAAAAAGTTAATTTTCTTCTAAATGCAGAGAGACCAGGATTTGATTATTTCTAGTGAAACATTTTGCAATGTTACATATTATTATTACTAAATTGTACAAATGAACATATTAAAACTCTCAAACCAAAAATATAAACATATAGCTATTCAAAAATAAGTACACTCTTATATGTGGTTTTACTTTTTGTTTCAATGCTCAAGAATTTATGCACAATAATGTAAATAATAACTAATGATATTGGTTTTGATTGTTTAATGTTCATCTAGAAATAATAACATCCTGATATATTTCCTTTTAGAAGAAAATTAACTTTTTTCTTTAAACATTGTTAGGATGTACTTATAAACAGGTAATACTGTAAGTAAGTAGTTGTTGGGCGGCCTAATGTCGATATCAGCCAGACAGCGAGGGAGTCTATCCCCTTTTCACTAGCGCTAGACCAAGAGATAATTTTAGCATCTGAGGTGGAGCGCCACACTTTATCCCTCACTTTACTCACAGATCCCTGTGCTACTCATACGCTGAGTTGGTGAGGTCCGGTATCAAACCAGGAAACTTTGTGCTTTCTAGCCAAACGCTCGACTGACTGAGTTAACTAATGAATATTTGTTTTGATTGTATAATGTTCCACTTGAAATAGTAAAATTATGGTATATTTGTAGATGAAAACTTTTTATTAAAAAAAAAAATTAGTTAGGGTGTTATATGTATGTATAAATTGTTTTTATGCTCTTAAAATTGTTGACTCCTGATTTTGTCTTATTCAACACATACTTTGTTTTTATTCAATTCTACTTGGCTGTTTGTTTTCATTTTCCTTTTGGACATTTAATTTCAATATTCAATGTCAAATCTGTTAAGTCCATGTTATTATCTATGACATAGGATAAAACAGTAGAAACTATTGATCTTTATCAAACTAGAAGAAATAACCTTGCAGTGACATCTATGTGGCTATTGTTTGTTTGTATCCATACTATGGAAATTAATCAGTTGAATATTTGTGTGGGGCTAAAAACAATTTTCTTTAATTGCAATATGTATATGGCATATGCAATAGTTTTTGTTTCTTTTTTTTTTTTTCAGTATATTTGTAAGGATATATATATATATCTGTGTTCTTAATGATGTGTGTATCTTGTTTTTTGTAATGTGTGTGTGTGTGTGTGTTTGTAATGATATATACATCTATTTTTAGTATATATATATGTGTGTTAATTTGTAATATGTATGTTTGGAATGGTGTGTGTGTGAATTTGTAATATGTATGTTTGGAATGGTGTGTGTGTGTGTTTGTAATGTATGTATGTTTGTAATGGTGTGTGTGTGTGTGTGTATTTGTAATATGTGAGTGTTTATCATAGTGTGCATGTATGTTTGTACTATGTGTGTCTGTTTGTAGTGGTACATAATTACTGTGTTTAAAGATTGCAGTACCTATAATAATAGTGTTCGATATCTAAAATAGGATGTATATATACATGTATATATTACACATATATTTGTATATGTGAGTGTGTGTGTGTGTGTGTGTGTGTATATATATATATATATATATATATATATATATAATGTAAACAATGTGTATGGATTTGCCCGGTTGAAAGGATTTTGCAGATCATTCATTATTTCCCGTTAATCTTCACTGACATTTCACTTCTCATTTCTGTGAATGTTTGTTTTTATTTACTTTTTACTTTAAGCAACAAAATGATGTATATTATAAAAATTGATGAGTTTTAGTAGTACTACTATTACAAATGATTTGTGCTTGTATAGATGGGCATTTATCCACTTTACTCTTCTTGGGCCGGTTTAGCTCAGTCGGTAGAGCACCTACTTTGGTAATTGTAAGGTTCCTGGTTTGATACTGGTTCCCGCCAACTCAGCACATGAGTAGCACAGATTGAGTAATTTGATCTGTGCAGTAAAGTGGGGAGCTGATGGTAGGTGTGTCGCTCCACCTCAGACGCCAAAACAATCTTCCTGGTCTAGCGCTAGTGAAAAGGGAATAGACTCCATTGTAGTCTGGCTGATACCGACAATAGGCCACTCTGCCAACCACAACAACAACTCTGCTAGAATGTGACATAAGGTTTGTTTAATATGGGGACTTTGCAAGAAGCAAGTATCTAGATGCTGGTGCCAAAAATAGCTCAGCTCTGTCAGCATTCCTTTTTGAGGAGTTCGGGTGGGGGTGCTGATTAATAAACCCTTTTACTCCTATTTGATGAAGTGTTAGCTGGACTCATTTTTTACAATTTTCATGCTATCGAACTTATTAATAAATTATTACCAAATATTATATTTTACACACAGTACTTCATGTGTATCTGTGGTGTAATGGTTATCATCATAGGAAATGGACACTGTGACACCAGTTCAAATCCTGGACGAGGCTGTTTGTATTTCACATAGCACTAATATTTTGGAGAAAGGTATACATTCAACTATTCTGCCTCTAGCTATGTCTAAATAATAGGACAGACTGGGCTCTTTAACTTTGGTATAGAAACTTGTCTAGGAAAAGGAAAAACTCTGAATTCAAACCTTTTAAACTTCACTTAAGAAATTCACCATATGTCACATCCTACTTAGATGCCATAACTGTGAATCAATACTGTATAAAAACTGCCCAAAGTTTTTTGTTTTTTTTACTTTGGAGTTTCAGTATTTTTTATTATTGTTGGATATAATAAAGACAGTAAGTTGTCATAATGTTCTATTTGAAATTTAGAATATTGTGTTGTCACCTAGAAATGTTGGGAATTTTTAAATTAATATTTAATACATGTACTAATGATATTAAGTGTACTTCACTTAGAGTGTAGATTGGTGTCACATGTTAAATACATTTTAAGATCTCCACTCCTAGAGTGAAATATATTCTGATTATTATAGATTGTATTTTTATACTTATAGTTTCTGGTATTTAAAGTTTTATTGCAATTGGTACTATATGAAATGTTTGTTATTAATTAATAGCTTTCAAATATTAGTCAGAAACTATTTAACTAGGTTTCACCTGACAGATCATCAGGATAATGAGAGTGAGAAATATCCTGATGATCCATTAGGAGAAACCTTGGTAGGTAGTTTCTGACTCATTAGGTGTTACTATTATCATTTGCTCTACTTAGTGTATTGAGCACTTAAGCATATTCTACTTAGGCAACTCTTTTTGTAATTTTTTTTGGCCATTATATTAATGCCAGTTGATTATTTTCAGGTGGTGCATATGTTTTGGTCTTTACTTTTTTTATGTACCTTTTTTCTCCCAGCATAAATTTGTATTTTGTAATTGCATATTATAGTGCCGGGAGTTTTTTTTACACCATCAGAGTTTAAAAAAAAAAAAAAATATATATATATATATATATATATATATATATATATATATATATATATATTATTTATACAAGTTTCATTGAATACCACAGAATATTTCTTCTTGATAATCTTCAATTGCTTATGTTCAAGCCCTCTTACAATTTTTCTTATCTCTAGATCCAAATAGTAGAGAATGTGCCCGATAGTTTGTTCCCAAGCACTTTCAACCACATTCATGATAGTCTTCAGGGTGATTATTTGTTGTACTTGTTTTTTTTTAATTTTTTAATTTTTTGTGGTGCGAGGTTTATTCAGTTTGGAGGGTTTCTTATGTGTTATATATATATATATATATATATATATATATATATATATATATAAAGTAAAGTCGTCGGGGTGGCCTAATGTCGGTATAAGCCAGGCTGCGAGGGAGTCTATCCCCTTTTCACTGGCACTAGACCAAGGAGATTATTTTAGTATCTGAGGTTGAATGCCATACCTACCATCAGCTCCTCACTTTACTGCACAGATCCCTGTGCTACTCATACGCTGAGTTGGCGAGGGCCGGTATTAAACTAGGAATCTTGTGATTCCTAGCTGAACACTCTACTGACTGAGCTAAACCCTTCCTGTAAGAAAAAAACCCTGGCAAATAATTTGTTAGTAAAAATATACTACAAAATATTGCCTGGGAGCAAAAAAAAAAAAAATAAAGACCAAAAGAGTCGCACTAACCGAAAATAAATGATCAACACTTAAGCTAGATGGGTGGTCGGAGAGGCCCCCTCTGATCAATCAGCTGGTCATGTCAAGCCCTAGCACTTATATGATTGTCCCAACCTTATTGCCTTCATGGCAACCCCAACCCTTTTTATCATATATGTGCTAGAAGGCAGTGGCTGAGGGTCTTCATGTCCTGGGTATGATGTTAAACTCTATCTGATGTTGAGGTTCCAGTTCTGGAGGTCTGGGGAATGTGGAGTACTCCTTCATCACCATTGCTCCCTGGTCCACTCTGACCTGGAGTGGTAGTACCTGTTAGGGACCCATCTATGGGTTAAATAGAAAAATGTGTTTATAAAAAAAAATCAGTACCAATCAAAAATGAATTTATTTCAAAACTTTGTCGGCATCAAATGACCCAGCAAGGTTGATATGCCATAAAACAAAACAAACATAGTAATGAGAAAGTTGATTGTTATGGTAACACAAGGCATTACTCAAATAAATAAAAGAAAGAAAGAATGAATGAAGATGAAAGTCAAGAGATAATAAGTTAGAAGGAAAGAGAAATTGAGAAAAAAGAAAATTGAAAACTAAGTGATACAGAGAAAAAAAGACTGAAATAAACAAAGAGAGAAGAAGAGAATTAAGTACTGATCCATATCTAAACAATCCCATCATTTTTTATGGGCACTGTGTGAGGATACTTGATGCTGGGACAATGAATGATAGGGAAGGTTGGTGAGAGATTGTCATGGATATCCGTGCTAATTGTGCGACATGATGATGATGATGATGATGATATACTAGGTATACATTGTTTAAATAGGATATTACTTGGCACTAAGCTTAATGGCCACCAGAGGCTGTCTGTCAGTAAGTTGAATTTAATAATAAAATAATTATAAAACAAGATGAGGTATCATTATTATTATTATAATATTATTATTATTATTATTATTATTCCTGTTAACGTGTATGACAAAAAGCACTTGAAGTATGCCAGAGAGTTCAGTAACCAAAACATTGAGTATAGTAACCAAGTTGAGTATAGCAGTCTGCAATGTATAGAAAATAATAAGATATTGATTTTTTTTTTCATGCTTTATCGTATAAAATTCAATTCTTAACTGAGATATGCCTTAATAAAAAAAAAACTTCCTCTTAAATATATTTTAGTTTTAGGATCTAACATTTTTTTAGATACTGTAGACTCCTTTTGGAGCATAGGACAACACTCACAGCATATCAGTGATGGGACTGGTTTCAGTAACAGGTAGGTTTTATGGAGTAAGGGAGTTGCTAGCCCTACAGCCCCCTGGTTTTTGATTGAGTTTTTCCTCCTCCTAGGCCAGGGAGCTCAGTCTGCTCTACAACTCACCTATAGCTGGAAGGGGAAGATATGAGTTCAAGCCTTTTCTAAGGGCATTAGCATAAATTTAAACAACCTGATCCAGAATGTGTGTAACCTGTATCTTCACTAATCTAACTTTCATTATCTTTGTAGTCTGTAAAGTGAATAGAAACCATTGTCTCAATTATCAGATGTTTACAAAAATTGTTATATTTATATTTTAAATCCCTTTAACTCTTAAATTTACTTCAGTCTTTTTTTCTCTGTATCACTTAGTTTTCGATTTTCTTTTTTCTCAATTTCTCTTTCCTTCTAACTTATTACCCGGCCAGAGAGTCACATTCATTTTCCTAACCTACCCCAAATGATAGCCTTTGTTTAGATGTAATATTAAACATATTTAGAAGATTTAAGGGAAATAACAGGTAACTTTAAATGAAAAGGCCATTTTTAGCCATTTTTTGATAAATGGTTATAGGAATTGGGCTCTGGACTTAGAAAATTCTTAAAATGTTAAAAGTAAATGTCCAAGAAATGAGATGAAACTTTTTCATAGAATAAATATTTGGACCAATCTTAAACTGTATATATATATATATATATATTATTTTTGGAAGGTGTTAATGATAGTTATTAAAGAAAAGTTTAACATTTGAAAAATGTTAAACTTTTTAAACAATTCTTTTTGGCTTAACTGTATGTTTGTAATGAAATATATTTCACAACAGTGTCCAACAAATTTCTTGAAATCAATTTGCTCAAAATCAATTGCTCAAAAAAGGATTTCTCAAAATATTGATAGACAAAAAGACAGATTGCTTGAAAGCTGATATTCATTCTTTAAATTTATTCTTCAAAATTGAGATAGATTAGAAGTTTTAAAAGCTGATGGTACATTATTTTTTGTTTTGTAAATGAATTTATTCAAATAAAATATTTATCCAAATAATATTATTCTTTGATTTACAACTGGAGTTAGTGTTTTGATGTCATAGTGCTATCTAAACTACAATCTTTAATATTTCTACTTCCCTTGATGTGTTAAGTTGACGGTTGGAGTATGAAGGTAAAAACTCAAGTTGGTATAGTAAAGTAAAGTCATTGGGTGGCCTAAAGTTGGTATCAGCCAATCAGCAAGGGAGTCTATCCTCTTTTCACTAGCACTAGACCAAGAAGATTGTTTTTGCATCTGAAGTGGTGAGCCACACCTACCATTAGCTCCTTACTTTACCGCACAAATCCCTGTGCTACTCATATGCTGAGTTGGCAAGGACCGGTATCGAATCAGGAACCTTGTTGTTCCTAGGCGGCCCTAAGAACTCGCAATTGGGTTGAAGGGGGCCATGGTCAAAAAAACGTTGAGAAACACTGCTTTAAATGATCACAAATAAATGTTTAATCATTAAATACTTATTACCCATTCTTTTGACGATCACCTGTAGGTGAGTTGGAGATAAAAAATCTTTATTTTTATATTAAATTTTTTGCTTTCCGAGTAAACATCAACTCACCTGTAAGTAAGTTGAAGCTAAGCCATTTTTATTTACTAACAAAAATTTAATTTTTTTTTAAGCAATTAAGATGAAAAAAATAATATTGATTAAAACCATTGTTGTTTTTTTAAATTTTTTTTTTTTTTACATATACCTTGTTCATCTTTTGGTATTCTTTATTGAAGGATTTTTTTTTGATCAATCTGTCTGTTGAACAATTGATAATTCAAGAAGTAATTTTTCAAGCAACTGACTTTGATCAATTTGCTTACAAGCAATTGATTTCAAGAAATTTACCTAAATTACCAATGACAAAGTAATGAGAAAATCAATTGTTATAGTAACATAAGGTGTAAGTCAAGTAAACAAAAGAAAGAAAGAATAAGTTTGAAGGAAAGAGAAATTTAAAAAAAAAAGAAAAAAGAAAACTTAGAGGAAGAAACAATGAAGAAAGTCAAGAGAGAATAAGTGAAAGAAAGAGAAATGGAAAAAAAAGATATTTCAGAGTGAACCTCACTCTTTAGTCTGATGAATATATATATATATATATATATATATATATATATATATATATAGTGTTGCTGATAGCTTTTTGATTTAGTGCATCGGGATGCATGGATATGATTTTACTGCGTTCTTTTAGATTTTTGCATGTCAAGGACACATATCTATCAGTATCTGTGTGTGTGTGTGTGTGTGTGTGTGTGTGTGTAGTTAGTCAGTCATCAGGTAATTTCTAGTCACCAACTTTTGTGAAACTTAAAGTTGTATGTTTATTTTAGTATTGTTATATTTGCCTTATAATATATTGGGTTAAGTTTGTATTTCTACCATTTATTGGTTTAGTGTTTTGGTGATTTGTGACAAAGAACTCTTTAATTTTTCTACTTATTAAAATTTAAAAACAAAAACACTGCTTTATATCTAACAGTTTTAAATAAGAAATCAGAAAATATATCCATCAAAACCTGGACTCTCCCATAAGAAAGCTTTTTAAAAACAAAATGTGTTTCATCTTTCTTTCAAGTTACCACTCCTTATAATGACAGTAGAGTCTAATAAAAAGTGACCAGCCTTTTCTGAGTCACAGATATCAGAATTCTATTCTGAACTTGTTATTATAAATTATTCATCTATCACATTCAGTTTGACTACATACATTTATATGTTACTAAAGTGTGCATTATGTTTGTGTATATTTTACTGTAACACAGCTAAAATGGCATATCATAGTAAGATTTTTATTAGATTAATACTCTTAAATTGCTTAGCAAATAAAGCAGTTTTCTGTCCAATTAGAAAGTAAATAATTTTGTGGGGTCTGAGTTCATGCTGAACATCATTTTTTAATCATCCTAACTGTTAATATAATAGATAACTATTATAACTAATTAGAATCCTTCACTCCTTCCAAAATCATCATCATCATTATGTCGCGCCGGCAGCACGGATATCCATGATAATCTCTTGCCAACCTTCCCTATAATTCATTGTTCCTGGGAGGTCCTCTTCACTGCATCCAGTATCCATGCAGAGCTGGTCAATGTATATCTTTGCCTGTCGGCCCACATTGGCATGCCCATTTTGGGCCTTCCAAAATAGAAGTATCTATATCATTATGTTCCACTTTTATAATGGGAATCTGTATTGTCTAGTATATTACTAAACTTTTTATTAAACTTGTATGTATTTATCAACCCCTCTGCACAAGCAGGATGTGACACAAGGTCAATTTTTTAGAAGAGTTTAACAGGTTTGAATTCAGAGTGTTTCTTCTCCTAGACTGGTTGCCATACCAAGGTTAAAGAGCCCATTCTTTTCTACTATTTATCCATAGCTGAAGGAAGAATAGTTGGATTCATACTTTTTCCAAGAGTAGTAGTGTTATGGGAAATGCAAACAGCATCATCCAGGATTTGAACTTGTTTCACAGTGTCCATCTCCTATGATCTTACATCACTGGCAGTTCTTAGGAAAATTTTCCACACATGAGTGTGTAGAAAAGTTTTAAAATGCTGAAAGAGCTTTCTAGTTGTGTTTGAAAATTCTTCTATGATGAAGAACAAAATGTTATGTAGGATATATATATATATATATATATATATATATATATATAAGTAAAAAAGTTGTCAGGGTGGCCTAAAGTTGGTATCAGCCAGACAGCGGGGGAGTCTATCCTCTTTTCACTAGTGCTAGACCAAAGAGATTATTTTAGCATCTAAGGTGATGCGCCACACCTAACATCAGCTCCTCACTTTACCGCACAGATCCCTGTGCTACTCATACACTAAGTTAGTGAGGGTCGGTATCAAATCCAGAACCTTGTGGTTCCTAGTTGAATGCTCTACCAACTGAGCTATTATGGCCCTATGTCCACTTGAAAATAACTTTTCTTTGAGGGAGCTTCATAACATCACTCACATCACTTAACATCACATAATAATGGTTTGATATATTTTATATATATTTAAAAAAACAAAAAAACAAAAAGAAACTCACCTATAGGCATAACTATTCATTCATAAATAAATATATCCCTTGAATATTTGTTTTTTGATATTTTTATACTTATGTTTATATCAATCATTTGGTAATTGTTGATCAACTTTCATGAAATTTAAAGTTGAATGTTTGATGATCTTTTACTTTCATTTTAATATTGTTATATTTGCTCTTTGATATATATCCAGTATTGAGCACTGTTTTTTACTACTGACATTTTAATTTTTTAAATTAACATTTTAGTTTTTAAAGGAATAGTTCATGACTATTTATCTTTATGAGAAAAGTGGAAATAAATCTGACTATATCTAAATATAAAAACATGAAAAATAAATATTCAGTTTTTTTAAATAGATAGTAGTATGCCAACGTTTAATGTTTTTTTTTTTATTAAACCATCTTGAGAGAGATGTTAAGAGGTGATATTATATGATGCTTCATCAAAAATGAAATGCTTAAACATATTATCATTTATAAGTAAATATATTCTCTGAATATTTGTTATTTTAAATATTTTTATACTTAAACACACACTCAAACACACATACATATGTTGGTTAAATCGAACTTAACGGACCTAAATTCCATCATCATATGTCACCCCTCTGAAAAAATGATACCAAAAATCAAGGAAATTAACCGAATTTAATGAAAATTTCAGTGTTGATATATTAATGAATTAAAGATATAATACACTAGTTATTTTAATTAAAAACCTTTACATTTTTTCAGGTCAGTTAACTTTGAACCACATATCTTTGAGAATCTATGTTACACCACAAAGATATGTGGTTCAAAGTTAACCGACCTGAAAAAATGTAAAAGTTTTTAAAATACTTGGTGCATTATATCTTTTATTCATTAATATATCAATACTGGAAATTTCATGAAATTCGGTTAATTCCCTGATTTTTGGTATTTTTTCTTTTGCGGGATGACATACAATGGTGGAATTTAGGTCCGTTAAGTTCAATTTAACCCATATGTTTGTATGTGTATGTATGTATGTAACTCATCAAAAATAGCACATGATAGCAAATAGAATATTATTAGAGCAATACACTTAGAATACTCTTTGGAAAATAAAGCAATTTCCAGTCCAGTGTACAACTGGCTGATAAATTTGTGGGGTTTTCATTTGCACTGAACATCATTTTTTAGTCATCCAAATATAATGGAGATAACTATGAAATATTTGACTCCTTGAAAAAGATGAATGTAAAAAAAATATTCCTCCCTCATAGAGTCACTTGTTGGTCATGGGTGGTGACCCATAATGCCTGAGGACAGGATTGTGGTGGCTAAGTGGTCTGTAACCCAAGTACTTAGTGGTACCTTAACATGCAGTACACTACTTCAGCCCTTACTTGGGTTAGACAGCGATCAAAGAGGCCTCATCTGATCAGTCAGCTGGTCATATCAAGCCCTAGCAACTATATGATTGTCCCAACCATATTCTTCAAATTGCTCTTATGGCAAACAACCACACTCCTTTTTATCATATAGGTGCTAGAAGGCATTGGTTGAGGGTCAACCACCAGTATTTATTAATATACATGCAGTTAATGAAAATTATTTCTACCAATTTGTTAATACACATGAAGTTGAAAATTATTTTTTAAACAAATCGTATATATAAAAACAAGATTTAGTATTAAATAACCCACAAGTGTTGATATGCCATTAAATAAATATATTTAGTTAAGCATTACTAATTAGGTCTGTAGTTGTTCTTCAAACTGGAGATATAAAATAATTACATAGCCATTAATGCTTAGTTAGGATAGACAATCCAGAAAAAAAAAGTTTTAATCTTAAGTTTCATTCACTATATTTAAAAAATATTTCTTTACAAAACTCTATGAAATATATTATAGGACGATATTAACTTCATAAGATGATATGAGAAATATAATTGATAAATCTCAATTTTGCTTTGTTTTCTTTATTTAATGGCATATCAACATTTATGGGTTATTTAATGCCAAAGCCATCCTTGTAGAAGAACATTTGTGGTACTATTTAACCTATAGCTGGGAATGTGAGGGAATTCATACTTTTCTGAATGGTAAATGTAATAGTGCAACTGGAGTTCAAACTCGTTTACTACAATGTCGCAGCCCAGCACATTAGCCGTTATGCCATGGGGACTACCCCCTAAATCTCGTGTAATGTAAATCAATATTTTATTTTTCCAATTAGTTTATAACTGTTTGGTGTACAATTTTTTAATTAGCAACAAAGATGCTAAAAATAACCTGCAAGTCTTGACCTCTTATAAAGTGTAGGTAGGTACTTCAGCTAATCTATATATTAATACTCTTGTTCCTTAATCTTCCAACTGTTATCATCTTGCAACACCCTCTGGTTAAAAATCAGACCGTCCAAATCATCCAAGATGAATGCAAAAATGTAAATCCTGATTATCTGGTGTCGCTTATATGTCAAATTCTTATTTCTTATGAGTGTTGTCACCTCAGCTAAATAATTGTCCATTCTATTTTTATTATAAATAAAGAAAGGGAAGAAAAAGGAATGCTACACAGAAAAAATATAATAAAAAGAAAGAAAGGAAGAAAAAAAGAGAACCGGGTAAATGTAGAGAGAAGGGGGGAGTGTATGGAAGCGATAACGCTAATCTGTTTCAATCGAACATAATGAAAATGTGAAAAGAAGGAATGAAAAAAAAAAGTGAGAGAGTTAAATCAAGATTTTTTTTTACATATTGAACTATTTACAATAGCTATTAAGTAAACTTATCAAATGTTGTAATAATTAAATTATCATACTGTGGTATCACTTTACTGCACAGATCCCTGTGCTACTCATATGAGTGAGGAGCTGATGGTAGGTGTGACGCTGAACCTCAAATGCTGAAATAATCTCTTGGTCTAGCGCTAGTGAAAAGGCGATAGAATCCCTTGCTATCTGGCTGATACCGACATTAGGCCGCCCCAACGACTTTACTTTTTACTGTGGTATATCCACAGGTTCTGCTAATATATAATAATTTTTTCTTTTTTTTTTTGTTACATAAATGTTAAACTTTAAATTATGTTTTATTTTTATTTATTTAAAACAATTTTCACTATATTGTTTAGTATTTACTTCTCTCTCTGTTTATTTATGTTATGTGACAAGTGCTTCTTTTTTTCTTTTTTTCCACTTGTCGGTTATTTATTGATTATAACTCCCACATTTATTTTCAGTCTTTCTATGACTCATATGAGGACTTACAACCCTGTACAACTTTATTACATATGGACTGATGCTTGTCCAGTAAAGAATCTTCTTAGCAATATCATTATTATTATTATCATCATTATTATTATTTTTATATAATGCAATTGATTTGCAATTTTATTTTTGAAAGTATCATGAGTAATTAAATGCATTTATTGGTATTTAATTCCACTGAGGATTCTCTGGTGTTATTTATAATAATTCTCTAAAGATGAAATCTTTTCTACGGAATGAGGACTGCATGATACGTTGGTTTAGTAGTCACATGACTACAACAGGGAAAGTAATACAGATATAGCAAAAGAGGATTTCTTCATATACAGGCTGCCAAATGCAAATATACATACATACATACATACATATGTGTGTTTGTATGAATATATATATATATATATATATATATATTATATATATATACAGTATTGCTCATGAATAGTAATATGACTACATCAGTGAAAGTAATAGAGATATAGCAAAAGAGGATTTCTTAACATACATCCATGCAGCTTTTGAATCTCACATGGAGAATATGCAATGCACAATATACCATTGATCATACCTTTCATGGCTTGAACTGTTTCGGTCACTTGATTTACATTCTGTAAACTAGCATGTACCAAAATTTTGCACAACCTCTGACTCACCCTAGTATATTTTTAAAATAGTGTGAATGTACTTTTAAGGACTTGACTTTGGTGTGCATAGTAGATACACGTGAGCAAGCAGAGAAAATTCCAAAACATAGGATTAGAATGGAAGTGTTAGTCCCCATACTCAGGTTGGATCCAAGTGTAGTATCTGTTTATCCACCTCAGGATACATATAAGAATATAATAATAGATTTATAAAAGGAAAAAAATAAATTTATTTAGTTGTATTTAATGGCGGTTTAGCTCAGTCGGTATAGCATTCGGCTAGGAATCCTGAGGTTCCCGGTTCGTTACCATCCCTCGCCAACTCAGCGTATGAGTAACACGGGGATCTGTGTGGTAAATTGAGGAGTTGATGGTAGGTGCAGTGCTCCACCTCAGATGCTAAAATAATCTTCTTGAACTAGCATTAGTGAAAAGGGGATAGACTCCCTTGCTGGCTGATACTGACATTAGGCTGCCCTGACGACAATTTATTAACCCCTCCATCACAAGCAGGATGGAACACAAGGTTAATTTTTAAACAGATTTTAACAGTTTGAATTCTGAGTTTTCCTTTTAGACCAGTTGCCATACCAAGGTTAAAGAATCCAGTCTGCTCTACAATTTACCCAAAGCTGGAAGAAGAATTGTTAGATACATACCTTTCTCAAGGGTATTAGCACAATGTGAAATGCAAAATCTAGTTGGATGGTTTATTTTGCAGCATGCTAATCCTTGTTAGATTATTTACTGCTGAAGTCTGTCTTTTTTTTTTAACAAGCAATTATATAGTTTCATCATCATCAAGTTATGTTGACAGCACAGATTACCATGTCTATCTCCTGCTACCCATCCCTATCAGTCATTGCTCCTGGCAAGTCTTCTGCATGGTATCCAATGTTCACACAGTGCTGATCAATGTGATTTTGTGCTTGACAGCCAACACTGGTATGTCCATGTGTAGGTGTCCACAGGAGAATGTCACTTATGAGTTCATCCTTACTTCTCCAGCAGTGTCCAGCATGTCTTATGCCACACAGCTGCTTTTTTCCAGGATTTGTTCAAGACTACATGCTGCTTCTTTATGTAGTTCACATATAGCTTTTTCTCTAAACGTTTTGTTAAAGTCCAAGTGGTGTAGCTATACAGCAGCACTGACACAGTTACAGCTTTATCTTATCAGAGCGTTTAGAATTCCATATGATCAATAATCTATTGCCTTTCCTATGTATATTTGACATTGCTTTCTGTAGATGAGATATTGTTACCTAAGTATGTGAACTGGTCTAATTTCAGAGACTTACCATCCAATGTGGATATGTTTCTATCTTGTTTAAAACACATGACTAATAATGAAAACCCTTTGTCAACAATTATAGTTTCAAGTAACTATTGTTATACAAATAACTATGGGCACAGTTATATGATTTCAAGTATTCCTATCTAATACTAATAAATTCTAAAATAGGTCTATTTTACCTTAACACTATCATTCATCTATGTGAGAGCCTAAAAATTAATTAAGTTGTATACACGTGGAGGTTTTAAAATTTCTGCTTTGAAAAAAGAAAAAGAAAAAAGTAATTAGCAGGTGATGTCTCATTTTTTGAGAAAATGAAATTAATTATTATTATTATATGTTCCCCATTAAAATATTCATGGGATATACACAACTTTTTTTTAATGGGGCACATTCATTTAACTGGTGGACATCAAACCAATTACTTACTACGATGTTGCAGTCCAGCCATGATGACATGGGACTCTGTCAAATAAATCTAAACATTAGGAAGTAAAATAAAAAGTAAAAACAAATAAACAAAAACAAATAAATAAAAATGAAATAATGAAATCATCATCATCATCATTATCATTATCAAGGTTATAAACCACTTGACCCTGTCTCCCAATTCATCCCTATTGGCAAGTCCTTTAGACGTCATCCAGTGTCTGCACAGAAGTGATGGAAGTAAGTTTTTGCTTTCTGGCCAACACTGTTGTGTTCATGTGTCCATAAAAGAAGTCAATTATAAGTTTGTCCTTATTTCTCCAGCAGTGTATAGCATGTTTTGCTCATCTTACTTGGATGGTCTGTGAGATGGGAGGTAAGTGGCAGTATAGCTACTGTTTTGTAGGGTGCTGCATATAGGATTTGTTCATAACAGCATGCAGCATCCTTGTGTAGCTTCCATCTGGTTTTTTGATGATGATGATAATAATAATAAAAATAAAAACATAATACATTAGAAAATTGCAAAATTAATACAATATAGCCACATAAATAACCATGCAGTATAGTCTAGACTGTCCTTCCCAGAATGCCCCACAAACTTGATCCACCCTTTCCACCATGCCTCATATAACAGTATATGAAGAGATATGGGAACTATTTGGTCTGATGATCTCATGAGGTGAGAAACTGACAACTACCAAGTGGCATTGTCTCTGTGTCTACATTGTCCTAACTTATATATATATATATATATATATATATATATACACATGATGGATATTATATCTTTAAATTTTATCATTATCAAAGGAAATGCTTACTTTGTAATCCTTACTTAAGTCTTGAAAGAAACCTCCCCTTACTGATGGTCTCAAGATTAATAACTAATTTATTTATCATTGTTTATGTGCTGAATTTTTCTTATATAAAAAGTTGGGTTGGCCTAAAGCGAGGGAATCTATCCCCTTTTCACTAGCGCTAGACCAAGGAGATTGTTTTTAGCATTTGAGGCGAGTGCCACACCTACCATCAGCTCCTCCCTTTACCGCACAGATCCATGTGCTACTCATACGCTGAGTTGGTGAGGGCTGGTATCAAACCAGGAACCTTGAGGTTCCCAGCCGAACACCTCCAACTGATTCAATAAATAAGGTGAATTTTGCCTAAGGAGATGATAATAGGATGCACTGTTTACAGTTGTACCTTTTTCAAGGAAATCAATATTGAAGGGTCATTTTATGCTCTAGATGACTGTCAACATGACCTTCTTTACTAACTGCTGCACCCAGAACTTTTTCTTTACCAGAAATTCAGTGTATTTCCCTTCCATGGAACTCAACTCAGGCTCATAGTGGCAAACTCATTTTTTTACTAAAACATGCTTCTCTGTACACATCACATGTTCTTCTGTAAATTTCACATGGTTTGTAATTCTCAGCCATTTAATGACAGACCTCTGTTCAAGCCTGTAGCACTCTGCTTGATTTGCTGCCAATTTGAATAGTCTCAAAAATATTTATTTCTGTGTGATTAGTATAATTTTTGGTATAAACCAATTCTAAACATTTATAGAAAAAATTCTGAAAAAATGTATTATTTTGCTTTTTTTAAAAAAAGGTCCCTTAATATATATATATATATATATATATATATATATATATATATATATATCTGTGTGTGTGTGTGTGTGTGTGTGTGTGTGTATGTTTGTTTTTCTAATATCTATGAGTGAGCCACAGAGTTCATAAGGGTCATCAAAAGTGTTGAAAATAACAATCTTTTTCACAGTTTTACATACCTACTCACTGTCATATCAAAAAAAAATTCTTTTTAAAAAAGGGCTTATTGATTTATATTGATATTTGAATAAAATAACAAAAAATGTGAATTGATTTTTTTTTTAAATAAAAATCACCTGGATTTTTTTCTCAATGTTTCAGAATTTGTATTTGTATTAACATGTGTTATTTTATAATTTTTTTTTTTTTACTTACCCAAGTAAATTCAGATATCTAACCTGAATCATATTTCAGGTAAGGTAACAGCTGCTCCCTCATGAGCAACACCTGAAACCTTTCTGAATAATAAACTATTAAACATATGGATGTACATACTTGTAATAATTAGTGGTAATTATTTCAATAAATCAGTTCTACCTATTTTGTAATCATCCAGGAGGTACACATAGCAATGGTTATTGTTGAAGAAAATAAACTTGGTGATCTGAGTTCAAATTCTGGACATGGCTTTTTGAATTTCATTTCTTGGGAAAAGCGTGTATTTATCTCAAGTGTGTATGAAGGAGGGGGAGTTCCCCATGGTAAATTGGCTAACATGCTGGAGTGCAACATCATAGTAAGTGAATTTAAACTCCAGTCAAGCTATGATATTCACTTTTGGACTAATAGCCTTGGGAAAAAGTATGAACTCCTTCATCCTCATTCATGTCTAAATGTATTAATATTCTTATATGTAGTATCATATTGTATTCCAATCACATATTTTTTCAAACAGGAATGCTGGGTTTATAAAATGCTGTTGTGATAAAATTTAAATGTATGAATGTTCTTTTTCTATTGTTTTTATCTGTGATTTGTTATTGGTCTGTGGCTGTGTAGGTGTTTTATGCATGTGTCTGGTGTGATAGTGTTCAAAACCAACCTCCAAACCATATATATATATATATATATATATATATATATATATATATATATATATATATATATGGAGGCGCGTGGGCTAGTGGTTAGAGTGGTGGAAAATAGACTTGTCGGTTTGAGTTCAATTCCTAGATGAAGCTGTTGACATTTCACATAGTGCTAATACCCTTGGGAAAGGTATGAATCCATATATTCTCCCTCCAGCTATGGGTTAAATAGTAGGGCAGACTGGGCTCCTTAACCTTGGGTAGGTAACCAGTCTAGGAGAGGGATAACTCTGAATTCAAAATTCCTGATGTCAGTCATTGATTGGATTCGTGGCATTCCTTGATGCACCAATTCTTTCCTATCGACTGTGCCAAAAAGTGCGGAATGGTCCTACATAAGCCTTCACCACTATAAACAAATGAACACTCATGTGTCGAAAATCAACGAGAGAGTACATTTTTTTTAAATTTTAGATATATATATGAGTATGAAAAGGTGGAATGAAAACATCACACAATGCTGTTAAAGAGAAAACAATTTATAATATAATCATATCAATATTTCGATTTTTCAAAAATCATCATCATTTTTCATAATTTTCATACTCATATTGTCGGATTCATTTCCTTTCTTTTAACATATATATATATATATATATATATATATAGTGCCTTGACTTACTCGAGCTTCAATTTACAATTTTTCCAATTTAGGAGTTGTCACTCGGACAATTTTTTGAGGTTTGAGTGAGCTTCAGATATGCTTATGTTAATAAGTTATCTAAAATGATTAAATAATATTATTTATGAAAAATAAATATTAAAACATATTACAGCACATTTGTAATCAATGATCAATTTAAGCATTTAGGCCCTTCACTCAATCTATAATATATGATATGGATTAGAATAAACATATTTTGTTGATACTGGAAGACAGTGCAGTCAAAAGAACTTAGATAATTTCAGACATTCAGAAATGTTGTGAAAGACATATAAAATAAAATAATGGATCTGTGAGACTAGCTTGCTAACCATCACACCTCAATGGGAATCCTACAAGTAATTAACAAACAAAATAGGAGAAATATTTTTCATCATTTATATGGCAATCTACTTAGGTTTTCTTGCATCTATGATCTGACAACAAGAAGCCATAAAAGAAAATAATCCTGTGGTACCCCCTTTTCTTTTGGTGCCCTAAGCCCATTTTATTTTATGGTTAATCCAACCCTATTTTTATGGGTGCTCGGTCATGCACAGCCCTAGAGTTCTTCTGCAGCCCTCAAGTAATTTGTCCCTCTTAGTGGGTTTTGGTAGTCCTATATTCTACCCAGGCCTAGGCTCCAGTGTCTAGACATGGTAACTGGGGAATAATAGAGTAATTTGCCCTCGATAAAATAGACAAAATATATTTATCAGCTTTAAAAGTAACATGAAAGCCAACCTCTAGATTTCTCATTTACTTCCTTGATTTTCCTGTTGCTTAATTCATATTCAACTTTAATGTTTTTAGATCCAATATGCAACACTGAATTTTTCTATATTAAAATCTAATTTCCAAATATACAATAGCTGAATAACTGAATGTTATCTATATTATTTTTAACTGTGTTTAAAATCTGGGATTTAAAAACTTATGTAGATACAGACTTAACCTCAATTAATATAATCATCATAACAATATTCAACCCAAAACCTTGAACTTGATGAAGGTTGGTGGTTGGTTAAGCTGTTTGCTATTAACAATTCTGCCCTAATAAACTTGTTATTATTTTTAGCAAAAATTGTTTTACTTCTTTTGGCTTAAATATTTGTTACAACTTAACAAGTTTACTTGACATTTTCCAGCTTACAATTTGTATTATGAACTTTGGTTGGATAAATCTAACACATTGTGATCGTAGTTGGCAGAATAGTTTCTTAGCTCCTCACAATTAGACTTTTATATCTCTCTCTCTGGATATACACCACACATTTTTTATATACTAATTAACTTGGTTTAGCTCAGTCGGTAGAGCACTTGACTTGGAATCGCAAGGTTCTTGGTTTGATACCGGCCCTCACCAACTCAGCATATGAGTAGCACATGGACCTGTAAGGAGTTGATGGTAGGTGTGGCACTCCACCTAAGACACAAAAAACAATCTCCTTAGTCTATCGCTAGTGAAAAGGGGATAAACTCCCTAGCTGTCTGGCTGATACTGATATTAGGCTACCCCCACGATGACGACTTTACTTATTCTATCTAAAATGAGCAATGGAATATGAAAGACTTATAGCTACCAAAGTTAAGCAAACTCAGTAAAGATGTGATTAGAATCTCCTTTTAAAAAATTAGCTAAATGGGACAATTAAAAAAATTGCAATTTTTAACACAATGGATAAAGGGTCAAATTTTGAGTATTTAAAAAAAAATTTATTTTTCAATTAAGATTTTTAAAGTATTATAATTAATTAATTAATTCTAGTTGCATTTTTATTGTAACTAATTCAGTTTGTTATTTCTACAACAATGAAGAACAATATGCATAAAAAATAAGAATTAGGTCCTGGTGAGACTCAACTCACCTGCTACCAAGCTTCAAACAGGCTTTCTTGAAGTAGATGTGAATTTGACTCTCACTGGAAGCTTATTCTTTATTGTTGTTTCTGATGGGCTCAGATATTTGCAGTTGTAAATGACCTGAGTGAGTTTTGATTAAAAAAGAGTAACAAGAATTAAGAGATGAAGGATAATACCAGACAAAATTATTAATAACTAGTAAATTTGCTGGACATGGAACAGTTTTGCAGCTATGCTACTACCCTAACTATTACAGATTCACATCATATATTGCATAATACATATTATTTATTATAACCATTACCTATTATTGTTTACTTTTTACCTGGTATCTAATACCCTTTACCTTTTATATTTATCCATTCACTGTAGATGACTGGGTCATTAAGAGAAAAAAGTTACAAAATTTCCCCTGACAGAATAAACTGCTTTATATATAGTTAATTATTGACAGGAAAACAGAGGTTTTTAGTTCAGTTTCAAGTCAGTTTCAAGTTATTACTTATTGACTGTAGACTTTTTCAAGTTTACTAAGTTCAAACAGTTTCAGGGTCAGACCCTGTGGCATAGTAGCTAACATGAAGGACTTTAGTGAGTTCAAACTCCAGTTGCACTATTATGTTCACTTTCAAACTAAATAAGAAAGTTATCCCCAAACTATCAGTTTAATAGTACCACTACTGTTATACTACAAGGATGGTTTTGGCATTAAATAACCCACAAAGAAACCAAACCAAACCAAACCATCAAATTGTTTCTTCATTAAACTCATCAGAAATGTTATCTTTGACACAGAATTATAGCTGGGAGGAGATTGCATTTCCCAAGAGTATTACTGTTATTAGCCCTGGATTGGTTGAGCTGGTTCCACCCAATGAATTCATCGTGTTTCGAATGAATGCAGATCATGCATGGCAATCCAATGCAATTGAGGTTATCAGTATCAGCCATTTGTGGTTCCATTGACAAACTCCATAAAGCTCTCGGCCAAGGATCAGATTGGTATCTTGCTTGACTGTTTTGAGCCTTATTTTCAGTTGACCCTCTTGGCATTTCTTCCATCTTTGAGGTGGTACTGGGTCAATGAATTTATGGATGAGGTCACCGGGTTGTTAACGTCGGACATGACTGAGCCAGCAAAGACATCTCGCAAGAAGAGCCTGCTGAAGTGAGGAGATTCTGCATCTTGCCTGAACAGTGGTGTTTGAAATGAGTTGCTGCCATTGAAAATAGAGAATGCAGAGAAGGCAATAATGCTCATTAGCATGAATTGAAACCCAAATGACCTTGTTGGTTTAAAATTGGCAAATGAAGCATTGTCTATAATTATTTGAATGTTATAATGTAAAACAATTTTCTTTGGCTGTTCATTAGGGTGTATATCTCATGAGACTATGGCAGATATTGGCACAAAATTGTAAAGAAGGCTATCAGTTGCCAATGCAGCAAGTCTTCCCTCTCTATAACATCAATGTTTTCCAAGAGAAAGAAGAGAAGGACTGATGCAGTGTCATTGCGAAAATTACCCAAATGAGGCTGAAAACAACATCTGTCTGTCTTAGTAAATCCAACTCTTGATTTTTAATTCAGTTTCGTTTCTCCTAGACCAGTTTCCTACCATGGCTAGAGAACCCAGTCTGCTCTTCTATTTTTACTATGCCATACTGATGTGTTGGTAGGGGGTTTGAATACAGAGTTTCCTTTCTCCTAGACTGGTTTCCTACTAGAGGACCCAATTCACCAATAACTGGAAGGAGAAGTGATTCATTCATTCATTTCTCAAGGGAATTAGCACAAATTGAAACCCAAACAGCCTTGTTGGTTTCCCCAAATCCATTTTCTACACTATTATTAAAATGCTGGTTTATTATTTTTAAAAATGTAATATTTACACACTGATTTTTTTCTTTAAACTAATATCCTTATCTTGATTGTTGTAGTCATAATGTTTTGATGTGTCTTTGATAACCTTAACTCTGATCCAACCATTTCTAAGCAAAACTGAATACCAAACCTTCCACTGGATATTTTTCTGGATGCATTTAAATTGGAGCCTGACATAATGTGTCTGTTAGTTTTAGTTTTACAATGGTTAGTGCCATAATAGTCATTTTGTTATAGCAGTGTTCCCCCCCCCGAACCCAAAGGTTCTGCAAATGGTCACCAGGGTTTCTACAAGAAATACTAGTTTGCCATGGATAGGATGTGACACAGTCACAAGTATGGGGCATCCACCAAGGATAAAACTCCCTGTTTTGTATTAATGGATCTGCTTGCTAACCATTACACCATGATGGAATACCCTATCACAAGAAACACTAATACATAGGCTAATGGTATATAATGATTTTATGCATTGGTTTCCTGAGGAGACATGAAAACAATTTCAAGGGTAAAAAGTTTGAGAAATGGTCAGTTAAAGTGACCCCCATTGCCTGTGTATGGAGGGAGGTAAAAATTAGTCTCTCAGATCCATTATTATTGAATCGCAAGCTGGATCCTCACAGGATGTCATTCTGAAAATAAAAAAAATTAATGTCTACTATTTAAAATATTAAATGCAAAAGAAATTCCATGCTGTTATTATTTCAATCTTATTTTTTAATTATCTTTATAAATATAAACCAAATCTTCATTATTTTTGCTAAAAAGTTTCCTCTGGACATACATACACACAAACTGCCCCTTATATATGTATAGATATAGATGGATTTCAATCATCCAAATTCATTAAGACACATTTTTTCTTACACATTCTGGAATGACTTCAATTAAGTTATAGAAACATATGCACAATATTTATTTATCAATTTCAAAAGGAACTACAACAACATGAATTTAATTTTATAATTTATTTACTTATTTATGTACATGGTTATTATTTATTTCTTTATTTACTAAAGGGGAGAAGTTTTGTTTAAAATTAAATTTGATATTTTTTGTAAATAAATGACTACATTTCATATTGTTATGGTTTATGTATTTTTTAAAATTATTCTTAATTTGAAATTCTAAAATTACTTCTGTTCTTCTACGGCTTTTGGCAGTAACCTATGGAGTTTGATATGTCATTAAACAAAGAAACCAAACCAAACTAAACCATTTAAAAAAAATTGCATAAAAAAGCTTTTAGTTCCTTTTGAATTTTGAAATTAATTAGTAAATATTGTGTGTGCAGGCTTCCATAATTTGATGTAACACTAAATATACTCGAACTGGATATGGTGTAACAAGAAATGTATCCTAATGAAATTCAATTTGGATTTTCCAAAATACCTTTAACAAAATACCCAGAATATGATGTGATTATACAAATGTTATTAGAAAAAAAAAAGAAAAAATGCAGGGAGAACGGAAAGATTTGAAACAAAACAAAAAAAACATTTATTATAATTAGAAGCAGGATTGCCTGATGACGTCACTAAAATACATTAAACAATGCTATTTTACATGACTGACCTATTGGATAATTGTCTATAATGAAGCTGTACATGAAATATATGCAGTGTATTTTGGCCATTATTTTTACATGGGTCAGGCTTCCACTTATATACAAAATATAATGTAGGTGGCCTGAAAAGTTGATATGATAATGTCATATCTGCTGTTAATAACTTTTTTTTTTACTAATGGGATCCAAGCATTGCAACAATGATGGATAAAGAGGGACTGTGTTGAAAAATGAACCTCATTTGGTTACATTCTATGAGAGTACCTTGTTCAGCCTATAAATGAACCCTCATGTTTATATATAATATATATATATATATATATATATATATATATAAAACAATACTAAATATTGTCCTAACAAGCACCTGTTTATAGGGTTTATAAAATGTGATTTAATTGAAATCATTTTAAAATGAAAATGAAAACAATTGTAAAAGACATTTTATAAACACTAGTCATCATCAGAGCACATCTTTTTGTTGAATGAGAAAAGGAAAATTTAACGTTTGACACGTTTAACGTTTCATTTTTCAACCTAAAAGTCTCAAAAATCGATGAGAAAAACTCAACAAAGTTTGAAAATAAAGGTTTATAAAGGATTATTATGTTGTCAAGACAAAGTGTAGACAATATATAACTCTTCTTTATGATTCTGATTTGTCTGTCAGAAAAACTTTCTCTTAGACTGTCGTTAAATGGATAAAGTGCGCCAGCTGATAATGGTTTTGAATTCACAATTGTTTTTCACCTACATTGGTTGCCAATCAAAGCTAGAAAGTCCATGTATGTGTATGTGGTCATTGGTCTCTTATAAACAAGTGTGCATGTACAAAAAAGAGAAAAAAAGATGAAAACAAAAGAAACATTATCCATTTTGTATTTAATTGTTGGCTGAGTGTCATTTATTTAACTGTCACTGTTTTATAAATAAATTTCTGTTCTTCAATCATAATAAAATGGAGGAGTGGTTTCTTTACTGTAGATTCTCTCTGATTGGTCAATTCAAACTGCCCATTACCTCATCTCAGTGACTCATCCATCTACATATCACTCACTACTTACCTCCCTTCTTCCTTCTACGTCTTTTGTCAAATTATTTGGTAAGCACATATGTATCTTGAAATATTCCCAATACTGCAAACACTTTTGCTCTTTTGTCAAGCATTATATATATATTTATATACATTTATATATATATGTATATTTATTTATTTGCTGATTTAATAAACTTGTCATCAAATTGAAAGGTCCTTAATTAAAAATATCACAACAACAATATCTGTCTAAACTTATGAGATGAGGTTATATATATAAGTAGAAAAGACAGTGTGGTATATATATATATATATATATATATTATATATATATATATTATATATATATAAGTTGTATCAGAAAAGTATCAAGATTTTTTGGTACTGTTTGACACACCTTGTATTCTTAAAAAAATTATGTTCCATTCATTCTTCATTTCTATCTCGGTAAATACAGCTTTAACTTGATGCTTTTTTAACACACCTTGTATTCTGAAAAAATTAATGTTCCATTCAGTTCTTAATTTGTATTATGGTAAAAACAGCTTCAATCTAGATACTTTTTTTGACACACCTTGTATATAATATCATGCAGTCTCACTACAGAATAATTAAAAATTGTGTTATCCTAACACAAGTTATTTTTTAAATTCTTTGATTTTTTACACAGGTAATAACTAGATAGACTACATCACTTACTCTCTCTTTTACTTCTGCTCTGAATAACTGTTTTCCTTCTTTGTTCTCTCATTATAACTGTTTTCTTTCCTTTTTTTCTCACTATAACTGTTTTCTTTTATTCCTCTTTCCATATAACTGTTTTTCTTCCTTCCTCTCTCAGTGTAAATTTTTATTTATTTCTCACTATAATGTTTTTATTTCACATATGAATAATAACATCATTTATGGCTAGAACTATGCTACTATATATATATATATATATAAACATGTGTTTATGTGGGTTCAGTCTAAAGATCATATTTTTAGGTAATCAATATGTTTTATAAATAAACAAGAGTTGTGATTCATTTTATTAATATAAAATGCAATTGACATTCTGTATTTATAAAAGTGAATCCATACAAAAATCAGAAAAAAATCATTAGATTCTCAAGAATTGAAAAGCCATTTCCTTTTCTTTTTATATCCTTAATCATGTTTTTTTCTTTTTGCAATCTATTGCGTCTTCACTAATCATTTTGTTGAGTTTATTTATTTGCTAATTTAATAAACTTGTCATAAAAGTGAAAATTCTTTAATTAAAAATATCACAACAACAATATCTGTCTAAACTTCTGAGATGAGATTTCTTTGTTTAATGGCATATATTCATGGGTTATTTAATGCCAAAACCATCCTTGTAGAAGAACAGTAGTAAAAATGTTTAACCCATAGCTTGGGGATGAGAAGATTCATACTGTTCCCAAGGGTATTAGTCTGAAAGTAATACATAGAAATACTTGAAACCAAATAACTATGGGCAAATTGTTTGTATTGAGAATAGTGGCTTGAAGCTTAGAGAAAAAAAGCTGAAATGGGAACTGTACAAAGATGCTGTGTGTGGTCTTGAACAAATCCTGGAAGCAGCACCCCACAAAAAAGCAGCTATACAGCCACAAATCATCTGGGTAATACAAACAAGATAATTATTATTTTCCTTCTCAATGGTTAGTTGGCCAACTTGAGTTGTTGAGGCTCACGCTGTTGTACCTACACATGGACATACCAGTGTGGGTCGGCCAGCATCAATTAGATCTATGCAGATACTGGATGCTGCACAGAAGACCTTCCAGGAGCGATGGCCAATTGAGACAGGTGGCAAGAAAGAGTCATGAACATCATGTTACTTAAAACCATATAATTACTAGAAATACTTAAAACCACATAACTGTACAAGCAAATGATTATCACTGAACAAGAATAGTTTAATTTAAACCATATAATTGTATATAAATTATTAGTATTAAAAATAGTTAATTGAAGCTATAATTATTTACAAATGATTATTATTAGTTACTTGAAACCATATAATTACTTGGAAAATGATTGACTTCAGAATCAAATCATCCAACAAGTAGTAATATGGCAAAAAAACAGACTAAACAAAAATAAAACTTAAAACATTGATAGTACAACTAAATATGAAGTATTTATTTATTTAAATGATTTTGAATTAGATTATTATATGTATTAGTCTTTAAATGATTGATATTGCAACTAAATATGACATATTTTTCTGTTTAATTTAATAGCAATATAGTAACAATATAAAAAAATAAAAAAGTTAGTAAAGTTGGCTGTGTGGCCTATTGTCGTATCAGCCAAACAGCAAGGGAGTCTATCCCCTTTTTGCTAGCACTAGATTTTTTTTTTTTTCTGAGGTGGATTGCTCACCTACTTTCAGCTCCCCACTTTACAGCACAGATCAAAAAATGAGTTGGTAAGGTTGGATTTTACACTATGTCAACTTTTGTTGGGCTATTCTATACCAAAGATGTTTTTTTTTATTCATTCTTGATGGGTATTCAACATTTTTTAAACTCAATTTTTTTAAACACCTTTTTCTATTTAACTCATAATAGATGGGACCCTAACAGGTTTTACCACTCCTGGTCAGAGTGACCTGGTATCCACACTCCACAGAGTGGGACACTAAGACCTCAGGCACCGTCTTCTGAGTAATGTGGCAGCTGCCTGTCTAGCCTCAGGACCAAAGTGGACTGCTCAGCCATCAGGATTCATCCTTAAGCATCACTCCAACAGGGCTCCAATGGGATTTTGCCCCTCTGCTGAGGTACAGTTGGTGTATTCTACTACCCCAGCTGACAGGGCGATATGCCATGGGCAGCAAGGTATATAGTATTCAAGGGTTTGAGGATAGAGTTTAACATCTTGGTGTCCAGTGATGGAGAAATCAGCATGGCACTGTTGAGAAATCACTTTGAGAATGATTTAAACTGTGAAATAAGGACTCTTTTATGGAGCTGTCAAAATGGCCCCCAATATTCAGTGTGTGTGGCCATTATCTACTCTGGTGATTGCAGAGATGAATGGAATGATAGATGGTCACACTACACTTTTGATCGCATCAAATTTATTACACACTCTTAAGTACCTATTAAATGTCTTGTTCTACTTTAATGTATGGTCCAGAATCAAAGGCCAAACCCTTAACTCTCAGAAATCCTAAATAATATATGGCTTTTACAGCATATAAAACATTTATCTATCTTTTCCTGGCATTGGCCAGTGGCAGGCAACATAAGATTTATCAAATGTTCTGATTGCCAGCGGCATTTTCAACTCTTGATCCTTTTCACAATGAACTGTGGCTTTCTGGTTTTGCTCCATACTAAATTATTATGGTCAACTCACACTGAAAGCACTGGTTCCCAGTGGATCACTGAAGTTAAGCAGCAATGAGCCTGTTCAATACTTAATCACAGGTTGGTACCTACAGCCAACTTATATATATATATATATATATATATATATCCACACACTTTAGAAAGAGGAGGAAAATGTTTTACATATTTTCAATTTACTCTTGGGTACCAAATAGTTCTTGATAACTTCCATTTGGGACATTAATCTATATTCTAAATTAGTCATGGGCAAACTGCAGGCCGCAGTGTTTCCTGAATGGCCCACTTAATTTCATGAGGAAAATGACATTTATTACAAATTTTGTTTGTCTCCTGAAATTATTTAATTGTCAGATTGTTAAATATGTTAAATATATAATTTAAAGAAAATAGTTTTAATAAGATTTTGATTCAAAATTTTGATAATGAAAATATTCAATTTTTTCTTTAATGCACAAGTCATATTCATATTGAATACATTGACTTTTCAAGTATTCATTTTAAAAAAAATTATTCTCTAATATATCATGGTGGCAGTGTGTGTTAATTACATTGATATCAGTGATAATATTTTTAAAAGACTTGATTTTTATAGAGATCTTTTTATCAAAGAAAAAAATCAACTTTTCCCTATTTTCAAGTCGCAGAGGAGCTAAGCGGCTCAATATCGAGATTAACAGGGCTGCAGAGCAGTGATGTCTTTGCCATCATGAACCACAAATACAGATGGGAATTTCCCTAGCAATGTGTGTTACTGCATCTGCAAGTCCAGAATTGGACTAATTAGCCACCTGCAGGTCCACAACTGTTGAAGACATAGAGTGACATAATCGTCGTTTGCGACGGACTTCAAAAGGAAGGAAGGAAGTCAGATGCTTACAAATATAGTCTTCTATACTGAAAATAGTTGAGGTACCTACAATGAAAAAATTACCTTGAATTTTTTTAGTAGCCCACCTGATGATAATATGTCACATGCAACCCATAAAGGGTGGCCATGATTGTTCTAAATTTTTTTGTTAGCAGAAAACAATTAAAATTGTAAATTTTGAGAATAAAGCAATTTCCTGATCAATTTGCAAATGATTTCTATTTGTTCAAATGGCTGACCAGATATAGTTTTTTTCAATTGGACATTTCAGTTTCAGCAATTGTGTTTTAAGTGTTAAAAAAATGAAAAGAAAGCCTTTTTTTCTTCCTCTCCTGATAACTTCTTTCTTCCTTCATTCTCTCTCTGATAACTTCTTTCTTTTTTCTCTCTCATTTTAACTTCTTTTTTCCTTTCTTATTATAACTTTCTTTTTTCCTCTCTCATTATAACTTCTTTCTTTTTTTCCCTCTTCACTGTAATTTTTTCTTTCTACCTTACTATAACTGTCTTTTTTCCTCACTCCCTACAATTTTCTTTCATTTTTCCTTCCTCTCATTATTACATTCTTTCTTTTCTCCTCTCTTGTTATAACTTTCTTTCTTTCATTATAACTGTCTTCCTTCCTTTCTCACAACAATATTATTTCATTCTTCCTTTCACTATCACCTTTCTTTTTTCCTCTCACTGTAACTTTCTTTCTGCATCTTTCCTTTTCACTATTAACTTCTTTCCTTCTTCGTCTCATGCTGCCAATAGAATCAAAGAAATTTTGGTTCTGTCTTCAAGTTATGCTCTAAAATTCTCCACTCTTCATATTTAAAAAATAAGCGGATTTCTTTTTTTTTTTAAATCCTGAAAAGTTGAAGTGAAGTGTCTGTTGAGCATTTATCTCTGTTTTCTTCTTTAAGAAAGAGACACATAAAGCAATTAGATTTTTAAATAAATTATATTTGTTTGCTATTTTTAAAGAACAGACAAACTTAAACTATTGTCCAAAGTCTTTGGAGGTAGCCATGGCTTCTTCCTCTTCCACCTCCTCCTTATCAAAATGGCTGCTTGCCAAATCCTATTACTCATTCTTACAATTGGCAGTGAAACATTTGGATTTAATGCAACAAATTATATACAAGCTGATCTTAAAAAAGAAAAGAAAAACACTCAATAAATATGAACAGTTGATAAGATTCTGTGTAGTTAACCATAAGATATTCTTTAAAAACAAACACTTCTTGCTTCATGATAGCCTGACTTAAGAATTTTTTTTATTTTACAATATTGGTTGGTTGGTTGGTTGGTAGGTATTTACGGCATATCAACTCATTGGGTTATGTTATGCCAAAGACATTTTTGTTTTATTTCTTCTTTTTGAGGTATGGTTGTTTTGTATGTAACTATTTTCAATCCTATGATAGCAATGAGCATTTGATAGTCATGAAACTTTGAAATCTTTACTAATCAATCTGTTCTTGTTGAAATTGGAGCCAGCACATATTACTCCTGAACCCTACCCCCTCTGATGGGGGGCTGCTTGGAAGTATAAGTTTCAACTTTATGAAAATTGAAGTAGTAGAGAGGGGATCCTATATTATAGATTCAGCGGTAGGGGAATGAGTCCCTAACACTGACCCTAACTGTACCAACAGCACATAATGATATTGATGAAAGCGTGTGGTGTAATGGTTTAAGTCATGGAAAATGGACTGTTGGCCCGAGTTCAAATCTTGGACATGGTAATTGCATTTCACTTAGTGCTAATACTCTTGGGAATGGTATGAATCCTACTCTCCCTCCAAATATGGGTAAATAGTAGGACAGACTGGGCTCTTTAACCTTGGTTAGGCAACCGGTCTAAGAGAAGGAAAAACTCTGAATTCAAACCTGTTGAACACCGCTTAAGAAATTGACCTTGTGTCACATCCTGCTCATGCGGAGGGGTTGGTAAATATATATAATGATATTGATGGTTCTAATTAGGTTTGGTTTTTTGTTAATAGCATATCAATCCCTTATGGGATATTTAATGCTGAAACGTAAATGTTTGATTATAATTATAACTATTTATATTTCCAATGTTCCATTTATTTTTTTCTATAATAATAATCATTTGTTTGTTCACAGTTATATGGTATCAAGTATTCATATCTAATACAAATAGTTTTTAAACAGATCTATTCCACCCATTGAAAAATAGGGCATTCTGGATATGACACTAAACTACACCTTGTGGTGAATTTCCAGTTTTGACATTTCCAGTTTTGACATTACTCCCAAGTCCATTCTAACCTGTTAGAGCCCATCTATGGGCAAATAGATCTGTTAGTATTCGATAAGGTAGAGACAAAGAGAGATTTTTAAAAAATCAAGTATGAACAAAGACCACACAAATTTACCATTCAATTGCAAATTGACTTAGAAAATGTTCTACTACTCAGACTATTACCTGTATAAAGTACCAAGCGTTCCTCACACATTTGTCCACATAACATCTCCATTTTGTCCTTTCTTTCCACTATTAGAGGTAATTTTATGTTCTTTTTTATTATGTCACTCCATCACTTTGGTGGTCATCCTCTGAGTCCATTGTGAGTAAAATTGTTCTTGTGTGAATGGTTGATGTAACTGGTATTGTTTGGAGTGTCACATCTCCTTAAAAATATTAGTGATTTTATTTCATATTCCAAGCTCACTCCTTTATATTGTCCATTTTCATGGGATTCATACAAAAATCTCCCACTATAATCCCGAGTCAAACTTTCTCAAATACTCTCAGTTTTCTATTGTCTTCATCCTTCAAACTTACATCCAACATATATTGAGACTATTTGTGCATAGTGTAGACAAATCTTGATTACCTTTTTTTCCATATTTTTCCCCCTAAGTCTACAGAAATCTGAAGAATTTTGAGGTCTTCTTCTTTTATATCAGATGAGCTTCTTGATGCCACTAATCCCAAAAATGAAAATTTATTGACCTTTTCATTCACAATCAAGTTAACATTATCACCAGAAATTATCTTGCATTTTAGAGAATTTATTTTTAACATGAATGTTTCTCAAATATAGCAAAGATTAGACTTGTGTCTATTGCTCTAATAGAAAAATTAATATATGTTGTTTTTGTTAAGTTATGGTTAAACACATGATTTTAATAATTTATAAATCTTTTTTCACAGGAGAATAAGGTTCTGTAGGCCAAGAAAAACTGTATTATATTTCTACTAATATCAGAATTGGATAGCAGCATCCACTCAGCTTCCAGTCTTAGTTAGCAATCATGAGTGTTAATATCTTCCAGTGTTTAATTTTCTAGCAAACTGTTTTTTCATTGTATTTTCAAGAGCAAAAATAACCAATTAAGAAACAAAAAAAATGTGATAATGGCTTTTATATTATTAGATTACTGAGGCATTAGGTTAGCCCTGGGTAATTTCTGACTTACAATCAAAATTAACCCCCACTCCCACCCTAGATAGAGGAGCGTTTGTATTTTCTTTCATTTCTTCCTGTTTCTTTTTCCTTTTTTTTGGATTATTTTCATTTTGTTTTATTTCTGGCTTCCATTTTACTTTCAATTCTTTTCTTTTCCTTTTTTTCCACATTTTTTTCCTTTTTCTTTTTCTTCTCTTTCTTTTCCTTTTCTTCCTAATCTCTTTTTCTTTCCTTTCTTTTCTTTTTCTTTCTCATCTTCTCTTTTTCTTTCCTTTTCTTTTTCATTTTCTCTTTTTCCTTTTATTCCTTATCTTCTCTTTTTCTTTCATTTTTCTTTTCTTCATCTTTTTTCTTTCATTTCTTTTCTGTCTCATCTCTTTTCTTTCTTTATATTTGTTCTCTTTTCTCCTCCCCCTCATTTCATTCAACTTTCCTTCCTCAATATTTATCATTACCCTCATCTTTCCTTTTACTGTTTTTTTATATCTATTTATTTAAACCCCCCCCCCCATTTTGTCATAATTTCTTTGATTCTGTTTCCTCTTCCTTCTTTTTTTCTGGCTTTTTCTTCTCTCTATTCCCCTTTTTCTTCTCTCACCTTTTTCTCACCTTTTTTTTTCTCTTTCCTTTCTCCTCCCTTTCTTTTTTCTTTCTCCTCCCTTTCTTTTTTCTGTTTTCTCTCTCCTTTCTCTCTTTTTCTCTCTCCTTTATTTTTCTCTCTTTACTCTCTTTTCCTTTACTTTTCTCCATCTTATTTTCCTTTGTTTTTTTCATTCTCCATATTTCAATTTTCTTCTTTTCCTCATTTCCTTCATGCACCCCCTATTTTTTTTTATCCATCAATGATTGGTGGCGGCAATTCTGCCAATTCAAATCACCTGTTTTGCATTACACAAAAATTTGGCATTCAATGCTTATTTCCTGTGGAGGGAGGGGAGGTGACAAAATCATACTTATGTGGCTTATATTTACATAAGAACTATACTTGTATATATGTACACTTTAGTGGATGAGGGAGGGGGGTGCTTATTGGGTTGTATCAACTTTGGCACTTGGCCATATTTATAAAATATTATGAAGAACCTACTCCCTTTCCTTTTACAAGACTAGTACAATAACAATTACATGGGTTTTTTTATGAATGTGTGTATGCCTGTGTTTAATATATATATAGGCAGTGTAACAAAGAAATCAAAAGATTTTGATTTCCATGTTACACTGCCTATATACACTCTATGACAAATTACAAGCACTCTTATTATAGATTCTGCAAGTTTAACAGAGTAATGATACAGACAAAAAACTTGCATGCTCATATACTTTCACGTTTTATAGCCATCTTTCATGCAGCCTATACTTTTCAAGCTTTGTGATCATTGTTTTGTGATTCTTGGCCAGAAATTTCTTTTCAGGAGGGGCGAGGTGGGGGAGTTATAAGGGTTCATCTCTTTAACCTTTTCTTGTGTTTCTGCAATCAACAATATTTTTAGTCTTCCTCTTGGTGTTGGATACTTTTTATTACATTCTACCATTTTCTTCTATTCTTCTGCTGGATCATATTGAGTTCTCTTTTGGATCGGAGGTTCTTCATCCAATGGTAGATACTTCTTATTACATTCTAATGTCTTCTATTCTTCTGCTGGACCATATTGAGTTCTCTTTTGGATGGAGGTTCTTCATCCAATGGTAGATACTTCTTATTACATTCTAATGTCTTCTATCTTCTGCTGGACCATATTGAGTTCTCTTTTGGATGGAGGTTCTTCATCCAATGGTAGATACTTCTTATTACATTCTAATGTCTTCTATTCTTCTGCTGGACCATATTGAGTTCTCTTTTGGATTGGAGGTTCTTCATCCAATGGTAGATACTTCTTATTACATTCTAATGTCTTCTATCTTCTGCTCGGCTGTATTGAGTTCTCTTTCAGGTCCGCCCTGTCAACTGACACCGACTGCACCTCTGCAGAGGGGTAAGACCTCCCCCATTGGGAATCCCTGTTGGCTGTGGGTAGCAACCCATGATGCTTAAGGATAGAACACAGGTGATTGAGTAGTCCATGACATCCACTTTGGTCCTTACTTGAGCTAGACAGGCAGTTGGAGAGGCCCTCCAATCTATCAGTTACGTCAAGACCTAGTATCTATATGATTGTCCCAACCCTATTGCTCATAAGCCCAACCCTTTTTATCATACGGGTGCTAGAAGGCGGTGGCTGAGGGTCTTCATGTCCTGGGAATAATGTTAAACTCTATCTGATGGTGAGGTTACAGTTCTGGAGGTTTGGGGAATGTGGAGTCCCCCTTCATCATCATTGCTCCCAGATCTACTCTGACCCGGAATGTTAGTACCTGTTAGTCCCATCTATGGGTTAAATAGAAAATCATGAGTTTATAAACAAAATTGAGTATCTGTTAAGAATGAATTTATTTCAAAATTTTGTCAGCATTAAATGACCCACTGAGGTTGATATGCTGTAAAACAAAACAAACCAAGACTCTTTCAGGCTGGAGGTTCTTCTTCATTGGGTTGTCTCTTTCTCTGATTCTGGGTTCCATCTTGGTTTTTATTAATTAGGAACACAGAGCCTTAATTTCATGGCACATAGTTTTATATATTTATGCCATATTAGCCCATGTGCAAGGAAAACCAGCACATGGAGTAAACGTAACATGGCATTTCCCCAAAAGTCTTTTGGTCAACTGAATAACTCTAAATCTTACCTTCTCTGGCCCATCTGATCATGTGACTCCCTAAACCAAACAGAATCTTGCTTTGGACCAACCTGGGTTCAAGAACTGCCAATTTAAATTCTTGGTGAATTTCCATTAACTATTAAATTTAAATTCTAAATATAATTCCTTACAAAAATGATAGACAATGCCTATCATTATATGACATGGATCTTCTCATAGGGGTGGTTGGATTCAGCTAGATAAGCAGTTGATAAAAGAGGGGGGAATTATTCACATGACTGAAGCAGTTCAAGCTAGGAAAGGTACCCACTGTAATTGATAGTATCGTGGTATTTGGTATGCTGACATGTTGTACATTGTTTCACTCCATGTGTGATTTGAAAGTCGCTCAGATGAAATGCCATGTAGTCTGATCTGGAGAAGTTTTGCTCTACAAGTTTGAACTAACCCATAATGCTGTGGAAGCAACCAAAACATTTTTTGTGCAAAAGTGAAGGTGCTGTTGATCACAGTAGAGTAACCATATGGTTCTAGAAACAGCACCTTCACTTTTGCACAAAAAATGTTTTGGTTGGCCTTCCGCAGCCATTATGGTTAGTTCAAACTTGTTAGAGCAAAACTTCTCCAAATCAGACTACAATGGCATTCATCTGAGCGACTTTCAAAATCAGCACATGGATGAAACAATGTAGCAACATGTCAGCATACCAATACCACGAACTATCAATTACAGTGGTACCTTTCGCTAGCTTGAACTGCCTTCAGTCATGTGAATAATCCCGCCCTCTTTTATCGAAACCGGCTTACTCTAGCTGAATCAACCACCCGCATGAGAAGATCCATGTCATATAATGATATGGCATGTCTATCATTTTTGTTAAGGAATATATTTAGAATTTAATTTCATAGTTAATGGAAATTCACCAAAAGAATTTAAATTGGCAGTTCTTGACCCAGGTTGGTCCAAAGGCAAGATTCTGTTTGGTTTAGGGAGCACATGATCAGATGGGCCAGAGAGGTAGATTTAGAGTTATTCAGCTTGACCAAAGAACTTTTTGGGAATGGCACTGTTACTCTACTCCATGTGGCTGGTTTTCCTTGCACATGGGCTATATGGCATAAATATATAAACTATGTGCCCATGAAATTAAGGCTCTGTGTTCTCTAAATTAATAAAAACCAAGTGACCCAGACCAGGAGAAAGAGACTAACCCAATGAAGAAAACTCCAGCCTGAAAGAGTCTTGGTTTGTTTTGTTTTACAGCATATCAACCTCAGTGGGTCATTTAATGCTGACAAATTTTGAAATAAATTCATTCTTAACGATACTCAATTTTGTTTATAAACTCATGATTTTCTATTTAACCCATAGATGAGACCCTAACAGGTATAACATTCGGGTCAGAGTAGATCTGGGAGCAATGATGATGAAGGGGGACTCCACATTCCCCAAACCTCCAGAACTGTAACCTCACCATCAGATAGAGTTTAACATTATTCCCAGGAACATGAAGACCCTCAGCCACTGCCTTCTAGCACCCGTATGATAAAAAGGGTTGGGCTTATGAGCAATAGGGTTGGGACAATCATATAGATACTAGGTCTTGACGTAACTGATAGATTGGAGGGGCCTCTCCAACTGCCTGTCTAGCTCAGTAAGGACCAAAGTGGATGTCATGGACTACTCAATCACCTGTGTTCTATCCTTAAGCATCATGGGTTGCTACCCAGCCAACAGGGATTCCCAAAAGGGGAGGTCTTACCCCTCTGCAGAGGTGCAGTCGGTGTCAGTTGACAGGGCGACCTGAAAGAGAACTCAATACAGCCGAGCAGAAGATAGAAACATTAGAATGTATAAAGAAGTATCTACCATTGGATGAAGAACCCAATCAAAAGACTCAATATGGTCCAGCAGAAGATAGAAACATTAGAATGTAATAAGAAGTATCTACCATTGGATGAAGAACCTCCAATCCAAAAGAGAACTCAATATGGTCCAGCAAAGATAGAAGACATTAGAATGTAATAAGAAGTATCTACCATTGATGAAGAACCTCCATCCAAAAGAGAACTCAATATGGTCCAGCAGAAGAATAGAAGACATTAGAATGTAATAAGAAGTATCTACCATTGGATGAAGAACCTCCGATCCAAAAGAGAACTCAATATGATCCAGCAGAAGAATAGAAGAAAATGGTAGAATGTAATAAAAAGTATCCAACACCAAGAGGAAGACTAAAATATTGTTGATTGCAGAAACACAAGAAAAGGTTAAAGAGATGAACCCTTATAACTCCCCCCACCTCGCCCCTCCTGAAAAGAAATTTCTGGCCAAGAATCACAAAACAATGATCACAAAGCTTGAAAAGTATAGGCTGCATGAAAGATGGCTATAAAACGTGAAAGATATGAGCATGCAAGTTTTTTGTCTGTATCATTACTCTGTTTAAAACTTGCAGAATCTATATAAGAGTGCTTGTAATTTGTCATAGAGTGTATATAGGCATGTAACATGGAAATCAAAATCTTTTGATTTCTTTGTTACACTGCCTATATATATATTAAACACAGCATACACACATTCATAAAAAAAACCATGTAATTGTTATTGTACTAGTCTTGTAAAAGGAAAGGGAGTAGGTTCTCATAATATTTATAAATATGGCCAAGTGCAAAGTTGAACAACCCAATAAGCACCCCCTCCCTCATCCACTAAAGTGTACATATATACAAGTATAGTTCTTATGTAAATATAAGCCACATAAGTATGATTTTGTCACCTCCCCTCCCTCCACAGGAAATAAGCATTGAATGCCAAATTTTTGTGTAATGCAAAACAGGTGATTTGAATTGGCAGAATTGCCGCCACCAATCATTGATGGATAAAAAAAAATAGGGGGTGTATGAAGGAATGAGGAAAAGAAGAAAATTGAAATATGGAGAATGAAAAGACAAAGGAAATAAGATGGAGAAAAGTAAAGGAAAGAGAGTAAAAGAGAGAAAATAAAGGAGAGAGAAAAGAGAGAAAGGAGAGAGAAAACAGAAAGAGGGAGGAGAAAAAAAAAGAAAGGGAGGAGAAAGGAAAGAGAAAAAAAGGTGAGAAAAAGGTGAGAGAAGAAAAGGGGAATAAGAGAAGAAAAAGCCAGAAAAAAAGAAGGAAGAGGAAGAATCAAAGAAATTATGACAAAATGGGGGGGGGGAGGCTTTAAATAAATAGATATAAAAAAACAGTAAAAGGAAAGATGAGGGTAATGATAAATATTAGGAAGGAAAGTTGAATGAAATGAGGGGGAGGAGAAAAGAGAACAATATAAAGAAAGAAAAAGAGATGAGAACAGAAAGCAAATGAAAGAAAAAAGATGAGAAAGAAAAATGAAAGAAAAAAAGAGAAGATAAGGAATAAAGGAAAAGAAGAAATGAAAAACGAAAGGAAAGAAAAAGAGAAATGAGAAAGAAAAGAAAAGAAAGGAAAGAAAAGAGATTAGGAAGAAAGGAAAAGAAAGAGAAGGAAAAAGAAAAGGAAAAAATGTGGAAAAAAAGGAAAGAAAAGAATTGAAAGTATGGTAAGCCCAGAAAATAAAACAAAGAAAATAATCCAAAAAAAAGGAAAAGAAGGAAGAATGAGAAAATACAAAAG